>OX031006.1:130228314-130920814 GCA_943735925.1 Pollenia amentaria | reverse complement strand
AAATATAAAACCTTCAAGCATTGCCTCAACGGCAAAAACAATTTTAATAAGTGATAAAAATATTAACCCTCAATCAGGCACAATAGAAAACTCTGTATCACCTTCGGTGTCTAATAATACGGTTGATTCGAATACAATAAAAAATATAAAACCTGCAAGCGGTGCCTCAGTGGCAGAAACGATTTTAACAAGTGATGAAAAGATTACCCCCAAATCAGGCATGATGGAAAACTCAGTATCACAGGTGAAAAGCGGTCAAAAGCCTCAAGTACAAGTTGGAATGGATAGGTACATATCAGTGCTAAAACGGGGTCGCAGCCCAACCTCTTCTGCAGTTGCTTCTGTCCCAAAAGTTTTAAAAGAGGGTACAGCTGATAGAATAAGTTCTCAAAATCGGTTTGCAATTTTGGAAGAGGAATCCTCGGAAGCAGAAAACGTTACAAAATCTTCTTAGCCACCCCCGATATATCTTAGAGAGCAAAACTCAAGTGATTTAATAAAGAATTTGATCTCGGTAATAGGTGAAAATTCTTTTTATGTAGCTGCAATAAAACGTGGTAGTATAAATGAAACTAAAATACAAGTTAATCGTGAAGATGATTTTCGTAAAGTAATAACTAAATTAGAAGCACTAAAAAAAAACTTTTATACATACCAACTGAAGAGCAGTAAAGGTCTTCAGGTAGTGATAAAGGGCATTGATTCATGCGTAGACCCAGGTGAAATAAAAACGTTTTTAGAAGAGAAGGGCTTTAAAATTAAAAATGTAGTTAATATTAAAAATAGAGAAAAAAATCCCCAGCCACTATTTCGTGTGGAGTTAGAACCCGGCGACGTTAAGCTTAAAAAAAATGAAACTCATCCCATTTACAGTCTGAGATATATCCTGTATAGGAAAATAACGATAGAGGAGCCGCATAAAAGGAACGGTCCCGTGCAATGTTTAAACTGCCAAGAATTTGGTCACACTAAGGCATACTGCCATTTAACACCTGTTTGCGTTGTATGTGGAGAATTGCATGGTACAGCTCTCTGCGATAAGTCTAAAAACGACCCCAATGTAAAAAAATGCAGCAACTGTGGTGGTAATCACACTGCCAACTATAGAGGATGCCCTGTATACTCTATCGTCAAGCGCTCGGTTGGACCGAAACCTAATCCACCTCAAATTCAGGAAACACATCAAAATAATACTAATGACATTCATGTACCGCAGCCTAGTAATAACAGAACATCCTACGCTAACGTCCTAAAATCAAACCATATGCCAATGCAAGGTGATTTGCCAAATAATGATGAGACCCCAGTTTCTAATTTAAGTCGTCTAGAAAAAACCATGGAAACACTAGTACAAACAGTAACAAACTTTACGAATACAATGGGTAATATGATGCAGGAAATGTTAAGAATGCAATCGATGTTATTGCAAGCTGTACTTAACAAGCCATGAATTGTTTAAAAATTTGTTTTTGGAACGCAAACGGCATTCGCCAACATAAAAATGAACTAGAATATTTTCTTAAAAGTAAACAAATTGATGTAATGATGGTTTCTGAAACTCATTTGACCTCAAGAAATTCGTTTAAAATTAATGGTTATATATTATATGATACCAAGGACCCTCGAGATAGAGCTTGTGGAGGTTCTGCTATTTTGATAAAAACCCGAATCAAACACTACTTAATGTGTGATCATCGTGAAGATTATCTGCAAGCAACGAATATTTGTGTTGAAGAGCTAAATCGAAACGTTGTACTTTCATCTTTATACTCTCCACCTAGATTTTCAATATCAGAAAGCCAATATTATAAATATTTTAAATCATTAGGACCCTGTTTCCTAGCCGCTGGCGATTACAACGCTAAACATACCTTCTGGGGTTCACGGCTCATTACACCAAAGGGTCGTGTTTTGTATAATACAATGTCTAAAATGGATTTAAATGTGGTCGCGAGTGGACAACCAACTTATTGGCCTACTGATCAGCAAAAAATTCCAGATGTCATCGATTTTGGCGTGGTTAAAAACATCCCCGCAGAAACGATTCACGTTGAAGCTTCTTTAGAATTATCTTCTGATCACACACCTACAATTCTTACCATATCAAACCCTTATAGAATTGTATCACCGTCTGGTTACTTAGTGACGTCAGCCACACAAATAAATTGGTTAAAATATAAAAAATATCTCAGTACCCACTGCACTGAAAATATTCCGCTTAGAACACCGGAGAATGTGAATCTTTCTATTGTAAATTTTGACAATTATCTCAAACTAGCTGTTCAACATTCTAGCATAGCCCGCAAAAATATCAAAAATAGTAAAATATATTCTACTGATGTCGAGCGTCTCTTGACTGAAAAAAGGAGAGTTCGAAGAGAGTGGCAATTGCACAGATCCCCTCAACTTAAAAATTTACTAAAAGAGTGCACAAAAAGGCTAAGAAACTTACTGCAGTCTCAAAAAACGGCTTCTCTGGAAAAATATCTTAAGGAACTTGATGCAACTCCTCAATCCGATTACTCATTATGGCGTGCAGCTAGAAATCTTAAAAGACCAGTTATCACTAAACCACCATTAAGAAACTTAAATGGACGTTGGGCACGAAATGACATAGAAAAAGGTAATATTTTCGTTAATCATTTGAAAACCGTATTTACCCCTCATACATCTTTCGATACTGCGGTCGAGTTACCACCTGTTGCTGTTAGATCAGCTGTTCCACTAAGGTTTGAAGTAAGAGAAATCGAGAAGGCTATTCATGATTTAAACCCCAAGAAAGCCCCTGGTTTTGATAAGATCAGTAACAAAATGCTTTTGGAGCTACCCAGCATAGCAAAGAAAATTATTCTACTAATTTTTAATGCTATTTTACGCCTTGAATACTACCCACAAGAGTGGAAAGTATCCTTAGTTACCATGATACCTAAACCAGGAAAGGATCCCACAAAAGTTGAGTCATATAGACCTATAAGCTTATTGTCTAATTTATCAAAGCTTTTTGAGAAACTTCTAGTGTCTAAATTAACGCCGATTTTAAATGGTAACAGATGTATTCCCAATCATCAATTCGGTTTTAGAAGAAAACACAGCACAATTGAACAAACTCATCGAATAGTAAATGTCATAAGAAAAGCCTTTGAAGAAAAAAAATATTGCTCAGCACTCTTCATCGATGTGTCTCAAGCTTTTGATAAAGTCTGGCATGAAGGTTTACTACTGAAATTGCAGCAAAACTTACCAGCAAATATACACAAGCTGTTACAAAGCTACTTAGTCGGTCGTCAATTTATTATAAAAGAAGGCGAATTTTTAAGTCCTCCACAGCCAATTAGCGCTGGAGTCCCACAAGGCAGCATCCTGGGCCCTCTATTATACTTAATTTATACTTCGGACTTGCCAACAAACAGCTACACCCAAACTTCAACATTTGCGGACGACACAGCTTTTCTAAGCGTACACGCAAACTGTCAAGAAGCATCTCGTTATCTACAGGATCATATATTTGAACTAGAAAGGTGGTTAAAAAAATGGAGGATAAAGATCAATGAGCAAAAATGCGCACATATAACATTCACATTGCGTCGGGAAACATGCCCCCCTATTAAAATAAATAATCAAATAATACCCCAACACTCGCATGTAAAATACCTCGGTATACATCTAGATCGGCGTTTAACGTGGAAATGGCATATAGAAGCGAAGTTAACTCAAATGAAACTAAAAGCAATTCAAATTAATTGGCTCATTGGAAGAAATTCTGTTCTTAGTCTCGATTGCAAACTTCTACTCTACAACTCTATCTTAAAGCCAATTTGGTGCTACGGTATTCAGTTATGGGGCACTGCCTCGGCTTCTAACATCGAAAAAATTCAAAGGCGCCAAAATAAACTTCTTCGAATAATCACAGCCGCTCCCTGGTACGTCAAAAACTCAAATATCCACAAGGATCTCAATGTGCCATTAGTAAAAACTATGATAACGAAATATGCAGTAAAATATTTAAAAAGGCTGGAACTGCACCCAAATCCATTAGCTAGAAATATTTTAAATTATGGCGGCCACACTCGCTTAAGAAGAAGAGACACTGCAGCACTCACCCAATCAGATGAGCGATAAACACCTATATATGTAAACAGAAACCGTGATGACTAAATCTTTTGTGTTTGGCACTGGCAGGACATAAAGCAAATATTAGGATAAGATTTGATTAATTATTGTTAGTTCATATTCAATATATGAAGATTCAATAAATAAATAATGAAAGAAAAAAAAAAAAAAAAAAAAAAAAAAGGTTGCCCTGACTAGTGTCGATTGTAACCACACAATCTCTTTGGAGGGGCTTGCCGTTTTACTCACATCGCCATTGAAGACGGATGACGTCAATAGTCAAACATCAATCTTTAAACCAAATGCTATTTTACCGTGGTAGATCGAAATTTGCTTCGGATGAATAATTATCTATTTAATTGATTTACATGTTTTTCCTAACTTCTGTTGCTCGTACTTTTTGTCAAGAATTCTTTTTGAAATCCAAAGTACATTTTTTTGTTTTTCATGTTTTTGTCTACCTTTTTTCTTGTTGACCTTTTTCAGCACAACTTGAAGGACAAAATTAAACATAGCTCGTGTCTTAGCTGTTAACAATAATTAGTATTGTGGTTATTATATTGAACTGTTAATGGTTTTCACAACGTTTTTAGAGAAGGAAAATATTTTAGCAGTTTTGCATCTGCAAAGTTATCCCGCTTGGCAGTCCCACATTCAGTATATAAGATCCAAAAAATATCCAGTGGTTGGCATTTTGTATAAACTTCGATATTAACTTGATATAAATACGAAGCTGATCATTTTTGATTCCTTGATACAAAGTAATAATTATTATTTGTCTCTTATTTATAGACACAAAAGAGCTTTAAAAAATGTTTATAAACTACCTAATATGTTCTCCACTTTGCTATTATATAAAGATATAGCGCGTACAGTTTTGACAGTTTATGGTTTGAACAAAATGCTTACTACTACTTACTACTACTTACTACTTACTTATGTATATAAAATTTTACACAACGTGGGATACCATACGATAAGATTGCAGATGAGCCACCATAACATAAACACAAGTCAAGGATCCAATTTACAAACAGCTAGGTGCCGTCTGGAAACAACCAAACAAAGAATTGCATACAACGGTAGTTTTTAGTACAATAATTTGCCAATAGTTGTTAAAAATTCGGAATCTATATCTTTATTTAAATAACGGTTGAAACAATATTTACTGCAAAGCATTTGGGTTGTTCTCGGTTATATGGTTATTTTGTTATATTCACAACAACAAAATACATTTATTCAAAATGTTTTTAAATATATTTTGTTGCTGCTAATATAACTACATAACCATATAACCTTATAATCCGCCTTTAATGAATAATCCAATTGATAAGCTTCTAATGTAAAACATGAATATTTATAAATATACATTTGAAATTATGAATATAATATACTTATGTATTAAAATTTTTTTTTTTTAATTCTCTTTTGTTAAATTAAATTATAACTATATACTGTTAATAATTTTTGCTATAATAGCGCTGAAGCACTTAATGTTAGTTTAAAAATTTATAGTATATATAAATTCTAAATAAATATTAAAAAAAATATAAAACGCAAGTAGAATACTTTTTTCATTATACAAAATTATAGCGAAAGAGGTTGTTAATTTGATTAACAAGACAACGAATTTGACTGTATGGTAATATTAACAAAAAAAATAAATAACGTTTTTATAGAAAAGTACAGTACAATAAGTCGGCTACTGATGGGATTTGTGGTACAATTATACCAAATTTGGTACAATCGTACTTTGTTGGTACTATGGTACAATTCATCTTTTTTTTTGTAGAATTTTAATTTAAAGTTTTATAATTTTCTTTTCAATAATAAAATTTTTTCAATAAATATCCAGTCCTGACCAGAACTACCTAAAATTGCATTATTGTTAATTTGTGTTCATGATGTTATACTAACATATTAAGTACATACCTACATAGGTATATGTACTCGTATCCCTGTAGGAAGCGAGGGATCAAGTGTCTCCAAATTGCCACTTTTGTCGATTGTTTTGGTGACACTGTCTACACTTTTGTTTGCCTTTGACAAAAAAAAGAGAAAAATATAAATTTTTACTTCTTTGTTTTGTATACCGACATCACAATAGTAGAGGGAGTATTATGCGTTTGTGCTGATGTATGTAGCACTGAAAATATTGGTCCTAGACCCACCTTTTAATATACCGATCAACTCAATATCACTCGGTGCTCCTCAGTCTGGGTGGTTGGCAGGCTGGCTGGTTGCTGGTCATGTAACCTTGTGCGTAAAGTACAGGTCGCAATTTTGAAGGTAATTTTCTGAACTATTGTGAATGGATTTCAATTCATTAGGACGAAGTCTACTGAAAATGGTGAGAATCGAACAGTGACGTCGGCATTAACTTCGAATTCTGTATCATTTTATTGTTTTAATTATAAATTATCTTTTGTCTTTCATTTTCTGTTGGGAGAATAAGTGTCTATATGTGAGAGCATTGGCGTTCAGAGTTGGGCATACAAGGTAACGGAACTGATCGTCTTTAACTTGGTAAAGCCCAGAACCAATCCTTGCTCTTGCAACCAACTGAGAAGACTCACGACCTCCGACCCTTAGGGGCAGGTGGACACCGGGCAATGGTATTATAACATCCGTTATGGTACTAGCTAGTGTGAGCAACGAAGCTGTCGGGCTGGAGGCAATAAGTTGGCAGCCCCAACACCAGCCTTGGATGCAGAGGGTTAATCTCCCACTCATCCGAAACAAAATGATTAATGAAACCAGTACAAATGAAAACCAACGGACTCTCTTGGCGACGACTCTAAGCATGAAGAAAGGAACACGATTTGGATTATGGAATGTTCGTACTATGATAGATATTGTAAAATTGGAACAAGTTGAAAAGGAAATGTTGCGCTATAAACCAGAATTCCTAGGCTTGTGCGAAACCCGATGGCCAGACAATGGCAAATACAGAACCGAAAATGGGATGTCCCTTATTTACTCAGGCAAACAGCCGGAATTCCCCAGAAGCAGTGGCGTAGGCATCTTAATGTCGAAAAATGCCCGCAAAGCACTAATAGAGTGGAAACCATTTGGAGATAGAATAATCATGGCACGTTTTAGAACGAGAGTTCGTAATATTACTTGTATCCAATGCTATGCGCCCACTGAAGCTGCTAACGACGATGATAAAAATGCTTTTTACAGTTATCTTTTGAAGGTTCTTGACGAAATCCACATCGGGGACATCAAAATTGTTCTTGGGGACTTTAACGCTCAACTAGGAAGCGATAATATGGGAAGAGAAAGATTGATGGGCAAACATGGTATGGGCCGCCTTACTGGAAACGGTGTACTGTTCACAGAGCTCTGCAGCAACCATAACCTTGTGATAGGGGGCACATTGTTTCCGCATAGGAACATACATAAAGTTACGTGGGTATCCCCCGATCACAGCATTGAAAATCAAATAGATCACATTGCGATTAGCCGTAAGTGGCGTGGGTCTCTTCTTGACGTTCGTAGTAGGAGAGGTGCTGATGTAGGAAGTGATCATCACTTGGTGGTAGGCCAAATACGTCTAAAGATCGTAGCCGTTGAACAGAACAAGAAGCAAAATAAAAATAGAAAATTAAACACAGACAAATTGTCTATACAACCCACTGCAACAGCATTTATAAGCGACCTTCGTGCAAGAAGTTCCGCACTCATAAACATAGGATGTCATGATCCGGTTCAATATTGGTCGCAAGCTAGATTCATGTTTCTAGACACTGGCCAAAAACATCTGGGTTATGTGAAGAAAATCAGAAAGCCATGGATATCGGACTGCACCTGGGAACTTATTGAAAGCCGGAAACAACTAAAAATCGCCCGCGATAACGCAAAAACTCGCCAAATAAAATCGGAGTTGCAAAACAAATATAACGATGCCAACCGGCAGGTCAAACAAAGTGCAAGGCGTGACAAAAGAAAGTGGGCAGACGATCTAGCCATCGAAGCTGAAAAAGCCAGTGCGACGATGAGAACAAGATACTTTTATAAAATAACAAAAACACTAACAGACAGCAAACATGTCAACACCAAACCTTTTAAGAATTCTAGGAATGAGCTGGTGTACTCCAAAGAAGAGCAAGTAAAACTGTGGGAAGACCATTACAGAAATATGCTATCTAACGACAATAGCACAACAAACTCGATGTTATGCAACTGTACTGTAGCAGAACATCAGACGCGTATTAAAAATATCGACATAGAGCCACCCGACTTTTTAGAAATCCAATCTGCAATTACTTCTCTGAAGTGTCATAAAGCCCAGGCCCCGACTATTTACCGCCAGAACTGCTAAAGGTAGATTGCACAACCACAGCCCAGTTACTTAAACCGCTAATAGAGCATTTCTGGGTAAATAAACATCTACCGGATGAACTTAAAGAAGGTCTAATTATTAAGATTCCAAAGAAAGGTAATCTGACCGAGCTAATAAATTGGAGAGGTCTCACACTTTTAAACATGACAAACAAGATCATTGCTCACATAATAAACAAACGCATTTCTGCTACTATTGAGCCAGAACTTCGCAACGTACAATCTGGTTTAAGGAGAGGTAAATCTTGTATAGACTATATCAGCAGTCTTCGTATAATAGTAGAAGAAGCAGTTGAGTGGAGGTCAGCATTATATTTGCTTTTTATAGATTTTGAAAGGGCATTTGACACGTTACACCAACCGGCCATATGGCATGCTTTAAGATGTAAAGAGATTCCAGAACACCTGATCCAACTAACCAAATGTTTATACGATAACGCATCCTATCGTGTACTTGGTTGGTACAAGGTTGCGTCCTCTCCCCACTTCTTTTTAACATCGTTCTAGATGTTGTAATGGAACAGTCGATAAAAGGTGATCGTGGTATAGCTTTTGAGCTGCAGGGTAGACTGGATGATTTAGATTATGCTGACGACATATGTCTTCTGTCACATAACTTCAATAACATGCAAACCAAACTTAACATACTTGTTGAAAATGCATCCAGAGCTGGTCTTAAGGTAAACATATCTAAGACAAAAACATTGCGTATTAACACCAACAATACCGAGCCTCTAAAAATTTTAGATCACCCACTACTTGATGTAGACAAGTTTTGCTATCTCGGTAGTATAATAACTACATCCGGTGGTAGCAAAGAAGATATAGCTTACCGCATTTTTAAAGCAAATCATTTGGCTCACTAATTAAAGTGTGGAAGTCCAATCGTATAACTCTTCGCACGAAAATAAAACTTGTTAATTCAAATGTAAAATCAGTTTTACTATATGGATGTGAAACATGGAACATAACAAGTGAAGACTCAAATGCACTCCAGGCTTTTGTTAACCGTTGTTTGTGAAGAATTTTACGTGTTTTTTGGCCTACAACAATTTCAAATAATGATCTATGGCGAAAAACCCAACAAAATCAAATCATGTTAGATATCCGTTTGATTACCATCCCCAGGGCAGCCGACGTAGAGGAAGACCCGCAAATACATGGAGGCGCCAAATAGAAAATGAATTGCTTTCAGCCAGAACTTCATGGAGAGAAGCAAAAAGACTAGCCGAAGATAGAATTCAATGGAAAGCTTTTGTACTGGCCCTTTGTTCCAACTAGGAATCCCAGGAATTTATAATAAAAAATGTGAGAGCATTAGCAAAAAGTTCTCAAAATAAAATAGATTTTATTTCACGAAGGCTTGTAAAAATAAAAGATATTTTCAACTTTTGCCCAGATCGCAAGTCCGTTCAACCAAACTTGAAATGGAAAATATTCTCTCGACAGAACTTATTTGAAAACGTAAGTACCCTTTTAGACAGGCAAAGTTTACTTTAACACAGTCTGTTGAATTCACTTTTAATCTTTCTTTAGTGCTCAGACACACAAAGTTTAATTTGACAAATTTTTGTTTTCTCTTGTTTGAATATAATATATAAACAGCGTTGCCAGAATGATGATTTTATCATATTTTGGATTATTTTTAAAAAAAAAATATGATAAAAGATTTTTTCTCAAATGATGATTTTTTATTTTTAGAAATTCTGATTTTTACTTTAATTTTGCTTATACAAAATACACGATTATTTAAACAGTCAATTTTTAAAATAATGAAGTTTTGCATCAGCTTGATGTGTATTGGTGCTGCACACTTTTGTACCCAGTATCTAGAATACACAAAATTGCATCATTATTTCTGGACATAAAAAATATTAAAAATTGCATCTTATTGCCTGTTTTCAAAGTGCAAAAGAATTCCTTCTTTCGAACAACTACATTTAAAACAACAACAAATTCTAAAAACTTTGTTTTTGTTTTAAATGTATTTGTACGGAAATAAGAATAAGCAGTAAGAATATTGATAAAAAAATATTTGTGAAAAGAAAAAATGTATTTTTATAAAGTTTCATATACTGATGAATTATGTTTTTATGTATTTCAATTGAAATAATTTTTATAAAATATTAATAATTCTAACTATTTTGCCCTTGTTTTAAAAAATTTAAATTAAGAAAAAAAATATTAAGATTTTCCTCTTAAAAATATGATTTATTTCGCCATATGACAATTTATAAATATAAAGTTGCAGCCAACTTCAGGTATAATCTACGAACGAAAAACATAACGAATTTGTGAGTGCAGCAAAGTATGTACTCCCCCGCTATTCTCTTCTTCCTTCTCTTCTATAAACTCAAGACTTTGCAAAGTAAACTTTGCTTGTCTGAAACGGGTCTAAGTATGTCTGCACCAATCGTATCTGTGTCTCTAGTAGGATTAGAAGATCTAAGGATTATCGCGACTTCTTCTATAGCAGAACCACAGCTTAGGATGGATGGAGACTCATTCTCCTCGGATTTTCTTATTAGTTGTTCACAAATGCTCCAAAGGCCTTTTTATACTTATCAGCACTTTTACTAAGTATAGGGGTGACCGTGCCTTCCACAATTTCAGAATTTATAGTCATAGCAGCAGAGTACGCCGTTTTTTTTTTGATACGATTGCTGTCTATCGTTTTTCAAATATTAGAAGAATTTTAGATAAACAATTGATTTCACTATTCCCTAAACCCTCAAATCTTTCTTCAGAACTATTGCTAAGTAAGTCGCCAATTTTTGGGCCTCTAAATATTCTCTATCTCAGTTTATTCATTTGGTTTATTTTCCAATAATGTTCGAAGACTGTTTACTAGCGGAATTACGCCAGACAATGTGGCAAGGGCATTGCTTATGCATTTTGTAGCCTCTTCGAAGTAACCCAAAATGTTCAGCAAAATGATTTTTGTTCTCACAAACATTAGCAATGAGAGAATATTTCACTTCTGTTGAGCAAAGCAAATCGGCTAAAGAAGGATGTCCACACTACGCGTTCAATACTTTGGTGCGTTTAAGCATCTATCAAAAAGAGTAGAATCATAATAAGAATAAAATTGTATTGACCAGTTACACAGCAAACGCGTATAATGCAGAACGCATTTAGTGGGATTCTTTCCACATCTGCATGCGTCTTGAAATAAAGGTCAAGAAAGTATCAAACGCAAAGAACGCGTGTTGTGGACCTCCAGCTAAGGAATTAAAAAAAAAAACAATTTATTATTATGTTTTGATTTTAGGTTCTGCTTTTAAATGTGTTATTTCTCTTAGTTGTTATGCAAAAAATATTCGTTACTTCCCTAATTAATATGTTATAAATCTGTCTTAATTATTTTAAAGATTTTTTTTTTTCAAATATACAACAATTTTTAAGTCGTTAACCCCGCTTACTCGATTTAATAATGCAAAAACAATACAAATTACGGTTTCCATCACATCTTTTTTTCTGACATTGTCATAGAACAATATGGGAAATGAAATCGATTTAATGCCAAACTTTAATGAAATCGAACTTAAATCGAAAACCATTTACATACCTGACTAACTATGTGTTTTGTTTTTGTTTCTTAACAACAAAAACGACGCCGAACTGATCGTTTAAAAGCTAGCATACAACTGAATGAAAGTATAGGTTTTTACAATTTTTGAAGTGCGTTTCGGTAACATTAGTGTTATGAAAATCCCAAAAAGTGCTCGGCCAGACGGGGCATAGCGTGGTCAGAGTGCCCAGGTTTCCCCCCAGATTTAAAGGGTTTTATTTAATTAAGGGGCAAATTTTGGGGCACAAATTCTTAGGGAGAACAGTTGGTGGGCATAAACTTATATTTAGGGGGGTTTTAGGGGGCTTGACTATTTGCTTGTCTGTACATAACAATAACTAAGGGCTAATAAATCAGAGCAAGTTAAACTCTATTTTTGGTTTAAAATGTGTTTAAGCCAACAAATCTATAAATAAGAAAACATATAAACCATCTTTAAACGCAAAAAATTGGGCGTTTAAACTACCAATACAAACCATATGAATTTGTCAACATTTATCGTAGTGCTGCCACATGTTACTTTTTACAGTACATATAATACATGGGGCACTGATTTACAACTGTTGAGTTTAAACTACATATAAACTTAAGTTTAGTTCAACTAAACCAGCGCTTAAACTCTCACTGATTTATTAGCCAAAGGTAATACTAGATATATTTTTCAGATCGTTTTTGAAAATATAAAAAAAGAAAGCGATTTGAGGGTGAAGTATTCTTTGAAAAATTAAAATTAAATGCTCAAACTTTTTAATTCCGATAATATGTACAAAGTTCATTAGCTTTTTTGCGTTTCTGAGTCGGTCTTATGTACAAATGTCTAATGTTTTATAAGACACTAGCATTTAAACCGCTACTACGTTAGCGTCTTCTTTTCTTTCATAGACATATTTTTACGCCAAAGCTTATGTTTCTAGGTTTTAGCCCGCTACTTTGTAATACGTACGATTTTCACCTCTTAAACGTTCGAATTTCAAAAATGTACCAAATTTTTATTTGTATTTTTTAGATACGTTACGAATGTGATATATTTTTATTTCAATGTTTATTGGTTTAATAGATAGATTGTGTGGCAAAACAGTTTTAAAATACAGTTTTTACCCGTTTACTCCCCAAAAGGGTCGAATTTCACAAAAGTACCAGACACCTATCCGCTTATTTTTTTGATGAACATGAGGTTACGGAATTTACCCATTCTTAGCTTGTTTAACCTCTAACCATAAAAATTTTCAAATCTCCCATCCTAGGGAATCGATTTAGCGAGAGGTCAACATCCCAGTCAAATTTCAACATTTTAACTTCAGGCGTTTTAGACGTGCGATGATGAATCAGTCAGTAACTTTACATTTTTATATTATATAGGTAGATGAAGAAAAATGTTTTGAAACGAAAATTAGGTACGACTTCACCCCTTAAACGTTCGAATTTCGAAACGCATCAAATTTGTATTTGTATTTTTTAGAAAAGTTATGAATGTGATATATTTTTTATTTTAATGTTTATTGGTTTAAAAGATAGATGGCATAGCAAAAAAGTTTTAAAATACAGGTTTTACCCGTTGACTCCCCAAAAAGGCCGAATTTCAAAAAAGTACCACTGTCCGCTTATTTTTTTTATTGAACAACAATAAGTACGAAATTTTTGAATAAAAAAAATGTTTTGTAAAAAAGTACGAAAAATTGTTACGGTTTTTACCCCTTAAATGTCCGAACTTCGAAAAAGTACCAAATTCATGTTTGGATTTTTTAGATAAGTTTCAAATGTGATATAACCCTTATTTCTATGTTTATGGGTTTAAGAGATAGATGGGGTGACAAAAAAGTACCAAAATACAGATTTTACCCGTTTACCCCGTTAAAGGGCTGAATTTCCAAAAAGTTCCAGACACCTGTCCGCTTATTTTTCCAAAGAACAACGGTAAGTATTAAATTTTTTTTGTATCTCTTTTAGTTTTAGAGATATAAGGTTACCGAATTTACCCGTTCTTACCCTTTTTTACCCCCTAAACATTGTAATTTCCAAAAATCCCGTCTTAGTGGATTGATTTGCGCTGTATACATTTTACCAAGGCGAATTCAACTACAGGTGGTGTCGATACTACAACAATCCAAAAACAACAGAAACTACATAGCGTCTTTTGCATTGCATTGTTAGTGTTTACGGTCCAAAACGTCAACCATTCCTAACAAAACACTAACAAATCAAAACATATTGGCTCGAACTGTCAAAATCAGATGGCGTTTCAACACCACCTGTAGTTGAATTCGCCTTGCATTTTACATATGTTAACATATGTAAAGTGTTGTTGTTAATATTGCTCAATTCTCTTCAATGTGTGCGCATACCAGTGTTGCCAGTGAAATTTTTAGAAAAATACATTGTAGTTTCCAAAAAGATACACTTTTTTGCAAAAAGATACATGTTGAAAAAAATTGGAAATTCCTTTTTAAACGTTTAACATTTATTAACATAACATTTTTATTTCATATTTAATGAAAATTGTAAAGAAAATGATATCATATAAATTCATTTTTATGTTTATTTGTCATAAATATTAGTTATGTAATTTTTAAAAATACAGTAAGAAAACTTTTAAATGAAATATATGTTGCTATCTTTGGATGGTATAAAAACAAATTCATTTATGTAAAAATTAATATAAGTACAAGTAAAGGCGATTATATGAAAAACTTAGAAAACCTAACAACCAAATACACGTTATTTTCGTATTTAGTTATTGTTTTTGTTACTGTTCATAACGCAATGATAGCATTAAAAAACTTTGTCAAAGATGGAAAGTTTAATATTTTATTTATGTACATTTTGGCATCACTGGTGCACACGTATGCAATAAAAGAGAAATTGCGGCGCCATGATTTTTCCGATCGCAGCTTTAATCTTTAAAGTTGAGAGCGGGAGAGTGAAATAGAACTAACATTACTATAAAATACACATGTATGTGTTTGCCTATCTATTATTTTTTTAGAAGTTTTTAACTTTATTTTCATTCTATTTTTACAAAAAAAAAAAAATTATATTTTTGCCTCAGCGCCAGATGCCAGTAGGCAAAATAAAATATTTACAAAATTTACAAATTTAACTTTATACAATTACTTTATACAATTTTCTATATAAAAAAAAAGAAAAAGATTTTACGTTTTCAAGATGCAAGAAGTACTTCAACATTGTGCAATAAAAATTCTTCTAAACTTTTTTTAAAAGTTGATAAAACTGAGATATCGTTTAAGCGATTAGGAAATTGGTTGTACTCATTAGGTCCAGCAAAAGAAATTCGTTGTTTAGTTAGCTCGAGTCTACATCTTACTAAATTTAAGTCCATCGTTACTAAATTGTATGGTGTGTGAACCAATACCTCTAAAACATTTAAAAACATAGAGTAATAGTTTGTTGTTTATACACCCCTTTCACCGGAAGTATAGTTTTAGCATCGTTTTTAAACAAATCTGTTGTTCCAAACTGTAATGGAAGGTTGTACACTACTTTCAACGCCTTCATTTGTGCTGATTGCAGTGACTCCAAAACTGAATTCCCTTTACTACCGTAAATAGCTGGAAAATAAGTTAACTGCGAGTAAATTAGGGATTGATAAATTAACATTTTTGTATCAACATTCAGTTTATTTTTAAATTTATAAAGAATACCAATTCCTGATGATAATTTGGATTTGAGGCGGCTGATGTGATTTACCCACAGATGATTATGGTTTAAGTTTATGCCAAGGTATTGAACACTCTTTGATTCATTTATTAATTGACCATCAATATGAACACATAACGGCTCTTCATCTCTTGAAATATATGGCTTAAATCTTATAAATTTTGTTTTGTCAGCATTCAAAATTAAGAAACTCCGATAAGATTGCAGCATCATATTCTATTTGTGTTTGAAGTACTTTCTCGTATTTATAATTGTGAAAAAGGCCAATATCATCTGCAAACATAAAAAGTTTTCCATTAAACTGTATGTTTTTCAAATCATTTATAAAAATTTTAAATAACAAGGGACCAAGAACACTGCCCGGCGGAACTCCACAAGCAACATCAAGCTAAATCAAAAAACACTCCAGCAACTCCTTTGTATGCTGCATCAAGACCACCGCAGATGTTTTCAACTTAATTGATGACAGCTTCCTCAGCTCCACACCCTTTCCTGAAACCATACTGACGATCAAATAAAATTTGGTTAATCTCAAGATAATTCGCAAGTTGCTCAAAACTTACTTCTTCAAATATTTTGTCAATAATGGAAAGAATGGAAATCGGACGAAAATTTTATATTTTATTTGAACCAACGCACCAAGGTATAGGATTAATTTAATGTTTTCAAAACACTTTGGATATATGGCATCATCAATCATCTTGTTATTACTTCTGTTACAGCTGATTTGCGGATCAATAGCATCTTCGGTGTGATGTTATCACAACCAGAACATTTATTAGTTTGTAAATTGTCCAAAAAAGACTCAATTTTTGTTTTATCTATAGTTTCCTATTCAAAACGGGTTGAGGCGTGAACTAATGTACCAAACATATTAATATTATCATCAAAATCCTGCCGTATACCATCTCTCATATTTTGAACCGAGCTGTAGAAAAAACTATTAAACGCTGAAGCTTTCTCGATATCCAAATATACAACGTCATTATTAGCAGTTATACTTTCCTTAATTGAGTTTTCTTTTCTTTCAAGTGTTTTGTTTAAAAACTGCCATGTTTTCCTTGAATCACCGATACATTAACTTAAATTATGTATATAATAATCATTCATTAAGTTTTTATTACAATTTTTTATAACTTGGCTTATTCGTTTCAGACGCTTAGAAATATTTTTATCATGTTTATTTTTCCTTCTCGCTGTTAACAATTTTTTTTAAGGTTTATTAAAAAAACTAACACCCTTGACATCCACGGACGCATTTCATGACGAGTATTTAATTTTGTTGTTGTTGTTTTAGAGCTTTTTCTTGTTGCCACAGTAAGAGTTGTGATTAGGTCGTCACATTGATCTGACACACATAAGTTTTCATCTAAATAGGAACCAAACTTTCTGTAGTTGATTAGAATTAATATTAAACCGACAAAATATAATATTACGATCAGAAAGTATATTTTGAATTGAGTTTATTGAAACGAGATCAGAAATATTGCTAAAAACACAGTCAATACATGACTTACTTTTAGGGGGGAAGAAATAATTTACGAGTTCGAACAATTTGTTCTGTGTATTACGATTTTCGTACAATTTGTTTCGAATGAACGGAAATTTTTTATACATTATCGAAAACAAAAAATCCCTTTCGAAACGGCAGCTCTTTATTACGAACAATAAAAATCCCTTTCAAAAGTGCAACTCTGTATTACGAAAACACGAGTCTGTTATACAAAAAGCGATAGAAAATTGTGCGATAGTTATTTGGTTAGTGACAAAGTGAAAGAAAAATAAAAAATGTAAGTATTTAAATGTTTCACGATAAATTAAAGTGTAAAACAATCAAATTAAACCTTATAATGTTAGATTTGATATAAAAAATGTTTACTAATGTTATTGTTGAAATTTTTTTAATATATGTGGTCTTGAAATCTTCAAGGAATACTTAAAAAAATTTACATATACAAATAAGAAGCATTATAAAGAAATGGTTAACATTTTCTTTAGAATCTTCAAACCACAGGGAAATACAATCAGGTTTTATTAATAAAAAACCATTATAATATTTTGAATAGTATATAATATTTCTTTTCTTTTGGGATATTTTCGTCCATTTTGGTATTTTAATAGCAGTGCTACCAACTTTCAATCAAATTTACCATTTGTTTATAAATACAACTCTGTCATCGTTTCGAACGAGTTACGCAGTACGATTTGACTTTCGAATCGGAAATTGCTTTCGAAAAATTTCCCTTTTCGAATCGAAATACGCGGTATAACTTCAAATTCTGTATCATTTTATTGTTTTAATTATAAATTATCTTTTTTCTTTCATTTTCTGTTGGGAGAATAAGTGTCTATATGTGAGAGCATTAGCAAAAACGTTTTCAAAATAAAATAGATTTTATTTCACGAAGGCTTTCTACGACAAAGTCTTATGTCAAATTGTATGAAAAATGTGGTCTCGACGCAGTTCTGTTTGAACACTTAAGAGATTATTATTATTTGAAATTAATAAGATTTTTGTTAAAAATAAAAGATATTTTAAATTTTTGCCCAGATCGCTAGTCCGTTCAACCAAACTTTTTTTTTTTTTTTTTTTTTTTCGTTATTTATTTATTGAATCTTCATATATTTAATATGAACTAACAATAATTTATCAAATCTTAACCTAATACTTTATTTATGTCCTGCCAGTGCCAGACAAAAATTTTCTTCATCACGGGTTCTGTTCACTTATATAGGTGTTTATCTCTCATCTAGTTGGGTAAGTGCTGCAGTGTCTCTTCTCCTTAAGCGAGTGTGGCCGCCATGATTTAAAATATTTCGAGCTAAAGGATTTGGGTGTTGTTCAAGTCTTTTTAAATATTTTACTGCATATTTTGTAATCATAGTTTTTACTAATGGCACGTTGAGATCCTTATGAATGTTTGAGTTTTTAACATACCAGGGGGCGGCTGTGATTATACGAAGAAGTTTATTTTGGCGCCTTTGAATTTTTTCGATATTAGAGGCCGAGGCAGTGCCCCATAGTTGAATACCGTAGCACCAGATAGGCTTTAAGATAGAGTTGTAAAGTAGAAGCTTGCAATCGAGTCTAAGAACAGAATTTCTTCCAATAAGCCAATGAATTTGGATGGCTTTTAGTTTCATTTGAGTTAATTTTGCCTCTATATGGCATTTCCACGTTAATCGCCGATCCAGATGTATACCGAGATATTTTACATGCGAATGTTGAGGAATAATTTGATTATTGATTGTAATAGGGGGGCAAGATTCCCGGCGCAGGGTGAATGTTATATGTACGCATTTTTGCTCATTGACCATTATCCTCCATTGTCTTAGCCATATTTCTAGTTGAAATATATGATGCTGTAGGTAACGAGATGCTTCATAACGGTTTTCGTGGACGCTTAGAAAAGCTGTGTCGTCTGCAAATGTTGAAGTTTGGGTGTAGTTGTTTGTTGGCATGTCCGAAGTATAAATTAAGTATAATAGAGGGCCCAGGATGCTGCCCTGTGGGACTCCAGCGCCAATCGGCTGAGGTGAACTTAAGGAATTTCCTTCTTTAATAATAAATTGACGACCGACTAAGTAGCTTTCTAACAGTTTGTGTGTGTTTGCTGGTAAATTTTGCTTCAATTTGTGTAATAAGCCTTCATGCCAGACTTTGTCAAAAGCTTGCGAAACATCGATGAAGAGTGCTGAGCAATATTTTTTTTCTTCAAATGTTTTTCTTATGACATTTACTTTTTGATGAGTTTGTTCAATTGTGCTGTGTTTTCTTCTAAATCCGAATTGATGGTTTGGAATACATCTATTTTCACTTAAAATCGGTGTTAACTTTGAAACTAATAATTTCTCAAATAGCTTTGACATATTTGATAATAAGCTAATAGGCCTATAAGACTCAACTTTCGTATGATCTTTACCTGGCTTTGGTATCATGGTAACTAAGGAAACCTTCCATTTTTGAGGAAAGTATTCAAGGCGTAAAATAGCATTAAAAATAAAAAGAATAATTTTCTTTGCTACGCGAGGTAGCTCTAATAGCATTTTATTGCTGATCTTATCAATGCCAGGTGCCTTCTTAGTATTTAAGTCACATATAACCTTTTCGATTTCTCTCATCTCAAATCTTAGGGGAATAACTGCTCTAGCAGCAACAGGTGGTAAATCGACCGCAATATTGTGAGATATATTAGGTGTAAATACGTTTTTCAAGTGACTTACAAACAGATTTCTTTTTTCAACATCATTTCTTGCCCAACTTCCATTCAAGTTTCTTAATGGTGGTTTAGAGACAACTGGCCTTTTGAGGTTTCTAGCTGCACGCCATAATGAGTAGTCCGATTGTGGAGTTGCATCAAGTTCCTTAAGATATTTTTCCAGAGAAGCCGTTTTCTGAGTCTGCAATAACTTTCTTAATCTTTTTGTACACTCTTTTAGCAAGTTCTTAAGTTGAGGAGATCTGTGCAATTGCCACTCTCTTCGTGCCCTCCTTTTTTCAGACAAGAGACGCTCGACATCTGTGGAATATATTTTAATAGTTTTTGTTTTTTTGGGGGCAATATTGGAATGTTGAACAGCTAGTTTCAGAAAACTGTCAAAATTATCAATAGAGCGATCTACATACTCCGGTGTACTGAGCGGAATATTTTCTGTGCAATGGGCACTGAGATATTTTTTATATTTTAACCAATTTATTTGTGTGGCTGACGTCGCTAGGTAACCAGTCGGAGATACAATTCTATTGGGGTTCATTATAGTAACAATTGTAGGTGTGTGGTCGGAAGATAATTCTAGGGAAGCTTCAACGTGAATCGTTTCTGTGGGGATGTTTTTAACCACGCCAAAATCGATGACATCTGGAATTTTTTGCGGGTCAGCAGGCCAATATGTTGGTTGGCCGCTCGCGACAACATTTAAATTCATTTTAGAGATTGTATTAAACAAAACACGACCCTTTGGTGTTATTAGTCGTGACCCCCAGAAGGTATGTTTAGCGTTATAATCGCCAGCGGCCAGGAAACAGGGTCCTAGTGATTTATAATATTCACAATATTGGCTTTCTGATATTGAAAATCTAGGTGGAGAGTATAAAGATGAGATTACAATGCTACGATTCAGCTCTTCAACACATATGTTCGTTGCTTGGAGATAATCCTCACGATGATCACACATTAGGTAGTGTTTGACTCGATTTTTTATCAAAATGGCAGAACCACCACAAGCTCTATCTCGAGGGTCCTTGGTATCATATAGTATATAACCATTGATGTTAAACGTATTTCTTGAGGTCAAATGAGTTTCAGAAACCATCATGACATCAATTTGTTTATTTTTAAGAAAGTATTCTAATTCATTTTTATGTTGGCGGATGCCGTTCGCGTTCCAAAAACAGATTTTTAAACAGTTCATGGCTTGTTAAGTACAGATTGCAATAACATCGATTGCATTCTAAGAATTTCCTGCATCATATTACCCATTGTGTTCGTAAAATTTGTTACTGTTTGCACTAATGTTTCCATGGTTTTTTCTAGACGACTTAAATTTGAAACTGGAGTTTCATCATTACTTGGCGCAGCACCTTGCGTTGGCGCATGGTTTGATTTTACGACGTTAGCATAAGAGGTTCTGTTATTACTAGGCTGCGGGGCCTGAATGTCACCAGTGCTTACTTGATTTGTTACCTGCATTTGAGGGGGATTAGTTTTCGGTCCAACTGACTGCTTGACGATGGTATATACAGGGCATCCTCTATAATTGGCAGTGTGATTACCGCCACAGTTGCTACATTTTTTTACGTTGGGGTCGGTTTTAGACTTATCGCAAAGATCTGTACCATGTAATTCACCACATACTACGCAAACAGGGGGTAAATAGCAATATGCCTTAGTATGACCATATTCTTGACAGTTTAAACACTGAACGGGACCATATCTTTTGTGTGGCTCTTCTATAGTTACTCTTCTATAGAGAATATATTTCAAATTGTAAATAGGGTGCGTTTCATTTTTTTTAAGCTTTACGTCGCCGGGTTCAAACTCCACTCGAAAAAGTGGTTGGGGGTTTTTTTCTCTATTTTTTATATTTACTACATGTTTTATTTTGAAGCCTTTTTCTTCTCGAGGAATGTTTTTACCTCTTCTGGGTCCACACATGAGTCAATTCCCTTAATCACTACCTGGAGACCTTTACTGCTTTTCAGTTGGTATGTATAAAAGTTTTTTTTAAGTACTTCAAATTTGTTTATAATTTTGCGAAAATCATTCTCATTATTGACTTGTATTTTTGTCTCGTTTATACTACCACGCTTGATAGCAGCTACGTAAAACGAATTTTCACCTATCACCGATATCAAACTCTTTATGAGCTCATTTGAGTTTTGCTCCCTAAGATATATCGGGGGAGGCTTGGACGATTTTATGACGTTTGGTGCTTCAGAGGATTCATCCTCCAGAATTGCAAATCGATTTTGAGAATTTATTTTATCAAAAGATGGTACTTTTGAGGCCGAAGCAACTGCTGCAGAGGTAGGGCTGCGACCCCGTTTAAGCACTGTTATGTACCTGTCCATACCAACTTGTACTTGAGGCTTTTGACCACTTTTTACTTGTGGAGCTGAGTTTTCCATCATGCCTGATTTGAGGGTAATATTTTCATCACTTATTAAAATCGTTTTTGCCGCTGAGGCACCGCTTGCAGGTTTTATATTTTTTATTGTATTAATATCAACCGTATTATTAGACACCGAAGGTGATACTGAGTTTTCTATTATGCCTGATTGGGGGTTAATATTTACATCACTTAATAAAATTGTTTTTGCTGTTGAGGCAACGCTAGCAGGTTTTGTATTTGTTATTGTATCAACCGTGTTATTAAATACAGACGGCGAGAGGGATCGCGTACGAGTAATAGGTTTAGCCGTTAGGTATTTGCTATCATCGATTCTTTTTTTTATTTCTGTATTTTTTTCGCTAACACTCACTGTGATATATGCATTTCTACTGTTTGCACTCATAAGAGTTTTTTTTTTTTTTTTCTTTTACTGTTTACAGTTGTGCTCTTCTTATTTGTTATTGTTTATCAACACGGATAATGAAAAAATGTGTGTTTATGTATGTATGTACATACATGTAATTTTTTTTTTTTCTTTTTCTTGTATTTACTTTTTTTATACTTTATTTGTTCAAAAAAAAATAAACCGTATGCCGAGTTTAGAAAACGCGTCTATCTTCAACGACCGCGACAGACACGACTCAACCAAACTTGAAGTGGAAAATATTCTCTCGACAGAACTTATTTGAAAACGTAAGTATTTCTGCACCAAGCGTATCTGTGTCTCTAGTAGGATTAGAAGATCTAAGGATTATCGCGATTTCTTCTATAGCAGAACCACAGCTTATGATGGATAGAGGCCCATTCTCCTCGGATTTTCTTATTAGTTATTCACAAATGCTCCAAAGGCCTTTTTTATACTTATCAGCACTTTTACTACGTATAGGGGTGACCGTGCCTTCCAAAATTTCAGAATTTATAGTCATAGCAGCAGAGTAAGCCGTTTTTTGATAAGATTGCTGTCTATCGTTTTTCAAATATTCGAAGAATTTTAGATAAACAATTGATTTCATTATTCCCTAAACCCTCAAATCTTTCTTCAGAACTATTACTAAGTAAGTCGCCAATTTTTGGGCCTCTTAATATTCTCTATCTCATTTTATTCATTTGGTTTATTTTCCAATAATGTTCGAAGACTGTTTACTAGCGGAATTACGCCAGACAATGTGGCAAGGGCATTGCTTATGCATTTTGTAGCCTCTTCGAAGTAACCCAAAATGTTCAGCAAAATGATTTTTATTTTCACAAACATTAGCAATGAGAGAATATTTCACTTCTGTTGAGCAAAGCAAAACGGCTAAAGAAGGAGGACAACACTACGCGTTCAATACTTTGGTGCGTTTAAGCATCTGTCAAAAGAGTAGAATCATAATAAGAATAAAATTGTATTGACCATTTACACAGCAAACGCTTATAATGCATATACTTATAGAACGCATTAAGTGCGATTCTTTCCACATTTGCATGCGACTTGAAAAAAGGTCAAGAAAGTATCAAACGCAAAGAACGCGTGTTGTGGACCTCCAGCTAAGAAATTAAAAGAAACAATTTATTATTCTGTTTTGATTTAAGGTTCTGCTTTTAAATGTGTTATTTCTCTTAGTTGTTATGCAAAAAATATTCGTTACTTCCCTTATTAATATGTAATAAATCTGTCTTAATTATTTTAGAGATTTTTTTTTTCAAATATACAACAATTTTTAAGTCGTTAACCCCGCTTACTCGATTTAATAATGCAAAAGCAATACAAATTACGGTTTCCATCACATCTTTTTTTCTGACATTGTCATAGAACAATATGGGAAATGAAATCGATTTAATGCCAAACTTTAATGAAATCGAACTTAAATCGAAAACCATTTACATACCTGACTTACTCTGTGTTTTGTTTTTGTTTCTTAACAACAAAAACGACGGCGAACTGATCGTTTGAAAGCTAGCATACAACTGAATGAAAGTATAGGTTTTTACAATTTTTGAAGTGCGTTTCGGTAACATTACTGTTGTGAAAATCCCAAAAAGTGCTCGGCCCGTCGGGGCATAGCGTGGTCAGAGTGCCCAGGTTTCTCCCCAGATTTAAAGGGTTTTATTTAATTAAAAGGCAAATTTTGGGGTACAAATTCTTAGGGAGAACTTTTGGTGGGCATAAACTTATATTTAGGGGATTTTAGGGGGCTTGACTATTTGCTTGTCTGTACATAACAATAACTAAGTAATACTAGATATATTTTGCAGATTGTTTTTGGTTGAGCAAAATCGTTTTTGAAAATATAAAAAAAGAAACCGTTTTGAGGGTCAAGTTTTCTTTGAAAAATGAAAATTTAATGCTCAAACTTTTTAATTCCGATAATATGTACAAAGTTCATTAAAAGATTTTGTTTGTTGTGCTTAATGCCCTTTTTAAAAAATTGATAAAAAATACTGAAATTTATTGTTGGAGGATAAGCTGTTCCTATGCGCATTTTACTGGTTGCTTAGGCCAGATCATCAATAAACGTTCTCCTAAATAATTTTAGAAAAGCCAAAGCTATCAGCAAACAAAACTACAGAGGGAATGATAATTACATACAAACACTCAAAAAGTCTTCTTTGCAACGATAGCAAAGCTTAAACAAAATACCAAACAATAAATCAGTGATGAGTTAATCTTTTCTTACATTTCCCGCTACAATTATTTGGAATTCTCCCAACATTAATTGTAGTTGTAAGTGGGTAAAGAAAAAACATTTTAAAAACAAAAACAAAGTGCTTTTATTGTTTTCGCAAGAAATCAAAATAAAAACAATTTGCCAGTTCAGTTTTTTGTGCACGTGCACTTGCTAAAATTTTATTATCAAAGTTCTTTAACTTTTTTGCGTTTCTGAGTCGGTCTTATGTACAAATGTCTAATGTTTTATAAGACACTAGCATTTAACCCGCTACTTCGTTAGCGTCTTCTTTCCTTTCATAGACATATTTTTACTTTGTAATAGGTACGATTTTCACCTCTTAAACGTTCGAATTTACCAAATAATGTAACCAAATTTTTATTTGTATTTTTTAGATACGTTACGAATGTGATATATTTTTATTTCAATGTTTATTGGTTTAATAGATAGATTGCGTGGCAAAACATTTTTAAAATACAGTTTTTACCCGTTTACTCCCCAAAAGGGTCGAATTTCACAAAAGTACCAGACACCTATCCGCTTATTTTTTTGTTTAACCTCTAACCATAAAAATTTTCAAAACTCCCATCCTAGGGAATCGATTTAGCGAGAGGTCAACATCCCAGTCAAATTTCAACATTTTAACTTCAGGCGTTTTGGACGTGCGATGATGAATCAGTCAGTAACTTTACATTTTTATATTATATAGGTAGATGAAGAAAAATGTTTTGAAACGAAAATTAGGTACGACTTCACCCCTTAAGCGTTCGAATTTCGAAACGCATCAAATTTGTATTTGTATTTTTTAGATAAGTAATGAATGTGATATATTTTTTAGTTTAATGTTTATTGGCTTAAAAGATAGATGGCATAGCAAAAAAGATTTAAAATACAGGTTTTACCCGTTTACCAGGCACCTGTCCGCTTATTTTTTTTTATTGAAAAAAAATAAGTACTAAATTTTTGAATAAAAAAAAATGTTTTGTAAAAAAGTACGAAAAATAGTTACGGTTTTTACCCCTTAAATGTCCGAACTTCGAAAAAGTACCAATTTAGTATTTGGATTTTTTAGATAAGTTTCAAATGTGATATAACCCTTATTTCTATGTTTATGGGTTTAAAAGATAGATGGGGTGACAAAAAACTACCAAAATACAGATTTTACCCGTTTACCCCGTTAAAGGGCTGAATTTCGAAAAAGTATCAGACACCTGTCCGCTTATTTTTCTAAAGAACAACGCTAAGTATTAAATTTTTTTGTATCTCTTTTAGTTTTAGAAATATAAGGTTACCGAATTTATCCGTTTTTACTCTTTTTAACATTCGAATTTCCAAAAATCCCGTCTTAGTGGATCGATTTGGGGAGAGACCAAGCCCTGGTCCAAATTTCAAGTTTTAACCTTCAGGCGATGATTATTCAGTCAGTCAGTCAGTTACGTTACAATTTTATATACAGTGAAGGACTAAAGTCTACATGCAACCTACTTTTTTACGATTTTTGGAAATTGGTAACGAAATTGCGAAAAACTTGTATACCAATATTTAAGGCATTAATAAATACTTTTATTAATGACACAAACATATAATTCAAAAACATAACAAAAGCAATAATAACAAAAATATTAAAAATTTCAAAGGACAAAAGTGTACATAAATATAGTAAAAAAGGAACAATAGAATTAAAAATTACATTAAAAAATTCAAATATTTTAAAACTTAATATTTAGATGGTTCGCCCTGAGCATCGTTCACAGCTTGCAAATGTCGAGGCATGGAGTTTACTTAATTTTCTGTTATTTCCGCAGTTATTTCTGCCCAAGTTCGGTTTAAAGCAATTTTCAGATATTCACTGCTGCTTATTTTATATTTTCTGACTTTTTTTTTTCTCTAAAACATCCCAGATAGGTTTTTTATGATTAAAATACGGTGATCGTGGTGGGGAATTGAGTTGGCTGGGAGCATAATATAGAAGCTATTGGCGAACAATGTGCGCCGTTTACTTGGGATCATTGTCTTGCTGAAAAATTCAGTTATTTTCAATACCTAAATTATGTTTTAATATGTTCTTATAAAGATACCGGTCCATTGTGCCTTCAACTTTAATCTAATTTCCACATACAGATGATGCCATGGCTCGCTAAACCATACACTGCCACCTCCATGTTTGACTGTGGGTATAATATTCTTTAGATCTAAGACTGTGTTGGATTTTCTCCCAACTCTGGAACGGCTATCTCTTTCAAAAATATTGTATTTAATCTCGGCAGTAGCTAAGATTCGTTACGTATCTTATTAATGTGTTTTAGCAAATTCAAGATAGAGTTTTTGCTTTTTGGCAGATATAAATGGTTTTTCGCTTTGAACTCTGCTTGTAAAGCGACTCTCATGCAAAGGTCGTTGTATAGTTTTTAGGTGGTCACTATTTCTGGAACATTTTTCAATATGTTCCACCAATTTTTGGGGTCTTATTTTACGATCCGCATTTACTTCTTTAAGAAAACTGCTAACATTGCGTCGTGGCATATTTTTTTACGGTCATATCTTGAATGATTTTCAGCACTTCCATTTTTTTTTTTTTATATAGTTTCTAGTAATTGTTGTACTGTAAACCGACAGATTTTACCGTTTTTGCAATTCCTACATTATATTTTTGCTCTTTACGAAAATTTCTTATAATACTTTTCACTGAAATAGATATTTTTTGGCTATTCGCCATTTAAAAGATCAATAATTTTTCTAAATATAATGTTACTAATTTAAAAAATTGTTATGGTAAGTTAAATTCAATATCAGTTAAAATAATGGGATTCCCCATGTTTCGTTTTGTATTTTTTAGTTTTTCCTAGAAGTAGTCACGTTGTATGTAGACTTTAGTCCTTCTTAAGATTTTGCTAAACGCTTGAAATTTCCATGTTAAGCTTTTCTCTTTAATTTTTTTTTTTTTTTTAATAATGTTTAATAGTATCTTAATTGGTTGTATAAAAACATTTTTCCTTATCGTTACCAATTCCCAAAAATCGTAAAAAAGTAGGTTGCATGTAGACTTTAGTCCTTCACTGTATATAGATTTTATTAAATAAAAATATCCAGGAAAATTTAAAAAAATATTTTTTGGGGAATTTCAGTAAAATGTTAAGCATTTTGCTTAAGTTAGGGATAGATATTAGAACGCAAATGAAAACTGAATCAAGTTAAATTAATTGAAATGAAATTATTATCTAAACTTTTACATTTAGGGGAATTTTTTTTAAAATACGTTAAATTTGGGGGTTTTTTAAATTTTATGTAATGTTTAAAAATACAGTAAGAAAACTTTAAAATGAAATATATGTATGTAGCTATCTTTGGATGGTATAAAAACAAATTCATTTATGTAAAAATTAGTATAAATACAAGTTAAGGCGATTATATGAAAAAGTTCATATAATTTTATCTTCTAAAATTTCATCTTAACACACATACACAAGAATAAGCAGACGACAGAAGAACTTAGAAAACCTTACAACCAAATACACGTTATTTTCGTATTTAGTTATTGTTTTTGTTAGTATTCATAACGCAATGATAACATTAAAAAACTATGTCAAAGATGGAAAGTTTAATATTTTATTTATGTACATTTTGCGTACAGATGCAAAGGATACGACAAATGTCAGGATTATACATGGTACCTGAAGTCATCAAAAGATACGAAAAATGTACCTTTCGTATCGTAATGGCATCACTGGTGCACACGTATGCAATAAAAGAGAAATTGCGGCGCCCTGATTTTTCCGATCGCAGTTTTAAACTTTAAAGTTGAGAGCGGGAGAGTCAAATAGAACTAACATTACTATAACATACACATGTATGTGTTTGCCTATCTATGCTTTTTTTTAGAAGTTTTTAACTTTATTATCATTCTATTTTTACAAAAAAAAAATTATATTTTTGCCTCAGCGCCAAATAAGGCTTTACAGATGTCAGTAGGCAACATAAAATATTTACATAATTTACAAATTTAACTTATTTTACTTTATACAATTTTCTATACAAAAAAAAAGAAAAAGATTTTACGTTTTCAAGATGCAAGAAGTACTTCAACATTGTGCAATAAAAATTCTTCTAAACTTTTTTTAAAAGTTGATAAAACTGAGATATCTTTTAAGCGATTAGGAAATTGGTTGTACTCATTAGGTCCAGCAAAAGAAATGCGTTGTTTAGTTAGCTCGAGTCTACATCTTACTAAATTTAAGTCCATCGTTACTAAACTGTATGGTGTGTGAACCAATACCTCTAACACCTTTAAAAACATAGAGTAATAGTTTGTTGTTTATAAAGACCTTTCACCGGAATTTAGCATAGTTTTCAAGCAAATCTGTTGTTCCAAACTATAATGGAAGGTTGTACACTACTTTCAACGCCTTCATTTGTGCTGATGGCAGTGACTCCAAAACTGAATTCCCTTTACTACCTTAAATAGCTGGAAAATAAGTTAACTGCGAGTAAATTAGTGATTGATAAATTAACATTTTTGTATCAACATTCAGTTTATTTTTAAATTTATAAAGAATACCAATTCCTGATGACAATTTGGATTTGAGGCGGCTGATGTGATTTTCCCACAGAAGATTATGGTTTAAGTTTATGCCAAGGTATTTAACACTATTTGATTCATTTATGAATTGACCATCAATATGAACACATAACGGCTCTTCATCTCTTGTACATTTTATATAAGGCAACTATCATCTGCAAACATAAAAAGTTTTCCATTAAACTATGTTTTTCAAATCATTTATAAAAATTTTAAATAACAAGAGACCAAGAACACTGCCCTGCGGAACTCCACAAGCAACATCAAGCTCACTACTTCTTGAATCTGCTATTGAACAAATTGTTTCCTGTTACTCAAAAAGTCTTTAAATATCTCAAGAGAGTTTTCATCGAAACCAATATACCTTAGTTTTTTATTAATTATGTTGTGATCTACCAAGTCAGATGCTTTTGATAAATCAAAAAACACTCCAGCAACTCCTTTGTATCCTGCATCAAGACCACCGCAGATGTTTTCAACTACATTTATGACAGCTTCCTCAGCTCCACACCCTTTCCTGAAACCATACTGACGATCAAATAAAATTTGGTTAATCTCAAGATAATTCGTAAGTTGCTCAAAAATAACGTTTTCAAATATTTTGTCAATAATGGAAAGAATGGAAATCGGACGAAAATTTTAAATTTTATTTGAACCAACGCACCAAGGTATAGGATTAATTTAATGTTTTCAAAACACTTTGGATATATGGCATCATCAATCATCTTGTTATTACTTCTGTTACAGCTGATTTGCGGATCAATAGCATCTTCGGTGTGATGTTATCACAACCAGAACATTTATTAGTTTGTAAATTGTCCAAAAAAGACTCAATTTTGGTTTTATCTATAGTTTCCTATTCAAAACGGGTTGAGGCGTGAACTAATGTACCAAACATATTAATATTATCATCAAAATCCTGCCGTATACCATCTCTCATATTTTGAACCGAGCTGTAGAAAAAACTATTAAACGCTGAAGCTTTCTCGATATCCAAATATACAACGTCATTATTAGCAGTTATACTTTCCTTAATTGAGTTTTCCTTTCTTTCAAGTGTTTTGTTTAAAAACTGCCATGTTTTCCTTGAATCACCGATACATTAACTTAAATTATGTATATAATAATCATTCATTAAGTTTTTATTACAATTTTTTATAACTTGGCTTATTCGTTTCAGACGCTTAGAAATATTTTTATCATGTTTATTTTTCCTTCTCGCTGTTAACAATTTTTTTAAGGTTTATTAAAGAAACTAACTCCCTTGACATCCACGGACACATTTCATGACGAATATTTAATTTTGTTGTTGTTGTTTTAGAGCTTTTTCTTGCTGCCACAGAAAGAGTTGTGATTAGGTTGTCACATTGATCTGACACACATAAGTTTTCATCTAAATAGGATCCAAACTTTCTGTAGTCTATCCAGCTCTTTTTTGTAGTTGCGGTTTCACGATGATTAGAATTAATATTAAAACGACAAAATATAATATTACGATCAGAAAGTATATTTTGATTTGAGTTTATTGAAACGAGATCAGAAATATTGCTAAAAACACAGTCAATACATGACTTACTTTTAGGGGGGTTACCGCGTATTTCGATTCGAAAGAAATAATTTACGAGTTCGAACAATTTGTACTGTGTATTACGATTTTCGTACAATTTGTTTCGAATGAACGGAAATTTTTTATACATTATCGAAAACAAAAAATCCCTTTCGAAATGGCAACTCTTTATTACGAACAATAAAAATCCCTTTCGAAAGTGCAACTCTGTATTACGAACACACGAGTCTGTTAGAAAATGGTGCGATAGCTATTTGGTTAGTGACAAAGTGAAAGAAAAATAAATAATGTAAGTATTTCAATGTTTCACGATAAATAAAAGTGTAAAACAATCAAATTAAACCTTGTAATGTTAGATTTGATATAAAAAATGTTTACTAATGTTATTGTTGAAATTTTTTTAATATTTGTGGTCTTGAAATTTTCAAGGAATACTTAAACAAAATGATATATGTATACAAATAAGAAGCATTGTAAAGAAATGGTTAACATTTTCTTTCACCATTATAATATTTTTCACACATTGAATAGTATTTAATATTTCTTTTCTCTTGGGATATTTTCGTCCATTTTGGTATTTTAATAGCAGTGCTACCAACTTTTAATCAAATTTCCCATTTGTTTATAAATACGACTCTGTCATCGTTTCGAACGAGTTACGCAGTACGACTTAACTTTCGAATCGGAAATTGATTTCGAAAAATTTCCCTTTTCGAATCGAAATACGCGGTAGCCCCCCAGGTCTTGTTACAAGGTTGTGACAAGAAATAAAATTAAACTCAGAAAAAATATCCTTAAGTGATTGGCTGGAGTTGCTTTTATACATTAAATCAATATTGTTGTCACCAATAAAAACAAATGGGGAATTTTGAACTTCAATTCGTACATTTTGCAACATATCAAAAAACAATTGTTATACTAACATATTAAGTACATACCTACATAGGTATATGTACTCGTATCGCTGTAGCAAGCGTGGGATCAAGTGTCTCCAAATCGCCACTTTTGTCGATTGTTTTAGTGACACTGTCTACACTTTTGTCTGCCTTTGACAAAAAAAAAGAGAAAAATATAAATTTTTACTTCTTTGTTTTGTATACCGACACCACAATAGTAGAGGGAGTATTATGCGCATGTGCTGATGTATGTAGCACTGAAAAAATTGGTCCTAGACCCACCTTTTAATATACCGATCAACTTAATATCACTCGGTGCTCCTCAGTCTGGGTGGTTGGCAGGCTGGCTGGTTGCTGTAACCTTGTGCGCAAAGTACAGGTCGCAATTTTGAAGGTAATTTTCTGAACTATAGTGAATGGATTTCAATTCATTAGGACGAAGTCTACTGAAAATGGTGAGAATCGAATAGTGACGTCGGCATTAACTTCAAATTCTGTATCATTTTATTGTTTTAATTATAAATTATCTTTTGTCTTTCATTTTCTGTTGGGAGAATAAGTGTCTATACGTGAGAATATTAGCAAAAACGTTTTCAAAATAAAATAGATTTTATTTCACGAAGGCTTTCTAAGACAAAGTCTTATGTCAAATTGTATGAAAAATGTGGTCTCGACGCAGTTCTGTTTGAACACTTAAGAGATTATTATTATTTGAAATTAACCCTAGTTAGATAACGTTATTTTTCTGTACTGAAAAGATAACGTTACGCCTGAAAGACGTGTGCTAGCTTATATCCTTTAAAGGGCATCACCGAAAATAATATTGAAAAATTTTTTTGTTAAAATCATTTAAATATTAAATTTTTTTTAAAATAAAGTAATTTTTAAACAGAAAACAATAATAAAAATGAAATGAAAAATAAAATGCAATAAGTCTTGAAAAAATATCACAACTTAAAGAGTTATTATGAAGGACTTCAGTTCGGCTCTAAAAACGAAAATAAATCCTTTTGTTGTGCTTTGCTTAGATAATAATATCTGTACCAAAAAAATAATAATAAATTCAAATAGCATTATATGCCAGATTTACAAACTAAATATTTGTGGTCGCCACACTCAGGTGCATTGCATTTTAAACATACCATTTTGGACGTACGTCGAATTTTTGATGGACAGAAACCACAGTATTTTCTCTTTTTGTTATTCAGGCTGTTCTCCACTGCTACTGCAATTATTGTTTACATCATCTGGTAAATCTTTTTTAATGTTACCGTGCAAATTTTTCGATAAAAAAGGAATTTTTATCCTTTTGTTTGGTGCATTGAACAATTTCTGAAATTATTTCGGTAGTAACAAAAATGCCGAAGCATGAAATTGGGTTGTACAGTTATTTATATTCCCAAATTAGTCCTCTTGCCGTTCGAACTATATTCATTGAAGAAATTCGGCCAGCGCTTTGACCCTTTGATGTAGTTCAGCAGTGCTTACTTTTACGTCTCATAGTGGGCTATCGGCAGAAGTAGTAAAATTATCAGGTTCCTGAGGATTTCAACAAGCTTGGCTTATACATCACTTTGAACATTACCCTTCATTTATTCATCATCCGATTTGCTCACATTTTCCAGTGAATCTGAGTCGTCCAACACGCTTTTCAAGGGCAGCAACTTCTGCACCGTCCAAGCCGCGCCTTCAAGACATTTTTACAGCTAATTTAAATAACAAATACCTTAAAATTCAACCAAAGCAAAAAGTTATTTTGCTACAAAGGTTACACTAAAGATAACGATACGTCTCTCAGACGTATGTTGTGTTTATTTGTGCTTATTTCTCAAAGAAAACATTACTTAACGCAAAAGAAAAAGCCACCACCAACAAGCTGATGCTAACGACTGAGATAATTGAGCGCTAGAAAGTTGTATGCTAACAAATGTGAGAGTTGGAGCACAAAATTGAAAAAGCGTGCGTCTCGCAGACGTACCTTATCTAACTAGGGTTAATAAGATTTTTGTTAAAAATAAAAGATATTTAAAATTTTTGCCCAGATCGCTAGTCCGTTCAACCAAACTTGAAGTGGAAAATATTCTCTCGACAGAACTTATTTGAAAACGTAAGTATTTCTGCACCAAGCGTATCTGTGTCTCTAGTAGGATTAGAAGATCTAAGGATTATCGCGATTTCTTCTATAGCAGAACCACAGGTTATGATGGATAGAGGCCCATTCTATTCGGATTTTCTTATTAGTTGTTCACAAATGCTCCAAAGGCCTTTTTTATACTTATCAGCACTTTTACTACGTATAGGGGTGACCGTGCCTTCCAAAATTTCAGAATTTATAGTCATAGCAGCAGAGTAAGCCGTTTTTTTGATACGATTGCTGTCTATCGTTTTCAAATATTCGAAGAATTTTAGATAAACAATTGATTTCATTATTCCCTAAACCCTCAAATCTTTCTTCAGAACTATTGCTAAGTAAGTCGCCAATTTTTGGGCCTCTTAATATTCTCTATCTCAGTTTATTCATTTGGTTTATTTTCCAATAATGTTCGAAGACTGTTTACTAGCGGAATTACGCCAGACAATGTGGCAATGGCATTGCTTATGCATGTTGTAGCCTCTTCGAAGTAACCCAAAATGTTCAGCAAAATGATTTTTATTTTCACAAACATTAGCAATGAGAGAATATTTCACTTCTGTTGAGCAAAGCAAAACGGGTAAAGAAGGATGTCCACACTACGCGTTCAATACTTTGTTGCGTTTAAGCATCTGTCAAAAGAGTAGAATCATAATAAGAATAAAATTGTATTGACCAGTTACACAGCAAACGCTTATAATGCATATACTTATAGAACGCATTAAGTGGGATTCTTTCCACATTTGCATGCGTCTTGAAAAAAGGTCAAGAAAGTATCAAACGCAAAGAACGCGTGTTGTGGACCTCCAGCTAAAAAATTAAAAGAAACAATTTATTATGCTGTTTAGATTTAAGGTCTGCTTTTAAATGTGTTATTTCTCTTAGTTGTTATGCAAAAAATATTCGTAACTTCCCTAATTAATATGTAATAAATCTGTCTTAATTATTTTAGAAATTTTTTTTTTTTTCAAATATACAACAATTTTTAAGTCGTTAACCCCGCTTACTCGATTTAATAATGCAAAAACAATACAAATTACGGTTTCCATCACATCTTTTTTTCTGACATTGTCATAGAACAATATGGGAAATGAAATCGGTTTAATGCCAAACTTTAATGAAATCGAACTTAAATCGAAAACCATTTACATACCTGATTAACTATGTGTTTTGTTTTTGTTTCTTAACAACAAAAACGACGGCGAACTGATCGTTTGAAAGCTAGCATACAACTGAATGAAAGTATAGGTTTTTACAATTTTTGAATTGCGTTTCGGTAACATTAGTGTTGTGAAAATCCCAAAAAGTGCTCGGCCCGTCGGGGCATAGCGTGGTCAGAGTGCTCAGGTTTCTCCCCAGATTTAAAGGGTTTTATTTAATTAAGGGGCACATTTTGGGGTACAAATTCTTAGGGAGAACTTTTGGTGGGCATAAACTTATATTTAGGGGGGTTTTAGGGGGCTTGACTATTTGCTTGTCTGTACATAACAATAACTAAGTAATACTAGATATATTTTGCAGATTGTTTTTGGTTGAGCAAAATCGTTTTTGAAAATATAAAAAAAGAAAGCGTTTTGAGGGTGAAGTTTTCTTTGAAAAATGAAAATTAAATGCTCAAACTTTTTAATTCCGATAATATGTACAAAGTTCATTAAAAGACTTTGTTTGTTGTGCTTAATTCCCTTTTTAAATAATTGATAAAAAAAATACTGAAATTTATTGTTGGAGGATAAGCTGTTCCTATGCGCATTTCACTGGTTGCTTAGGCCAGATCATCAGGAAACGTTCTCCTAAAAAATTTTAGAAAAGGCAAAGCTATCAGCAAACAAAACTACAGAGGGAATGATAATTACCTACAAACTCACAAAAAGTCTTCTTTGCAACGATATCAAAGCTTAAAGAAAATACCAAACAATAAATCAGTGATGAGTTCATCTTTTCTTACATTTCCCGCTACAATTAGTTGGAATTCTCCCAACATTAATTGTAGTTGTAAGTGGGTAAAGAAAAAACATATTAAAAACAAAAACAAAGTGCTCTTATTGTTTTCGCAAGAAATCAAAATAAAAACAATTTGCCAGTTCAGTTTTTTATGCACGTACACTTGCTAAAATTTTATTATCAAAGTTGTTTTTGGGAATACTATTATTTATTAAAAGATTTTGTTTATTGTGCTTAATTCAATTTTTAAATGATTGATAAAAAATACTAAAACTTATTGTTGGAGGATAAGCTGTTCCTATGCGCATTTCACTGGTTGCTTAGGCCAGATCATCAGGAAACGTTCTCCTAAATAATTTTTGAAAAGCCAAAGCTATCAGCAAACAAGACTACAGAGGGAATGAGAATTACCTACAAACACTCAAAAAGTCTTTTTTGCAACGATATCAAAGCTTAAACAAAATACCAAACAATAAATCAGTGATGAGTTTTTATCTTTTCTTACACTTCCCGCTACAATTAGTTGGAATTCTCCCAACATTAATTGTAGTTGTAAGTGGGTAAAGAAAAAACATTTTAAAAACAAAAACAAAGTGCTTTTATTGTTTTCGCAAGAAATCAAAATAAAAACAATTTGCCAGTTCAGTTTTTTGTGCACGTGCACTTGCTAAAATTTTATTATCAAAGTTCTTTAACTTTTTTGCGTTTCTGAGTCGGTCTTATGTACAAATGTCTAATGTTTTATAAGACACTAGCATTTAACCCGCTACTTCGTTAGCGTCTTCTTTTCTTTCATAGACATATTTTTACTTTGTAATAGGTACGATTTTCACCTCTTAAACGTTCGAATTTCGAAAATGTAACAAATTTTTATTTGTATTTTTTTTAGATACGTTACGAATGTGATATTTTTTTATTCCAAAGTTTATTGGTTTAATAGATAGACTGAGTGGCAAAACAGTTTTAAAATACAGTTTTTACCCGTTTACTCCCCAAAAAGGCCGAATTTCAAAAAAGTACCAGGCACCTGTCCGCTTATTTTTTTTTTTATTGAACAAAAATAAGTACTAAATTTTTGAATAAAAAAAATGTTTTGTAAAAAAGTACGAAAAATAGTTACGGTTTTTCCACTTTAATGTCCGAACTTCGAAAAAGTACCAAATTAGTATTTGGATTTTTTTAGATAAGTTTCAAATGTGATATAACCCTTATTTCTATGTTTATGGGTTTAAAAGATAGATGGGGTGACAAAAAAGTACCAGAATACAGATTTTACCCGTTTACCCCGTTAAAGGGCTGAATTTCGAAAAAGTATCAGACACCTGTCCGCTTATTTTTCTAAAGAATAACGCTTTTTTTGTACTCTTTTAGTTTTAGAGATATAAGGTTACCGGATTTACCCGTTTTTACCCTTTTTAACATTCGAATTTCCAAAAATCCCGTCTTAGTGGATCGATTTGGGGAGAGACCAAGCCCTGGTCTAAATTTCAAGTTTTTTACCTTCAGGCGATGATGATTCAGTCAGTCAGTCAGTTACGTTACAATTATATATATATAGATTTTATTAAATAAAAATATCCAGGAAAATTTAAAAAAATATTTTTTGGGGAATTTCAGTAAAAGGTTAAGCATTTTGCCTAAGTTAGGTATAGATATTAGAACGCAAATGAAAACTGAATCAAGTTAAATTAATTAAAATGAAATTATTATCTAAACTTTTACATTTAGGGGAATTTTTTTTAAAATACGTTAAATTTGGGGGTTTTTTAAATTTTATGTAATTTTTAAAAATACAGTAAGAAAACTTTTAAATGAAATATATGTATGTTGCTATCTTTGGATGGTATAAAAACAAATTCATTTATGTAAAAATTAATATATACACAAGTTAAGGCGATTATATGAAAAAGTTCATATAATTTTTTCTTCTAAAATTTCATCTTAACACACATACACAAGAATAAGCAGACGACAGAAGAACTTAGAAAACCTAACAACCAAATACACGTTATTTTCGTATTTAGTTATTGTTTTTGTTAGTATTCATAACGCAATGATAGCATTAAAAAACTTTGTCAAAGATGGAAAGTTTAATATTTTATTTATGTACATTTTGCGTACAGATGCAAAGGATACGACAAATGTCAGGATTATACATGGTACCTGAAGTCATCAAAAGATACGAGAAATGTACCTTTCGTATCGTAATGGCATCACTGGTGCACACGTATGCAATAAAAGAGAAATTGCGGCGCCCTGATTTTTTCGATCGCAGTCTTAAACTTTAAAGTTGAGAGCGGGTGAGTCAAATAGTACTAACATTACTATAAAATACACATGTATGTGTTTGCCTATCTATGCTTTTTTTTTAGAAGTTTTTATTTTTATTTTCAATCTATTTTAAAAAAAAATTATATTTTTGCCTCAGCGCCAAATAAGGCTTTACAGAGGCCAGTAGGAAACATAAAATATTTACATAATTTACAAATTTAACTTATTTTACTTTATACAATTTTCTATATAAAAAAAAAAGAAAAAGATTTTACGTTTTCAAGATGCAAGAAATACTTCAACATTGTGCAATAAAAATTCTTCTAAACTTTTTTAAAAGTTGATAAAACTGAGATTTCTTTTAAGCGATTAGGAAATTGGTTGTACTCATTAGGTACAGCAAAAGAAATGCGTTGTTTAGTTAGCTCGAGTCTACATCTTACTAAATTTAAGTCCAACGTTACTAAACTGTATGGTGTGTGAACCAATACCTCTAATACATTTAAAAACATTATAGAGTAATAGTTTGTTATTTATAAAAACCTTTCACCGGAAGTATATTTTTAGCATAGTTTTCAAACAAATCTGTTGTTCCAAACTGTAATGGAAGGTTGTACACTACTTTCAACGCCTCCATTTGTGCTGATGGCAGTGACTCCAAAACTGAATTCCCTTTACTACCTTAAATAGCTGGAAAATAAGTTAACTGCGAGTGAATTAGTGACTGATAAATTAACATTTTTGTATCAACATTCAGTTTATTTTTAAATTTATAAAGAATACCAATTCCTGATGATAATTTGGATTTGAGGCGGCTGATGTGATTTTCCCACAGAAGATTATGGTTTAAGTTTATGCCAAGGTATTTAACACTATTTGATTCATTTATTAATTGACCATCAATATGAACACATAACGGCTCTTCATCTATTGAAATATATGGTTTAAATCTTATAAATTTTATATAAGGCAAATATCATCTGCAAACATAAAAAGTTTTCCATTAAACTGTATGTTTTTCAAATCATTTATAAAAATTTTAAATAACAAGGGACCAAGAACACTGCCCTGCGGAACTCCACAAGCAACATCAAGCTCACTACTTCTTGAATCTGCTATTGAACAAATTGTTTCCTGTTACTCAAAAAGTCTTAAAATATCTCAAGAGATTTTTAATCGAAACCAATATACCTTAGTTTTTTATTAATTATGTTGTGATCTACCAAGTCAGATGCTTTTGATAAAACAAAAAACACCCCAGCAACTCCTTTGTATCCTGCATCAAGACCACCGCAGATGTTTTCAACTACATTTATGACAGCTTCCTCAGCTCCACACCCTTTCCTGAAACCATACTGACGATCAAATAAAATTTGGTTAATCTCAAGATAATTCGTAAGTTGCTCAAAAATAACTTTTTCAAATATTTTGTCAATAATGGAAAGAATGGAAATCGGACGAAAATTTTAAATTTTATTTGAACCAACGCACCAAGGTATAGGATTAATTTAATGTTTTCAAAACACTTTGGAAATATGGCATCATCAATCATTTTATTAAATATTATTGTTATTACTACTGTTACAGCTGATTTGCGGATCAATAGCATCTTCGGTGTGATGTTATCACAACCAGAACATTTATTAGTTTGTAAATTGTCCAAAAAAGACTCAATTTTAGTTTTATCTATAGTTTCCAATTCAAAACGGGTTGAGGCGTGAACTAATGTACCAAACATATTAATATTATCATCAAAATCCTGCCGTATACCATCTCTCATATTTTGAACCGAGCTGTAGAAAAAACTATTAAACGCTGAAGCTTTCTCGATATCCAAATACACAACGTCATTATTAGCAGTTATACTTTCCTTAATTGAGTTTTCTTTTCTTTCAAGTGTTTTGTTTAAAAACTGCCATGTTTTCCTTGAATCACCGATACATTAACTTAAATTATGTATATAATAATCATTCATTAAGTTTTTATTACAATTTTTTATAACTTGGCTTATTCGTTTCAGACGCTTAGAAATATTTTTATCATGTTTATTTTTCCTTCTCGCTGTTAACAATTTTCATTAAGGTTTATTAAAGAAACTAACTCCCTTGACATCCACCGACACATTTCATTAATTTTGTTGTTGTTGTTTTAAAGCTTTTTCTTGCTGCCACAGTAAGAGTTGTGATTAGGTTGTCACATTGATCTGACACACATAAGTTTTCATCTAAATAGGAACGAATATTGTTTACAAGCTACAAGAAAAAGAAAAATAGAATTCACCTTGGCTGATCAGCAATTTATTATAGCAATTTTTTTTTAATTTTTATAAACTTTTTTAATATATATTTTTAATATATAGTATTTTAATAAATACTGATATTTTTTGTTCCCGTGTTAATACTACTGCTACTGGTAGTATGGGGGATAATGAAATGGACGATGATTTTGACGCTATCATTAACAATCCGCCTCAACAAGGTGCAGATGAAGTTAACAAGAAAAGAAAATACAACCAATCGGAGCCACCAATTAACATTGATGTCTCAAGTCTTATGCTAAAGCACTCAGAACCTGCAGTAAACAACCATAACAGGTTTGCAGTTCTGGCAGACTTAGACATTAAAAACGACGAATCTGCAGCAAAAGCTGCGGAAAAACTGAGGTTAAGGAAACCATCAACAAAAGTGAATGCGCCTTCAAGGCCAACATTCTGCCCACCGATATTTCTTTACAATGTCAACATAAAGGACTTAGTTAATCAACTGGAAGCCGTAACACCAAAAACCACATTTAAAATTAAGAATGTTAACAGAAGCAAAAGTAAAGTATATTTTGCTGATGTAAAGGTTCATGAAGAAATAATGGCCATGTTAAAGAGTAAACAAATAAACTCCTACTCTTTTACTCCTAAGGAACTACGTAAAACTTCCTTAATTATTCGTGGTCTGTACTCTGGCACGGAGATTACTGACATTGAAAAGGCTATGAATGATTTGGTTCCCAATGTTGTGTCAAAAGTATCGAAATTTACCACAGCTTTCTCAAAAAAAAATGAGTTTGATACTGGTTTATTCATTATTTCTCTCTTTACAGGAAAAGGCTTAAGCGATGTATCTCATATCAGGTACCTTCTGAGTCAGTCAATTGTGTGGGAAAAACCGAAGAAAAAAGATGGGGAAATACAATGCAGGAGATGTCAACGTTGGGGGCACTTTGCCCGTAATTGCAACAGAGAATTTAAATGTGTGAAATGCGATAAAGTGCACAATCCTAATGAATGTAGCAGAGAAAAGGAAGAGGATAACTCGCAAGCTACTTGTGTGAATTGTGGTGAAAGTGGTCACCCAGCAAATTGGCGAGGCTGTAAAGCCTATAAAAAATATATTGCAGATAAAAAAAAACGAATGAACGAAGAACGTGAAAAGAAGTCAGTTGCTGCTACTAACGTGTCCAGGGTTGTACAATCCTCCTCCAGGTTTACCCAGGGAACGTCATATGCAAGCTTGTTGCGACCGCAGCAATCTTTAAGTGATAACACCAGTGTCAAATCCCCTTTAATTGAGGAATTTATGAAGTTGAAAAATCTTTTTTTGGAACCTGAAGAGATGTCACTAGAAGAAGAAATCGAGTGTTTTCTTACCAATTTTAAAAATAAAAAAATGTCAAAAAATGCAGCAAAAGATGAATTGTTGCGCATTCTAAACAAGGTAAACCAATCAAATAGTCCCTAAATTTCTAAAAATTATCACTTACAACGTTCGCTCTCTTATTGATGCAAGTAGACGCGTAGAAATCATAAACACATTGTTTCATAACAAAATAGACATAGGTTTCATTCAAGAATGTCACCTTAAAAAATGTGTTAAAATGAACCTAAATGGTTATAATTTTATTTACGATAATTCGCGTATTGGGGTAGCTGTGATAATAAAGGATTCAATGGATTACAAACGAATAAACATTGGTAATATAACTTTTTTTGGATCATTTATTCATATAGAGCTTAATATAAATAATACACGGAAGAAAATATTGCTTGGCTCCTTATACATACCATGTAATCATCCAACGTCGGAAATAATTGATGGACTTAACAAAATATTGGATATTTCCAGAAATTACGATGGTTTTATGTTAGGGGGTGATCTTAACTCCAAAAACCCCATCTGGGGTGATCAAACCGACAACTCTAATGGAAGAGCTTTGCAGTGCTGGCTCCAAGACAATATCCTAGATGTGATTCGATTATCGGACAACACGCCATCCTTTCCCAATGGTTCATCCTTTTTAGATCATTTTTTAGTTGGTGGAGACTTCTTAAACAATGACGTTTCCTGTTTTAAAGTGACCAGTCTTCCTTCTTTCTCAGACCTCTTTTCAATAAAAGTTGAACTCCAGCTTGATAGCTTTAACTTCATTCTACGTAGCCCCCGCTTATTCAAATCATTCAAAAATACAAATTGGGAGCACTTTAGTCGAGATTTGGAAATTTCAACCTTAAGCATTATGCCACCTGAAAATAGAAACTTGGAAAACCTTGAAATTAATCAACTCATAAAAGAATTTACTACAATAATAAACACAGTTTCTAATTCACATTCAAAAAAAACTGAGATAAAAAATACGATATTTATATCTTATAAAATAAAAAACTTTCTCAAAATAAAGCACAGATGGCAAAAAGATTTAAAAAAAAATTTTCATCGAAATGGTAACAGGCACAGCTCTGAATATAACATACTCTCAAAGCAAGTTCAACTTTTAAAAACTATAATCAAGGAGCTTATTAATGTTGAACAAGCACAGCATTTTAGCCAACGTCTGAAAAAAATCAAGGTCCCACTGCGTTCAAGGAAATATACGAAGTCATTGGTAAAAATAATTCCTTTTGCAATAAAATCATACATAATGATGTAACAACAACAGATGATGATGAGATATGTGAATTGTTTCGAGGACACTTTGCCTCAGTTTATGAAGAGAAACTTCCAACAAATCCAGTGGATGACCTTTTTCAACGTGTTTCAAACAGCACTGCTAATCTTTCGAACGCCATTTACAAATTTGATAATGCTTTTAACTCATTGGAAAACGATGATACTTACCATTTTGTAAGTGTTGGTACTGTTAAGGATATTGTCAGTAGCATTAATAATAAAAAATCCTCTGGAATTGATGGAATTTCTAATTATATTATTAAAAAATTCCCCAACACAGCATTTAAGATTCTGACAATTGTGTACAATAATTGCATAAATAATGGCCCACTGATTGGAAACAGGCAAAAATCTTACCAATCAAGAAAAAAAGAGAAAGTCTGAATTTCGCCCTATCTCGCTGCTCTCAAATCTTGGAAAAATTTTAGAACATATTCTAAAAAAAAAACTGGATGACGACTTTGTATTTAATCCATTATCCTGCTTCCAATTTGGGTTCAGGCAAAATCTCATTCAACAGTACACGCATTATTAAAATTCCATCACGACGTAACAACAAATCTAAGGACCCAAAAATTTACTGTTGCAGTTTCGCTGGATATCCAAAAAGCATTTGATACAGCGTGCCATAAAGGGCTTTTATATAAACTAGTGGATCTTGGTGTTGACCCATTTTTGCTTAAATTATTTCAAAGTTTTTTCCATCATCGAACGTTTAGCATCCAAATCAATAGTTCCAGTTCTGATTTTGGAAATGTGGATAGCGGTGTTCCACAGGGCAGCGTACTAGCCCCAATTCTGTTTAATATTTTTCTTTACGATTTCCCACACGAAACAACTGATTCGGCGGCTATTTTATATGCAGATGACTGCTTAGTCTTTTCCCACGATGGTTCTCCTGCGCAAGCGCTAGGAAGAGTTTCGTCACATCTCCAAATCATCAATAATTATTACAAAAAATGGGGTATTCAAATTAATGCGGCAAAGTCCGAAGCCATCTGTATCAGGAATGCCTCCGGTAAGTGTCCAAGATCAGTAGTCCCGGAAAGCAAGAGTCTACAACTATACCTTGAAGGCACTGAAATACCCTTCAAAAGCAGCTTTAAGTAGTTAGGAATAACATTCGATAAGCTGCTAAAATTTAATAACCATGGAAGGATGATTCTAGCCAAAGTTAAGAGAATCTCAGGCATTTTTTCCAGTCTTTTAAATAGCAGATATTTGGATAAAAACACCAAACTTCTTATATATAAAGTTGCCATCAGATCAATATTGGTCTATGGTTTCCCAATCTGGTATACCATTTCTCCTACAGTAGCTAGAGAAATGGAGTTATTTGAAAGGAAGGTAATCAGAAAATGCATTAATATGAATTTCTCAACTTACACGAAACGTTACTCAAGTACTGTAATATATAACACATCATCTGTGACACCATTCAGCACATATGCGCTTTCCCTGACAAAGAAGTTTATAGAAAAACTTAACTTCCATGACAACAGCATTTTAAAAGATATTTTTGAATCCGAGAAATACATAAACTGGTCTAGCTCCAATTGTTTATCCCCCATTGGTATCATAGGGATAAACCTAGAATCCAACATCGTCTCCCAGGCCATGCCAGAATTTTACATAAAATCCACTCCGGGCTCACATAGAGGCTAAATGATTTACAAATCTGTGATATTAATTATTATAAATTATTATATTTACATACTTACCTGTATAACTATACAATTCGATTTACCCGATTAATCTGTGATTATTAAATGTTATTATTGTAACGCACCGTTTATGGTGTAGTTTTATTAATGTTAGGTGTTTTTTAGTTTTAAGTTTATTTATTTTAACCAGAGTTCGAAAAAAAACTGTACACTAACGCAGTGTACTTGTCTTACCACACAAACTCTAAATCTTATTTATTATAATATGGTACATAACTATTGTGAGCTGACGAACAGAAACACTTAGATAACTTACCGAACTTATTTTAGAGTCCGTGTTAAGTTCTTTTGAGGTACCTATCTGTACTTTTTAGTGAACACGTAGTTAACTTTTAGCTAACATGATATGTTTTTTTTTAGTGTCTGCGTAGTTTATTTATTGAGAAAATATAATTTGAAGTTGAGTTTTATAACAGGAGTGCAGAAATATAAGAAACAAATAGTGCAAAAATATATGAAAAATTTGAAAAAATTCACGTTAAAATTCAAGAAAATCAAGTAGTAAAGAGGCCTAATAGAAGGCCTTTTTGCAGACTAAAGATCTCCCAGCCGCATGCTAACTTTATTACCAATTAACAAGGTGTGTCATTGGAGACCAACACCTTGCACTTTTGCATCAATTTTAAGCACTTCTGGAAGGGTTTCAAAAAAGATTTAAGAATAAAGCTTTATCCAAATTTTATTGTTGTGGCAAATAATACGAAGTAAGTCAATTAATAACTAAACTTGCAACACGTTCTAACATAACTACTAATAAAACGATTGCGACAGGCCTTATCTTAGAAAAGAAAAATTTTAATTTGTAAAATATTTAATAAAAACTTTTCTAAAAGACCTTTTCAAAGAAGGCAGAGTGGAATAAGTAAAAGTTTACTAAAAATTCAATTGTAAACATTCTTAAAGGCCTTAAAAGTGAATCGCCTGCACTTTTCCCCGCCGGGCAGCACGTTTAGTCTGTGCGTATTTTTTTTTTTGTAAAATTATTTCTTGACTGATGAACCAAAATGTGTGTGTTGTTTTTTTTAGGCAAATATTATTGAAATAAAAAAAACTAAAAGAACTGCACATATCGTCATCTTAAATGCAGACTATTGTAACATCAAATTTCATAAGTTTTCATGAGAAGCAAAAAACGTTCTAAAATGGAAATTATATGAGATATTAGAGTAATATTAAATATTTAGAATAAAAATGCGATAACCGATATATTTTTTATAAAAAAATATTATTTTTATTATATTCAACATTTTTGATTTTTCGAATTTATTCTATGATAGTGTATAAAGTAATTCCTGAAAAATTTAAGGAATAGAACTATTACAAAAAAGCTTTATAAAATACATAACTGAAATTTAACTCATAGAATAAATTCGAAAAATAAAAAATGTTGAATATAATAAAGTTGCTTATAAAAGGAATTAATTCCCAATATCTATTTATTATTTTTATTGTTATTTATTTAGTTATGTGTGTTGCGTTATTTTAAATTGAATGTGTGTTGCGTTATTTTAAATTTTCTGAAACAAAACGACGTATCATCAATGAAAGTATGATAGTATTAAGTTAAACAATCATTTAAAATATTAAAAATTTAAATATATTGTTAAAAATTACAGGAATAATTGAATATTAAGATACTATAATAGAATATTAAGACAATAATCGTATAATAATATGTAGCAAGAAGTAAATTTTAATTAGTTAATTTCTGAAAAATTTAAATAAGAAGAATGAAAGTTTTTCAATTAAGAGTAGTATTGATAGCAGACCCCGTATTCAGTGAACGAAAATGTTGTACAAAGAAGCACTTATCCTAAAAAAAAAAATACTATTAGTATTTAATAAAGCCGTAAAACGATTAACAGAAAATATAGCTAAACAATTTATATTCCAGCACTTTATAAAAAATGCTATTATGTATGTGATGTAGAAGACAAGTAATTTATTATTTAACACAAAAATCTTTATAATAGTCTTTTTGAGGATATTGATGAAGGACGATTTGGAAGAATGCAATCCTAACAAACGTGGAAAAAATATTTATATTGTTTTATAAACATTCTATATCAATAATGTAAAAATATTCTGGTCCAATAGTAACAGATACATTATAGGAAACTCGTCTGTATTAAAATTTATTAAAAAGAAGATATGTACATACGAGTATATTAACTCATAACATTAGAAACGAAACAAATAATGGAAAAATCCTATCATAAAAATAATGGCATCCTGCTGGAAGCAAAAATCTAAGGATCTGCAGATGTTACTATTTATTCTTGAAAATTCTTAGCGTATGGGAGTGCAATGGGTTAAGTTGTGAAATTTCTAACAGTCCAATGTAGAAAAAGCTAATAGTCATACTTAATATAGGTTTTTCAATACATATATATATATATATATGGATTCGGTTTATATTTATTTTACAGCACTGTTTTTCTTTTTGCTTATGCAATATTGTGCAGTTTGATCACTTATTCCACTAACACGTTCAGAGTATGAAACAGAATACCCACTTTTGACGTTAAAAAATATGAATGTGTTCGTAAAAATATATCAAATACTCTGCTAATTTCTTTTAATTAGTTATTATTTTTATAGAATTTATCTAAACAGGCTTTCAAGGTCATTTGTATTTAAATAAAAGATTATTTATTTATATATTCATCCTACGTTTCGTTGGTATTTTCCAACTTCATCTGGGATTTTTCAGTTTATTAAATCTGGCAACGACACGAAACAAAAATAAAATAATATTTAGGAACAACTAAAATAAAGTTCCACATTACAATAACCAAACTTACATTCAATCTTTGTTACATTTACATTTTATAATACAAACACACAAGTTTTACAACATAAAACACGAAGTTTTTAAAATAAAAATAAAAAGTGATTAAATATTCTAGTTTATTACTGTTAATGTATCACAGTTGAACTAATACTAAATTATTGCGATTGTGTAATTTGCATTTGTGTCGTCTTTATCCTCTTTTCTATTTATTGCGTTGTTTGATTTTTCCTGTATTCGAAGACTTTCAAGAGTGTATCGTTTGTTTGTGTTTTTCTCTCTGTTCAATATTTTAACTCCTTCAATATCAATATAGTGTCCAGTATCAAAACAATGCGTTGACAACGCTGTTGTTAATTTCTGTTTGTTTATATCAGTTTCATGCTCTGCTATTCTCGTGCCTAAGCTTCGTTTTGTTGTCCCTATGTATATTTTCCCACACTTTTCGTCTCGTTTGCCTACACATGTAATTTCATACACTACGTTGTTAAGTTCTTTTTTATCAATTTTGGTAAAAAAGATAAAAAAGAACTTAACAACGTAGTGTATGAAATTACATGTGTAGGCAAACGAGACGAAAAGTGTGGGAAAATATACATAGGGACAACAAAACGAAGCTTAGGCACGAGAATAGCAGAGCATGAAACTGATATAAACAAACAGAAATTAACAACAGCGTTGTCAACGCATTGTTTTGATACTGGACACTATATTGATATTGAAGGAGTTAAAATATTGAACAGAGAGAAAAACACAAACAAACGATACACTCTTGAAAGTCTTCGAATACAGGAAAAATCAAACAACGCAATAAATAGAAAAGAGGATAAAGACGGCACAAATGCAAATTACACAATCGCAATAATTTAGTATTAGTTCAACTGTGATACATTAACAGTAATAAACTAGAATATTTAATCACTTTTTATTTTTATTTTAAAAACTTCGTGTTTTATGTTGTAAAACTTGTGTGTTTGTATTATAAAATGTAAATGTAACAAAGATTGAATGTAAGTTTGGTTATTGTAATGTGGAACTTTATTTTAGTTGTTCCTAAATATTATTTTATTTTTGTTTCGTGTCGTTGCCAGATTTAATAAACTGAAAAATCCCAGATGAAGTTGGAAAATACCAACGAAACGTAGGATGAATATATAAATAAATAATCTTTTATTTAAATACAAATGACCTTGAAAGCCTGTTTAGATAAATTCTATAAAAATAATAACAAATTCTAGAAAAAGGTCGATTAATAAGTAATATCTTTTAATTAAGATTATTCATTATGTTTTTAAGGAAATTATTTACTTAATGATAAGCCATTTTTGATTTTGTTAATAGCTTGGATATTTTTTAAGGTGGAAGTTTAAAATTTTTTTTAAATATTTAAAGTGAATCGTAATCAATAAACAGTCTATTTCAAAATTTTCAATGATACATTGCTTTGCATTTTAGCAAACAATATTTATACTGTTGTAAAAAATTCTTTGATGCTTTTAAAAGGGAACGTTTTTTTTCTTAAGCAGACATAAAGGCAAAACTCATTGAAAAAAAAATTCCAAGTACTCAATACGTGTTGTTGTTGTAATACAGTTTTGGTTTTACCAACCAAAACGGTTGTTCGTTGATAACATTTTTCTTAAGTAGGTAACAAAAATTTGAAATTAAAGTAAAAAAGGCTTGTTTTGCTAAAAATTATGTGTAAAAGCTAATGTGACAGCAGGTACAATCGAACTTCCCTATAATAAATCTGCATGGGACCATAAAATCACTTCATTTACGTTAAAAAAGCAACAATTTTACAACTTTGGTTTTTGTTCAAATGTATTTTACTTTTAGATTTGTAATTTGTAGTTTTGAGAAACAGCGCCCAGGTTTCTATACTTGCTCATGGAGTTTTTTTTTCAATAAGTTTTGCACTTATGTCTGCATAAGAAAAGGACCGACCCTTTTTAAAGCATAAATTTTTTTTTGCAATAGTATACATATGGTTTGCTAAAATGCAAAGCAATGTATCATTGAAAATTTTGAAATAGACTGTTTATTGATTACGATCCACTTTAAATATTTAAAAAAAATTTTAAACTTCCACCTTAAAAAATATCCAAGCTATTAACAAAATCAAAAATGGCTTATCATTAAGTAAATAATTTGCTTAAAAAACATAATGAATAATCTTAATTAAAAACAAGTAAGAGTGCTATATTCGGCTATGCCGAATCTTATATACCCTTCACCATGGTGCGATAAGAACAAAAGGATATTTATATAAATATACATACATATGTAATATATCTGTGGCATTAAATAATAATGGCTTTAGTCGAAATTTCTTGCTTTGAGATATTAAGGGTTTTGTCTAAAATAAATTGTTTGGTTTTTATATAAAATTATTAGCCACAGAAAAGAAATGCGCATTTATATAGTACAAAACTCTAAATGTTATAAAAAAAAGAGCGTTTTTTAAAGCATATAAAAGTAAAAAAAAATAGCAAAAAATGATATATTTTTTATTTAATTAAAAATAATTTATAAATACCAAGAGAAAAAAAAATTAATCGAATGGGATTTGAACCCGCCAACACCCAGAAGTTTACTTGTGACATAACTGCTAGACCACTTGACCACTGGTACGCATGCGAAATTAAAGTTTATATAAGTAAATAGGCCGTGTGTAAATTTTTTTTTTATAAACAAATCTTTGTGTGAGTTTGTTGTTTGAGTATGAAAGATATATTTTTTATTTAATTAAAAATAATTTATAAATACCAAGAGAAAAAAAAATTAATCGAATGGGATTTGAACCCGCCAACACACAGAAGTTTACTTGTGACATAACTGCTAGACCACTCGACCACTGGTACGCATGCGAAATTATAGTTTATATAAGTAAATAGGCCGTGTGTAAGTTTTTTTTTATAAAGAACAAAACTCTAAATTTTATAAAAAAAAGAGCGTTTTTTAAAGCATATAAAAGTAAAAAAAAATAGCAAAAAATGATATATTTTTTATTTAATTAAAAATAATTTATAAATACCAAGAGAAAAAAAAATTAATCGAATGGGATTTGAACCCGCCAACACCCAGAAGTTTACTTGTGACATAACTGCTAGACCACTCGACCACTGGTACGCATGCGAAATTATAGTTTATATAAGTAAATAGGCCGTGTGTAAGTTTTTTTTTATAAAGTACAAAACTCTAAATTTTATAAAAAAAAAAGCGTTTTTTAAAGCATATAAAAGTAAAAAAAAAATAGCAAAAAATGATATATTTTTTATTTAATTAAAAATAATTTATAAATACCAAGAGAAAAAAAAAATTAATCGAATGGGATTTGAACCCGCCAACACCCAGAAGTTTACTTGTGACATAACTGCTAGACCACTCGACCACTGGTACGCATGCGAAATTATAGTTTATATAAGTAAATAGGCCGTGTGTAAGTTTTTTTTTATAAAGTACAAAACTCTAAATTTTATAAAAAAAGAGCGTTTTTTAAAGCATATAAAAGTAAAAAAAAATAGCAAAAAATGATATATTTTTTATTTAATTAAAAATAATTTATAAATACCAAGAGAAAAAAAAATTAATCGAATGGGATTTGAACCCGCCAACACTCAGAAGTTTACTTGTGACATAACTGCTAGACCACTCGACCACTGGTACGCATGCGAAATTAAAGTTTATATAAGTAAATAGGCCGTGTGTAAATTTTTTTTTTATAAACAAATCTTTGTGTGAGTTTGTTGTTTGAGTATGAAAGATATATTTTTTATTTAATTAAAAATAATTTATAAATACCAAGAGAAAAAAAAATTAATCGAATGGGATTTGAACCCGCCAACACCCAGAAGTTTACTTGTGACATAACTGCTAGACCACTCGACCACTGGTACGCATGCGAAATTATAGTTTATATAAGTAAATAGGCCGTGTGTAAGTTTTTTTTTATAAAGAACAAAACTCTAAATTTTATAAAAAAAAGAGCGTTTTTTAAAGCATATAAAAGTAAAAAAAAATAGCAAAAAATGATATATTTTTTATTTAATTAAAAATAATTTATAAATACCAAGAGAAAAAAAAATTAATCGAATGGATTTGAACCCGCCAACACCCAGAAGTTTACTTGTGACATAACTGCTAGACCACTCGACCACTGGTACGCATGCGAAATTATAGTTTATATAAGTAAATAGGCCGTGTGTAAGTTTTTTTTTATAAAGTACAAAACTCTAAATTTTATAAAAAAAAAGCGTTTTTTAAAGCATATAAAAGTAAAAAAAAAATAGCAAAAAATGATATATTTTTTATTTAATTAAAAATAATTTATAAATACCAAGAGAAAAAAAAAATTAATCGAATGGGATTTGAACCCGCCAACACCCAGAAGTTTACTTGTGACATAACTGCTAGACCACTCGACCACTGGTACGCATGCGAAATTATAGTTTATATAAGTAAATAGGCCGTGTGTAAGTTTTTTTTTATAAAGTACAAAACTCTAAATTTTATAAAAAAAGAGCGTTTTTTAAAGCATATAAAAGTAAAAAAAAATAGCAAAAAATGATATATTTTTTATTTAATTAAAAATAATTTATAAATACCAAGAGAAAAAAAAAATTAATCGAATGGGATTTGAACCCGCCAACACTCAGAAGTTTACTTGTGACATAACTGCTAGACCACTCGACCACTGGTACGCATGCGAAATTAAAGTTTATATAAGTAAATAGGCCGTGTGTAAATTTTTTTTTTATAAACAAATCTTGGTGTGAGTTTGTTGTTTGAGTATGAAAGATATATTTTTTATTTAATTAAAAATAATTTATAAATACCAAGAGAAAAAAAAATTAATCGAATGGGATTTGAACCCGCCAACACCCAGAAGTTTACTTGTGACATAACTGCTAGACCACTCGACCACTGGTACGCATGCGAAATTATAGTTTATATAAGTAAATAGGCCGTGTGTAAGTTTTTTTTTATAAACAAATATGTTTGTGTGAGTTTGTTGTTTGAGTATGAAAGGTGAATATGCGAAAAAGGGAAACACACCACCACCACTGTCGTGTTGTCATACAGTAGATCTATCGGTTTTTGGAAGTTTTTAAGATGCAAAAATTCCCAATCTCTATTTGTTGAAATTATTTCGTTAAATAGATCAAAGTTTAAAAGCAGAGTGATAACGGAAGTCATGCTGGACATGATGCTGGTGCCTGTAATAAAGAAAAAGCAAGGGGGGGGGGGAGGGGGGACGCAACTGAAACAACTTAATTATATATAAAAGAAAGTAAATATTTGGATTTCAGTAATTTGGTCATAACTTGGGCATTTTTCAACCGATTTGATAGATTTATATACCGACGTCTTTGGGAAGAAATTTACCATTTACATTGGTAATAAAACTTGGACTCGAAAAGGTCTACGGTTCCCGAAAATAGGCATTTTTCTTAAAAAAAATTATATTTTGGTAATAACTTTTTTGTATCTGAACCGATTGTTCTACTAAAAATTTTCGATCTTTTGATATATTAGACGTGTCCATAGGTCATATAACAGCTCTAAAATTTTAGTTTTTATAAAAATTTTGATGCTTTTTAGCCCATTTTTTGTGTATTTTGCTAATAACTTAACCATTTCTTAACCGATTTGGTAGATTTATATACCCACGTCTTTAAGAAGAAATTTACCATTTACTTAGATTATAAAAGTTGGATTCGGGAAGATCTATTGTTCCCGAAAATGGGTATGTTTCAAAAAAAAAATTTTATTTTGGGGATAACTTTTCCATTTTTGGGAAAAAACTTTCGGGGTTTTCGGGAAATATATGCTGCTAAAAATTTCTGACATTTTGGTATATAAAACGTGTTCATATGTCATACTAGAGCCCTAAAATTTAAAATTTTGAGTATTTTCAATAATGTCTTTGTACGGGAGGTACCACGCCCACTTTTCCAATCGCGCCCATATTTTGTGGGATACTGTGTATTGATAACCGATATGTTTGTACCTAATTTGGGAACTTTAGCTCGTTTCGTTCTCCAGATATACAGAAATACATAACGTCTTTGTATGGGAAGTGCCACACCCACTTATCCAATCCCGCCCATTTTTTTTAGAGAGTTTGTGTATTGGCAAGCAAGATGTTTGTACCAAATTTCAAAGCCGTAGCTCTTGCCGTTCTCGAGATATGCAGAAAAAAGAATTTAAAAAACAACAACAACATGGGATTTATGGGAAAAAAACAACAACAACATGGGATTTATGGGAAAAATTAGAGGTAGTCGTGGTTTTTTGCTCATATCTCAGCCATTTATGGACCGATCTTCCTGAATTTCAATAGCAAACAACTCCGGACTATATGTGACATAAATGTATAACAACCTAGCCTTCATCATATCTGGGGTCTTCGGAAAACCCATTTCAACGGACGCACAGACGGACAGACGGACAACCGGATTTGAACTTCCCTTCTCATAAGAAGCCAGAATATATATACTTTGTATGGTCTTAAATCAATATTGTAGAAATTACAAACGGAATGACAAATTTATATACCCTTTTACCTTCGGTGAAGGGTATAAAAAGTAAATATTTGGATTTCAGTAATTTGGTCGTAACTTGGGCATTTTTCAACCGATTTGATAGATTTATATACCGACGTCTTTGGGAAGAAATTTTCCATTTACATTGGTAATAAAACTTGGACTCGAAAAGGTCTACGGTTCCCGAAAATAGGCATTTTTCTTAAAAAAAATTATATTTTGGTAATAACTTTTTTGTATCTGAACCGATTTTTCCGAGTTCCTGAGCAAATATGTTCTACTAAAAATTTTCGATCTTTGATATATTAGACGTGTCCATAGGTCATATAACAGCTCTAAAATTTTAGTTTTTATAAAAATTTTGATGCTTTTTAGCCCATTTTTTGTGTATTTTGCTAATAACTTAACCATTTCTTAACCGATTTGGTAGATTTATATACCGACGTCTTTAAGAAGAAATTTACCATTTACTTAGATTATAAAAGTTGGACTCGGGAAGATCTATTGTTCCCGAAAATGGGTATGTTTCAAAAAAAAAAATTTTATTTTGGGGATTACTTTTCCATTTTTGGGAAAAAACTTTCGGGGTTTTCGGGAAATATATGCTGCTAAAAATTTCTGACATTTTGGTATATAAAACGTGTTCATATGTCATACTAGAGCCCTAAAATTTAAAATTTTGAGTATTTTCAATAATGTCTTTGTACGGGAGGTACCACGCCCACTTTTCCAATCGCGCCCATATTTTGTGGGATACTGTGTATTGATAACCGATATGTTTGTACCTACTTTGGGAACTTTAGCTCGTTTCGTTCTCCAGATATACAGAAATACATAACGTCTTTGTATGGGAAGTGCCACACCCACTTATCCAATCCCGCCCATTTTTTTTAGAGAGTTTGTGTATTGGCAAGCAAGATGTTTGTACCAAATTTCAAAGCCGTAGCTCTTGCCGTTCTCGAGATATGCAGAAAAAAGAATTTAAAAAACAACAACAACATGGGATTTATGGGAAAAAAACCACAACAACATGGGATTTATGGGAAAAATTAGAGGTAGTCGTGGTTTTTTGCTCATATCTCAGCCATTTATGGACCGATCTTCCTGAATTTCAATAGCAAACAAATCCGGACTATATGTGACATAAATGTATAACAACCTAGCCTTCATCATATCTGGGGTCTTCGGAAAACCCATTTCAACGGACGCACAGACGGACAGACGGACAACCGGATTTGAACTTCCCTTCTCATAAGAAGCCAGAATATATATACTTTGTATGGTCTTAAATCAATATTGTAGAAATTACAAACGGAATGACAAATTTATATACCCTTTTACCTTCGGTGAAGGGTATAAAAAGTAAATATTTGGATTTCAGTAATTTGGTCGTAACTTGGGCATTTTTCAACCGATTTGATAGATTTATATACCGACGTCTTTGGGAAGAAATTTTCCATTTACATTGGTAATAAAACTTGGACTCGAAAAGGTCTACGGTTCCCGAAAATAGGCATTTTTCTTAAAAAAAATTATATTTTGGTAATAACTTTTTTGTATCTGAACCGATTTTTCCGAGTTCCTGAGCAAATATGTTCTACTAAAAATTTTCGATCTTTGATATATTAGACGTGTCCATAGGTCATATAACAGCTCTAAAATTTTAGTTTTTATAAAAATTTTGATGCTTTTTAGCCCATTTTTTGTGTATTTTGCTAATAACTTAACCATTTCTTAACCGATTTGGTAGATTTATATACCGACGTCTTTAAGAAGAAATTTACCATTTACTTAGATTATAAAAGTTGGACTCGGGAAGATCTATTGTTCCCGAAAATGGGTATGTTTCAAAAAAAAAATTTTATTTTGGGGATTACTTTTCCATTTTTGGGAAAAAACTTTCGGGGTTTACGGGAAATATATGCTGCTAAAAATTTCTGACATTTTGGTATATAAAACGTGTTCATATGTCATACTAGAGCCCTAAAATTTAAAATTTTGAGTATTTTCAATAATGTCTTTGTACGGGAGGTACCACGCCCACTTTTCCAATCGCGCCCATATTTTGTGGGATACTGTGTATTGATAACCGATATGTTTGTACCTACTTTGGGAACTTTAGCTCGTTTCGTTCTCCAGATATACAGAAATACATAACGTCTTTGTATGGGAAGTGCCACACCCACTTATCCAATCCCGCCCATTTTTTTTAGAGAGTTTGTGTATTGGCAAGCAAGATGTTTGTACCAAATTTCAAAGCCGTAGCTCTTGCCGTTCTCGAGATATGCAGAAAAAAGGATTTAAAAAACAACAACAACATGGGATTTATGGGAAAAAAACCACAACAACATGGGATTTATGGGAAAAATTAGAGGTAGTCGTGGTTTTTTGCTCATATCTCAGCCATTTATGGACCGATCTTCCTGAATTTCAATAGCAAACAAATCCGGACTATATGTGACATAAATGTATAACAACCTAGCCTTCATCATATCTGGGGTCTTCGGAAAACCCATTTCAACGGACGGACAGACGGACAACCGGATTTGAACTTCCCTTCTCATAAGAAGCCAGAATATATATACTTTGTATGGTCTTAAATCAATATTGTAGAAATTACAAACGGAATGACAAAATTATATATACCCTTTTACCTTCGGTGAAGGGTATAACAAGTAAGAGTGCTATATTCGGCTATGCCGAATCTTATATACCCTTCACCATGGTGCGATAAGAACAAAAGGATATGTATATAAATATACATACATATGTAATATATCTGTGGCATTAAATAATAATGGCTTTAGTCGAAATTTCTTGCTTTGAGATATTAAGGGTTTTGTCTAAAATAAATTGTTTGGTTTTTATATAAAATTATTAGCCACAGAAAAGAAATGCGCATTTATATAGTACAAAACTCTAAATTTTATAAAAAAAAAAAGAGCGTTTTTTAAAGCATATAAAAGTAAAAAAAATAGCAAAAAATGATATATTTTTTATTTAATTAAAAATAATTTATAAATACCAAGAGAAAAAAAAAATTAATCGAATGGGATTTGAACCCGCCAACACCCAGAAGTTTACTTGTGACATAACTGCTAGACCACTCGACCACTGGTACGCATGCGAAATTAAAGTTTATATAAGTAAATAGGCCGTGTGTAAATTTTTTTTTTATAAACAAATCTTTGTGTGAGTTTGTTGTTTGAGTATGAAAGATATATTTTTTATTTAATTAAAAATAATTTATAAATACCAAGAGAAAAAAAAATTAATCGAATGGGATTTGAACCCGCCAACACCCAGAAGTTTACTGGTGACATAACTGCTAGACCACTCGACCACTGGTACGCATGCGAAATTATAGTTTATATAAGTAAATAGGCCGTGTGTAAGTTTTTTTTTATAAACAAATATGTTTGTGTGAGTTTGTTGTTTGAGTATGAAAGGTGAATATGCGAAAAAGGGAAACACACCACCACCACTGTCGTGTTGCCATACAGTAGATCTATCGGTTTTTGGAAGTTTTTAAGATGCAAAAATTCCCAATCTCTATTTGTTGAAATTATTTCGTTAAATAGATCAAAGTTTAAAAGCAGAGTGATAACGGAAGTCATGCTGGACATGATGCTGGTGCCTGTAATAAAGAAAAAGGAAGGGGGGGGACGCAACTGAAACAACTTAATTATATATAAAAGAAAGTAAATATTTGGATTTCAGTAATTTTGTCATAACTTGGGCATTTTTCAACCGATTTGATAGATTTATATACCGACGTCTTTGGGAAGAAATTTACCATTTACATTGGTAATAAAACTTGGACTCGAAAAGGTCTACGGTTCCCGAAAATAGGCATTTTTCTTAAAAAAAATTATATTTTGGTAATAACTTTTTTGTATCTGAACCGATTGTTCTACTAAAAATTTTCGATCTTTTGATATATTAGACGTGTCCATAGGTCATATAACAGCTCTAAAATTTTAGTTTTTATAAAAATTTTGATGCTTTTTAGCCCATTTTTTGTGTATTTTGCTAATAACTTAACCATTTCTTAACCGATTTGGTAGATTTATATACCCACGTCTTTAAGAAGAAATTTACCATTTACTTAGATTATAAAAGTTGGACTCGGGAAGATCTATTGTTCCCGAAAATGGGTATGTTTCAAAAAAAAAATTTTATTTTGGGGATTACTTTTCCATTTTTGGGAAAAAACTTTCTGACATTTTGGTATATAAAACGTGTTCATATGTCATACTAGAGCCCTAAAATTTAAAATTTTGAGTATTTTTAATAATGTCTTTGTACGGGAGGTACCACGCCCACTTTTCCAATCGCGCCCATATTTTGTGGGATACTGTGTATTGATAACCGATATGTTTGTACCTAATTTGGGAACTTTAGCTCGTTTTGTTCTCCAGATATACAGAAATACATAACGTCTTTGTATGGGAAGTGCCACACTCACTGATCCAATCCCGCCTATTTTTTTTTAGATAGTTTGTGTATTGGCAAGCAAGATGTTGGTACAAAATTTCAAAGCCGTAGCTCTTGCCGTTCTCGAGATATGCAGAAAAAAGAATTTAAAAAACAACAAAAACATGGGATTTATGGGAAAAAAACAACAACAACATGGGATTTATGGGAAAAATTAGAGGTAGTCGTGGTTTTTTGCTCATATCTCAGCCATTTATGGACCGATCTTCCTGAATTTCATTAGCAAACAAATCCGGACTATATGTGACATAAATGTATAACAACCTAGCCTTCATCATATCTGGGGTCTTCGGAAACCCCATTTCAACGGACGGACAGACGGACAGACGGACAACCGGATTTGAACTTCCCTTCTCATAAGAAGCCAGAATATATATACTTTGTATGGTCTTAAATCAATATTGTAGAAATTACAAACGGAATGACAAAATTATATATACCCTTTTACCTTCGGGGAAGGGTATAAAAAGTAAATATTTGGATTTCAGTAATTTGGTCATAACTTGGGCATTTTTCAACCGATTTGATAGATTTATATACCGACGTCTTTGGGAAGAAATTTACCATTTACATTGGTAATAAAACTTGGACTCGAAAAGGTCTACGGTTCCCGAAAATAGGCATTTTTCTTAAAAAAAATTATATTTTGGTAATAACTTTTTTGTATCTGAACCGATTTTTCCGAGTTCCTGAGCAAATATGTTCTACTAAATTTTCGATCTTTTGATATATTAGTCGTGTCCATAGGTCATATAACAGCTCTAAAATTTTAGTTTTTATAAAAATTTTGATGCTTTTTAGCCCATTTTTTGTGTATTTTGCTAATAACTTAACCATTTCTTAACCGATTTGGTAGATTTATATACCCACGTCTTTAAGAAGAAATTTACCATTTACTTAGATTATAAAAGTTGGACTCGGGAAGATCTATTGTTCCCGAAAATGGGTATGTTTCAAAAAAAAAATTTTATTTTGGGGAGTACTTTTCCATTTTTGGGAAAAAACTTTCGGGGTTTTCGGGAAATATATGCTGCTAAAAATTTCTGACATTTTGGTATATAAAACGTGTTCATATGTGATACTAGAGCCCTAAAATTTAAAATTTTGAGTATTTTCAATAATGTCTTTGTACGGGGGGTACCACGCCCACTTTTCCAATCGCGCCCATATTTTGTGGGATACTGTGTATTGATAACCGATATGTTTGTACCTAATTTGGGAACTTTAGCTCGTTTCGTTCTCCAGATATACAGAAATACATAACGTCTTTGTATGGGAAGTGCCACACCCACTTATCCAATCCCGCCCATTTTTTTTAGAGAGTTTGTGTATTGGCAAGCAAGATGTTTGTACCAAATTTCAAAGCCGTAGCTCTTGCCGTTCTCGAGATATGCAGAAAAAAGAATTTAACAAACAACAACAACATGGGATTTATGGGAAAAAAACAACAACAACATGGGATTTATGGGAAAAATTAGAGGTAGTCGTGGTTTTTTGCTCATATCTCAGCCATTTATGGGCCGATCTTCCTGAATTTCAATAGCAAACAAATACGGACTATATGTAACATAAATGTATAACAACCTAGCCTTCATCATATCTGGGGTCTTCGGAAACCCCATTTCAACGGACGGACAGACGGACAGACGGACAGACGGACAACCGGATTTGAACTTCCCTTCTCATAAGAAGCCAGAATATATATACTTTGTATGGTCTTAAATCAATATTGTAGAAATTACAAACGGAATGACAAAATTATATATACCCTTTTACCTTCGGTGAAGGGTATAAAAATACTCAAAATTTTAAATTTTAGGGCTCTAGTATGACATATGAACACGTTTTATATACCAAAATGTCAGAAATTTTTAGCAGCATATATTTCCCGAAAACCCCGAAAGTTTTTTCCCAATAATGGAAAAGTAATCCCCAAAATAAAATTTTTTTTTTGAAACATACCCATTTTCGGGAACAATAGATCTTCCCGAGTCCAACTTTTATAATCTAAGTAAATGGTAAATTTCTTCTTAAATACGTGGGTATATAAATCTACCAAATCGGTTAAGAAATGGTTAAGTTATTAGCAAAATACACAAAAAATGGGCTAAAAAGCATCAAAATTTTTATAAAAACTAAAATTTTAGAGCTGTTATATGACCTATGGACACGTCTAATATATCAAAAGATCGAAAATTTTTAGTAGAACAATCGGTTCAGATACAAAAAAGTTATTACCAAAATATAATTTTTTTTAAGAAAAATGCCTATTTTCGGGAACCGTAGACCTTTTCGAGTCCAAGTTTTATTATCAATGTAAATGGTAAATTTCTTCCCAAAGACGTCGGTATATAAATCTATCAAATCGGTTGAAAAATGCCCAAGTTATGACCAAATTACTGAAATCCAAATATTTACTTTCTTTTATATATAATTAAGTTGTTTCAGTTGCGTCCCCCCCCCCCCCCCCCCCCCCTTCCTTTTTCTTTATTACAGGCACCAGCATCATGTCCAGCATGACTTCAGTTATCACTCTGCTTTTAAACTTTGATCTATTTAACGAAATAATTTCAACAAATTGTAACGATTCCTGTTAGATTAAAACTATTGGGAACGGAACTACCTATTAATTCGGCTATGCTCGTCGTTGGGGTGGGTGTGATAGGTTCCCTTTAAAAGAAGTTAATGGAGTTACGAATCAATTACAAAAGATTTAAATTTTAGGTAGTCAATTTAAAACAACAGAACAGCGATAAAAGAAAAAAAAAATTAGGAAGTTGATTATCTGGTCGGTGATTAGTGTGTAGCTCTAGTTGGAAGCTGGCTACACAGATCTACACCCGCCCTCCATGCTGACAGAATTATAATATTGAATGTCAGCCCAATAATAAAATAAAAAAATAAAAATTAAAATCTCCTAACTACCCCATACCTGTTTCTTCACCTTTCGTAATAATTAATAACAAATTTAAAACTTCATGTTTAAAATATTATATCAACTCAAACATACATATTTATTAAAGTTAAGTTAACTACGTAAATTAAATTAATATTTGAAAATGGTCACCCCAATTTATTTAGTTAGTGATTCGGATAATCAAGATTTTCAATATATCACGGAATTATCCAATGTTAATTCAATGAGAAGACCGTATATTTTTGTATGTAAACAAATCCGGAATGGGTAAAATGTAGGGTGAGAATGGAATAAGTGTTAAAGAATCAAACGTCTTATGAATATATATTAAAAAAAAAAAACACAAGTTTAGGATAATCCTGAGAGCTGAATATTCATATTACGTTTGATATACCATAAAATGATAGATAAAAAAAATTTGGTTGATAGAACAAAAAAAAACAACTTACATAAATTTGTCCCTCGATGTCAGCTAGCGCCAGATGACTTAAGAGCACGTTCGTAGTATATTCACGTAAGATCAACAAAAAAAAACACGCTTAAGTGTATGGTATAAGTTGTATTAAGTTTGAATAAATGTGTTTGTGTGTTTGATGTAACTATTGTATTTAGTCTGTAAAAAGAATGTCCATGTGGATAAAAACCTCCGAATTTCCAACTAAAAGGAATTTAGGTGACCATATCCAATTTAGAATTATGAAGTTTGAAATCACGAAATTTATAGATTAAATTTAAAAAAAAAAATGAGATTTAAAATTAAGGAAATTAGAAATTAGATTAAAAGAATTAGTTAAATTTTATGATTTAGGAAGATAAAAAAAAAAAAAAATCGATAAAAGATTAATTGTATTTCCAAGTTGGATAGTGGTAGATTTAATAAAGATGACTCCGTATTAAAGTGTAAATTTTAAATTCAGCGTATATCTAGTTACGCAAATAATGGCTTGAATAGGCAGATTGGTATTCGTATACCTTTGTTCGTTTTCAAATTCAGGTTATTTTCCCTTTTTCCTTTTTCTTCCGTTCAACTGTCACAATAAATCGGCTTGTTGGAACGTTGTTGCTAGATATCTAACACCCGCCTGTGTATATAGAAGGAGCTATCTAAGCAAACCACAATTCACTGTTGCAACAATATATGCAAATTCCTAAAATGTGTCCCAAAACAACTTAGTTAGTCACTCAATTTTATTACAAAATAAAATCAAAACATTCTTACCAATAATATTGAATTATTTGTACCAACACACTTTCCAGATACCAAAAGAGTTTGCAAAAGTTAAATTATTAAAATCTCAAACGTACAACTGCTTAAACTGATAAGTTTTCACATAAAAAAAATGTATTTTTTCCAAATTTTGAAGTTATTAAAAATAAAACAAAATCAAAGCCTATTCAACAAAAAAAAACACAGTTCTAATATAATTCTCAAAAATTCATAAATAAAGTAATTCCGTTTACACTCAAACGAAAAAAAAAATAAATAAAAATATAATCTCAAAGGACCGCTATCACAAAGCAGATTTAATACCAAGCCCGCAACAGTATTATATCTGAAGCATCCGTTCACATAAGTAATTTCAAATCGACAGAGAATCATACCCATATATCCTTAGTATGGTATACTCCAACACGACCACCATTAACATCCTCGAGCTCGTAGGTTACATTACCGATTTTTCTTTTCACCACTGCCTTTACCCCAATCGGTGCCAGCTTAGCATTAAAATTGTCCATCAAGGAACTTTGAGCGAAATTGCGACGCAATACTTCTTGTCCTATATTAAACTCACGTTTACGAAATCGCAAATTATACGATTTTACGTTCCGGTCATAAGCATCTTTAATTTTTGCTCGTATTGCATCCCGTAACAGAGTAAAATTGTCTTGCCTTTCTATTTTCGCATTTGTCAAAGTGTTAATTCTGTAGATAAATTCGTCCACGGTGAAATCTGAAATATCACCCGTAAAACGTATTCTCCAATTGCGTATTATATTAAGAATCCTTTCCGAATTTCCCTCAAAATGCCCAAAATTCGAACCATGCTGTTCCCCATTATTGCGCCCATTTGGAAAAATTATAACATGATCATCTCCTTCGTATTCAGTCCGCTCATTATGTCCTTCCGGTATATTTGGGCCTGAATTTGACAAAGTCATATTCCGTAACCCGTCTGCTAACATGTTTCCTACTTCAATCCTAAATTCACTTAAAGAATTGTTCACCATCCGAAGAACCTGGGTATCAACATTCCCCAGCTCCTCTGCCTGTCTGCGAGATTGCAGTCTAGTACGTGGTCTTCCACTTAAATTCCCGGGAGCTTCCATATCACCACCAGCTCCTAGGTCTTCCAACTGAATATTCTCCCGCTCAACCCGTGCCGGGATATCACCTGTACTACGTACCAAAGGCATAATCGCAATATTCAAACAAAATAATGATATCACGCAAAAAAAAAAATAAAAACTTTTCAATTCAACACGCTTACTACTCAGTGAAGTAACTCGGTAGGGGTTATTTAAATATATAACGAGAAATAAAAACAAAAAATAAATTAATTTCGTAAATCGACCGATAATCAACGATAATATGAAATAAGTACGTATAATCAAAGAAGAACTCAAAATTCAAAGGAATTCTCGGCATAAGTAAAAAAAAAAATTAAGTCCACAAGCAAATCAAGTCAAGGGGAAAACATAGATTATCCAATGCTGGAAAGTAAAAGAAAATTTCCAATATACCTTATGTCCAAAACACCAGAAAAATCCATATATAAAAAAAAATCAAATTTTAAGCAAAAGGAAAAGCCAGAAAAGGAGAAAACAAAACAAAATAGAGCAGCGAATAGAAAAGAAAAGAAGAGTACGAGTCGAACGACAATTGAACCGATACTTAATCAGGTCAACTTCTCTAGCCCGAACCCAAACCCTGATAACGATTTTCTCATACAATGTTAACTTCGGAATTGAAATCATACAAACAATAATCAAATATATCCGTTCAAACAAATAATGAAGAAAAAGTTAAAGAGGGGGAAATATAAAAAAATTAAATAATATCGTTATAAACCATTGCCACACAATAGATTCAAAGGCCCTCAGTATCTAGATGTAATTTGCACTATTAAATTCTAAAAACTTACGACAACTGAGGCCCCACGTTGGGCGCCAAAATCTCTGTAACGATTCCTGTTAGATTAAAACTATTGGGAACGGAACTACCTATTAATTCGGCTATGCTCGTCGTTGGGGTGGGTGTGATAGGTTCCCTTTAAAAGAAGTTAATGGAGTTACGAATCAATTACAAAAGATTTAAATTTTAGGTAGTCAATTTAAAACAACAGAACAGCGATAAAAGAAAAAAAAAATTAGGAAGTTGATTATCTGGTCGGTGATTAGTGTGTAGCTCTAGTTGGAAGCTGGCTACACAGATCTACACCCGCCCTCCATGCTGACAGAATTATAATATTGAATGTCAGCCCAATAATAAAATAAAAAAATAAAAATTAAAATCTCCTAACTACCCCATACCTGTTTCTTCACCTTTCGTAATAATTAATAACAAATTTAAAACTTCATGTTTAAAATATTATATCAACTCAAACATACATATTTATTAAAGTTAAGTTAACTACGTAAATTAAATTAATATTTGAAAATGGTCACCCCAATTTATGTAGTTAGTGATTCGGATAATCAAGATTTTCAATATATCACGGAATTATCCAATGTTAATTCAATGAGAAGACCGTATATTTTTGTATGTAAACAAATCCGGAATGGGTAAAATGTAGGGTGAGAATGGAATAAGTGTTAAAGAATCAAACGTCTTATGAATATATATTAAAAAAAAAAAACACAAGTTTAGGATAATCCTGAGAGCTGAATATTCATATTACGTTTGATATACCATAAAATGATAGATAAAAAAAATTTGGTTGATAGAACAAAAAAAAAACAACTTACATAAATTTGTCCCTCGATGTCAGCTAGCGCCAGATGACTTAAGAGCACGTTCGTAGTATATTCACGTAAGATCAACAAAAAAAAAAACACGCTTAAGTGTATGGTATAAGTTGTATTAAGTTTGAATAAATGTGTTTGTGTGTTTGATGTAACTATTGTATTTAGTCTGTAAAAAGAATGTCCATGTGGATAAAAACCTCCGAATTTCCAACTAAAAGGAATTTAGGTGACCATATCCAATTTAGAATTATGAAGTTTGAAATCACGAAATTTATAGATTAAATTTAAAAAAAAAAATGAGATTTAAAATTAAGGAAATTAGAAATTAGATTAAAAGAATTAGTTAAATTTTATGATTTAGGAAGATAAAAAAAAAAAAAAATCGATAAAAGAGTAATTGTATTTCCAAGTTGGATAGTGGTAGATTTAATAAAGATGACTCCGTATTAAAGTGTAAATTTTAAATTCAGCGTATATCTAGTTACGTAAATAATGGCTTGAATAGGCAGATTGGTATTCGTATACCTTTGTTCGTTTTCAAATTCAGGTTATTTTCCCTTTTTCCTTTTTCTTCCGTTCAACTGTCACAATAAATCGGCTTGTTGGAACGTTGTTGCTAGATATCTAACACCCGCCTGTGTATATAGAAGGAGCTATCTAAGCAAACCACAATTCACTGTTGCAACAATATATGCAAATTCCTAAAATGTGTCCCAAAACAACTTAGTTAGTCACTCAATTTTATTACAAAATAAAATCAAAACATTCTTACCAATAATATTGAATTATTTGTACCAACACACTTTCCAGATACCAAAAGAGTTTGCAAAAGTTAAATTAATAAAATCTCAAACGTACAACTGCTTAAACTGATAAGTTTTCACATAAAAAAAATGTATTTTTTCCAAATTTTGAAGTTATTAAAAATAAAACAAAATCAAAGCCTATTCAACAAAAAAAAAACACAGTTCTAATATAATTCTCAAAAATTCATAAATAAAGTAATTCCGTTTACACTCAAACGAAAAAAAAAATAAATAAAAATATAATCTCAAAGGACCGCTATCACAAAATAGAGATTGGGAATTTTTGCATCTTAAAAACTTCCAAAAACCGATAGATCTACTGTATGGCAACACGACAGTGGTGGTGGTGTGTTTCCCTTTTTCGCATATTCACCTTTCATACTCAAACAACAAACTCACACAAACATATTTGTTTATAAAAAAAAACTTACACACGGCCTATTTACTTATATAAACTATAATTTCGCATGCGTACCAGTGGTCGAGTGGTCTAGCAGTTATGTCACCAGTAAACTTCTGGGTGTTGGCGGGTTCAAATCCCATTCGATTAATTTTTTTTTCTCTTGGTATTTATAAATTATTTTTAATTAAATAAAAAATATATCTTTCATACTCAAACAACAAACTCACACAAAGATTTGTTTATAAAAAAAAAATTTACACACGGCCTATTTACTTATATAAACTTTAATTTCGCATGCGTACCAGTGGTCGAGTGGTCTAGCAGTTATGTCACAAGTAAACTTCTGGGTGTTGGCGGGTTCAAATCCCATTCGATTAATTTTTTTTTTCTCTTGGTATTTATAAATTATTTTTAATTAAATAAAAAATATATCATTTTTTGCTATTTTTTTTTACTTTTATATGCTTTAAAAAACGCTCTTTTTTTTTTTATAAAATTTAGAGTTTTGTACTATATAAATGCGCATTTCTTTTCTGTGGCTAATAATTTTATATAAAAACCAAACAATTTATTTTAGACAAAACCCTTAATATCTCAAAGCAAGAAATTTCGACTAAAGCCATTATTATTTAATGCCACAGATGTATTACATATGTATGTATATTTATATAAATATCCTTTTGTTCTTATCGCACCATGGTGAAGGGTATATAAGATTCGGCATAGCCGAATATAGCACTCTTACTTGTTAATAATGTCTTTGTACGGGAGGTACCACGCCCACTTTTCCAATCGCGCCCATATTTTGTGGGATACTGTGTATTGATAACCGATATGTTTGTACCTAATTTGGGAACTTTAGCTCGTTTCGTTCTCCAGATATACAGAAATACATAACGTCTTTGTATGGGAAGTGCCACACCCACTTATCCAATCCCGCCCATTTTTTTAGAGAGTTTGTGTATTGGCAAGCAAGATGTTTGTACCGAATTTCAAAGCCGTAGCTCTTGCCGTTCTCGAGATATGCAGAAAAAAGAATTTAAAAAACAACAACAACATGGGATTTATGGGAAAAAAACAACAACAACATGGGATTTATGGGAAAAATTAGAGGTAGTCGTGGTTTTTTGCTCATATCTCAGCCATTTATGGACCGATCTTCCTGAATTTCAATAGCAAACAAATCCGGACTATATGTGACATAAATGTATAACAACCTAGCCTTCATCATATCTGGGGTCTTCGGAAAACCCATTTCAACGGAAGGACAGACGGACAGACGGACAGACGGACAACCGGATTTGAACTTCCCTTCTCATAAGAAGCCAGAATATATATACTTTGTATGGGCTTAAATCAATATTGTAGAAATTACAAACGGAATGACAAAATTATATATACCCTTTTACCTTCGGTGAAGGGTATAAAAAGTAAATATTTGGATTTCAGTAATTTGGTCATAACTTGGGCATTTTTCAACCGATTTGATAGATTTATATACCGACGTCTTTTTGAAGAAATTTACCATTTACATTGGTAATAAAACTTGGACTCGAAAAGGTCTACGGTTCCCGAAAATAGGCATTTTTCTTAAAAAAAATTATATTTTGGTAATAACTTTTTTGTATCTGAACCGATTGTTCTACTAAAAATTTTCGATCTTTTGATATATTAGACGTGTCCATAGGTCATATAACAGCTCTAAAATTTTAGTTTTTATAAAAATGTTGATGCTTTTTAGCCCATTTTTAGTGTATTTTGCTAATAACTTAACCATTTCTTAACCGATTTGGTAGATTTATATACCCACGTCTTTAAGAAGAAATTTACCATTTACTTCGATTATAAAAGTTGGACTCGGGAAGATCTATTGTTCCCGAAAATGGGTATGTTTCAAAAAAAAAAAATTTATTTTGGGGATTACTTTTCCATTATTGGGAAAAAACTTTCGGTGTTTTCGGGAAATATATGCTGCTAAAAATTTCTGACATTTTGGTATATAAAACGTGTTCATATGTCATACTAGAGCCCTAAAATTTAAAATTTTGAGTATTTTTAATAATGTCTTTGTACGGGAGGTACCACGCCCACTTTTCCAATCGCGCCCATATTTTGTGGGATACTGTGTATTGATAACCGATATGTTTGTACCTAATTTGGGAACTTTAGCTCGTTTCGTTCTCCAGATATACAGAAATACATAACGTCTTTGTATGGGAAGTGCCACACCCACTGATCCAATCCCGCCCATTTTTTTTTTAGATAGTTTGTGTATTGGCAAGCAAGATGTTTGTACCAAATTTCAAAGCCGTAGCTCTTGCCGTTCTCGAGATATGCAGAAAAAAGAATTTAAAAAACAACAACAACATGGGATTTATGGGAAAAAAACAACAACAACATGGGATTTATGGGAAAAATTAGAGGTAGTCGTGGTTTTTTGCTCATATCTCAGCCATTTATGGACCGATCTTCCTGAATTTCAATAGCAAACAAATCCGGACTATATGTGACATAAATGTATAACAACCTAGCCTTCATCATATCTGGGGTCTTCGGAAAACCCATTTAAACGGACGGACAGACGGACAACCGGATTTGAACTTCCCTTCTCATAAGAAGCCAGAATATATATACTTTGTATGGTCTTAAATCAATATTGTAGAAATTACAAACGGAATGACAAAATTATATATACCCTTTTACCTTCGGGGAAGGGTATAAAAAGTAAATATTTGGATTTCAGTAATTTGGTCATAACTTGGGCATTTTTCAACCGATTTGATAGATTTATATACCGACGTCTTTGGGAAGAAATTTACCATTTACATTGGTAATAAAACTTGGACTCGAAAAGGTCTACGGTTCCCGAAAATAGGCATTTTTCTTAAAAAAAATTATATTTTGGTAATAACTTTTTTGTATCTGAACCGATTTTTCCGAGTTCCTGAGCAAATATGTTCTACTAAAAATTTTCGATCTTTTGATATATTAGTCGTGTCCATAGGTCATATAACAGCTCTAAAATTTTAGTTTTTATAAAAATTTTGATGCTTTTTAGCCCATTTTTTGTGTATTTTGCTAATAACTTAACCATTTCTTAACCAATTTGGTAGATTTATATACCCACGTCTTTAAGAAGAAATTTACCATTTACTTAGATTATAAAAGTTGGACTCGGGAAGATCTATTGTTCCCGAAAATGGGTATGTTTCAAAAAAAAAATTTTATTTTGGGGATTACTTTTCCATTTTTGGGAAAAAACTTTCGGGGTTTTCGGGAAATATATGCTGCTAAAAATTTCTGACATTTTGGTATATAAAACGTGTTCATATGTGATACTAGAGCCCTAAAATTTAAAATTTTGAGTATTTTCAATAATGTCTTTGTACGGGAGGTACCACGCCCACTTTTCCAATCGCGCCCATATTTTGTGGGATACTGTGTATTGATAACCGATATGTTTGTACCTAATTTGGGAACTTTAGCTCGTTTCGTTCTCCAGATATACAGAAATACATAACGTCTTTGTATGGGAAGTGCCACACCCACTTATCCAATCCCGCCCATTTTTTTTAGAGAGTTTGTGTATTGGCAAGCAAGATGTTTGTACCAAATTTCAAAGCCGTAGCTCTTGCCGTTCTCGAGATATGCAGAAAAAAGAATTTAACAAACAACAACAACATGGGATTTATGGGAAAAAAACCACAACAACATGGGATTTATGGGAAAAATTAGAGGTAGTCGTGGTTTTTTGCTCATATCTCAGCCATTTATGGACCGATCTTCCTGAATTTCAATAGCAAACAAATCCGGACTATATGTGACATAAATGTATAACAACCTAGCCTTCATCATATCTGGGGTCTTCGGAAACCCCATTTCAACGGACGGACAGACGGACAACCGGATTTGAACTTCCCTTCTCATAAGAAGCCAGAATATATATACTTTGTATGGTCTTAAATCAATATTGTAGAAATTACAAACGGAATGACAAAATTATATATACCCTTTTACCTTCGGTGAAGGGTATAACAAGTAAGAGTGCTATATTCGGCTATGCCGAATCTTATATACCCTTCACCATGGTGCGATAAGAACAAAAGGATATGTATATAAATATACATACATATGTAATATATCTGTGGCGTTAAATAATAATGGCTTTAGTCGAAATTTCTTGCTTTGAGATATTAAGGGTTTTGTCTAAAATAAATTGTTTGGTTTTTATATAAAATTATTAGCCACAGAAAAGAAATGCGCATTTATATAGTACAAAACTCTAAATTTTATAAAAAAAAAAGAGCGTTTTTTAAAGCATATAAAAGTAAAAAAAATAGCAAAAAATGATATATTTTTTATTTAATTAAAAATAATTTATAAATACCAAGAGAAAAAAAAATTAATCGAATGGGATTTGAACCCGCCAACACCCAGAAGTTTACTTGTGACATAACTGCTAGACCACTCGACCACTGGTACGCATGCGAAATTAAAGTTTATATAAGTAAATAGGCCGTGTGTAAATTTTTTTTTTATAAACAAATCTTTGTGTGAGTTTGTTGTTTGAGTATGAAAGATATATTTTTTATTTAATTAAAAATAATTTATAAATACCAAGAGAAAAAAAAATTAACCGAATGGGATTTGAACCCGCCAACACCCAGAAGTTTACTGGTGACATAACTGCTAGACCACTCGACCACTGGTACGCATGCGAAATTATAGTTTATATAAGTAAATAGGCCGTGTGTAAGTTTTTTTTTATAAACAAATATGTTTGTGTGAGTTTGTTGTTTGAGTATGAAAGGTGAATATGCGAAAAAGGGAAACACACCACCACCACTGTCGTGTTGCCATACAGTAGATCTATCGGTTTTTGGAAGTTTTTAAGATGCAAAAATTCCCAATCTCTATTTGTTGAAATTATTTCGTTAAATAGATCAAAGTTTAAAAGCAGAGTGATAACGGAAGTCATGCTGGACATGATGCTGGTGCCTGTAATAAAGAAAAAGGAAGGGGGGGGGGGACGCAACTGAAACAACTTAATTATATATAAAAGAAAGTAAATATTTGGATTTCAGTAATTTTGTCATAACTTGGGCATTTTTCAACCGATTTGATAGATTTATATACCGACGTCTTTGGGAAGAAATTTACCATTTACATTGGTAATAAAACTTGGACTCGAAAAGGTCTACGGTTCCCGAAAATAGGCATTTTTCTTAAAAAAAATTATATTTTGGTAATAACTTTTTTGTATCTGAACCGATTGTTCTACTAAAAATTTTCGATCTTTTGATATATTAGACGTGTCCATAGGTCATATAACAGCTCTAAAATTTTAGTTTTTATAAAAATTTTGATGCTTTTTAGCCCATTTTTTGTGTATTTTGCTAATAACTTAACCATTTCTTAACCGATTTGGTAGATTTATATACCCACGTCTTTAAGAAGAAATTTACCATTTACTTAGATTATAAAAGTTGGACTCGGGAAGATCTATTGTTCCCGAAAATGCGTATGTTTAAAAAAAAAAATTTTATTTTGGGGATTACTTTTCCATTTTTGGGAAAAAACTTTCTGACATTTTGGTATATAAAACGTGTTCATATGTCATACTAGAGCCCTAAAATTTAAAATTTTGAGTATTTTTAATAATGTCTTTGTACGGGAGGTACCACGCCCACTTTTCCAATCGCGCCCATATTTTGTGGGATACTGTGTATTGATAACCGATATGTTTGTACCTAATTTGGGAACTTTAGCTCGTTTTGTTCTCCAGATATACAGAAATACATAACGTCTTTGTATGGGAAGTGCCACACCCACTGATCTAATCCCGCCCATTTTTTTTTTAGATAGTTTGTGTATTGGCAAGCAAGATGTTTGTACCAAATTTTAAAGCCGTAGCTCTTGCCGTTCTCGAGATATGCAGAAAAAAGAATTTAAAAAACAACAACAACATGGGATTTATGGGAAAAAAACAACAACAACATGGGATTTATGGGAAAAATTAGAGGTAGTCGTGGTTTTTTGCTCATATCTCAGCCATTTATGGACCGATCTTCCTGAATTTCAATAGCAAACAAATCCGGACTATATGTGACATAAATGTATAACAACCTAGCCTTCATCATAACTGGGGTCTTCGGAAACCCCATTTCAACGGACGGACAGACGGACAGACGGACAGACGGACAACCGGATTTGAACTTCCCTTCTCATAAGAAGCCAGAATATATATACTTTGTATGGTCTTAAATCAATATTGTAGAAATTACAAACGGAATGACAAAATTATATATACCCTTTTACCTTCGGGGAAGGGTATAAAAAGTAAATATTTGGATTTCAGTAATTTGATATATTAGTCGTGTCCATAGGTCATATAACAGCTCTAAAATTTTAGTTTTTATAAAAATGTTGATGCTTTTTAGCCCATTTTTTGTGTATTTTGCTAATAACTTAACCATTTCTTAACCGATTTGGTAGATTTATATACCCACGTCTTTAAGAAGAAATTTACCATTTACTTAGATTATAAAAGTTGGACTCGGGAAGATCTATTGTTCCCGAAAATGGGTATGTTTCAAAAAAAAAATTTTATTTTGGGGAGTACTTTTCCATTTTTGGGAAAAAACTTTCGGGGTTTTCGGGAAATATATGCTGCTAAAAATTTCTGACATTTTGGTATATAAAACGTGTTCATATGTGATACTAGAGCCCTAAAATTTAAAATTTTGAGTATTTTCAATAATGTCTTTGTACGGGAGGTACCACGCCCACTTTTCCAATCGCGCCCATATTTTGTGGGATACTGTGTATTGATAACCGATATGTGTGTACCTAATTTGGGAACTTTAGCTCGTTTCGTTCTCCAGATATACAGAAATACATAACGTCTTTGTATGGGAAGTGCCACACCCACTTATCCAATCCCGCCCATTTTTTTTAGAGAGTTTATCTCAGCCATTTATGGACCGATCTTCCTGAATTTCAATAGCAAACAAATCCGGACTATATGTGACATAAATGTATAACAACCTAGCCTTCATCATATCTGGGGTCTTCGGAAAACCCATTTCAACGGAAGGACAGACGGACAGACGGACAACCGGATTTGAACTTCCCTTCTCATAAGAAGCCAGAATATATATACTTTGTATGGTCTTAAATCAATATTGTAGAAATTACAAACGGAATGACAAAATTATATATACCCTTTTACCTTCGGTGAAGGGTATAAAAAGTAAATATTTGGATTTCAGTAATTTGGTCATAACTTGGGCATTTTTCAACCGATTTGATAGATTTATATACCGACGTCTTTTTGAAGAAATTTACCATTTACATTGGTAATAAAACTTGGACTCGAAAAGGTCTACGATTCCCGAAAATAGGCATTTTTCTTAAAAAAAATTATATTTTGGTAATAACTTTTTTGTATCTGAACCGATTGTTCTACTAAAAATTTTCGATCTTTTGATATATTAGACGTGTCCATAGGTCATATAACAGCTCTAAAATTTTAGTTTTTATAAAAATTTTGATGCTTTTTAGCCCATTTTTTGTGTATTTTGCTAATAACTTAACCATTTCTTAACCGATTTGGTAGATTTATATACCCACGTCTTTAAGAAGAAATTTACCATTTACTTAGATTATAAAAGTTGGACTCGGGAAGATCTATTGTTCCCGAAAATGGGTATGTTTAAAAAAAAAATTTTATTTTGGGGATTACTTTTCCATTTTTGGGAAAAAACTTTCTGACATTTTGGTATATAAAACGTGTTCATATGTCATACTAGAGCCCTAAAATTTAAAATTTTGAGTATTTTCAATAATGTCTTTGTACGGGAGGTACCACGCCCACTTTTCCAATCGCGCCCATATTTTGTGGGATACTGTGTATTGATAACCGATATGTGTGTACCTAATTTGGGAACTTTAGCTCGTTTTGTTCTCCAGATATACAGAAATACATAACGTCTTTGTATGGGAAGTGCCACACCCACTGATCTAATCCCGCCCATTTTTTTTTTAGATAGTTTGTGTATTGGCAAGCAAGATGTTTGTACCAAATTTTAAAGCCGTAGCTCTTGCCGTTCTCGAGATATGCAGAAAAAAGAATTTAAAAAACAACAACAACATGGGATTTATGGGAAAAAAACAACAACAACATGGGATTTATGGGAAAAATTAGAGGTAGTCGTGGTTTTTTGCTCATATCTCAGCCATTTATGGACCGATCTTCCTGAATTTCAATAGCAAACAAATCCGGACTATATGTGACATAAATGTATAACAACCTAGCCTTCATCATAACTGGGGTCTTCGGAAACCCCATTTCAACGGACGGACAGACGGACAGACGGACAGACGGACAACCGGATTTGAACTTCCCTTCTCATAAGAAGCCAGAATATATATACTTTGTATGGTCTTAAATCAATATTGTAGAAATTACAAACGGAATGACAAAATTATATATACCCTTTTACCTTCGGGGAAGGGTATAAAAAGTAAATATTTGGATTTCAGTAATTTGATATATTAGTCGTGTCCATAGGTCATATAACAGCTCTAAAATTTTAGTTTTTATAAAAATGTTGATGCTTTTTAGCCCATTTTTTGTGTATTTTGCTAATAACTTAACCATTTCTTAACCGATTTGGTAGATTTATATACCCACGTCTTTAAGAAGAAATTTACCATTTACTTAGATTATAAAAGTTGGACTCGGGAAGATCTATTGTTCCCGAAAATGGGTATGTTTCAAAAAAAAAATTTTATTTTGGGGAGTACTTTTCCATTTTTGGGAAAAAACTTTCGGGGTTTTCGGGAAATATATGCTGCTAAAAATTTCTGACATTTTGGTATATAAAACGTGTTCATATGTGATACTAGAGCCCTAAAATTTAAAATTTTGAGTATTTTCAATAATGTCTTTGTACGGGAGGTACCACGCCCACTTTTCCAATCGCGCCCATATTTTGTGGGATACTGTGTATTGATAACCGATATGTGTGTACCTAATTTGGGAACTTTAGCTCGTTTCGTTCTCCAGATATACAGAAATACATAACGTCTTTGTATGGGAAGTGCCACACCCACTTATCCAATCCCGCCCATTTTTTTTAGAGAGTTTATCTCAGCCATTTATGGACCGATCTTCCTGAATTTCAATAGCAAACAAATCCGGACTATATGTGACATAAATGTATAACAACCTAGCCTTCATCATATCTGGGGTCTTCGGAAAACCCATTTCAACGGAAGGACAGACGGACAGACGGACAACCGGATTTGAACTTCCCTTCTCATAAGAAGCCAGAATATATATACTTTGTATGGTCTTAAATCAATATTGTAGAAATTACAAACGGAATGACAAAATTATATATACCCTTTTACCTTCGGTGAAGGGTATAAAAAGTAAATATTTGGATTTCAGTAATTTGGTCATAACTTGGGCATTTTTCAACCGATTTGATAGATTTATATACCGACGTCTTTTTGAAGAAATTTACCATTTACATTGGTAATAAAACTTGGACTCGAAAAGGTCTACGATTCCCGAAAATAGGCATTTTTCTTAAAAAAAATTATATTTTGGTAATAACTTTTTTGTATCTGAACCGATTGTTCTACTAAAAATTTTCGATCTTTTGATATATTAGACGTGTCCATAGGTCATATAACAGCTCTAAAATTTTAGTTTTTATAAAAATTTTGATGCTTTTTAGCCCATTTTTTGTGTATTTTGCTAATAACTTAACCATTTCTTAACCGATTTGGTAGATTTATATACCCACGTCTTTAAGAAGAAATTTACCATTTACTTAGATTATAAAAGTTGGACTCGGGAAGATCTATTGTTCCCGAAAATGGGTATGTTTAAAAAAAAAATTTTATTTTGGGGATTACTTTTCCATTTTTGGGAAAAAACTTTCTGACATTTTGGTATATAAAACGTGTTCATATGTCATACTAGAGCCCTAAAATTTAAAATTTTGAGTATTTTTAATAATGTCTTTGTACGGGAGGTACCACGCACACTTTTCCAATCGCGCCCATATTTTGTGGGATACTGTGTATTGATAACCGATATGTTTGTACCTAATTTGGGAACTTTAGCTCGTTTTGTTCTCCAGATATACAGAAATACATAACGTCTTTGTATGGGAAGTGCCACACCCACTGATCTAATCCCGCCCATTTTTTTTTTAGATAGTTTGTGTATTGGCAAGCAAGATGTTTGTACCAAATTTTAAAGCCGTAGCTCTTGCCGTTCTCGAGATATGTAGAAAAAAGAATTTAAAAAACAACAACAACATGGGATTTATGGGAAAAAAACAACAACAACATGGGATTTATGGGAAAAATTAGAGGTAGTCGTGGTTTTTTGCTCATATCTCAGCCATTTATGGACCGATCTTCCTGAATTTCAATAGCAAACAAATCCGGACTATATGTGACATAAATGTATAACAACCTAGCCTTCATCATATCTGGGGTCTTCGGAAACCCCATTTCAACGGACGGACAGACGGACAACCGGATTTGAACTTCCCTTCTCATAAGAAGCCAGAATATATATACTTTGTATGGTCTTAAATCAATATTGTAGAAATTACAAACAGAATGACAAAATTATATATACCCTTTTACCTTCGGGGAAGGGTATAAAAAGTAAATATTTGGATTTCAGTAATTTGATATATTAGTCGTGTCCATAGGTCATATAACAGCTCTAAAATTTTAGTTTTTATAAAAATTTTGATGCTTTTTAGCCCATTTTTAGTGTATTTTGCTAATAACTTAACCATTTCTTAACCGATTTGGTAGATTTATATACCCACGTCTTTAAGAAGAAATTTACCATTTACTTAGATTATAAAAGTTGGACTCGGGAAGATCTATTGTTCCCGAAAATGGGTATGTTTCAAAAAAAAAAATTTTATTTTGGGGATTACTTTTCCATTATTGGGAAAAAACTTTCGGGGTTTTCGGGAAATATATGCTGCTAAAAATTTCTGACATTTTGGTATATAAAACGTGTTCATATGTCATACTAGAGCCCTAAAATTTAAAATTTTGAGTATTTTTAATAATGTCTTTGTACGGGTGGTACCACGCCCACTTTTCCAATCGCGCCCATATTTTGTGGGATACTGTGTATTGATAACCGATATGTTTGTACCTAATTTGGGAACTTTAGCTCGTTTCGTTCTCCAGATATACAGAAATACATAACGTCTTTGTATGGGAAGTGCCACACCCACTGATCCAATCCCGCCCATTTTTTTTTAGATAGTTTGTGTATTGGCAAGCAAGATGTTTGTACCAAATTTCAAAGCCGTAGCTCTTGCCGTTCTCGAGATATGCAGAAAAAAGAATTTAAAAAACAACAACAACATGGGATTTATGGGAAAAAAACAACAACAACATGGGATTTATGAGAAAAATTTGAGGTAGTCGTGGTTTTTTGCTCATATCTCAGCCATTTATGGACCGATCTTCCTGAATTTCAATAGCAAACAAATCCGGACTATATGTGACATAAATGTATAACAACCTAGCCTTCATCATATCTGGGGTCTTCGGAAAACCCATTTAAACGGACGGACAGACGGACAACCGGATTTGAACTTCCCTTCTCATAAGAAGCCAGAATATATATACTTTGTATGGTCTTAAATCAATATTGTAGAAATTACAAACGGAATGACAAAATTATATATACCCTTTTACCTTCGGGGAAGGGTATAAAAAGTAAATATTTGGATTTCAGTAATTTGGTCATAACTTGGGCATTTTTCAACCGATTTGATAGATTTATATACCGACGTCTTTGGGAAGAAATTTACCATTTACATTGGTAATAAAACTTGGACTCGAAAAGGTCTACGGTTCCCGAAAATAGGCATTTTTCTTAAAAAAAATTATATTTTGGTAATAACTTTTTTGTATCTGAACCGATTTTTCCGAGTTCCTGAGCAAATATGTTCTACTAAAAATTTTCGATCTTTTGATATATTAGTCGTGTCCATAGGTCATATAACAGCTCTAAAATTTTAGTTTTTATAAAAATTTTGATGCTTTTTAGCCCATTTTTTGTGTATTTTGCTAATAACTTAACCATTTCTTAACCGATTTGGTAGATTTATATACCCACGTCTTTAAGAAGAAATTTACCATTTACTTAGATTATAAAAGTTGGACTCGGGAAGATCTATTGTTCCCGAAAATGGGTATGTTTCAAAAAAAAAATTTTATTTTGGGGATTACTTTTCCATTTTTGGGAAAAAACTTTCGGGGTTTTCGGGAAATATATGCTGCTAAAAATTTCTGACATTTTGGTATATAAAACGTGTTCATATGTGATACTAGAGCCCTAAAATTTAAAATTTTGAGTATTTTCAATAATGTCTTTGTACGGGAGGTACCACGCCCACTTTTCCAATCGCGCCCATATTTTGTGGGATACTGTGTATTGATAACCGATATGTTTGTACCTAATTTGGGAACTTTAGCTCGTTTCGTTCTCCAGATATACAGAAATACATAACGTCTTTGTATGGGAAGTGCCACACCCACTTATCCAATCCCGCCCATTTTTTTTAGAGAGTTTGTGTATTGGCAAGCAAGATGTTTGTACCAAATTTCAAAGCCGTAGCTCTTGCCGTTCTCGAGATATGCAGAAAAAAGAATTTAAAAAACAACAACAACATGGGATTTATGGGAAAAAAACAACAACAACATGGGATTTATGGGAAAAATTAGAGGTAGTCGTGGATTTTTGCTCATATCTCAGCCATTTATGGACCGATCTTCCTGAATTTCAATAGCAAACAAATCCGGACTATATGTGACATAAATGTATAACAACCTAGCCTTCATCATATCTGGGGTCTTCGGAAACCCCATTTCAACGGACGGACAGACGGACAGACGGACAACCGGATTTGAACTTCCCTTCTCATAAGAAGCCAGAATATATATACTTTGTATGGTCTTAAATCAATATTGTAGAAATTACAAACGGAATGACAAAATTATATATACCCTTTTACCTTCGGGGAAGGGTATAAAAAGTAAATATTTGGATTTCAGTAATTTGATATATTAGTCGTGTCCATAGGTCATATAACAGCTCTAAAATTTTAGTTTTTATAAAAATTTTGATGCTTTTTAGCCCATTTTTTGTGTATTTTGCTAATAACTTAACCATTTCTTAACCGATTTGGTAGATTTATATACCCACGTCTTTAAGAAGAAATTTACCATTTACTTAGATTATAAAAGTTGGACTCGGGAAGATCTATTGTTCCCGAAAATGGGTATGTTTCAAAAAAAAAATTTTATTTTGGGGAGTACTTTTCCATTTTTGGGAAAAAACTTTCGGGGTTTTCGGGAAATATATGCTGCTAAAAATTTCTGACATTTTGGTATATAAAACGTGTTCATATGTGATACTAGAGCCCTAAAATTTAAAATTTTGAGTATTTTCAATAATGTCTTTGTACGGGAGGTACCACGCCCACTTTTCCAATCGCGCCCATATTTTGTGGGATACTGTGTATTGATAACCGATATGTTTGTACCTAATTTGGGAACTTTAGCTCGTTTCGTTCTCCAGATATACAGAAATACATAACGTCTTTGTATGGGAAGTGCCACACCCACTTATCCAATCCCGCCCATTTTTTTTAGAGAGTTTATCTCAGCCATTTATGGACCGATCTTCCTGAATTTCAATAGCAAACAAATCCGGACTATATGTGACATAAATGTATAACAACCTAGCCTTCATCATATCTGGGGTCTTCGGAAAACCCATTTCAACGGAAGGACAGACGGACAGACGGACAACCGGATTTGAACTTCCCTTCTCATAAGAAGCCAGAATATATATACTTTGTATGGTCTTAAATCAATATTGTAGAAATTACAAACGGAATGACAAAATTATATATACCCTTTTACCTTCGGTGAAGGGTATAAAAAGTAAATATTTGGATTTCAGTAATTTGGTCATAACTTGGGCATTTTTCAACCGATTTGATAGATTTATATACCGACGTCTTTTTGAAGAAATTTACCATTTACATTGGTAATAAAACTTGGACTCGAAAAGGTCTACGGTTCCCGAAAATAGGCATTTTTCTTAAAAAAAATTATATTTTGGTAATAACTTTTTTGTATCTGAACCGATTGTTCTACTAAAAATTTTCGATCTTTTGATATATTAGACGTGTCCATAGGTCATATAACAGCTCTAAAATTTTAGTTTTTATAAAAATGTTGATGCTTTTTAGCCCATTTTTAGTGTATTTTGCTAATAACTTAACCATTTCTTAACCGATTTGGTAGATTTATATACCCACGTCTTTAAGAAGAAATTTACCATTTACTTAGATTATAAAAGTTGGACTCGGGAAGATCTATTGTTCCCGAAAATGGGTATGTTTCAAAAAAAAAAATTTTATTTTGGGGATTACTTTTCCATTATTGGGAAAAAACTTTTGGGGTTTTCGGGAAATATATGCTGCTAAAAATTTCTGACATTTTGGTATATAAAACGTGTTCATATGTCATACTAGAGCCCTAAAATTTAAAATTTTGAGTATTTTTAATAATGTCTTTGTACGGGAGGTACCACGCCCACTTTTCCAATCGCGCCCATATTTTGTGGGATACTGTGTATTGATAACCGATATGTTTGTACCTAATTTGGGAACTTTAGCTCGTTTCGTTCTCCAGATATACAGAAATACATAACGTCTTTGTATGGGAAGTGCCACACCCACTTATCCAATCCCGCCCATTTTTTTTTTAGATAGTTTGTGTATTGGCAAGCAAGATGTTTGTACCAAATTTCAAAGCCGTAGCTCTTGCCGTTCTCGAGATATGCAGAAAAAAGAATTTAAAAAACAACAACAACATGGGATTTATGGGAAAAAAACAACAACAACATGGGAAAAATTAGAGGTAGTCGTGGTGTTTTGCTCATATCTCAGCCATTTATGGACCGATCTTCCTGAATTTCAATAGCAAACAAATCCGGACTATATGTGACATAAATGTATAACAACCTAGCCTTCATCATATCTGGGGTCTTCGGAAAACCCATTTAAACGGACGGACAGACGGACAACCGGATTTGAACTTCCCTTTTCATAAGAAGCCAGAATATATATGTATACTTTGTATGGTCTTAAATCAATATTGTAGAAATTACAAACGGAATGACAAAATTATATATACCCTTTTACCTTCGGTGAAGGGTATAAAAAGTAAATATTTGGATTTCAGTAATTTGGTCATAACTTGGGCATTTTTCAACCGATTTGATAGATTTATATACCGACGTCTTTGGGAAGAAATTTACCATTTACATTGGTAATTTTTTTTTTTTTTTTTTTTTTCATTATTTATTTTTATTGAATCTTCATATATTAAATATGAACTAACAATAATTAATCAAATCTTATACTAATACTTTATTTTTGTCCTGCCAATGCTAGACGAAAATTTTTCTCCTCACTGTTTCTGTTCACATATGTAGATGTTTAGCGGTCTTCCCTTCGGATGAGTCCTGCGGTATCTCTTCTCCTTAATCTAGAGTGGCCGCTGTAATTTAAAATATTTCGAGCTAGTGGATTTGGGTGCGACTCAAGTCTTTTTAAATATTTTACTGCATAGTTCGTAATAATAGTTTTTACTAACGGCACATTGAGATCCTTGTGAATATTTGAGTTTTTAACATACCAGGGAGCGGCTGTGATTATTCGAAGAAGTTTATTTTGTCGCCTTTGAATTTTTTCGATATTAGAAGCCGAGGCAGTGCCCCATAACTGAATACCGTAGCACCAAATTGGTTTTAAGATAGAGTTGTAAAGTAGAAGTTTACAATCGAGACTAAGAACAGAGTTTCTTCCAATAAGCCAATTAAGTTGAATTGCTTTTAGTTTCATTTGTGTTAGTTTTGCTTCTATATGGCATTTCCATGTTAAACGCCGATCTAGATGAATTCCGAGATATTTTACATGCGATTGTTGGGGCACTAATTGATTATTGATTTTAATAGGGGGACATGACTCCCGACGCAAGGTGAATGTTATATGTACGCATTTTTGCTCATTAACCTTTATCCTCCATTGTTTTAACCACTTTTCCAGTTCAAATATATGATCCTGCAAGTAGCGAGAAGCTTCATGACAGTTTTCGTGCACGCTTAAAAAAGCTGTATCATCAGCAAATGTTGAAGTTAGGGTGTGGTTGTTTGTTGGCATGTCTGAGGTATATATTAGGTATAACAGTGGGCCCATGATGCTTCCCTGAGGGACTCCAGCGTCAATTGGCTGAGGAGAACTTATAAAAGCACCTTCTTTAATAATAAACTTTCGGCCGACTAAGTAGCTTTCTAACAGCTTGTGTGTGTTTACTGGTAAGTTTAGCTTCAATTTATGTAATAACCCTTCATGCCAGACTTTATCAAAAGCTTGGGAAACATCGATGAAGAGGGCGGAACAATATTTTTTTTCTTCAAAGGCTTTTCTTATGGCGTTTACTATACGATGGGTTTGTTCGATTGTGCTATGTTCTCTTCTAAAGCCGAATTGATTGTTAGGAATACATCTATTTACATTTAAAATTGGGGCTAATTTAGACACTAACAGCTTCTCAAACAGCTTTGATATATTAGACAATAAGCTAATAGGTCTATATGACTCAACTTTTGTAGGATCCTTTCCTGGCTTAGGTATCATTGTAACTAAGGATACTTTCCATTCTTGTGGGTAGTATTCAAGGCGTAAAATGGCATTAAAAATTAAAAGAATAATTTTCTTTGCTATGCTGGGTAGCTCTAAAAGCATTTTGTTGCTGATCTTATCAAAACCAGGGGCTTTCTTGGGGTTTAAATTATGAATAGCCTTTTCGATTTCTTTTATCTCAAATCTAAGTGGAACAGCAGCTCTAACAGCAACTGGTGGCAACTCGACTACAATATCGGGAGATGTATGCGGGGTAAATACGTTTTTCAAATGATTAACAAAAAGATTTCCTTTTTCTTCATCATTTCGTGCCCAACTTCCATTTAAGTTTCTTAATGGTGGTTTAGTGATAACTGGTCTTTTAAGATTTCTAGCTGCACGCCATAATGAGTAGTCTGATTGAGTAGTTGCATCAAGTTCCTTAAGATGTTTTTCCAGGGAAGCCGTTTTCTGAGACTGCAGTAACTTTCTTAGCCTTTTTGTGCACTCTTTTAGTAAATTCTTAAGTTGAGGGGATCTATGCAATTGCCATTCTCTTCGAGCTCTCCTTTTTTCAGTCAAGAGACGCTCAACATCTGCAGAATATATTTGACTATTTTTGGTTTTTTGAGGGTTATACTAGAATGTTGAACAGCTAGTTTCAGATAACTGTCAAAATTTACAATAGAAATATCCACATTCTCCGGTGTACTAAGCGGAATATTTTCAGTGCAGGGGGTACTGAGATATTTTTTATATTTTAACCAATTTATTTGAGTGGCTGACGTCACTAAGTTATCAGACGGAGATACAATTCGATTAGGATTTGTTATTGTAAGAATTGTAGGTGTGTGATCAGAAGATAGTTCTAAGGAAGCTTCAACATAAATCGTTTCTGCGGGGATGTTTTTAACCACTCCAAAATCGATAACATCTGGAACTTTTTGCTGATCAGTAGGCCAATATGTTGGTTGTCCGCTCGCGACCACATTTAGATCCATTTTACAAATTGTGTTAAACAAAACACGACCCTTAGGTGTAATAAGTCGTGAACCCCAGAAAGTGTGTTTAGCGTTATAATCGCCAGCAGCCAGGAAGCAAGGTCCTAATGATTTGAAATATTTATGATATTGGCTTTCTGATATAGAAAATCTAGGTGGGGAGTATAATGATGAAATTACTATGTTTCGATTTAATTCCTCAACGCAAATGTTCGTTGCTTGGAGAAAGTCTTCACGATGATCACTCATTAAGTAGTGTTTTACTCGGTTCTTTATCAAAATGGCAGAACCGCCACAAGCTCTGTCTCGAGGGTCCTTGGTATCATATAATATATAACCATTGATTTTAAACGTATTTCTTGAGGTCAGATGAGTTTCAGAAACCATCATAACATCAATTTGTTTATTTTTAAGGAAGTATTGTAGTTCATTTTTGTGTTGGCGGATGCCGTTTGCGTTCCAAAAGCAAATTTTTAAACAGTTCATGGCTTGTTTAGTACAGCTTGCAATAACATCGATTGCATTCTTAACATTTCTTGCATCATATTACCCATTGTGTTAGTAAAATTGTTAACTGTTTGCACTAATGTTTCCATAGTTTTTTCTAGCCGAGTTAAATTAGAAATGGGAATTTCGTCGTTATTTGGTACATCACCTTGCAGTTGCATAGGATTAGATTTTAATACATTAGCGTACGAGGTTCTGTTATTATTTGGCTGAGGCATCTGGACGCCGTACGTGTTTGCTTGATTAGTTGCCTGCGTTTGAGGGGGATTAAGTTTCTGTCCAACAGAACGCTTGACAATCGAATAAACCGGGCATCCTCTATAGTTGGCAGTGTGGTTACCACCACAGTTGCTACATTTTTTTACATTAGGGTCATTTTTGGACTTATCGCACCGGACGGTACCATGTAATTCTCCACATACGACGCAAACAGGGGGTAAATGGCAGTATGCCCTAGTATGACCAAATTCTTGGCAGTTTAAACACTGAACGGGCCCATTTCTTTTGTGCGGCTCCTCTATCGTGATTTTTCTGTACAGAATGTATTTTAAACTGTAAATGGGATGCGTTTCATTTTTTTTTAGCTTAACATCGCCGGGCTCTAACTCCACTCGAAATAGAGGTTGGGGATTTTTTTCTTTATTTTTAATATTTGTAACATTTTTTATTTTGAAGCCTTTTTCTTCTAAAAATGTTTTTATTTCGTCGGGGTCCACGCATGAGTCAATGCCCTTAATCACAACTTGAAGACCTTTACTGCTTTTCAGTTGGTACGTATAGAAGCTTTTTTTAAGTGCTTCAAACTTATTAATTATTTTACGGAAATCATTCTCATGATTAATCTGTATTTTTGTCTCGTTTATATTTCCACGCTTGATTGCAGCAACGTAAAACGAATTTTCACCTATCACCGAGATTAAACTTTTTATAAGCTCACTTGAGTTTTGCTCTCTAAGATATATCGGGGGTGGCTTCGACGATTTTATGACGTTAGGTGCTTCAGAAGATTCATCCTCCAGAATTGCAAAACGATTTTGTGAATTTATTCTATCAAAAGATGGAACTTTAGAGGCCGAGGCTACAGCTGAAGAGGCTGGGCTGCGACCCCGTTTGAGAACTGTTATATACCTGTCCATACCAACTTGCACTTGTGGTTTTTGAAAATTTTTTACTTGTGTGTTTTCCGTTGCGTCTGTGTTTGAGTTCATGGTATCATTTCCTACTAGGAATGTCTTTTCAATGGTAACACTTGATGGTTTTGCCGTTAGGTTGTTGCTATTGTTTTCTGTTGTAATGTTTATTTCCACATTGCTTTCGCTAGCATGAGTATCATTTATTTTTGTTGTTGTTTCATTGTTATTACTCATATAGAGTTGTTTTTGTTTTTTTCACCGTTTTTTTTTTTTTTTATTTTTAATTTTTGTTAACTGTGCTCTTTTTATTATGTATAATGTTGTTACATATTTACATAATAAATATTTTTTTGCACAGATTATTTGTAAGTATGTATGTGCGTACATACATACATACATATGTAGGTATATTTTTTTACTTGTATTTTTTTTTTCTTAATATTTTTTTTTATTGTTCACTTTTATATTGAGCGTCCAAATTCGCTTGTTAAACTGATATTATTAACTAATTTATGTTAAAAAAAAAAAAAGAACCGTATGCGGAGTTAAAAGAAACACGTCTTTTCTCATCGAGCACGACCGACTGGTAATAAAACTTGGACTCGAAAAGGTCTACGGTTCCCGAAAATAGGCATTTTTCTTAAAAAAAATTATATTTTGGTAATAACTTTTTTGTATCTGAACCGATTTTTCCGAGTTCCTGAGCAAATATGTTCTACTAAAAATTTAATTCCTCAACGCAAATGTTCGTTGCTTGGAGAAAGTCTTCACGATGATCACTCATTAAGTAGTGTTTTACTCGGTTCTTTATCAAAATGGCAGAACCGCCACAAGCTCTGTCTCGAGGGTCCTTGGTATCATATAATATATAACCATTGATTTTAAACGTATTTCTTGAGGTCAGATGAGTTTCAGAAACCATCATAACATCAATTTGTTTATTTTTAAGGAAGTATTGTAGTTCATTTTTGTGTTGGCGGATGCCGTTTGCGTTCCAAAAGCAAATTTTTAAACAGTTCATGGCTTGTTTAGTACAGCTTGCAATAACATCGATTGCATTCTTAACATTTCTTGCATCATATTACCCATTGTGTTAGTAAAATTGTTAACTGTTTGCACTAATGTTTCCATAGTTTTTTCTAGCCGAGTTAAATTAGAAATGGGAATTTCGTCGTTATTTGGTACATCACCTTGCAGTTGCATAGGATTAGATTTTAATACATTAGCGTACGAGGTTCTGTTATTATTTGGCTGAGGCATCTGGACGCCGTACGTGTTTGCTTGATTAGTTGCCTGCGTTTGAGGGGGATTAAGTTTCTGTCCAACAGAACGCTTGACAATCGAATAAACCGGGCATCCTCTATAGTTGGCAGTGTGGTTACCACCACAGTTGCTACATTTTTTTACATTAGGGTCATTTTTGGACTTATCGCACCGGACGGTACCATGTAATTCTCCACATACGACGCAAACAGGGGGTAAATGGCAGTATGCCCTAGTATGACCAAATTCTTGGCAGTTTAAACACTGAACGGGCCCATTTCTTTTGTGCGGCTCCTCTATCGTGATTTTTCTGTACAGAATGTATTTTAAACTGTAAATGGGATGCGTTTCATTTTTTTTTAGCTTAACATCGCCGGGCTCTAACTCCACTCGAAATAGAGGTTGGGGATTTTTTTCTTTATTTTTATTATTTGTAACATTTTTTATTTTGAAGCCTTTTTCTTCTAAAAATGTTTTTATTTCGTCGGGGTCCACGCATGAGTCAATGCCCTTAATCACAACTTGAAGACCTTTACTGCTTTTCAGTTGGTACGTATAGAAGCTTTTTTTAAGTGCTTCAAACTTATTAATTATTTTACGGAAATCATTCTCATGATTAATCTGTATTTTTGTCTCGTTTATATTTCCACGCTTGATTGCAGCAACGTAAAACGAATTTTCACCTATCACCGAGATTAAACTTTTTATAAGCTCACTTGAGTTTTGCTCTCTAAGATATATCGGGGGTGGCTTCGACGATTTTATGACGTTAGGTGCTTCAGAAGATTCATCCTCCAGAATTGCAAAACGATTTTGTGAATTTATTCTATCAAAAGATGGAACTTTAGAGGCCGAGGCTACAGCTGAAGAGGCTGGGCTGCGACCCCGTTTGAGAACTGTTATATACCTGTCCATACCAACTTGCACTTGTGGTTTTTGAAAATTTTTTACTTGTGTGTTTTCCGTTGCGTCTGTGTTTGAGTTCATGGTATCATTTCCTACTAGGAATGTCTTTTCAATGGTAACACTTGATGGTTTTGCCGTTAGGTTGTTGCTATTGTTTTCTGTTGTAATGTTTATTTCCACATTGCTTTCGCTAGCATGAGTATCATTTATTTTTGTTGTTGTTTCATTGTTATTACTCATATAGAGTTGTTTTTGTTTTTTTCACCGTTTTTTTTTTTTTTTATTTTTAATTTTTGTTAACTGTGCTCTTTTTATTATGTATAATGTTGTTACATATTTACATAATAAATATTTTTTTGCACAGATTATTTGTAAGTATGTATGTGCGTACATACATACATACATATGTAGGTATATTTTTTTACTTGTATTTTTTTTTTCTTAATATTTTTTTTTATTGTTCACTTTTATATTGAGCGTCCAAATTCGCTTGTTAAACTGATATTATTAACTAATTTATGTTAAAAAAAAAAAAAGAACCGTATGCGGAGTTAAAAGAAACACGTCTTTTCTCATCGAGCACGACCGACTGGTAATAAAACTTGGACTCGAAAAGGTCTACGGTTCCCGAAAATAGGCATTTTTCTTAAAAAAAATTATATTTTGGTAATAACTTTTTTGTATCTGAACCGATTTTTCCGAGTTCCTGAGCAAATATGTTCTACTAAAAATTTTCGATCTTTTGATATATTAGTCGTGTCCATAGGTCATATAACAGCTCTAAAATTTTAGTTTTTATAAAAATTTTGATGCTTTTTAGCCCATTTTTTGTGTATTTTGCTAATAACTTAACCATTTCTTAACCGATTTGGTAGATTTATATACCCACGTCTTTAAGAAGAAATTTACCATTTACTTAGATTATAAAAGTTGGACTCGGGAAGATCTATTGTTCCTGAAAATGGGTATGTTTCAAAAAAAAAATTTTATTTTGGGGATTACTTTTCCATTTTTGGGAAAAAACTTTCGGGGTTTTCGGGAAATATATGCTGCTAAAAATTTCTGACATTTTGGTATATAAAACGTGTTCATATGTGATACTAGAGCCCTAAAATTTAAAATTTTGAGTATTTTCAATAATGTCTTTGTACGGGAGGTACCACGCCCACTTTTCCAATCGCGCCCATATTTTGTGGGATACTGTGTATTGATAACCGATATGTTTGTACCTAATTTGGGAACTTTAGCTCGTTTCGTTCTCCAGATATACAGAAATACATAACGTCTTTGTATGGGAAGTGCCACACCCACTTATCCAATCCCGCCCATTTTTTTAGAGAGTTTGTGTATTGGCAAGCAAGATGTTTGTACCAAATTTCAAAGCCGTAGCTCTTGCCGTTCTCGAGATATGCAGAAAAAAGAATTTAACAAACAACATCAACATGGGATTTATGGGAAAAAAACAACAACAACATGGGATTTATGGGAAAAATTAGAGGTAGTCGTGGTTTTTTGCTCATATCTCAGCCATTAATGGACCGATCTTCCTGAATTTCAATAGCAAACAAATCCGGACTATATGTGACATAAATGTATAACAACCTAGCCTTCATCATATCTGGGGTCTTCGGAAAACCCATTTCAACGGACGGACAGACGGGCAGACGGACAGACGGACAACCGGATTTGAACTTCCCTTCTCATAAGAAGCCAGAATATATATACTTTGTATGGTCTTAAATCAATATTGTAGAAATTACAAACGGAATGACAAAATAGTTTTTATAAAAATTTTGATGCTTTTTAGCCCATTTTTTGTGTATTTTGCTAATAACTTAACCATTTCTTAACCGATTTGGTAGATTTATATACCCACGTCTTTAAGAAGAAATTTACCATTTACTTAGATTATAAAAGTTGGACTCGGGAAGATCTATTGTTCCCGAAAATGGGTATGTTTCAAAAAAAAAATTTTATTTTGGGGATTACTTTTCCATTTTTGGGAAAAAACTTTCGGGGTTTTCGGGAAATATATGCTGCTAAAAATTTCTGACATTTTGGTATATAAAACGTGTTCATATGTGATACTAGAGCCCTAAAATTTAAAATTTTGAGTATTTTCAATAATGTCTTTGTACGGGAGGTACCACGCCCACTTTTCAAATCGCGCCCATATTTTGTGGGATACTGTGTATTGATAACCGATATGTTTGTACCTAATTTGGGAACTTTAGCTCGTTTCGTTCTCCAGATATACAGAAATACATAACGTCTTTGTATGGGAAGTGCCACACCCACTTATCCAATCCCGCCCATTTTTTTAGAGAGTTTGTGTATTGGCAAGCAAGATGTTTGTACCAAATTTCAAAGCCGTAGCTCTTGCCGTTCTCGAGATATGCAGAAAAAAGAATTTAACAAACAACAACAACATGGGATTTATGGGAAAAAAACAACAACAACATGGGATTTATGGGAAAAATTAGAGGTAGTCGTGGTTTTTTGCTCATATCTCAGCCATTTATGGACCGATCTTCCTGAATTTCAATAGCAAACAAATCCGGACTATATGTGACATAAATGTATAACAACCTAGCCTTCATCATATCTGGGGTCTTCGGAAAACCCATTTAAACGGACGGACAGACGGACAGACGGACAACCGGATTTGAACTTCCCTTCTCATAAGAAGCCAGAATATATATACTTTGTATGGTCTTAAATCAATATTGTAGAAATTACAAACGGAATGACAAAATTATATATACCCTTTTACCTTCGGGGAAGGGTATAAAAAGTAAATATTTGGATTTCAGTAATTTGGTCATAACTTGGGCATTTTTCAACCGATTTGATAGATTTATATACCGACGTCTTTGGGAAGAAATTTACCATTTACATTGGTAATAAAACTTGGACTCGAAAAGGTCTACGGTTCCCGAAAATAGGCATTTTTCTTAAAAAAAATTATATTTTGGTAATAACTTTTTTGTATCTGAACCGATTTTTCCGAGTTCCTGAGCAAATATGTTCTACTAAAAATTTTCGATCTTTTGATATATTAGTCGTGTCCATAGGTCATATAACAGCTCTAAAATTTTAGTTTTTATAAAAATTTTGATGCTTTTTAGCCCATTTTTTGTGTATTTTGCTAATAACTTAACCATTTCTTAACCGATTTGGTAGATTTATATACCCACGTCTTTAAGAAGAAATTTACCATTTACTTAGATTATAAAAGTTGGACTCGGGAAGATCTATTGTTCCCGAAAATGGGTATGTTTCGAAAAAAAAATTTTATTTTGGGGATTACTTTTCCATTATTGGGAAAAAACTTTCGGGGTTTTCGGGAAATATATGCTGCTAAAAATTTCTGACATTTTGGTATATAAAACGTGTTCATATGTCATACTAGAGCCCTAAAATTTAAAATTTTGAGTATTTTTAATAATGTCTTTGTACGGGAGGTACCACGCCCACTTTTCCAATCGCGCCCATATTTTGTGGGATACTGTGTATTGATAACCGATATGTTTGTACCTAATTTGGGAACTTTAGCTCGTTTCGTTCTCCAGATATACAGAAATACATAACGTCTTTGTATGGGAAGTGCCACACCCACTTATCCCACCCACTTAGAGAGTTTGTGTATTGGCAAGCAAGATGTTTGTACCAAATTTCAAAGCCGTAGCTCTTGCCGTTCTCGAGATATGCAGAAAAAAGAATTTAAAAAACAACAACAACATGGGATTTATGGGAAAAAAACAACAACAACATGGGATTTATGGGAAAAATTAGAGGTAGTCGTGGTTTTTTGCTCATATCTCAGCCATTAATGGACCGATCTTCCTGAATTTCAATAGCAAACAAATCCGGACTATATGTGACATAAATGTATAACAACCTAGCCTTCATCATATCTGGGGTCTTCGGAAAACCCATTTCAACGGACGGACAGACGGACAACCGGATTTGAACTTCCCTTCTCATAAGAAGCCAGAATATATATGTATACTTTGTATGGTCTTAAATCAATATTGTAGAAATTACAAACGGAATGACAAAATTATATATACCCTTTTACCTTCGGTGAAGGGTATAAAAAGTAAATATTTGGATTTCAGTAATTTGGTCATAACTTGGGCATTTTTCAACCGATTTGATAGATTTATATACCGACGTCTTTGGGAAGAAATTTACCATTTACATTGGTAATTTTTTTTTTTTTTTTTTTTTTCATTATTTATTTTTATTGAATCTTCATATATTAAATATGAACTAACAATAATTAATCAAATCTTATACTAATACTTTATTTTTTTCCTGCCAATGCTAGACGAAAATTTTTCTCCTCACTGTTTCTGTTCACATATGTAGATGTTTAGCGGTCTTCCCTTCGGATGAGTCCTGCGGTATCTCTTCTCCTTAATCTAGAGTGGCCGCTGTAATTTAAAATATTTCGAGCTAGTGGATTTGGGTGCGACTCAAGTCTTTTTAAATATTTTACTGCATAGTTCGTAATAATAGTTTTTACTAACGGCACATTGAGATCCTTGTGAATATTTGAGTTTTTAACATACCAGGGAGCGGCTGTGATTATTCGAAGAAGTTTATTTTGTCGCCTTTGAATTTTTTCGATATTAGAAGCCGAGGCAGTGCCCCATAACTGAATACCGTAGCACCAAATTGGTTTTAAGATAGAGTTGTAAAGTAGAAGTTTACAATCGAGACTAAGAACAGAGTTTCTTCCAATAAGCCAATTAAGTTGAATTGCTTTTAGTTTCATTTGTGTTAGTTTTGCTTCTATATGGCATTTCCATGTTAAACGCCGATCTAGATGAATTCCGAGATATTTTACATGCGATTGTTGGGGCACTAATTGATTATTGATTTTAATAGGGGGACATGACTCCCGACGCAAGGTGAATGTTATATGTACGCATTTTTGCTCATTAACCTTTATCCTCCATTGTTTTAACCACTTTTCCAGTTCAAATATATGATCCTGCAAGTAGCGAGAAGCTTCATGACAGTTTTCGTGCACGCTTAAAAAAGCTGTATCATCAGCAAATGTTGAAGTTAGGGTGTGGTTGTTTGTTGGCATGTCTGAGGTATATATTAGGTATAACAGTGGGCCCATGATGCTTCCCTGAGGGACTCCAGCGTCAATTGGCTGAGGAGAACTTATAAAAGCACCTTCTTTAATAATAAACTTTCGGCCGACTAAGTAGCTTTCTAACAGCTTGTGTGTGTTTACTGGTAAGTTTAGCTTCAATTTATGTAATAACCCTTCATGCCAGACTTTATCAAAAGCTTGGGAAACATCGATGAAGAGGGCGGAACAATATTTTTTTTCTTCAAAGGCTTTTCTTATGGCGTTTACTATACGATGGGTTTGTTCGATTGTGCTATGTTCTCTTCTAAAGCCGAATTGATGGTTAGGAATACATCTATTTACATTTAAAATTGGGGCTAATTTAGACACTAACAGCTTCTCAAACAGCTTTGATATATTAGACAATAAGCTAATAGGTCTATATGACTCAACTTTTGTAGGATCCTTTCCTGGCTTAGGTATCATTGTAACTAAGGATACTTTCCATTCTTGTGGGTAGTATTCAAGGCGTAAAATGGCATTAAAAATTTAAAGAATAATTTTCTTTGCTATGCTGGGTAGCTCTAAAAGCATTTTGTTGCTGATCTTATCAAAACCAGGGGCTTTCTTGGGGTTTAAATTATGAATAGCCTTTTCGATTTCTTTTATCTCAAATCTAAGTGGAACAGCAGCTCTAACAGCAACTGGTGGCAACTCGACTACAATATCGGGAGATGTATGCGGGGTAAATACGTTTTTCAAATGATTAACAAAAAGATTTCCTTTTTCTTCATCATTTCGTGCCCAACTTCCATTTAAGTTTCTTAATGGTGGTTTAGTGATAACTGGTCTTTTAAGATTTCTAGCTGCACGCCATAATGAGTAGTCTGATTGAGTAGTTGCATCAAGTTCCTTAAGATATTTTTCCAGGGAAGCCGTTTTCTGAGACTGCAGTAACTTTCTTAGCCTTTTTGTGCACTCTTTTAGTAAATTCTTAAGTTGAGGGGATCTATGCAATTGCCATTCTCTTCGAGCTCTCCTTTTTTCAGTCAAGAGACGCTCAACATCTGCAGAATATATTTTACTATTTTTGGTTTTTTTGAGGGTTATACTAGAATGTTGAATAGCTAGTTTCAGATAACTGTCAAAATTTACAATAGAAATATCCACATTCTCCGGTGTACTAAGCGGAATATTTTCAGTGCAGGGGGTACTGAGATATTTTTTATATTTTAACCAATTTATTTGAGTGGTTGACGTCACTAAGTTATCAGACGGAGATACAATTCGATTAGGATTTGTTATTGTAAGAATTGTAGGTGTGTGATCAGAAGATAGTTCTAAGGAAGCTTCAACATAAATCGTTTCTGCGGGGATGTTTTTAACCACTCCAAAATCGATAACATCTGGAACTTTTTGCTGATCAGTAGGCCAATATGTTGGTTGTCCGCTCGCGACCACATTTAGATCCATTTTACAAATTGTGTTAAACAAAACACGACCCTTAGGTGTAATAAGTCGTGAACCCCAGAAAGTGTGTTTAGCGTTATAATCGCCAGCAGCCAGGAAGCAAGGTCCTAATGATTTGAAATATTTATGATATTGGCTTTCTGATATAGAAAATCTAGGTGGGGAGTATAATGATGAAATTACTATGTTTCGATTTAATTCCTCAACGCAAATGTTCGTTGCTTGGAGAAAGTCTTCACGATGATCACTCATTAAGTAGTGTTTTACTCGGTTCTTTATCAAAATGGCAGAACCGCCACAAGCTCTGTCTCGAGGGTCCTTGGTATCATATAATATATAACCATTGATTTTAAACGTATTTCTTGAGGTCAGATGAGTTTCAGAAACCATCATAACATCAATTTGTTTATTTTTAAGGAAGTATTCTAGTTCATTTTTGTGTTGGCGGATGCCGTTTGCGTTCCAAAAGCAAATCTTTAAACAGTTCATGGCTTGTTTAGTACAGCTTGCAATAACATCGATTGCATTCTTAACATTTCTTGCATCATATTACCCATTGTGTTAGTAAAATTGTTAACTGTTTGCACTAATGTTTCCATAGTTTTTTCTAGCCGAGTTAAATTAGAAATGGGAATTTCGTCGTTATTTGGTACATCACCTTGCAGTTGCATAGGATTAGATTTTAATACATTAGCGTACGAGGTTCTGTTATTATTTGGCTGAGGCATCTGGACGCCGTACGTGTTTGCTTGATTAGTTGCCTGCGTTTGAGGGGGATTAAGTTTCTGTCCAACAGAACGCTTGACAATCGAATATACCGGGCATCCTCTATAGTTGGCAGTGTGGTTACCACCACAGTTGCTACATTTTTTTACATTAGGGTCATTTTTGGACTTATCGCACCGGACGGTACCATGTAATTCTCCACATACGACGCAAACAGGGGGTAAATGGCAGTATGCCCTAGTATGACCAAATTCTTGGCAGTTTAAACACTGAACGGGCCCATTTCTTTTGTGCGGCTCCTCTATCGTGATTTTTCTGTACAGAATGTATTTTAAACTGTAAATGGGATGCGTTTCATTTTTTTTTAGCTTAACATCGCCGGGCTCTAACTCCACTCGAAATAGAGGTTGGGGATTTTTTTCTTTATTTTTATTATTTGTAACATTTTTTATTTTGAAGCCTTTTTCTTCTAAAAATGTTTTTATTTCGTCGGGGTCCACGCATGAGTCAATGCCCTTAATCACAACTTGAAGACCTTTACTGCTTTTCAGTTGGTACGTATAGAAGCTTTTTTTAAGTGCTTCAAACTTATTAATTATTTTACGGAAATCATTCTCATGATTAATCTGTATTTTTGTCTCGTTTATATTTCCACGCTTGATTGCAGCAACGTAAAACGAATTTTCACCTATCACCGAGATTAAACTTTTTATAAGCTCACTTGAGTTTTGCTCTCTAAGATATATCGGGGGTGGCTTCGACGATTTTATGACGTTAGGTGCTTCAGAAGATTCATCCTCCAGAATTGCAAAACGATTTTGTGAATTTATTCTATCAAAAGATGGAACTTTAGAGGCCGAGGCTACAGCTGAAGAGGCTGGGCTGCGACCCCGTTTGAGAACTGTTATATACCTGTCCATACCAACTTGCACTTGTGGTTTTTGAAAATTTTTTACTTGTGTGTTTTCCGTTGCGTCTGTGTTTGAGTTCATGGTATCATTTCCTACTAGGAATGTCTTTTCAATGGTAACACTTGATGGTTTTGCCGTTAGGTTGTTGCTATTGTTTTCTGTTGTAATGTTTATTTCCACATTGCTTTCGCTAGCATGAGTATCATTTATTTTTGTTGTTGTTTCATTGTTATTACTCATATAGAGTTGTTTTTGTTTTTTTCACCGTTTTTTTTTTTTTTTATTTTTAATTTTTGTTAACTGTGCTCTTTTTATTATGTATAATGTTGTTACACCGAGATAATAAAAGAAAAAAGAATAAATATTTTTTTGCACAGATTATTTGTAAGTATGTATGTGCGTACATACATACATACATATGTAGGTATATTTTTTTACTTGTATTTTTTTTTTCTTAATATTTTTTTTTATTGTTCACTTTTATATTGAGCGTCCAAATTCGCTTGTTAAACTGATATTATTAACTAATTTATGTTAAAAAAAAAAAATGAACCGTATGCGGAGTTAAAAGAAACACGTCTTTTCTCATCGAGCACGACCGACTGGTAATAAAACTTGGACTCGAAAAGGTCTAAGGTTCCCGAAAATAGGCATTTTTCTTAAAAAAAATTATATTTTGGTAATAACTTTTTTGTATCTGAACCGATTTTTCCGAGTTCCTGAGCAAATATGTTCTACTGAAAATTTTCGATCTTTTGATATATTAGTCGTGTCCATAGGTCATATAACAGCTCTAAAATTTTAGTTTTTATAAAAATTTTGATGCTTTTTAGCCCATTTTTTGTGTATTTTGCTAATAACTTAACCATTTCTTAACCGATTTGGTAGATTTATATACCCACGTCTTTAAGAAGAAATTTACCATTTACTTAGATTATAAAAGTTGGACTCGGGAAGATCTATTGTTCCCGAAAATGGGTATGTTTCAAAAAAAAAATTTTATTTTGGGGATTACTTTTCCATTTTTGGGAAAAAACTTTCGGGGTTTTCGGGAAATATATGCTGCTAAAAATTTCTGACATTTTGGTATATAAAACGTGTTTATATGTGATACTAGAGCCCTAAAATTTAAAATTTTGAGTATTTTCAATAATGTCTTTGTACGGGAGGTACCACGCCCACTTTTCCAATCGCGCCCATATTTTGTGGGATACTGTGTATTGATAACCGATATGTTTGTACCTAATTTGGGAACTTTAGCTCGTTTCGTTCTCCAGATATACAGAAATACATAACGTCTTTGTATGGGAAGTGCCACACCCACTTATCCAATCCCGCCCATTTTTTTAGAGAGTTTGTGTATTGGCAAGCAAGATGTTTGTACCAAATTTCAAAGCCGTAGCTCTTGCCGTTCTCGAGATATGCAGAAAAAAGAATTTAACAAACAACAACAACATGGGATTTATGGGAAAAAAACAACAACAACATGGGATTTATGGGAAAAATTAGAGGTAGTCGTGGTTTTTTGCTCATATCTCAGCCATTTATGGACCGATCTTCCTGAATTTCAATAGCAAACAAATCCGGACTATATGTGACATAAATGTATAACAACCTAGCCTTCATCATATCTGGGGTCTTCGGAAACCCCATTTCAACGGACGAACAGACGGACAGACGGACAACCGGATTTGAACTTCCCTTCTCATAAGAAGCCAGAATATATATACTTTGTATGGTCTTAAATCAATATTGTAGAAATTACAAACGGAATGACAAAATTATATATACCCTTTTACCTTCGGTGAAGGGTATAAAAAGTAAATATTTGGATTTCAGTAATTTGGTCATATCTTGGGCATTTTTCAACCGATTTGATAGATTTATATACCGACGTCTTTGGGAAGAAATTTACCATTTACATTGGTAATAAAACTTGGACTTGAAAAGGTCTACGGTTCCCGAAAATAGGCATTTTTCTTAAAAAAAATTATATTTTGGTAATAACTTTTTTGTATCTGAACCGATTGTTCTACTAAAAATTTTCGATCTTTTGATATATTAGACGTGTCCATAGGTCATATAACAGCTCTAAAATTTTAGTTTTTATAAAAATTTTGATGCTTTTTAGCCCATTTTTTGTGTATTTTGCTAATAACTTAACCATTTCTTAACCGATTTGGTAGATTTATATACCCACGTCTTTAAGAAGAAATTTACCATTTACTTAGATTATAAAAGTTGGACTCGGGAAGATCTATTGTTCCCGAAAATGGGTATGTTTCAAAAAAAAAATTTTATTTTGGGGATTACTTTTCCATTTTTGGGAAAAAACTTTCGGGGTTTTCGGGAAATATATGCTGCTAAAAATTTCTGACATTTTGGTATATAAAACGTGTTCATATGTCATACTAGAGCCCTAAAATTTAAAATTTTGAGTATTTTCAATAATGTCTTTGTACGGGAGGTACCACGCCCACTTTTCCAATCGCGCCCATATTTTGTGGGATACTGTGTATTGATAACCGATATGTTTGTACCTAATTTGGGAACTTTAGCTCGTTTCGCTCTCCAGATATACAGAAATACATAACGTCTTTGTATGGGAAGTGCCACACCCACTTATCCAATCCCGCCCATTTTTTTTAGAGAGTTTGTGTATTGGCAAGCAAGATGTTTGTACCAAATTTCAAAGCCGTAGCTCTTGCCGTTCTCGAGATATGCAGAAAAAAGAATTTAACAAACAACAACAACATGGGATTTATGGGAAAAAAACAACAACAACATGGGATTTATGGGAAAAATTAGAGGTAGTCGTGGTTTTTTGCTCATATCTCAGCCATTTATGGACCGATCTTCCTGAATTTCAATAGCAAACAAATCCGGACTATATGTGACATAAATGTATAACAACCTAGCCTTCATCATATCTGGGGTCTTCGGAAACCCCATTTCAACGGACGGACAGACGGACAGACGGACAGACGGACAACCGGATTTGAACTTCCCTTCTCATAAGAAGCCAGATTATATATACTTTGTATGGTCTTAAATCAATATTGTAGAAATTACAAACGGAATGACAAAATTATATATACCCTTTTACCTTCGGTGAAGGGTATAAAAAGTAAATATTTGGATTTCAGTAATTTGGTCATAACTTGGGCATTTTTCAACCGATTTGATAGATTTATATACCGACGTCTTTGGGAAGAAATTTACCATTTACATTGGTAATAAAACTTGGACTTGAAAAGGTCTACGGTTCCCGAAAATAGGCATTTTTCTTAAAAAAAATTATATTTTGGTAATAACTTTTTTGTATCTGAACCGATTGTTCTACTAAAAATTTTCGATCTTTTGATATATTAGACGTGTCCATAGGTCATATAACAGCTCTAAAATTTTAGTTTTTATAAAAATTTTGATGCTTTTTAGCCCATTTTTTGTGTATTTTGCTAATAATTTAACCATTTCTTAACCGATTTGGTAGATTTATATACCCACGTCTTTAAGAAGAAATTTACCATTTACTTAGATTATAAAAGTTGGACTCGGGAAGATCTATTGTTCCCGAAAATGGGTATGTTTCAAAAAAAAAATTTTATTTTGGGGATTACTTTTCCATTTTTGGGAAAAAACTTTCGGGGTTTTCGGGAAATATATGCTGCTAACAATTTCTGACATTTTGGTATATAAAACGTGTTCATATGTGATACTAGAGCCCTAATCATCTGGCCTTCAGATACTAGAGCCTTCATCATATCTGGGGTCTTCGGAAAACCCATTTCAACGGACGGACAGACGGACAGACGGACAACCGGATTTGAACTTCCCTTCTCATAAGAAGCCAGAATATATATACTTTGTATGGTCTTAAATCAATATTGTAGAAATTACAAACGGAATGACAAAATTATATATACCCTTTTACCTTCGGTGAAGGGTATAAAAAGTAAATATTTGGATTTCAGTAATTTGGTCATAACTTGGGCATTTTTCAACCGATTTGATAGATTTATATACCGACGTCTTTGGGAAGAAATTTACCATTTACATTGGTAATAAAACTTGGACTCGAAAAGGTCTACGGTTCCCGAAAATAGGCATTTTTCTTAAAAAAAATTATATTTTGGTAATAACTTTTTTGTATCTGAACCGATTTTTCCGAGTTCCTGAGCAAATATGTTCTACTAAAAATTTTCGATCTTTTGATATATTAGACGTGTCCATAGGTCATATAACAGCTCTAAAATTTTAGTTTTTATAAAAATTTTGATGCTTTTTAGCCCATTTTTTGTGTATTTTGCTAATAACTTAACCATTTCTTAACCGATTTGGTAGATTTATATACCCACGTCTTTAAGAAGAAATTTACCATTTACTTAGATTATAAAAGTTGGACTCGGGAAGATCTATTGTTCCCGAAAATGGGTATGTTTCAAAAAAAAAATTTTATTTTGGGGATTACTTTTCCATTTTTGGGAAAAAACTTTCGGGGTTTTCGGGAAATATATGCTGCTAAAAATTTCTGACATTTTGGTATATAAAACGTGTTCATATGTCATACTAGAGCCCTAAAATTTAAAATTTTGAGTATTTTCAATAATGTCTTTGTACGGGAGGTACCACGCCCACTTTTCCAATCGCGCCCATATTTTGTGGGATACTGTGTATTGATAACCGATATGTTTGTACCTAATTTGGGAACTTTAGCTCGTTTCGTTCTCCAGATATACAGAAATACATAACGTCTTTGTATGGGAAGTGCCACACCCACTTATCCAATCCCGCCCATTTTTTTTAGAGAGTTTGTGTATTGGCAAGCAAGATGTTTGTACCAAATTTCAAAGCCGTAGCTCTTGCCGTTCTCGAGATATGCAGAAAAAAGAATTTAACAAACAACAACAACATGGGATTTATGGGAAAAAAACAACAACAACATGGGATTTATGGGAAAAATTAGAGGTAGTCGTGGTTTTTTGCTCATATCTCAGCCATTTATGGACCGATCTTCCTGAATTTCAATAGCAAACAAATCCGGACTATATGTGACATAAATGTATAACAACCTAGCCTTCATCATATCTGGGGTCTTCGGAAACCCCATTTCAACGGACGGACAGACGGACAACCGGATTTGAACTTCCCTTCTCATAAGAAGCCAGAATATATATACTTTGTATGGTCTTAAATCAATATTGTAGAAATTACAAACGGAATGACAAAATTATATATACCCTTTTACCTTCGGTGAAGGGTATAAAAAGTAAATATTTGGATTTCAGTAATTTGGTCATAACTTGGGCATTTTTCAACCGATTTGATAGATTTATATACCGACGTCTTTGGGAAGAAATTTACCATTTACATTGGTAATAAAACTTGGACTTGAAAAGGTCTACGGTTCCCGAAAATAGGCATTTTTCTTAAAAAAAATTATATTTTGGTAATAACTTTTTTGTATCTGAACCGATTGTTCTACTAAAAATTTTCGATCTTTTGATATATTAGACGTGTCCATAGGTCATATAACAGCTCTAAAATTTTAGTTTTTATAAAAATTTTGATGCTTTTTAGCCCATTTTTTGTGTATTTTGCTAATAATTTAACCATTTCTTAACCGATTTGGTAGATTTATATACCCACGTCTTTAAGAAGAAATTTACCATTTACTTAGATTATAAAAGTTGGACTCGGGAAGATCTATTGTTCCCGAAAATGGGTATGTTTCAAAAAAAAAATTTTATTTTGGGGATTACTTTTCCATTTTTGGGAAAAAACTTTCGGGGTTTTCGGGAAATATATGCTGCTAAAAATTTCTGACATTTTGGTATATAAAACGTGTTCATATGTGATACTAGAGCCCTAAAATTTAAAATTTTGAGTATTTTCAATAATGTCTTTGTACGGGAGGTACCACGCCCACTTTTCCAATCGCGCCCATATTTTGTGGGATACTGTGTATTGATAACCGATATGTTTGTACCTAATTTGGGAACTTTAGCTCGTTTCGTTCTCCAGATATACAGAAATACATAACGTCTTTGTATGGGAAGTGCCACACCCACTTATCCAATCCCGCCCATTTTTTTTAGAGAGTTTGTGTATTGGCAAGCAAGATGTTTGTACCAAATTTCAAAGCCGTAGCTCTTGCCGTTCTCGAGATATGCAGAAAAAAGAATTTAACAAACAACAACAACATGGGATTTATGGGAAAAAAACAACAACAACATGGGATTTATGGGAAAAATTAGAGGTAGTCGTGGTTTTTTGCTCATATCTCAGCCATTTATGGACCGATCTTCCTGAATTTCAATAGCAAACAAATCCGGACTATATGTGACATAAATGTATAACAACCTAGCCTTCATCATATCTGGGGTCTTCGAAAAACCCATTTCAACGGACGGACAGACGGACAACCGGATTTGAACTTCCCTTCTCATAAGAAGCCAGAATATATATACTTTGTATGGTCTTAAATCAATATTGTAGAAATTACAAACGGAAGGACAAAATTATATATACCCTTTTACCTTCGGTGAAGGGTATAAAAATTAGCAGATTATTTGATATATTTTTACGAACACATTCATTTTTTTAACGTCAAAAATGGGTATTCTGTTTCATACTCTGAACGTGTTAGTGGAATAAGTGATCAAACTGCACAATATTGCATAAGCAAAAAGAAAAACAGTGCTGTAAAATTAATATAAACCGAATCCATATATATATATATGTATTGAAAAACCTATATTAAGTATGACTATTAGCTTCTTCTACATTGGACTGTTAGAAATTTCACAGCTTAACCCATTGCACTCCCATACGCTATGAATTTCCAAGAATAAATAGTACCATCTGCAGGTCCTTAGTTTTTTGCTTTCAGCAGACTGCCATTATTTTTATTATATGATTTTTCCATCATTTATTTAGTTTCCAACCTTTTGAGTTGTTATATGTACATATATACTTTTTAATATATTTTAATACAGTCGAATTTCCCTATAATTAATCTGTTGCTATTGGATCAGAATATATCTTCATTATTAATATAGAAAGTTTATAATACAATAGAAATATATTTTTGACATTTATTTAAAATATTCTGGTATTTTTGTTAGGATTGCATTCTTCCAAGTCGTCCTTCATCAAAATCCTCAAAAAGACTGTTATAAAGCCTTTTGTGTTAAATAATAAATTACTTGTCTTCTACATCTTTAGAATAATAGGATTTCTTATCAAGTGCTGGAATATAAATTGTTTAACTAAATTTTGTGTTAATCCTTTTACAGCTTTATGAAATACTTATAGTATTTTGTTAGGATAAGTGCTTCTTTGTACAACATTTTCGTTCACTTAATACTACTTTTAATTGAAAAACTCTTTCATTCTTCTTATTTAAATTTTTCAGAAATTAACTAATTAAACTTTACTTCTTGCAGAAGTTTTTTGAAATAATTCCTTATATGGAGACAAATATGCATATATGTATATGAGTCAAATTTTTTATTAAACTTGTTTATTGTAAAGAAAAATTCATTATAAGGAGATCAAAATACACGTTAGTTATAATGGAAAAGTTGAATTTTTCAAATCAATTTATATTTAAATTTAATGAAGTACATTTTTTAGTTTAATCCAATTCTAATTAGAAATAAAAAACTATAAATAATATTTCATAATAATATCTCTAATAATATAACATCTCTACGTTCTCAAATGCAGTACAGCCTGCACTGCATCAGAAAAGCAAACTTATTTCACCATGTCAACGCAGTCCTAATGATGCTACATATTAATTGTGTGATTATCATTTTTATATGTGCAATTAACCATATTTAAATTTATTGTTTAAACGCAGTATTGCATTTATAACCATGTACATTATCTTAATATTCTATTATACCTGAAATTTAACAGAAATATTTAATTATTTAATGTTTTAAATGATTGTTTAACTTAATACTATCATACTTTCGTTGATGATTCGTCGTTTTGCTTTAGACAATTACAAATTAAAATAACGTAACACACATAACTAAATAAATAACAGTAAAAATAATATTTTTTTATCAAAAAAAAATCGGTTATCGCATTTTTATTCTAAATATATAATATTACTCTAATATCTCATATAATTTCCATTTTAGAACGTTTTTTGCTTCTCATGAAAACTTAAGAAATTTGATGTTACAATAGTCTGCATTTAAGATGACGATATGTGCAGTTCTTTTAGTTTTTTTTATTTCAATAATATTTGGCTAAAAAAAAACAACACACACATTTTGGTTCATCAGTCAAGAAATAATTTTACAAAAAAAAAATACGCACAGACTAAACGTGCTGCCCGGCGGGGAAAAGTGCAGGCGATTCACTTTTTAGGCCTTTAAGAATGTTTACAATTGAATTTTTCGTAAACTTTTACTTATTCCAAATTAAAATTTTTCTTTTCTAAGATAAGGCCTGTCGCAATCGTTTTATTAGTAGTTATGTTAAAACGTGTTGCAAGTTTAGTTATTAATTTTTATTAAGTTATTATTTGCCACAACAATAAAATTTGGATAAAGCTTTATTCTTAAATCTTTTTTGAAACCCTTCCAGAAGTGCTTAAAATTGATGCAAAAGTGCAAGGTGTTGGTCTCCAATGACACACCTTGTTAATTGGAAATAAAGTTAGAATGCGGCTGAGAGATCTTTAGTCTGCAAAAAGGCCTTCTATTAGGCCTCTTTACTACTTGATTTTCTTGAATTTTAACGTGAATTTTTTCAAATTTTTCATATATTTTTGCACTATTTGTTTCTTATATTTCTGCACTCCTGTTATAAAACTCAACTTCAAATTATATTTTGTTTGTACTGTGTATTACGATTTTCGTACAATTTGTTTCGAATGAACGGACATTTTTTATACACTTACGAAAACGAAAAATCCATTTCGAAACGGCAACTCTTTATTACGAACAATAAAAATCCCTTTTGAAAGTGCAACTCTGTATTACGAAAACACGAGTCTGTTATACAAAAAGCGTTAGAAAATGGTTCGAAAGCTATTTGGTTAGTGACAATGTGAAAGAAAAATAAAAAATGTAAGTATTTAAATGTTTCACGAAAAATAAAAGTGTAAAACAATCAAATTAAACCTTGTAATGTTAGATTTGTTATAAAAAATGTTTACTAATGTTATTGTTGAAATTTTTTTAATATTTGTGGTCTTGAAATTTTCAAGGAATGCTTAAAAAAATTACATATACAAAAAAGAAGCATTATAAAGAAATGGTTAACATATTCTTTAGAATCTTCAAACCACAGGGAAATACAATCAGGTTTTATTAATAAAAAACCATTATAATATATTTCACACATTGAATAGTATTTAATATTTCTTTTGTTTTGGGATATTTTCGTCCATTTTGGTATTTTAATAGCAGTGCTACCAACTTTTAATCAAATTTCCCATTTGTTTATAAATACGACTCTGTCGTCGTTTTGAACGAGTTACGCAGTACGATTTAACTTTCGAATCGGAAATTTCTTTCGAAAAATTTCCCTTTTCGAATCGAAATACGCGGTAGCCCCCCAGGTCTTGTTACAAGGTTGTGACAAGAAATAAAATTAAAATCAGAAAAAATATCCTTAAGTGATTGGCTGGAGTTTCTTTTATACATTAAATCAATATTGTTGTCACCAATAAAAAAAATGGGGAATTTTGAACTTCAATTAGTACATTTTGCAACATATCAAAAAACAATTGTAAGGCACATTTTTGAGATCTATACAGAGACGCATTTATTACGGGATTGTTATTCATTTTAATATCGGGAAACGATATACAAATTAAATCCAAAAAATCTTTACTTTGTGAAACAACAATATTGTTTCTTATTTATTTGGTAATATAAACTGTTGTTCCGCCATAATGATCTTCTCTGCAACAATGCTCCACATTATATCCATCAATCGAGTACAAACTAACTAGCTACATATCAAACCACGTCTCCTGAACCGCAATAATCTCGAGCAATATGGACAGTTTAGCTATTGCTGACTTGAACTTATTAAATTTAATAATAGATGAAATACTTCTTGCATTAATTAATAAAACATTAAAACAGTTTGAATTATATTCATTTATGTATTTAAATTATAAAAATACTTAGTATTCATATTAAAAAAAACAAAAAAAATTATTTATAGCAATTAAAACATTTAACAATATTTATACCTAAAATTATATTTAATTTGGGGACTTCAACTGAGGATCATCATCATCAGAACTATCAATATTGACAGCATCCAAAATATTACGATTTGCTCCACAACCACCCGACTTACACAGCAAAGCATCTACATCATCCATCGTGTTTAGGGTTATTTGTCTTGACTTTCCTTTCTAGCATACATATTTCCTCCTTTAGTACACTGAAAGAAAAACGCTTCGTAAGAGGAATGCAACCGTAACGTTGACACCCTTACATTAATGTAATGAAAAGTTTCATTTATTTAATGAAACTGTACATAATAGTAATGAAATTTCCATTAGTGCAATGAAGCGTGTAAAACATGTGTTTTCCGACAAATTGTAGTTTCATTGGGGCTACGAAATGTATTACATTCGGACAATGAAAAACTTTTAAGCTCGATTTAAGGCATATAGTTATAGACAAAAGTGATTTTAATTACGTTTTTGGTCTGCAATTATTTACATCTATTTATTTAAATTACCTTTTTTTTAAATAAGTATTGAATTGTAGAAATTACAGCACCTCTCCAGCTTTAATGAAATATTTACGTAGCATTAATGAAACTTTACATTTCTGAATGACAAACGTTTTTTGAGAAAATTATTATAATATATGTACAGATTATAAATAAAAATTAAAATTTTTTAAAAAAGGAATCAAATTGATGAACTCTTTATTGTTTAATTTTCGAGTTTTTAGTAACGTACAGTTTGCATTAAAAGTATGATAAATGTCATTCTTTTTGTCATTTTACGTTAACTTTTTACGCAATTATTCTTGTAATTTCGTAACTATGAGGAAACTTTAATGACAAAATTGCATTATAGCTATGTCACTTTTCATAGAGATATTCTTAATACAAAGAAAAATACACTAATACTTTAAAAACGTTATCTCACATGTACACATTCGTAAATGTAATGTAATAATTGTAACGCCAACGTAAGTTTTCATTACATCTTCACACATTTCATAAAACTTAATGAGAATGAGGATCCAATAAATGGAATGTGATGTAAATGTCATTAATATTGTAGTGTACCTCATAAGTTGCCACCGCCTACCCTTAAACTACTCTTAAATCTATACACACCAACCTAAATAGAGTAGGGTAATTATGCAAGATCAAATAACGGCATTTACCAATCGACACACATTGATTGGAATGCAAGTTAATTAGGGCATAAGTATGATAAAACAAACGAACAATTCTACTCAATAAGAATTGTAAATTGAGTGACAAATAGGAATGAGTGTAACCGCAAATATTCCTATTGGTCAAAGCAATTGTAATCAGGGTAATTATGCATATGTCCATAATATCGACAAAGACAGCTAGAACTTTATCGATAAGTAGAATAAGTAAGACAGGCTAAGTTAAAAACTCATGAATAGTATTTAAGTGCATGTAAATTAAAAATAATGTAGACTTGAAATTATCAATCTATATCGGCAATAACTTGCCTTGCATTTTTAATTACAAGCTCTCCTATCTTTCGGCAGTTCCTTTGAACGCCTATCCAAGCAGCTGAAACCCTGACAGCTAGTTAAACTAACCAAGGGCTATAGGGAATAAAAATCCAATACACAAGGACATACTTTACCCTAGAAACACCACGTCCAACACCACATGGCGATCCTGCAATCGGACCATAAACTGGCGATCCTGCACTCGGACCACTAGGACCAGAACAGATTAATTATCCTGCCAGACTAAAAATTCCATTGAATTAAGAAAAGATCCTGACAAAAAAAAAAAAAAAAAAAAAAAAAATTAAATTAAATAATAATTAAGATTCGGTAGAAATTCCTACCAAACTAAAAAAAAAAAAATGTTTAAGAAAAATTTTAAAAGATTTTTAAATTTTTAAAATAATTAAGAAATGCCTTTATAATTAGGAAATTCCTGCCACTACATTCCAACACCACATGGCAGCGGTATTTTTTTTTAGTAATTCAATAGCACAAAAAAAAATCAGAATGACACATATTAAATTTTTAAAACTAATAAATAAGACGGAAATTTTGCAGGGCATTAAACTGCACACTGACCCACTGAAAAACAATGACATATTGAGTTACACAAATGTAAACAATGACGAACGTTTTAACAAAAATTTTAGAGAGTTACACTTAGACCAAAATGAATAGATATAATATCAGACATACTAAAACAAATGATACCGTTAGAAAATGATGAGAAAGAAAAAAGAAAATACTAATAACTACGAGGGCAATGAAAAAAGAAATGAAAATAAAATAACAGATAAAGAGGCAAATAAAGTTGATGATAATGAAGAAATAGATATGAATAAAGCGCGCGTAAATAGGAATAATGAGGATAGAGACAACGCGTATAGAAATAATGTGGAAAAATGCATCTCTCAGGAGTCTGATCAACTTCTAATATGGGAATGCACATCCATAAATGACGTCAAGAAAATGAAGAAAGTACAGTTTAATAAATTTGAAAATATAGAGGATATAGATATATATATAAAAGATAACGTTGTGCACATAGGGCGTGATGATAATTCATCGAAACAAGATTCGACTATGAAGAAATCACGTACCCAAGATAATAATCATATGAATAAAGGATGTAATGATAATTCATCGAAACAAGATTCGATTATGAAGAAATTACATGCCAAAAACATACAAAATGATAATAATATGCATGCAAGATTCAGCGATAACTCAGCGAAACTAGATTCGATTCTGAGGAAACTGATATCTAAAATGAACAAGGAAAATATAAAAGAATTAGCGCTAGCAAAGAATGATAAGATATTTAAAGTATATACAATGAAAGATTTTAAAGAAGCCTATACAAAGATAAGAATAAACAACAAAAGTCCTCAACTAAAAATATTAATTTACAATGCCCCAACAAGAATAACAGATGACATACTGAAATATAAACTCATCGATGAATTCCACAATGCCACACACGCAGGCCACTTAGGAATAAGAAAAACAATTATTAAATTAAAACAGCGATACATTTGGAAAAACATGAATAAGATGGTAAAGCAATTCATAAAATACTGTGACAAGTGTACTATAAACAAACAAACCAAACACATTAAAGAACCACTTACAATAACGGACACACCGAGCAACAGTTTTGAAACAATATCAATTGATACTGTAGGACCTCTTCGTATTTCAAACGGTTACCGATACATATTGACAATGCAATGCGAGCTAACAAAATTCATTATTGCTCACCCAATGTCAACAAAAGACGCACTTACAACTGCCAAAACACTTGTAGAACAATTAATTTTAAAATTCGGTAAATTTAAGATGCTCAAATCAGACAACGGGACAGAATTCAAAAACGAACTCATGCATAACATATGTTCACTACTCGATATCAAACAAACATTTTCAACCCCTTACCACCATGAAACAATGGGTGCGGTAGAAAGAAATCACAGGGTTCTCAATGAATTCTTGCTGACAACAGCAAATGATTACGAATGGGATAAGTGGATAAACTATTTTACTTTTGCCTACAACACGGCTCCACACATAGACACTGGTTACACACCATTTGAATTGGTATATGGTAGATTGCCATGCCTACCATCAGAATTTTATGAAACTGATAATAACAAAATATACAATTATGATGACTATGCAAAAGAGCTGAAACAAAGATTAAAATATTCTTTGATTAAAGCTAAAGATTTCACAGATAAAATAAAAGAAAAAAGAAATTTAGAAGATAGATATAATAAAAGTTTAAATCTAAATATAGGAGATTTAGTTTTAATAAAAGTAGAGAATAGGAAAAAGAATCAAAGCCCGTACAAAGGCCCATATAGAATTATTAGAAAAAACGGTGTAAATACTATAATAGACTACCACGGAATTGAAAAAGAATTTCATAATAATCAATTAAAACCATATATAGGCCTAAGAGACAATAATTAAGTACTATAAGAATACTATTTTTACTACTATTTTTAAATAATTAAATAATTACAAATTAAATATTAATTACATTAAGAACTACTTTAAAAACTATAACTCATGTAAATACATATTATAAAACTATTAAAATATTAAATACTATGTAAGAATTACTTTGTAAAACTATAACATATGTAAATAGAAATTAAGAACTATTTTACAAATATTGTCGGTACTATGAATATATCAAGAAAAATCAATCCCCTAATTTTTCTCTTAGCGGTGAGGGTGTAGTGTACCTCATAAGTTGCCACCGCCTACCCTTAAACTACTCTTAAATCTATACACACCAACCTAAATAGAGTAGGGTAATTATGCAAGATCAAATAACGGCATTTACCAATCGACACACATTGATTGGAATGCAAGTTAATTAGGGCATAAGTATGATAAAACAAACGAACAATTCTACTCAATAAGAATTGTAAATTGAGTGACAAATAGGAATGAGTGTAACCGCAAATATTCCAATTGGTCAAAGCAATTGTAATCAGGGTAATTATGCATATGTCCATAATATCGACAAAGACAGCTAGAACTTTATCGATAAGTAGAATAAGTAAGACAGGCTAAGTTAAAAACTCATGAATAGTATTTAAGTGCATGTAAATTAAAAATAATGTAGACTTGAAATTATCAATCTATATCGGCAATAACTTGCCTTGCATTTTTAATTACAAGCTCTCCTATCTTTCGGCAGTTCCTTTGAACGCCTATCCAAGCAGCTGAAACCCTGACAGCTAGTTAAACTAACCAAGGGCTATAGGGAATAAAAATCCAATACACAAGGACATACTTTACCCTAGAAACACCACGTCCAACACCACAATATAATGAATACTAAATCTATATAACGTAAGGTGTCATTATTTTAACTAAAATTTTCAAAACAAGATATAACGGGACATTTTATAAATATAACAATTATTACATAAATATAATGTAATATTTCATTCAGACAATAAACCAGAAGAGAGAAAATCATAAGTAAAAGAGCATTAAAATATGGCAAAAAAAATTGTTGTAAATAAAATGATTTTTATCATTAATGTAACGTAAATTGTTCATCAATAAACTTCAAAACAAGATATTTTTTTTTTTCATTATTTATTTATTGAATCTTCATATATTAAATATGAACTAACAATAACACTGTGCCAGAAATTGACACTTTTTTTTCGTGACAAGCCGGGCACATGGCGTTTTAACATATTTCGGGTACGTTGAATCCAGTGGTGCCCGCGGTTTTGTACGATTGGCTCTGGTTTTCGAGATATACCGTTATTTCGAAAATTTAGGAGGTTGCACAACATATGTTCGCGTAACTCAAAAACGCTTTAGCTTATTGAAAAAACTTAAAAACCCGAAATTCCGCAATAAAATTTCCTTAGTAAAGTAAAACCTCTTTCTAATATTCGCAGTCGTTTTAGAAACATAATTTTTTTTTTGGAAAAAAAATAATTTTTTTAACAAAATTTCGAAATTTTTATTTTTCAAAAATTCATAAAAAATTGGAAAATGCAGCTATGCTTCTAATTTTTTGCAGACGTCAAAAAAAAGAAATTCCAAACAAAACAAGCCATAAATGATTAAAATCTGTTTGCAACTTTTGATTTTATTCACAAAAGTCGACAAATTTTAATTAATTTAAGAATTTCATTAAACGCAATATTTGTATGGGAGCCCCCCTAAGAAGTGAAGATAAGGGGCAAGTGTGTCTCGAGAAAATGTTAAGAACAAAAAATTAATTGAGGTCGGTCATACATTATATACCACTAGGGGTGACTTCTGGGAATTTATGGGACTTTTTCTTTAATATATTTCTAGTCTGCATTGAACATTTTGTATGGACGCCCCCTTAAGGAATGGAGATAGCGGGTGGGTATGTTAAAAATAAATGATTGCGATGAAAAATAAAGTGGGGTTGGTCACACATTTGACCCATCTAGGGGCATTATAGGCGCTGCAGGGGCCAAATTTAAAAATTTCATTAAACGGCCATATTTGTATGGGAGCCCCCCTAAGGGGTGGAGATATATGGCAACTATGTTTTAAGAAAATGTTAAGAACAATTCTTAAGTTGAGGGGATCTATGCAATTGCTAGTCTCTTCGAGCTCTCCTTTTTTCAGTCAAGAGACGCTCAACATCTGTAGAATATATTTTACTATTTTTGATTTTTTTTGAGGGTTTTGCTAGAATGTTGAGCAGCTAGTTTTAGATAACTGTCAAAATTAAAAATAGAAAGATTCACATTTTCCGGTGTACTAAGCGGAATATTTTCAGTGCAATGGCTACTGAGATATTTTTTATATTTTAGCCGACGGAGCTACAATTCTATTAGGGTTTGTTATAGTAAGAATTGTAGGTGTGTGATCAGATGATAATTCTAAGGAAGCTTCAACATAAATCTTGCCTGCGGGGATGTTTTTATCAAAATGGCAGAACCTCCACAAGCTCTACCTCGAGGGTCCTGGGTATCATATAATATATAACCATTGATTTTAAACGTATTTCTTGAGGTCAGATGAGTTTCAGCAACCATCATAACATTAATTTGTTTATTTTTAAGGATGTATTCTAATTCATTTTTATGTTGGCGGATGCCATTTGCGTTCCAAAAGCAAATTTTTAAACATTTCATGGCATGTTTAGTACAGCTTGCAATAATATCGATTGCATTCTTAACATTTCTTTCATCATGGTACCCATTGTGATAGTAAAATTGTTAACTGTTTGCACTAATGTTACCATGGTTTTTTCTAGGCGGGTTAAATTAGAAATGGGAATTTCGTCATTATTTGGTACATCACCTTGCAGTGGCATAGGATTTCCTTGATTAGTTGCCTGCGTTTGGATTAAGTTTCTGTCCAACAAAACGCTTGACAATCGAATATACCGGGCATCCTCTATAGTTAGCAGTGTGATTACCACCACAGTTGCTATATTATTTTACATTAGGGTCATTTTTGGACTTATCACCGGACGGTACCATGTAATTCTCCATATACGACGCAAACAGGGGGTAAATGGCAGCATGCCCTAGTATGACCAAATTCTTGGCAGTTTAAACACTGAACGGGCCCACAAGAGCCGCACACTTCTATCGTGATTTTTCTGTACAGGATGTATTTCAAACTGTAAATGGGATGCGTTTCATTTTTTTTTAGCTTAACATCGCCGGGCTCTAACTCCACTTGATATAGTGGTTGGGGATTTGTTTTCCCTATTTTTAATATTTGTAACATATTTTATTTTGAAGCCATTTTCTTCTAAAAATGTTTTTATTTCGTCTGTAAAAAATTGTAAAACGATTTTGTGAATTTATTCTATCAAAAGATGGAACTTTAGAGGCCGAGGCTACAGCTGAAGAGGTTGGGCCCCGTTTGAGAACTGTTATATACCTGTCCATACCAACTTGCACTTGTGGTTTTTGAAAACTTTTTACTTGTGTGTTATCCATTGCGTCTGTGTTTGAGTTCATGGTATCATTTCCTACTAGGATTGTCTTTGCAATGGTAACACTTGCAGGCGATGGTTTTGCCGCTAGGTTGTTGCTATTGTTTTCTGTTGTTATGTTTATTTCCAGATTGCTTTCGCTAGCATCAAGGCGAATTCATTTACCAGGTGGCGTTGAAAGCACAGCTGTGCTACTTTTTTCTCTTACTTAAAGAGAGAAATGTCAAAAGTTGCTTGTGTTTTTGACATATCGATCAACGAAAGCAACAAAGAAATACATTGTTGTGTTTTTGGTGTTGTAGTATCGACACCACCGTATACATGAATTCGCCTTGGCTAGCATGAATATCATTTATTTTTGTTATTGTTTCATTGTTATTACTCATATAGAGAGTTGTTTTTGTATTTTTTCACCGTTTTTTTATTTTTTTGTTGACTGTGCTCTTCATACATATTATGTATTATGTTTTTGTAACACCGAGATAATAAAAAAAAAGAATCAATAATTTTCTGCACAGATTATTTGTAAGTATGTATGTGCGTTCATACATATACTTCTTTTTTGTTGTATTTTTTACTTATTATTTTTTGATTTTTACTTATTCTATTGTTCACTTTTATTTTGAGCGTCGAAATTCGCTTGTTAAATATTATTAACAAATTTATGTTAAAAAAAAAGAATCGTATGCGGAGTTAAAAAACACGTCTATTCACAACGAGCACGACCGAACGAATGGAAAAACAAGATATAACGGTACATTTTTAAGAAAAACGTGCAAACAACTTGCATGAAAATGTATCGTTAATATAACAATTATTACATTAATATAATCTTATATTTCATTCAGACAATAAACCAGAAGAGAGAAAATCATAAGTAAAAGAGCATTAAAATATGGCAAAAAAAATGTTGTAAATAAAATGATTTTTATCATTAATGTAACGTTAATTGTTCATAAATAAACTACAAAGAGGAATTACTTTCAAAGAGTAAATATGACGATTTTAGCATTACAACAACGTAAAGTGGCATTCTATGTATGTACATAAGCTTTAAAGAAAACTAACGGGACTTTAATGAATTTGTGGATTTTTTTTTAAAGTTGTTGCAACAACAACTTCAACATCTAAATTATGTGTTATCGTTTGAAGTTTTAATTGATTATAAATAGCCGTGGTGTGAAGAAGTTCAGTATTTTTTATCAATTATTTAAAAAGGTAATTAAGCACAACAAACAAAATCTTTTAATAAATAATAGTATTCCCAAAAACAACTTTGATAATACAATTTTAGCAAGTGCACGTGCATAAAAACTGAACTGGCAAATTGTTTTTATTTTGATTTCTTGCGAAAACAATAAAAGCACTTTGTTTTTGTTTTTAATATGTTTTTTCTTTACCCACTTACAACTACAATTAATGTTGGGAGAATTCCAACTAATTGTAGCGGGAAGTGTAAGAAAAGATAAAAACTCATCACTGATTTATTGTTTGGTATTTTGTTTAAGCTTTGATATCGTTGCAAAAAAGACTTTTTGAGTGTTTGTAGGTAATTCTCATTCCCTCTGTAGTCTTGTTTGCTGATAGCTTTGCCTTTTCTAAAATTATTTAGGAGAACGTTTCCTGATGATCTGGCCTAAGCAACCAGTGAAATGCGCATAGGAACAGCTTATCCTCCAACAATAAATTTCAGTATTTTTTTTATCAATTATTTAAAAAGGGAATTAAGCACAACAAACAAAATCTTTTAATGAACTTTGTACATATTATCGGAATTAAAAAGTTTGAGCATTTAATTTTCATTTTTCAAAGAAAACTTCACCCTCAAAACGCTTTCTTTTTTTATATTTTCAAAAACGATTTTGCTCAACCAAAAACAATCTGCAAAATATATCTAGTATTACTTAGTTATTGTTATGTACAGACAAGCAAATAGTCAAGCCCCCTAAAACCCCCCTAAATATAAGTTTATGCCCACCAAAAGTTCTCCCTAAGAATTTGTACCCCAAAATGTGCCCCTTAATTAAATAAAACCCTTTAAATCTGGGGAGAAACCTGGGCACTCTGACCACGCTATGCCCCGACGGGGCGAGCACTTTTTGGGATTTTCACAACACTAATGTTACCGAAACGCAATTCAAAAATTGTAAAAACCTATACTTTCATTCAGTTGTATGCTAGCTTTCAAACGATCAGTTCGCCGTCGTTTTTGTTGTTAAGAAACAAAAACAAAACACATAGTTAATCAGGTATGTAAATGGTTTTCGATTTCATTAAAGTTTGGCATTAAATCGATTTCATTTCCCATATTGTTCTATGACAATGTCAGAAAAAAAGATGTGATGGAAACCGTAATTTGTATTGCTTTTGCATTATTAAATCGAGTAAGCGGGGTTAACGACTTAAAAATTGTTGTATATTTGAAAAAAAAATCTCTAAAATAATTAAGACAGATTTATTACATATTAATAAGGGAAGTAACGAATATTTTTTGCATAACAACTAAGAGAAATAACACATTTAAAAGCAGAACCTTAAATCAAAACAGAATAATAAATTGTTTCTTTTAATTTCTTAGCTGGAGGTCCACAACACGCGTTCTTTTTATTGGAAAATAAACCAAATGAATAAACTGAGATAGAGAATATTAAGAGGCCCAAAAATTGGCGACTTACTTAGCAATAGTTCTGAAGAAAGATTTGAGGGTTTAGGGAATAATGAAATCAATTGTTTATCTAAAATTCTTCGAATATTTGAAAACGATAGACAGCAATCGTATCAAAAAAACGGCTTACTCTGCTGCTATGACTATAAATTCTGAAATTTTGGAAGGCACGGTCACCCCTATACGTAGTAAAAGTGCTGATAAGTATAAAAAAGGCCTTTGGAGCATTTGTGAACAACTAATTAGAAAATCCGAATAGAATGGGCCTCTATCCATCATAAGCTGTGGTTCTGCTATATAAGAAATCGCGATAATCCTTAGATCTTCTAATCCTACTAGAGACACAGATACGATTGGTGCAGAAATACTTACGTTTTCAAATAAGTTCTGTCGAGAGAATGTTTTCCACTTCAAGTTTGGTTGAACGGACTAGCGATCTGGGCAAAAATTTTAAATATCTTTTATTTTTAACAAAAATCTTATTAACCCTAGTTAGATAAGGTACGTCTGCGAGACGCACGCTTTTTCAATTTTGTGCTCCAACTCTCACATTTGTTAGCATACAACTTTCTCGCGCTCAATTATCTCAGTCGTTAGCATCAGCTTGTTGGTGGTGGCTTTTTCTTTTGCGTTAAGTAATGTTTTCTTTGAGAAATAAGCACAAATAAACACAACATACGTCTGAGAGACGTATCGTTATCTTTAGTGTAACCTTTGTAGCAAAAATAACTTTTTGCTTTGGTTGAATTTTAAGGTATTTGTTTTTTAAATTAGCTGTAAAAATGTCTTGAAGGCGCGGCTTGGACGGTGCAGAAGTTGCTGCCCTTGAAAAGCGTGTTGGACGACTCAGATTCACTGGAAAATGTGAGCAAATCGGATGATGAATAAATGAAGGGTAATGTTCAAAGTGATGTATAAGCCAAGCTTGTTGAAATACTTGATGCTGATGAGAATATACCACCGACTAAGGAAAATCCTCAGGAACCGGATAATTTTACTACTTCTGCCGATAGCCCACTTCGAGACGTAAAAGTAAGCACTGCTGAACTACATCAAAGGGTCAAAGCGCTGGCCGAATTTCTTCAATGAATATAGTTCGAACGGCAAGAGGACTAATTTGGGAATATAAATAACTGTCCAACCCGGCGGCATGAAATAACCCCCCAAAATATAACGCCCCAAAAAAAATATGAAATAACCCCCCAAAAATTTGTACAGAGAACAACAAAAACGATTTTTGGGGGGTTTTTTCTTTTTTTTGGGGTGTTATTTCATTTTTTCAATTGGGGGATTATTTCATATGAAATAATCCCCCAAAAATTCTTTATGAAATAAATCCCCAATATATTTTTTGGGGGATTATTTCATTTTAAATTTATGAAGAAATAGTAAGAATTGCAAATTATGTCCCGTTATTTTTACAACTTGCATTTACCATTCATAAAAAAAATAAATTTTTGTTATTAGTTGGAGTGATAATTTCGCAGTGTAAAAAAGTTATAAATAAAAAAATGAATTTTGAAATTATAACTGGGTATAGAAAAAATAGCCAATTATTATATGTTTTAGACCAACGCATGATATACGTCAAAAAGTCGGTATACAATAGTATAAATAAATATGAGTGTAGGGTAAAAACTTGCAAGGCAAGAGTAAGTGTACACCCAGATGGTAAGTGCGTACTTGCCAAGAATTATGTTGAGCACAACCACGAAAATGAGGAAGAAGTGTATAAGGAGTTAAAGGCACTTAACAGTATTAAGGACGAATGCGAAGATCTTGCAGGAACATTAGGAGGTGATACCTCTGTAATGAGTTCAATAAGATCTTCATTCCGTAAAATTTGTGAGACGTAAGTTTTATAGTACTTCTATCTAAAATTTATTGTTAACAATTCAATTCCATTGTCTTTTAGTTCTCAAGATGAAGCTAAAAATATTTCCTTTCCGAGGATTCAGAGATGTTTACAGAATATTGTCAGCAAACATTTAATAACCTCGCCTAAAAATGCAGTACAGGTAATAGAGACATTTAACTTGAAAAATGTTTGGATGGAGTTCGGGTTAACCAAGGATGATGCGAATCCAATGCACTTTTTCACTGCATGCATTGCAGAAGAAAATTACTCATTTTGCTTGTTTTCTTCTGAAAAAAGCATCAATTTGGTAAAAGAAAACATCCAGCCGGCACAAAGAAGATATTTAATGGACGCAACGTTTAAAATAATCCCTAAAGGGTGTTTTAAACAGCTATTAATAATATATATAGAATATTTTGGAGAGGTAAGTAATTTTTATTCAATAAAGTAATTTTTCTTGTAAGATTTAGCTTTTTGTTAGATATTTCCCCTCTTCTTTATTCTTATGGATAAAAAAACTGAAGAAATATATAGCTCATTGCTGGACTACATAAAAAACAACGTCTTTGACATGGATCCAGCCATATTTATAACCGACTATGAGCAGGCGATGAGATTAGCAATTTCTAAAGTTTTTCCACGGTGCAAAAACGTTGGGTGTTGGTAAGTTAAAAAATCTTATATATTTGTCGCTATATTTCTAAAGATGTATGAAAATAATTTTCGAATAAGAAATTTTTTATATTGGGTCATATTTATAATATGGAAACAAATAAAAAAACATTCAAATTACAATAAGAGGTAAACTTTGTAATATAACATTTGTATATTCAGCCTGCTTTAAAATTTTTTAGTAAGAGCTAAAGAATTATGCGGCACCGCGCATATTTTTTCTTTTTTACAAAATTTTTTGCCGGTGCCGCATAATTTTTAAATATAACACTAATTAATTTTAAATACAAATCGATATTTCAACAAAACTCGTTTCAGCCAATATATTTACCGCCTTAATCATATAATATATTTCAGGTTTATAAAACGATTTTTCAATATTTTATATGAATGAGGCCTGTAGTATTAAAATATAATTTTAATAACATACAATAGTTTCTGCTATATTCCTTGTTTTGTTTTTTTAACATACAAATTTAAAAAAAATTTTGCATAACTATTTATTTCTAGGTTTCATTTCTGTCAAGCTATCAGAAGAAATGTATCGAAACGAAAATCGCTTCTCCAATATATAAGATCTTCCAAAGTTGCACATCTGCATTTACATAAAATAATGGCACTGCCCTTACTTCCACCGGATCTTATTAGGCAAGCTTTTCTGGAAATTAAGAAAAAAATTTCCTTAATGGATACTGAAGGAAGATTTTCGGCCTTCCTAAACTATTATGAAATGCAGTGGTTGAACAAGGTATAACTATTTACATGTATTTAACAAACATACTATTGTAAATATAATAATAATATTAAATATGTATATGTAATGCAACACATTTTTCAGATTGGATGCAACAATTTTAGCGTGTATAAACAAAAGACGAGAACAACTTCTGCTGTTGAGGCTTATAACGGTGTCTTAGGGCGCTTTGCTGAAAAAAACGGTCATTTTTTCAAATTCGTGCGATTTATTCGAAACGAAGAGTTTTTCAAAAGTAGGCATTTTTCGATGATGTGCGAAAGTGGAGGAGCACTTTCACAGAAAAGAAGAAAAAAAAGCAAAGCCGCCAAATGGAAGAAAACTGAAGAAGCTTGGATTTTATTGGAAGAAGGAGACTTAACAGTTTCAGAATTTCTTTCAAGAATGGTTTTCAAGGGAAATGGTGTATGTGCAGACATGATTCCGGAAGAAAATATTTTTGAAGAAGAAACGCTTCATGAAGAAGAATCTGAAGATGAATATTTTGATCTGCCAGCTACGGCAAATGAAAATGATTGTGCAATTTGTAAAGAAAAAGCCGCAAACATTGTTTTTATTCCGTGTAAACACCTCAAAATATGTAGTCAATGCGATATAAAGCTCATGGCAGATGCTGTTTCGAAGGGCTCCCAAAATTACAACTGTCTATGTTGCCGGGTTACAGTTCAGGAAACTATTCAAGTATATACATAAATTTAAAAAAAAAAATTTAAATTTCGAATAAAAACTTTGTTTTCCATCACCTAGACCGTGTTTGGGGATTTATTTCATTTTAAAATTTGGGGATTTATTTCATATGAAATAAGCCCACAAAAATTAGGGTTTTATTTCATTTTTGTTTGGGGCGTTTTTTCATTTCATTGGGGGTTTATTTCATTTTTGAAATTGGGGCTTTATTGCATATGAAATAACGCCCCACACTTTGGGGGGTTATTTCATATTTTTTTTGGGACGTTATATTTTGGGGGGTTATTTCATGCCGCCCCAATGGATATTGGTAAAGTAGAAGAACAGAAAATTTTCAGGAATCAGCCTTGGGCACAAACTACCATTTATAACAATAAAAACTAAGTTAGGAACAATCAAATTAATAATATACACAGGAGCTACAAATTCCATCCTAAGCCCAGGAATTTGTAATCCAAAAAGAATTTTTTTAACAAACCCAATTCTTATTAAAACACTTCAACACCAAGTTTATGTAAAAGAAAAAGCTATAGTACCTATTTTTGAGGAATTAAATATTGACGAGTCAGTCAAAACACTGGAATTTTACATAATAAAATTTCACAATTTTTACGACGGTTTGATAGACATATTAAGACCATTAGACGCTTGCATAGATTAAAAGAATAAGAAAATAACGTTTGGTAATAACACATTACCAATGCTTTTTGAAAATGAAATAATAAATAAAAAGAGGATACAAACTCCATGACACTGAGTTAATTTATTTTAAAGAAGAAAATCATGAAAAAATTTTAAGAGAAGGCATTTGAAATATAGAGCACGGAGAAGTAGAAATTAATTTATTATCTGAAAATAATCGTTTGACTACGCAGAAGGTAGACCACGAAAATTTCAGTATAATTGAAGAAAGGGAAATTAAGCCACTATTAGAACAAATTAGAACAGAACACCTTAATTTTGAAGAAAAAAGAGAACTATTAAAACTGGTAAAAAAATACTCAGATATTTTCATCAGGAAAATACAAGATTGACTTTTACCTCTGCCATAAAACACGAAATCAGAACCTCTGATAATATACCCATTCACACTAAATCATATCGTTATCCGTTTGTACATAAGAACGAAGTTCAAAAACAAATTCAAGAAATGCTTGACAATAAAATTATCAGACATAGTAATTCCCCTTATTCCGCACCTATTTGGATCGTTGCGAAAAAGGTCGATGCAAGCGGAAAAACTAAATGGAGACTTGTCATCGACTATCGGAAACTTAATGAAGTAACCATAGATGACATAGATGACTCTGCTATACGGAGGAGATCAGAGGCAATTTGGGAAAACACCGAAACGTGCAGGGTTTCCAAGGTAATGTGGGGATCCTATGATCCGGAGTCGACGAAAATACTTCTGTCACTATCGAGAAGTGATTGTAGACTTCTGGTAGGTTTTCTAACGGGTGTCCGGCACTCGTGCGCTCCAGGGCGAACTGTCTGGGAGATCATTACTTCCAAAATCTCGGGGAAATCCCTGGAATTGGGTTAATGAGACTCCTGGCTTTCGTCAAGAGAGTGTGGGGAACTCTGAGTACCATCACATCGGAATGACCTCTCTTATTTATAAAGTTCTTTTGCGGGTTATCGTACAACGTGGTAACGCTAGGGACCTATTTGGTCTATGCGGGGTCTTTGCGACCGGCCACTCTAACCTAACCTTACCTGAGATCCTTTGTAAACTTATTTTTTTACGAATTTTTTTTTTACTTTGCGTTGTGCGTTGACTACGAAAAATCGTAGCAACAGAACTTTCGATAAATCATACCATACCTTTTTAATTATTGAACTTTGTGAACATTTATATTTTGTGTTGTGCGTTAAATACGAAAAATCGTAGCAACAAGACTTTCAACAAAAACATCCACAATACAACACATCATCATCTAGGACATCCGATATTGAAGCTACATTTAACTCAAAAGGATCAAACCCATCCACAATACATCACATCCTCATCATCAAGGACATCCGATATTGAAGCTACATTTAACTCAAAAGGATCAAAACCATCCACAATACATCACATCCTCATCATCAAGGAAATCCAATATTGAAGCTACATTTAACTCAAAAGAATCATAACCATCCACAGTACATCACATCTTCACCATCAAGGTAAAGCGATAAATAACTTTAAGAGTATATATATTTTTTTTACTTATATGTATTACTGCCTTCGGCAATTATAAAATGTATTTTTTGTGCAAATAATAAAGTCCAAGTGTTAAAGTGTGTTGATAAAGACAAAATCAAATTTTTTTTTAACTTAAAAGAAGTGGTTCAAAGAGCAGAAAATTTTTTTTAGTGTTAACTATAGCCCAAATAAATTTCGATCGCCTAAAAAATCTAGGACACCTTCCTGAATTCAACGAAGACGGTAGGGAGTTGCAAAATTTTACAAACTTAATAGATAGAGTACACCCCAACTTGCAAAGCTATGACGAACTACCACAAGGTCTATTATCTGACCTTATTAAAAGCAAATTGAAAGGCAAGGCTAGGGACGTAATAGAAATAAATTTTCAAGCAATTTCCTGGACAGACATTAAACTAGTATTACAGAATAATTTTGGTGACAGACTTAGTTTTGACGAACTTTCGATTCCTTCAGAGCTGTAACATTTAAAACTACTAGTTTAGAATTTTACGAAGAAATTAAAGGTAGACTTCGACGACTCAATAATAAAACATTGTTCGTAATGGGACAAGGACAACAACAAGAAACATTAAACTCAGTAGCCATTAATAATTCTCGCACAGCTTTAAACATATTTAAATCAAAAATTCCCGAACCAATGAAGACAATATTAGCATGCAGAAACCCAACAACATTAGAAAGTTCTATGAATATTCTTCCACCACCTTGGATAACGATCTTGCAGCGATGTCTAGGCTGTGGTTTGTATTTCAAGTACAGGTAACGTCACAAGCGGCGCCTGGGTTTGAGATACGGAACCTAAAAGCCTTGACGACGAAAGGTTATCCACCCCTAAACCGAGGTGTCATGCGACCCGTGCCTATCGGTCTGGTTTGCAGTCAGGGGTTACCGACTGTATTATCACGGAGCTTTGCTGATACCTGGTCACCTCAGCAAATAGACCACGCCCTTACCATGTTATTGGGGGCTATGACGTGGCGGACCTTTCAACTCCCCTACACTCGTGGGACCAAAATTTTGAATGAACAACTCAAAAGACAACAAACAACAACAAAAACAATTAACGGATAATGATGACGGACAGGCGAGAACGAGGACAACGATAGACAGAAATACGGCAAAGCCAGGAACTGTAACAGTCCCGGCGACCAAAGAAGATCGGCCTAGGCTGATTGGAAGTGGTAAGGCAGCTCGACCAGAAGGCGGCTGCTCTAGAAATTGCGGCGGGGTGCCTCTGTGCTTCAATCCAAGCACCTCCAAAACCGCTTTAGCCCTTTCCGTCATTGGAACGGATAAAACCCCTGCTTCGGGTGCTGCTAAGTTGGGAATGACAAAGTCATCCAACACTGCAGTTTCCCATGTGCCCATTGTGCAAGGAGGGATGGCGATGAAAACATCCAATCCCAAGGTTGCACCACCCCACGCCAAATTCGGCGACCATAAAAAGTCTCCAAGGCACAAAAACCCTACAAAGAGGGCATCCAACACAAGGCGTGCCGCCTTGCGTTTCATTGAGCTTCTAGGCTCCAAAAAAGCTGAAGAGCTTTCCAGTGAACAGAAAGCTTTACTGGCATGGGCAAGAGCCCACATAGCTGGGCTGCCAAGTGCTACTCCTTCAGTCCCTGTGAAGGTGACAATGCCTAAACGGCAACGTTCGGAGGAGGAAGCTGCAGCCGTGAAACAGCAACCAGGAACGAAACGTCCTAAGATTGCGCCGAAATCGATGAATAAGTCTTTCAGCGAGGTGGCCAAAGGTCACCTTGTATGGGGTGTTATCGATAGAGGTGTGGATAATGGTGCCATCTCCCATACCAAGTGGGACCTGGTTAAACAAAAATTAATGGGAGTGTTCTGGACGATCCTTAGGGAGAATCCAGGGCCACCTCCTCAATGCGATGATGCTGGCTGGTTCCAGGGTCACGTGAAGTTGATGGCTTGTGCAGATGAGCGCTCAGCGCTGCTTCTGAAGCGGGCCATCCAAATGCTAGGAGAGGTCTGGGAAGGTGCTAGGCTCGATGTGGTATTATTTCATGAGATACCACGGAGACCTAGATCGATTGTCATCATCCCTGCCGAACCATCGGAAAATGAGGAGATCTTGAAGATCATTCAGTGCTGCAACCCTCAACTTCCCACACAGGATTGGAAAGTTGTGAAGGCTGCTGAAGGGTCCTCGAGGACGGCGATTGTGGTGTTAAACCAGCAATCCTTGGAACCACTGAGGGAGAGACAGGGTAAGATTTACTATGGTTTTAGTACGGTCTTGCTCCGTGTCTACCGAAGTGATAACAAGGGCAATCCGGCTCCTTCGGTTAGTGAGGCCAAGCAGCCTGAAGAGGGCTTGTCTGGTGACGATGCCGTAAGTTCAGGTGACAAAGAGGACACCCAGTCTATCTCCGGATTGGTGTCTGTCTTTGGGCACCTGGGTGATATGGTTGATGAGGACGTACTTCTGGAATCAGACCAGGAGGACGTCAACATCACAGTGGTCGCCAATATGGATAATGGTGAAGTTCCTGCAAATCAACCTCCACCACTCTAAAGCAGCATCTGATGGTCCAAGAACCCTGGATTCATAAGGATCGGGTTTGCGGACTTAATCTCAAAGGCTACAAGCTACTGTTTGCGAAAGGTACAGTAAACATAAGATCTTGTGTCTTAGCTAAAAATTCGTTGAATATCTTCATTCTCTCTGATTACAGTGATGAAGACACCACAACAGTTGCTCTCGAGACACAGGACGGTATAATCTGGATGGTCTCGGGATATATGGCGCATGATCACGGACAGGACCCACCCAATCGGCTCATCCGTGATGCAGTAACGAAGGCAGCAGGCACTGGAACACCTATTATAATCTGTGCCGATGCTAATGCGCACCACACTATATGGGGTAGCACGAACACGAATGTTAGAGGTGAGTCACTATTCTCCTTTATTATTAATTATAATTTAGGAATAGTAAATAGGGGCCGCGAGCCAACGTTTGTTGTAGCAAATAGGTGTGAAGTTCTTGATGTCACGCTGGTTAGCATTGACCACATTGACATGATCGAAAATTGGATGGTTTCTAATGATTGTTCACTTTCTGATCATAGATATGTGGAATTTAGTCTGGTACTTAGATCTGTAGGATCGAGTGTTATGTTGAATAGGAAATGAACGAATTGGGGGATTCATTCATCCTCTCTGGTTCGGTCTCTATCTGATCCTCCCCGGGTTGATGATATAGGGGGGATCGATGCGGCAGTGGGTCTGCTTACAGACTCACTGCAGTTAGCGACTTCCTTGGCGTGCAAGCCAAGGGTGCATAGGGGCAGGGATCGTCCACCGTGGTGGGATCCTGATATTGCGCAGGCAAGAAGAGACTGTCGTAGGTTGTTCAATATGGCTAAGCGTCATGGTAATTGGGCGGAGTACAAGTCTTCACTGAATAGATTCAGGAACTTGGTTAGATCGGCGAAAAGGAGTGCTTGGAGGAACTTCTGTAGCGGCGTGGAAGGATCCTCTGAGACAAACCGTTTACGTAAGCCTCGAGCCCTGTTGTCCCGACCTATATCCGTAAATCGGACGGTTGCTGGACTACGACTAGTCAGGAAACACTCGAGGTGTTAATTGACACTCACTTTCCTGGAAACTCCCAAGGAAGCTTGCGGGATCAGGTTTGTGAATCGATGCCCGGTCCTCTGTCCATCCTAATGGACTACGACAGGATTAAGTGGGCTGTCGACAGCTCTAACCCGTACAAATCTCCGGGTATGGATGGTATAATTCCGGCGGACTTGCAGAGGAATTCGACTGTGATTATACCCTGGCTGATAGCTATGTATAGGGGATGCGTTAGACTTTCGTATGTACCTATGAGCTGGACCTTGTGTAGAGTGGTCTTCATCCCCAAGGGAGGGAAGACTTCGCACACTGAAGCGAAGGATTACAGACCGATTAGTCTTGCATCCTTTCTTCTCAAGACTCTTGAAAGAGTTGTATCTATGAGGAGTCTGGAGGTTGATGACGGCATATGTAGATTTGTGGATAATCTACTCAGGAATAGGGTCATCTGTTCCACGATAGGTGCGACCAGCGTTCAGAGACTGGTTAACAGGGGTACTCCCCAAGGTGGAGTACTATCCCCACTATTCTGGAACATGACTATGAACACCATGTTGACGAAAATGGACGACATGAGGATTAAAACTCTGGCGTACGCAGACGATGTTGCAGTGGCCATCACGGGGAAACATTTGAACATAATGTCTCAGTGTATGGAGGCTGCATTAAGGGTACTTAGCACCTGGAGTGTATCATGCGGTTTGGGTGTTAATCCGTCTAAGACGGAACTGGTACTCTTCACGAGGAAGTATAGGACTAAGGGCATGAGACTTCCGAGGCTAAATGGGACTGAACTTAAGTTCTCTTACAGCGCCAAATATCTGGGCGTAATCCTGGACAGTAAACTGTCGTGGGGGCTGAACAATTGTTGCTATATATGCGTGCAGAGGTGCAATCGGCAAGATACGCAAGAACTGGGGCATGGGCCCGAGGTGTGTCAATTGGATCTTTGAGGCTGTAGTAAAGCCGACTCTTTATTACGGTGTTGTCGTATGGTGGACTGCGCTGGATAAGGGCAGGTACCGTGCGATGCTTGAGAAGGTTCACAGACTGGTCGCATTGATGATCACAGGATCAATGCGCTCCACTCCCACCAGGGCGCTGCTTACTATGCTAAACTGGCTGCCGGTGGATATCACGGCCAGACATATGGCTCTTTGTTCGGCGATACGGTTGAACGCGGCACACAGCTGGTCGAACCGTGACTATGGACACTCCAGTATAATGGGATACTCTATTGTCCCTGAAGGAGTGGACTACTGCACCCCGGAGCCTTTCTTTGGTGCGAGGTATGCGACACATATAGCGCACGAAAGTGCGCTGTCGGTTATGGGCACCTTCCATGAACCAGCCCTGGGGGTATACACTGATGGTTCAAGGAAGGGGGAAAGAGTTGGCGGAGGTTTCTACATAGAGGAACTGGGCGTTAAAGTTTCCTTTCGTCTGCCGGATGAATGTAGTGTCCTGCAGGCGGAAATCTCGGCTATAAAGCGGGCAGCCAACTGGCTAAAGTATTATCGCGTATTGGGAGATATACGTATATTTACTGACAGCAAGGCTGCCATTGCCTCTCTTGCGGGTGTCTATACGACATCTAGGTTGACTGTGGAATGTCGGATGTCTTTGAATGAGATTGCTGAACATTCGGAGTTAACGCTTATATGGATACCAGGGCACTCAAATTGCCCGGGAAACCAGGTAGCAGATGAGCTGGCCAAGGAAGGTGGTCGTATGGATGAAACATTCATTGATCAATTCATTGGCCTTCCAATGGCTCACTGTAAGTCACTCATGCGGCGCGAGAACTATAGAATTGCGCAAGAGGGATGGACCCGTGAGTCCACCTGCTCCACATCCAGGGCACTTTGGCCTGGATATGATGAACGAAGAACCAAATCTCTACTTAGGTTCAATAGGAACCAAATCAGGACCATTGTGTCGGTCATAACTGGACACTGGCCTGTTGGGACTCATGCTAGAAGAATGGGTCTGGTATTCAATGACTACTATAGAAGTTGTCATGATGAGGAGGAAGAGGAAACTGTGCTTCACTTTCTCTGTCAATGCCCTGGGCTACGGGGCATTACGGAAAAATACCTGGGAGAACCGGTGTTCTCCTGTTTGGAGGATCTATCAAAAATAGAACTAAGATTGCTTCTTCTCTTCATTAGGAAGACGAATTGGCTCAACCTTGCAGTGACGCCATCTGAATAACTGCTCTTCGGGATGGGCATTGGCGCTGGGTATCACAAAGGGACCGCCAAAGAACCCAAGTGAGCTGTCTCTCGATGGCTGCCCATGGAACCTAACCTAACCTATGAATATTCTTTTTGAGGCAGGATATGCACATCTCCGGGTAGATATGCAACAACAGTTCTACAACTGACAGGAACTTAAAAAACAAAATCAAAAAACTCATAATTCCGCACAGAACTATCAAGGACCAAGACATTTTTCACAACCTTCCCAAAGCCAAGGAAGAAACCCTTCATACCAAAACCACGGAAGGAATTTCCCATCGCAAAATTCCCAAGTACGTTTTTCTCAACCATCCCCAAATTATGACCGGAATTTTCAACAACCACGCACTTATCCACAAACAAACCAACAACATCAAATTCCCCAAAATACACATTTTAATTTAAACAGACCGAATTTTAGGAACCAAGCCGAGCCAATGGATATTGGTAAAGTAGAAGAACAGAAAATTTTCAGGAATCAGCCTTGGGCACAAACTACCATTTATAACAATAAAAACTAAGTTAGGAACAATCAAATTAATAATAGACACAGGAGCTACAAATTCCATCCTAAGCCCAGGAATTTGTAATCCAAAAAGAATTTTTTTAACAAACCCAATTCTTATTAAAACACTTCAACACCAAGTTTATGTAAAAGAAAAAGCTATAGTACCTATTTTTGAGGAATTAAATATTGACGAGTCAGTCAAAACACTGGAATTTTACATAATAAAATTTCACAATTTTTACGACGGTTTGATAGGTAATGGCATATTAAGACCATTAGACGCTTGCATAGATTAAAAGAATAAGAAAATAACGTTTGGTAATAACACATTACCAATGCTTTTTGAAAATGAAATAATAAATAAAAAGAGGATACAAACTCCATGACACTGAGTTAATTTATTTTAAAGAAGAAAATCATGAAAAAATTTTAAGAGAAGGCATTTGAAATATAGAGCACGGAGAAGTAGAAATTAATTTATTATCTGAAAATAATCGTTTGACTACGCAGAAGGTAGACCACGAAAATTTCAGTATAATTGAAGAAAGGGAAATTAAGCCACTATTAGAACAAATTAGAACAGAACACCTTAATTTTGAAGAAAAAAGAGAACTATTAAAACTGGTAAAAAAATACTCAGATATTTTCATCAGGAAAATACAAGATTGACTTTTACCTCTGCCATAAAACACGAAATCAGAACCTCTGATAATATACCCATTCACACTAAATCATATCGTTATCCGTTTGTACATAAGAACGAAGTTCAAAAACAAATTCAAGAAATGCTTGACAATAAAATTATCAGACATAGTAATTCCCCTTATTCCGCACCTATTTAGATCGTTGCGAAAAAGGTCGATGCAAGCGGAAAAACTAAATGGAGACTTGTCATCGAATATCGGAAACTTAATGAAGTAACCATAGATGACATAGATGACTCTGCTATACGGAGGAGATCAGAGGCAATTTGGGAAAACACCGAAACGTGCAGGGTTTCCAAGGTAATGTAGGGATCCTATGATCCGGAGTCGACGAAAATACTTCTGTCACTATCGAGAAGTGATTGTAGACTTCTGGTAGGTTTTCTAACGGGTGTCCGGCACTCGTGCGCTCCAGGGCGAACTGTCTGGGAGATCATTACTTCCAAAATCTCGGGGAAATCCCTGGAATTGGGTTAATGAGACTCCTGGCTTTCGTCAAGAGAGTGTGGGGAACTCTGAGTACCATCACATCGGAATGACCTGTCGTACAACGTGGTAACGCTAGGGACCTATTTGGTCTATGCGGGGTCTTTGCGACCGGCCACTCTAACCTAACCTTACCTGAGATCCTTTGTAAACTTATTTTTTTACGAAATTTTTTTTTACTTTGAGTTGTGCGTTGACTACGAAAAATCGTAGCAACAGAACTTTCGATAAATCATACCATACCTTTTTAATTATTGAACTTTGTGTACATTTATATTTTGTGTTGTGCGTTAAATACGAAAAATCGTAGCAACAAGACTTTCAACAAAAACATCCACAATACAACACATCATCATCTAGGACATCCGATATTGAAGCTACATTTAACTCAAAAGGATCAAACCCATCCACAATACATCACATCCTCATCATCAAGGACATCCGATATTGAAGCTACATTTAACTCAAAAGGATCAAAACCATCCACAATACATCACATCCTCATCATCAAGGAAATCCAATATTGAAGCTACATTTAACTCAAAAGAATTGCCTTCGGCAATTATAAAATGTATTTTTTGTGCAAATAATAAAGTCCAAGTGTTAAAGTGTGTTGATAAAGACAAAATCAAATTTTTTTTTAACTTAAAAGAAGTGGTTCAAAGAGCAGAAAATTTTTTTTAGTGTTAACTATAGCCCAAATAAATTTCGATCGCCTAAAAAATCTAGGACACCTTCCTGAATTCAACGAAGACGGTAGGGAGTTGCAAAATTTTACAAACTTAATAGATAGAGTACACCCCAACTGGCAAAGCTATGACGAACTACCACAAGGTCTATTATCTGACCTTATTAAAAGCAAATTGAAAGGCAAGGCTAGGGACGTAATAGAAATAAATTTTCAAGCAATTTCCTGGACAGACATTAAACTAGTATTACAGAATAATTTTGGTGACAGACTTAGTTTTGACGAACTTTCGATTCCTTCAGAGCTGTAACATTTAAAACTACTAGTTTAGAATTTTACGAAGAAATTAAAGGTAGACTTCGACGACTCAATAATAAAACATTGTTCGTAATGGGACAAGGACAACAACAAGAAACATTAAACTCAGTAGCCATTAATAATTCTCGCACAGCTTTAAACATATTTAAATCAAAAATTCCCGAACCAATGAAGACAATATTAGCATGCAGAAACCCAACAACATTAGAAAGTTCTATGAATATTCTTCCACCACCTTGGATAACGATCTTGCAGCGATGTCTAGGCTGTGGTTTGTATTTCAAGTACAGGTAACGTCACAAGCGGCGCCTGGGTTTGAGATACGGAACCTAAAAGCCTTGACGACGAAAGGTTATCCACCCCTAAACCGAGGTGTCATGCGACCCGTGCCTATCGGTCTGGTTTGCAGTCAGGGGTTACCGACTGTATTATCACGGAGCTTTGCTGATACCTGGTCACCTCAGCAAATAGACCACGCCCTTACCATGTTATTGGGGGCTATGACGTGGCGGACCTTTCAACTCCCCTACACTCGTGGGACCAAAATTTTGAATGAACAACTCAAAAGACAACAAACAACAACAAAAACAATTAACGGATAATGATGACGGACAGGCGAGAACGAGGACAACGATAGACAGAAATACGGCAAAGCCAGGAACTGTAACAGTCCCGGCGACCAAAGAAGATCGGCCTAGGCTGATTGGAAGTGGTAAGGCAGCTCGACCAGAAGGCGGCTGCTCTAGAAATTGCGGCGGGGTGCCTCTGTGCTTCAATCCAAGCACCTCCAAAACCGCTTCAGCCCTTTCCGTCATTGGAACGGATAAAACCCCTGCTTCGGGTGCTGCTAAGTTGGGAATGACAAAGTCATCCAACACTGCAGTTTCCCATGTGCCCATTGTGCAAGGAGGGATGGCGATGAAAACATCCAATCCCAAGGTTGCACCACCCCACGTCAAATTCGGCGACCATAAAAAGTCTCCAAGGCACAAAAACCCTACAAAGAGGGCATCCAACACAAGGCGTGCCGCCTTGCGTTTCATTGAGCTTCTAGGCTCCAAAAAAGCTGAAGAGCTTTCCAGTGAACAGAAAGCTTTACTGGCATGGGCAAGAGCCCACATAGCTGGGCTGCCAAGTGCTACTCCTTCAGTCCCTGTGAAGGTGACAATGCCTAAACGGCAACGTTCGGAGGAGGAAGCTGCAGCCGTGAAACAGCAACCAGGAACGAAACGTCCTAAGATTGCGCCGAAATCGATGAATAAGTCTTTCAGCGAGGTGGCCAAAGGTCACCTTGTACGGGGTGTTATCGATAGAGGTGTGGATAATGGTGCCATCTCCCATACCAAGTGGGACCTGGTTAAACAAAAATTAATGGGAGTGTTCTGGACGATCCTTAGGGAGAATCCAGGGCCACCTCCTCAATGCGATGATGCTGGCTGGTTCCAGGGTCACGTGAAGTTGATGGCTTGTGCAGATGAGCGCTCAGCGCTGCTTCTGAAGCGGGCCATCCAAATGCTAGGAGAGGTCTGGGAAGGTGCTAGGCTCGATGTGGTATTATTTCATGAGATACCACGGAGACCTAGATCGATTGTCATCATCCCTGCCGAACCATCGGAAAATGAGGAGATCTTGAAGATCATTCAGTGCTGCAACCCTCAACTTCCCACACAGGATTGGAAAGTTGTGAAGGCTGCTGAAGGGTCCTCGAGGACGGCGATTGTGGTGTTAAACCAGCAATCCTTGGAACCACTGAGGGAGAGACAGGGTAAGATTTACTATGGTTTTAGTACGGTCTTGCTCCGTGTCTACCGAAGTGATAACAAGGGCAATCCGGCTCCTTCGGTTAGTGAGGCCAAGCAGCCTGAAGAGGGCTTGTCTGGTGACGATGCCGTAAGTTCAGGTGACAAAGAGGACACCCAGTCTATCTCCGGATTGGTGTCTGTCTTTGGGCACCTGGGTGATATGGTTGATGAGGACGTACTTCTGGAATCAGACCAGGAGGACGTCAACATCACAGTGGTCGCCAATATGGATAATGGTGAAGTTCCTGCAAATCAACCTCCACCACTCTAAAGCAGCATCTGATGGTCCAAGAACCCTGGATTCATAAGGATCGGGTTTGCGGACTTAATCTCAAAGGCTACAAGCTACTGTTTGCGAAAGGTACAGTAAACATAAGATCTTGTGTCTTAGCTAAAAATTCGTTGAATATCTTCATTCTCTCTGATTACAGTGATGAAGACACCACAACAGTTGCTCTCGAGACACAGGACGGTATAATCTGGATGGTCTCGGGATATATGGCGCATGATCACGGACAGGACCCACCCAATCGGCTCATCCGTGATGCAGTAACGAAGGCAGCAGGCACTGGAACACCTATTATAATCTGTGCCGATGCTAATGCGCACCACACTATATGGGGTAGCACGAACACGAATGTTAGAGGTGAGTCACTATTCTCCTTTATTATTAATTATAATTTAGGAATAGTAAATAGGGGCCGCGAGCCAACGTTTGTTGTAGCAAATAGGTGTGAAGTTCTTGATGTCACGCTGGTTAGCATTGACCACATTGACATGATCGAAAATTGGATGGTTTCTAATGATTGTTCACTTTCTGATCATAGATAAGTGGAATTTAGTCTGGTACTTAGATCTGTAGGATCGAGTGTTATGTTGAATAGGAAATGAACGAATTGGGGGATTCATTCATCCTCTCTGGTTCGGTCTCTATCTGATCCTCCCCGGGTTGATGATATAGGGGGGATCGACGCGGCAGTGGGTCTGCTTACAGACTCACTGCAGTTAGCGACTTCCTTGGCGTGTAAGCCAAGGGTGCATAGGGGCAGGGATCGTCCACCGTGGTGGGATCCTGATATTGCGCAGGCAAGAAGAGACTGTCGTAGGTTGTTCAATATGGCTAAGCGTCATGGTAATTGGGCGGAGTACAAGTCTTCACTGAATAGATTCAGGAACTTGGTTAGATCGGCGAAAAGGAGTGCTTGGAGGAACTTCTGTAGCGGCGTGGAAGGATCCTCTGAGACAAACCGTTTACGTAAGCCTCGAGCCCTGTTGTCCCGACCTATATCCGTAAATCGGACGGTTGCTGGACTACGACTAGTCAGGAAACACTCGAGGTGTTAATTGACACTCACTTTCCTGGAAACTCCCAAGGAAGCTTGCGGGATCAGGTTTGTGAATCGATGCCCGGTCCTCTGTCCATCCTTATGGACTACGACAGGATTAAGTGGGCTGTCGACAGCTCTGACCCGTACAAATCTCCGGGTATGGATGGTATAATTCCGGCGGACTTGCAGAGGCTGATGGCTATGTATAGGGGATGCGTTAGACTTTCGTATGTACCTATGAGCTGGACCTTGTGTAGAGTGGTCTTCATCCCCAAGGGAGGGAAGACTTCGCACACTGAAGCGAAGGATTACAGACCGATTAGTCTTGCATCCTTTCTTCTCAAGACTCTTGAAAGAGTTATCGACATTCACTTGAGGATGCCCATCCCCAAGTGTTAACTCTCGACCTCTCAGCATGCCTACACAAAGGGTAGGTCTGTTGAGACGGCTCTTCACTCATTAGTTGGAACTATGTCACCTGTAAAATCGTTCAGTTTTGACTGTGTTTGCGATTTTGACGTCATGATGGGCTGCCTCAACATTAAATCTAAAGCCGTTGGAGTCGACGAAATCCACCCAACTTTTCTCAAAATGATCCTTCCTTTTTTACTGCCGATTATAACATATTTTTTCAACTCCATCATTACATCAAGTATCTATCCAACACGGTGGAAACAAGCAAAGGTATACCCTATCCCAAAATCAACATCAGAATATCGGCCTATCGCTATATTACCATACCTGTCGAAAGTCTTTGAAAAAATTATTCATCAGCAGATAACCAAACACCTCGAAGACAATAACTTATTAACGTCAAAACAATCTGGTTTTCGCGCTAATCATAGTTGCGTCACCGCTCTTGCCGACATAGCCGAAGATCTAAGGGGAGAATTAGATGACGGGCACATGGCAATATTAGTTTTACTAGATCATTCCAAGGCATTCGATACTGTCGACTACACTATTCTAATTCAGAAACTGAAAAGAATGATGTATTTTTCACCAACATCCTGCAAATTGATGCAGTCCTATCTCACTGGTAGAGAACAGTACGTAGAGGTTAACTCCTCAACAGTTTCAACTTTCCTCCCCGTTAACAAAGGTGTACCACAAGGCTCGATTCTTGGACCTCTTCTTTTTTCTATATACGTGAACGACTTGCCCAGTCAGCTAATGCACAGTCGTATTAGGATGTATGCGGATGACGTGCAATTATACATAAGTAGCAGAACAAACGGATTTGAAGATAAGCTTAATGCAGACTTGGAACGAGTTGCAGTATGGGCTGCCATAAATGGTCTAAGCCTAAACCCCAAAAAATCTAAATGTATGTTGCTTCATAAAAGATCATATCGCAATTTTGAAGCACCAAGACTCTTCATTGACAACCAACAAATCGAAGTCGTACGAAAAGTGAAGAACTTGGGTATTACGTTCAATGACACGTTAACTTGGTCAGACCACATTTCAATAACCTGCGGAAAAACGTTTTCAATGCTCCGTAGCTTGTGGTCAACTCAATTTTTTACCCCATTTAAGATCCGACTGCTTCTGGCGAAAACATACTTGATTCCAAAGTTAACATATGCCTGTGAAATATTTTCAAATTGTGATGCAAAAAGCAGATCACGGCTTAACGTGACATTTAACAATATAACAAGATACGTCTTTGGGCTCAAACCCTATGGGAATCGCCAACACATTAGTTACTACTCCAGGCAAATCTGTGGAGTTCTTTTCGATGACCTTATGAAAATAAAAACGTTACAACTAATCCACAAAATAATCTACACACATCAACCCGAAGAAATGTACAATCGTCTCAATTTTACCCGATCTGAAAGGAACAAAACAATAATACCCATAAGATATCAAACACTACTATCGGAATTGCAGTTCTTAATACCCACTATACGTCTCTGGAATACTATCCCATCAAACATTACGGCAGCAAGCAACGCATTAGATGTTAAAAGGAAGATTTTTCAGTTTTATTCACGAACGTAACTTTTTTTTTATTCTGAATATTTCCGATATAAACAAATCTGGATTCTACACCCAATTTAACATACTATTATTATTTAAATTATTATTGTTTTTTTTTCATTTTTTTTTTTAGTAATAATTTTTTAACTAATTGTATACTTCTGCCATTTTTTTCAATTATTTTTCTTTTCAGTAATTATATTTAGTTAATTTTATACTTTTGCTATTTTTCAATTATCATGCTTTTAATTAATTATTTTTTAACTAACTGTATACTTCTGCTATTTTTAAAACTTAAGTTTTGTTGTAGAAGATCACACGAATAAATAATAAAATAAAATAAAATAAAAATGTCTCAGTGTATGGAGGCTGCATTAAGGGTACTTAGCACCTGGAGTGTATCATGCGGTTTGGGTGTTAATCCGTCTAAGACGGCACTGGTACTCTTCACGAGGAAGTATAGGACTGAGGGCATGAGACTTCCGAAGCTAAATGGGACTGAACTTAAGTTCTCTTACAGCGCCAAATATCTGGGCGTAATCCTGGACAGTAAACTGTCGTGGGGGCTGAACATCCAGACGAGGAAGGAAAAGGCAATTGTTGCTATATATGCGTGCAGAGGTGCAATCGGCAAGAACTGGGGCATGGGCCCGAGGTGTGTCAATTGGATCATTGAGGCTGTAGTAAAGCCGACTCTTTATTACGGTGTTGTCGTATGGTGGACTGCGCTGGATAAGGGCAGGTACCGTGCGATGCTTGAGAAGGTTCACAGACTGGTCGCATTGATGATCACAGGATCAATGCGCTCCACTCCCACCAGGGCGCTGCTTACTATGCTAAACTGGCTGCCGGTGGATATCACGGCCAGACATATGGCTCTTTGTTCGGCGATACGGTTGAACGCGGCACACAGCTGGTCGAACCGTGACTATGGACACTCCAGTATAATAGGATACTCGTTTGTCCCTAAAGGAGTGGACTACTGCACCCCGGAGCCTTTCTTTGGTGCGAGGTATGCGACACATATAGCGCACGAAAGTGCGCTGTCGGTTATGGGCACCTTCCATGAACCAGCCCTGGGGGTATACACTGATGGTTCAAGGAAGGGGGAAAGAGTTGGCGGAGGTTTCTACATAGAGGAACTGGGCGTTAAAGTTTCCTTTAACTGGCTAAAGTATTATCGCGTATTGGGAGATATACGTATATTTACTGACAGCAAGGCTGCCATTGCCTCTCTTGCGGGTGTCTCTACGACATCTAGGTTGACTGTGGAATGTCGGATGTCTTTGAATGAGATTGCTGAACATTCGGAGTTAACGCTTATATGGATACCAGGGCACTCAAATTGCCCGGGAAACCAGGTAGCAGATGAGCTGGCCAAGGAAGGTGGTCGTATGGATGAAACATTCATTGATCAATTCATTGGCCTTCCAATGGCTCACTGTAAGTCACTCATGCGGCGCGAGAACTATAGAATTGCGCAAGAGGGATGGACCCGTGAGTCCACCTGCTCCACATCCAGGGCACTTTGGCCTGGATATGATGAACGGAGAATAAAATCTCTACTTAGGTTCAATAGGAACCAAATCAGGACCATTGTGTCGGTCATAACTGGACACTGGCCTGTTGGGACTCATGCTAGAAGAATGGGTCTGGTATTCAATGACTACTGTAGAAGTTGTCATGAGGAAACTATGCTTCACTTTCTCTGTCAATGCCCTGGGCTACGGGGCATTACGGAAAAATACCTGGGAGAACTGGTGTTCTCCTGTTTGGAGGATCTATCAAAAATAGAACTAAGATTGCTTCTTCTCTTCATTAGGAAGACGAATTGGCTCAACCTTGCAGTGACGTCATCTGAATAACTGCTCTTCGGGATGGGCATTGGCGCTGGGTATCACAAAGGGACCGCCAAAGGACCCAAGTGAGCTGTCTCTCGATGGCTGCCCATGGAACCTAACCTAACCTATGAATATTCTTTTTGAGGCAGGATATGCACATCTCCGGGTAGATATGCAACAACAGTTCTACAACAGACAGGAACTTAAAAAACAAAATCAAAAAACTCATAATTCCGCACAGAACTATCAACGACCAAGACATTTTTCACAACCTTCCCATAGCCAAGGAAGAAACCCTTCATACCAAAACCACGGAAGGAATTTCCCATCGCAAAATTCCCAAGTACGTTTTTCTCAACCATCCCCAAATTATGACCGGAGTTTTCAACAACAACGCACTTATCCACAAACAAACCAACAACATCAAATTCCCCAAAATACACATTTTAATTTAAACAGACCGAATTTTAGGAACCAAGCCGAGCCAATGGATATTGGTAAAGTAGAAGAACAGAAAATTTTCAGGAATCAGCCTTGGGCACAAACTACCATTTATAACAATAAAAACTTAGTTAGGAACAATCAAATTAATAATAGACACAGGAGCTACAAATTCCATCCTAAGCCCAGGAATTTGTAATCCAAAAAGAATTTTTTTAACAAACCCAATTCTTATTAAAACACTTCAACACCAAGTTTATGTAAAAGAAAAAGCTATAGTACCTATTTTTGAGGAATTAAATATTGACGAGTCAGTCAAAACACTGGAATTTTACATAATAAAATTTCACAATTTTTACGACGGTTTGATAGGTAATGACATATTAAGACCATTAGACGCTTGCATAGATTAAAAGAATAAGAAAATAACGTTTGGTAATAACACATTACCAATGCTTTTTGAAAATGAAATAATAAATAAAAAGAGGATACAAACTCCATGACACTGAGTTAATTTATTTTAAAGAAGAAAATCATGAAAAAATTTTAAGAGAAGGCATTTGAAATATAGAGCACGGAGAAGTAGAAATTAATTTATTATCTGAAAATAATCGTTTGACTACGCAGAAGGTAGACCACGAAAATTTCAGTATAATTGAAGAAAGGGAAATTAAGCCACTATTAGAACAAATTAGAACAGAACACCTTAATTTTGAAGAAAAAAGAGAACTATTAAAACTGGTAAAAAAATACTCAGATATTTTCATCAGGAAAATACAAGATTGACTTTTACCTCTGCCATAAAACACGACATCAGAACCTCTGATAATATACCCATTCACTCTAAATCATATCGTTATCCGTTTGTACATAAGAACGAAGTTCAAAAACAAATTCAAGAAATGCTTGACAATAAAATTATCAGACATAGTAATTCCCCTTATTCCGCACCTATTTGGATCGTTGCGAAAAAGGCCGATGCAAGCGGAAAACTAAATGGAGACTTGTCATCGACTATCGGAAACTTAATGAAGTAACCATAGATGACAGGTACCCAATTCCCAATATTGATGAAATCCTGGATAAACTGGTAAGATGCCAGTATTTTACCACGCTAGATTTAGCGAAAGGATTTCACCAAATAGAAATTAAAGAGGAAGACGTTCATAAGACTGCCTTCACTGTGGAAGGAGGACACTATGAATTCCTAAGAATGCCGTTTGGGTTGAAGATAGCTCCAGCGACATTCCAAAGGCTAATGAATAATATTCTTAAAGATAAACAAAATTTGCCTTGTTTATTTAGATGACATAATCCTCTTTTCCACCTCTCTACAGGAACACATTAATTCCATTAGTTTAATATTCAAACGCTTACATGAAGCAAGTCTTAAGGTACAATTGGACAAATCAGAATTCTTAAAAAGAGAAACCGAATTTCTTGGACATATAGTAACCCCGCTAGGAATAAAAGCTAATCCCAAAAAAATTGAGTGTGTAAAATACTTTCCAATCCCTAAAACCCCTAAATAAAACAATTCCTTTAACCGGATTAACCGGATATTATCGGAAATTTATAAAGGATTATTCCATGATCGCTAAACCTATGACCAGATACCTAAAAAATGATACCAAAATAAACATTGCTGATCCGCAATACGTAGAAAGTTTCAATACTCTTAGAACATTATTAACGCATGACCCAATCCTAGCATACCCAAACTTTTCAAAAAAATTCACCCTTACAACAGACGCAAGTAATTTTGCTTTAGGAGCAATACTTTCGCAAGACAATCACCCCATTTGCTACGCAAATTACGTTGTTAAAAGAAAAAAACTGGTTCCTTTGAGTTCTGATATTCAACTAACTTTTCTTTATTCATTCATCTTATTTTTAAGTACAATTTTCTTAAAATCTAAAACTTATTCCTATGGTGAAAAAATATGTTGATCAAACAAAATTGATCGTAAAAATTTCTTTATGTCAATTTTGTTTGGTCATTCATTTTTTTCTGTTCAACGAAAATTGTAAACACAAATTGGTTTTTGATTATTGATTCATAATTTGTATTTCAATTGTCGTTGCCCTTTCTTAAATCGTAAAAATTAATGAATGAATTTAGGAGAATCAAATTTCAACAAAAATTAATTTAAAAGAAAGAAAAACATAAGCATTTTATTTTACTTGTGTCAACGACACTCTGAAAGTGTCGTTGACTTAATTTGTATTTTGTTTACTGTATTTGGCTATGATTGAGTTAATGTCTACGAGGGGTGGTTGTGGAAGTATATACGTAACTCCTCCCCCTCTAGATAAAGGATTCTCCTGAATTCTTTTATTATGTGTTTTACATTTATCGTATAATAAAAATATTAATATTATTATAAGTGGTACAACCACAATTGGTGGTATAACATAGGATATCATTTTATTGTTGTATTTAATTTCTTCTATTTCTTTTAAATTCTGAATAGTTTTTAGCTTTACTTCTTCCATTGTAAGTGTACTGTTAAACGTTATATTTCTGAATTTTGGAACTATTATTTTATCTAAATACATTTTGTTTTGATTTGAAAATTTTTTGTTTGCTATCGTTAATGTGCAATTATTGTATTGTATTAAAAAATTTCCATTTAATACATTTTTTGTATTGTTGTAATTATTCGTAATTGTGTTGTTTCTTGCATTTTTGACTATGATCGTTTGGTCATTGATATTTATGATTTCTGTATTATCGTTCTTTACAAGTTTACATGTTTTTGTTATTGTGCAATGTTTTGATATCCTACATTCGTTTATATAATTGTTTTCCTTATATGTAAAGGTTTCATTATTGTATATGAATATATTTTCAATTCCTGCTTCTATTTCTTTATTTAAATAGGGCATGGGTATTATAGTTATTATTTGTACATATTGGAATGTTTTGGGTATTTTAATTACGAAAATTAATTCATTGTTTTTTTCGAGAATAGCTGTTCTTAAATATTTAATTTTACTTATATTAATTTCGTAATCTTCGATTTCTTGTTTTGTCAAAATGCTAGCGTCACTTATACCATTTTGTGCTGTTGTTATATAGTTTTGTATGTGTTCTATGTGATTTCTTATTGTTGTTAAGATAAGTAAGCTTTCAAGATAAATGGTCCTTTTAAGTATGTCCCTTACTGATTTGTGGAGTCCTTCCATAAAATGCATACTGTTCTTTTGGTTTTGTGCTAGAGTATCTCTTATAAGTAGTATTGTTTTGTTTAGGTGATCGTTAATTTTTATTTGTTGATTTAAATTTGTTATGGAGTTATGTATGTTGGTATCGACTGTATTAAAATGATTAGTGATGTCCTCCTGGTCAGTGTTGTCCATAGTGCCGAAGAGATATTTCCATGCATTCCTACTAAGTTAATCAGTCCACGTTTTTGTCTGTTATTTGGTGTTATTGTTTTTAACTTGCTTAATAATGTATCTATTTCATTTTTTATAAATATTTGTTCATTTGTATTCAAAGTATTTAAATCGTTTCTCATTTCTAGAAGAATATCTGTTGTTTCTTTTACATCCATGTAGTGTAAAATTAAATCTGACTCTATGGGTATACTAGAATTACTATTATTAATCTCTATGTAACCGTTAGTTTCCATTATTGGTTGAAGCACTATGTTGGCTTGGGTTGGTGCTAATAGCATTATTGTCATTATTATCCACAATGTTGCCTGTAATATTGATCAGTTGTTAATTTTAATCTACTATTATATTGTTAAATTTATTGGGTCTTTTTATATTGTCAGTATGTATTCCCTGCAAAGGCATTTTCCTAAATTTTGGTTGTTCCTTATGTCTTAAATTTTTATAGTTTCTTATAAAACCTTCTTGTCGGGTTTCCGTATAAATTTCCCTATTCTTATTTGCTTTTGTTATTCTTTGTTGTTTAACTTTACATAATCTTTCATAAATTGTTGTGTGGTCAATTGTGTGATTTTGGACTTGTAACGGTGTGCATTTAATTGTGCTGTGATATGTGTCATTGTATATCCTAATTGCTCTTTGTATTTGTTGGGTGATTGGTAGATAATTTTCGAGATTTAAAGTTCTTATTTTTTCGGTAATAGTGTTGTTAAGCCTTTCTATGTCGCTGTTACCGGTATGACTGTTTGGCTTTGTAATATGGTATTCTATACCTTCTGCTTGTAGAAACTCCTTTACATTTTCATTGTTGAATTCATTATCAAAAACGATCTTATTAACTTTACCTTTGAGTGCTAAAAATTGTTCTAATTGTGCTACTAGTGTTCTGCTGTTTCTGTCTGTGAGAGGAAAACATGTAGCATGTTTTGAAAATTTATCGATAAAAACAATAAATGCACATTTGCTATTAACATAAGTGTCTACGTGGATAATTTCATTAATAGTTTTTGGTGTTTCGGTTAAATAAAATTTGTTTCTTATCGGATTTCTGTCATACTTTCCTCCGGAACAAATGTCACAATTATTTATAACTTTAGCTATTTGTTCTCTGAGGTTAGGATTATATAGTTTTGTTTTTAGTTTTTCAAAGGTTGCCGTTATTCCACAGTGACCGCTTTCATTTTTGTGAAATAAAGCAATTTGTGTCCTTAAATTAGCTTCGTCTTCTATGTCCATTGCTAATAGTGAGCATTTAACAAATTTTACATCGGTATTTTCGGAGAACTCTTCCTCGATAATTTTTTGAACATTATAGTATTCATGATCGTTAAGGTGGGAATATATGCCTACTTTTCCTCTCCCTATTTCTCTTCTAATGATATCCAAAACATTGTTTTGATCGATATCATTTTTATCTATATATATTCTTTTGTGATTAAATATAGTTTCAACAGTATTTTGTTTCTCTAGAGTAATAATAATTTGTGTTTTGAACCTATTGACGACTGTGTCCAAAATTGGAATGCTATATCCTAGATCTTCTTCTTGCGAGTGGACTGTTTCTACTTCGACTGACATACTATTGGTTTCTTCGTCATTTTCGCAAGTTTCTGCTTGAGCATTAATTTCGTCGTTACTTATTCTGCTCAAGAAGTCAGCGACATTGTTAGTTTTCCCTTTTATATATTCAATTAAGAAATCATATTCCCTCAAGCCAATAAGCCATCTCTGAAGTCTTGGATTTATGTCTTTACCTGAATATTTAGTCATCAGCCATTTCAGTGGTTGGTGGTCACTTTCTAAGTCGAATTGTCTTCCAAAAATGTATGGTCGAAAGTATTTTAAGGCCCATACTATTGCCAACAATTCTTTTTCAATTGTAGCGTAATTAGTTTCGTGTTTATTAAGTGTTCTAGAGGCATATGCAACCGGATGTCCGTCCTGTGACAGAACGGCTCCAATTGCAAAATTACTAGCATCAGTAGTAATTTTGAATTTTTTTGTAAAATTGGGATACCTTAATATGGGAGAGTTAGTGACAACATCTTTCAATTTTTCAAATGAAGTTATGAAAGCGGGATCGTTTTCGTTAACTTTTTGGTCCTTTTTTAGGTATCGGGTCATTGGATATGCAATTTTTGCATAATCTTTAATAAATTTTCTGTAAAATCCCGTCATTCCCAAGAATGATTTTATTTTCTTTGCATTATTGGGTATTTTTAAGTTTCTAATAATTTCGACTTTAGCAGGATTTGGTTTTATTCCGTCTGCTGAGAGGATGTGTCCTAGAAACTGCGTTTCTTTCTTAAGAAAGTCGCATTTGTTAATTTGTATTTTTAATTTTGCATTTTTTAATGCTTTAAATACCAACTTTAAATTGATAATGTGTTCCTTTAGAGAGGTACCAAATACTAATATGTCGTCCATGTAGACGACACATATTTTATTAATGTATTCGTGGAGAACCTTGTTCATAAGCCTTTGGAATGTTGATGGGGCATTCTTCAGACCAAAAGGCATACGGATAAATTCATAATGCCCGAAAGGTGTAGAAAATGCGGTTTTCTTCCTATCTTCTTCTCTAACCATAATTTGGTGGAAGCCCTTAGCTAGATCTAAGGTTGTGAAGTACTGAGCCCTTCCTAATTTATCTAGTAGTGAGTTCAGGTTTGGTATGGGAAATTTATCATCTACTGTACATTCGTTTAATTTCCTATAGTCGATAACAATTCTGTATTTCTTTGTCCCTGAATTATCGAGTTTTTTATCGACGATCCACAATGGGCTATTGTATGGGGAGTTGCTTTCACGTATTATATTTTGTCTAATCATATCCTTAATCTGTCTTTTAATTTCCTCCTCATGCACCTGAGGATATCTATATATTTTAGAATATAATGGCCTATCCGTTGTGGTTATTATTTCGTGATTAACCATATTTGTGCATGACAAAATATCTCCCTCTCTAAAAAACAAATCTCCGAATTCAGTAAGCAGCCTTAGGGTTGCCTGACGTTCTTCTTCGTTCATATAGGAAAAATCAAAACTATCTTTTATATCAATATTCTCAATGTGTTGTAGACTGCAGACGTTTTGAAAGTAAGTAGGGTAATTGTAATCTTCAAAATATAACTTATTATCTAATATTTTTATGTATTTTTGGTCAGTGTTAATTATTGCTTTAAGAGCCTGTAAAAAATTCTGTCCTATTATACCTGAGAAATTTTCATTTGAGAAATTAATAATTTTCCATTGGAGTGTACCATGGCAACCAAATTCTTTTGGGAATGGTGTAGTTACTACATATTTAATTTCGTTCGAGCCGTTCAGTGTCTTGAAATATAAGGGTTTCTCAGGTTTAACCTTTATATATTGTTCCGTAAGTATTCCTTCTGAAAGAATACTAGTGGTAGAACCTGTGTCTATAAGACATCTGATTGACTGATTTCCTATGGAAATCGTAACTATTGGTAAGGTGGATTTTGAGGCGATATTAAAAAATTTATTTCCCTTTCTTCATGGGTTTGAGTCTCATTAATTGTTCCTATTTCCATAGGTTCCTGAGTGGGAAAACGGGTTTCGGTGCTCATATGACTTGTTCTTGTTTGTTTTGTGTCGTTATCTTCACGGAAATTTTGTCTATTTTGCCTGTTATTGTATCTATTAGTGTTTTGGTTGTATTCGTTTCTGTTTGAATTGTTGTTAGTTTGATTGAGTCTATTAGTATTTGTTGCTGTATAATTTTGGGTGTATTCGTTTTTATTTGGAAATGTGTTATTTTGGTTGTATCTATTAGTATTTGTTGTTGTATAATTTTGGGTGTATTCGTTTTTATTTGGAAATGTGTTATTTTGGTTGTATCTATTAGTATTTGGAGTTTTCCTATGGTTTAAGTGAATAGCCCTGGGGTCATCTAGTGCTTTAATTTGTGAATATCTCATCACAATGTTATTTAGAGTAGTGTTAAGGTCGAAATGTACTCTCATTGGGATATCTATTTTTTCTACAAGTATATTTGCTAAGTCTACATCTACTCTATCCGGTCTGTAAATATCTGGTTGATTTTCGTCAAATAAATATATTTGGCTTAACTCATATTTAGCTTTATCAAAATAATTAAATAATTCTCTTAAATTGCTTACTTTTATATTTCTGCATCTGTTGAAGACGTCGCTGTACGTTGTTCTCGGCTTGTAATACTTCATTAGTTTGGCTTTAACTTCATTCCATGTTGTGTTCGAACCCGATTCTCTGATATAACTTCCGACTTCACCACTTATTTTCTCGTTGATTATGATCGCCATTATTAAATTCGTTAACTGAAGATTATTATCTGGGCATAAGGCGAATACTGCTTCCACTGATTTTATAAAGGCATTGACGTCATGGTTGTTGTCCAGAACTTTCAGTTGCCTAAACTGTGTTATAATTTCTTTAGGGGTTAACAGGTATTCATGAACTTCCTGCCGTTGCAATATTCCCAGTTGTGTTCTCAACTGATTTATTATCTCTTCTTGGGCCCCAATTACTTGTGCCATTTGTGTTTCATTGGCTGGTTGTGCCAAATCTCTGTTTGCGTCAAATCTGCTCATTTTTGTAGGCTTTTGTTTTATTATTCACTTCACTTTTTAACTTAAAAAAAATTTTTGAACGCTTTTATTCTTTAGAATAAATGTGTTTTCTAACTTTAGTTCGAGTTTAAAATTTATTTTATTAAAACTTCAGTTTTAAATACAGTTTCTTTTGAAAAAAAAATTAAACTTTAGTTTAGATAGCTCACTTTGTTTTACTTTATTAAAACTTAAGTTTTGAATACAGTTTCTTTTGAAAAAATTAAACTTTAGTTTAAATAGTTCACTTTGTTTCACTTTACTAAAACTTTAGTTTTAATTAGAGTTTCTTTTGAAAAAATTAAACTTTAGTTTAAATAGTTCACTTTGTTTCACTTTACTAAAACTTTAGTTTTAATTAGAGGTTCTTTCTTGGTAAAAGTTCTTAAGAATTTTACCCCTCGACTGCGCCAATTACGTTGTTAAAAGAAAAAAACTGGTTCCTTTGAGTTCTGATATTCAACTAACTTTTCTTTATTCATTCATCTTATTTTTAAGTACAATTTTCTTAAAATCTAAAACTTATTCCTATGGTGAAAAAATATGTTGATCAAACAAAATTGATCGTAAAAATTTCTTTATGTCAATTTTGTTTGGTCATTCATTTTTTTCTGTTCAACGAAAATTGTAAACACAAATTGGTTTTTGATTATTGATTCATAATTTGTATTTCAATTGTCGTTGCCCTTTCTTAAATCGTAAAAATTAATGAATGAATTTAGGAGAATCAAATTTCAACAAAAATTAATTTAAAAGAAAGAAAAACATAAGCATTTTATTTTACTTGTGTCAACGACACTCTGAGAAGGAGCTTCTAGCCATCGGCTACTAAATATTTTCGACCATATCTATTTGGACGAAAATTCATAACCGAAACTGACCACAAGCCACTTACTTGGTTATTTTCCATAAAGGAACCAAATTCGAAATTGGTAAGATGGAGATTAAAGCTCTCAGAATTCGATTATGAAATAAGGTATAAAAAAGGGACAAAAATAGCAATGCGGATGCACTTTCAAGAATAGAACCTGAAACTGCCAATATTTATTCTCTAGAAACAGAAACTCTTAGTATAAAAGTAACCGAATCTCCTATCAACATGTTTAGGAATCAAATTATTATTAATAAGATTTTCTCAGGAGCAGCCAGAATTAAAAGTGAAAAAATATTTAAAAATAATAGGAAAGTTATAGGAATTAAAGAACTAGATAGAGAAACTTCAATTTCCTTGTTAATAAACCATTTCAACCCAAATCAATTAAGCGCAATTTTTATAGAAGACGAATTTTTTGACACAATCAAGAACACTTATGAAGAACTATTTGCAAACAACAATAAATTTAGGATTGTTAGAAGCACTCGTATGCAAAGAGATATCAAAGATGAAGAAAAATTAACAGAAATAATAGAAAAAGAACATTTAAGTAAAAATCACCGAGGAATACAAGCCGTTTTTGAAGAACTAAAAACAAAAGTCTACCATCCACAATTAAAACTAAGAATAACACAATATATAACTGTGAAACATGCACCATTGAAAAATATGATAGGAAACCTCCCAAAGTACCACTTAAAATTAGCGAAACCCCCTCGAAACCAAGAGAAATTTTACACATAGATGTATTCTACACGTTGAAGAAGGAAATGTTTATGACAATGATAGACAAATTTTCAAAACACGCAGTTGCTTACAAAATCAACAGCAGAACTTGGACGGAATTCAAAACTAAGCTCTTGCAGTACATAAATACACACGGTAAAATAGAAAAAATAATTGTCGATAATGAGTTAGGATTCAAAGCCATCCCAATGCAAGAATTTTTTAAAGAAGAAAATATTAATTTACATTTTACATCAAGTAGTAATCACACATCAAATTCAGACATCGAAAGGCTACACAACACTATTAACGAGCACATAAGACTATTAAGACACGACGAGAGAAATAAAGACGAAACTACTGAAGAAAAAATTTTTAGAATAATAGGATCTTACAACAACAACATAGCACAACTAAAATTAAGCCAATAGACTTTTTAAACGGAAAAGTGAACGAGGATAAATACAGTGAAATACATGACCTAATTTCTAGGAAAAAGGAAGAATACATAAATAAAATAAATAAAAATAGGAAAGATGTAAAAATAGAAGAAGGTAAATTACATTAAGGAAATTAGAGGAGGTAAAAACCATCGAAAGTATAGGAAAATTGAATCAAGGAAAATTGATGAAGAACATGTCGAAAGTACTAAGACAGGACACAAATATTATAAAACACACATCAAACAAAATAAAAGATTTCAAGACAAAAATAATCCCAAAATAAAAGCTAAATAATAAACCTTTCTATGTACACATATATATGTAATACCCTCTTTTCCAGATGACAACGTGGATACTTCTAATTACCCTTTTTACAATTACGAATGCACAATTCATCGACATACAGGACCTAACGAATAACCATGGATATATACCAATCAAAATAAAAGACGTAACCATCATCGACAAATATATAAAAATAATACACGTTATTAATACAACACAGTATCTAGAAACAGCAAATATATTACAAGAAAACATTAATAAACTAGCAAACACTTACACGAACATTAGCCCACTACTAGACAGTGTTAATAAAAGTATGGACATATGCAAAACAAAAATAAAAAACTTGACACCTAAATTCAGACAGAAACTAGGACTAGTTAACGCAATAGGTAAAGGACTGAAATATGTGATAGGAACAATGGACAGCGATGACGAAGAAATATTCAACAAAATCAATATCCTTGTGAAAAATAATAGAGACACAATGACAGCTCTAGACGAAATTTCATATCTAAGCCCTTCTATGTCAGACAAAATATTTAATATTACAAACCACATAAATAGCCAACAAAAAATCGTGCAAAAATACGTAAATAAATTCAAGACGGAAGTACAAAATAAAATTCTTGACTTGGAGGACGAAACCATTTTTCTTCAGAATGTCTTTCAAATAAATAACGATGTAAACCTATTAATGGACCACATAAATGAAATTGGACTTGTTATTTTTAACTCCAAATTAGGAATAATTCCATCGGACATACTGACGAGAGAAGAATATAATTTTATAGATGGAATAGAATCGTATCTTCAGACAAAAGTATCCCTAACATACAGAGAAAATTTCGTAGTTTTAACATTGAGTGTGCCAAGATTTCTAAATGAATCATTTTCTGAAGTAATATTTAAACCACTTCCTAATAATGAAAATAAAACCTTAATATTAAACCAAAACACTGTTCTTATTTACAAAAATGAAACATATAAATCAAACACATTAGAATACAAAAACCTAGAAAAAATAAATGATAATTGTTTAACAGATATTTTACAAAATGTGGAACCTAAAAGTAATATGAATATAACAAAAAATCAAGAAGAAAGAGAAATTTACCCTGGTTTACTTATATTTAAGCATTATAAAGATAAAATTGAAACTAATTGTGAAAACCAGGGACCGTAACAGTTATTCCTTTTTTCATAAAAGTCTGATGATAAAAGTTATTTTTTGATTTTTATTATTTTGAACAAAAATAACAGTTATTTTTTTATTTTTATTTTTTTGAACAAAAATAACAGTTATTGTTTGATTTTTGTTTTTTCGATCAAAAATAACAGTTATTTTATTATTTTTATTTTTTTGAACAATTATAAAAGTTATTTTTTGATTTTTATTTTTTAGATCAAAACTAACAGTTATTTTCTGATTTTTATTTTTTCGAGCAAAAATAAAAATTATTCTTTAAAGAAATAAACGTGTTATAATTATTTAGTTGACTTTAAATATTTTTTTTAATGGGCATAAGATATCCCAATGATGATTACACATTTAAATAACAACTCAATAATTATAACACGTACATTTCTTTAAAGAATAATTTTAATTTTTGCTCGAAAAAATAAAAATCAAAAAATAATTGTTATTTTTGTTCAAAAAAATAAAAATCATAAAATAACTGTTATTTTTGATCGAAAAAATAAAAATCAAAAAATAACTGTTATTTTTGTTCAAAAAAATAAAAATCAAACAATAACTGTTATTTTTGTTCAAAAAAATAAAAATTTAAAAATAACTGTTATTTTTGTTCAAAATAATAAAAATCAAAACTTTAAAAATCATAATATTTTATCAAAGAAAAGTTCATAAGGATCAATATGTTATACTTGAATCAGTTTGCCAGCATTTACTTCTATATGCTTTTTTTGTTTTAAAATTTAAAAATAACTGTTATTTTCGGTCCCTGGTAAAAACCCATACATATTGGAAAATTTCAAGACTTATCTATTAAAGTTCGAAAACTGCATTGTTAAAACACAACTAAGAACTTACGAAAATTATAAAATAAATGTAAAAGAAATGTTTATTTATAACCCCTAATAAAATAATCATATAAACAATATTTTTATCTCTAAGATAACCTCTAATAAAATAATCTTATAAGCAACATTTTTTCTTTATAATTTTCTTTAAATACTTAAATAATAAATCCGGAATTAAATGTTTACAAAAAAAAAAAAATTTAATATTTTTTTAAAAACCTTTTAAACATTGTTTAAAATAAAAGCAAGCAAACATACATACTTAAATAAATATACTTACGTACAAATTTTCGTTTAATTGTTCCCATTTAAAAGAAAATCTTTAACATGCATATTTGTCCACAACACTGTGTACAATCATGCATGCATAAAACACTTGAAATATTTTAATCATTCTTTTCCAAGAATGCTTGTTTGCATTTCCAATACATTTTGGGTGGCCAGCAATTAATAATAAACTCTAACTAGATCAATTGATTTTGAAATTCGAACTTCTTAAGATTTATTGCCCAACCAATAAAATAAAAAAAAACTTTTTGTAAACAATTGATTTCCTAATATTTCATAAGAAATTACCAATAAGCATTATTTTGTATTTAAAACTAAGATTTTGAAAAATAAAGTCAGTCACATTTTTTGACCACAACGAAAAACACACAACAGCGGTTTTTATTTTTTTTGCAGTTCTCAACAAGTGATTGTAGAAAAGACAAGTATTAATATAAAATATAAACATAAAAAATGAGCAAAAAACTTAGATAAATGTCGTGTAAAAATGAGCCGGATGTATTTTGTTATGTGTGCGGCAAATTTATGACCAAAAATAAACGGCGCAATTTCTCAATTGTGTAGTAAAATCCCCACCATTTCCGCAGGTGGATTTACACTTCCCGTTTACATCAAGATAGAAAGTCACTTCTTGAAGATCCGTATAATATACCATGTACTTACCTTTTATCGCCCTCCCAAATCATCTTCGAGCATGTGTGGTACATCAGATGATCTAACACCGAAGCTTTACAATCAACTTGATCTTGATGATCTTATAAGAGACCACGAGCTAACAAAAGCGAAATAACGAACATAAAAGGTCTTTTTAAGAGGCTCGGCCAAAAATATGTTACAAGTGACTGGCGGTTATTAGTTGATAGTAGCGGAGAGAGCCTTAAGGCTGTTTAATTACATATTGGCAACGAGAAGCCATATATACCTATTCAACATGCCATGAAATGAAAGAAACATATGAAACTATGGCCACTTTATTAAGAAATTTGAAGTATGAAAATCACAATTGGAAAGTGTGTTGCGACTTAAAAGTTGTTGCTATTTTAACAGGCCTTCAGGGTGGCTATACACAGTATTACTGTTTTCTCTGCCTCTTTGATAGCCGAGATCGCAAAAATCACTACATAAAAAAGGATTGGAAAATAAGAGCCATACGCACCTTTGGCCTACACAATGTAAGGCACCCTGCGTTGATTTAAAAGGACAATGTAATTTAACCACCACTACATATAAAGCTCGGCTAGTTAACAATTTTGTGAAAGCAATAGACAAGGAGAGTAGAGCCTTTGTTTATTTGAAAACAATATTTCCAAACCTTTCATGTACAAAAATTGGCGAAGGGGTTTTCGATGGCCCTTAAATTCGAAAATTGCTTCTAAGTTCTAACTTTAAAAAGTTATTATCATCAAATGAGAAATCTGCGTGAAATTCATTTCGACAAATTGTTTCTATCTTTCTAGGAAACATCAGGAGTCCAAATTACAAAGAAATCGTCCGTGATTTTCTTGAAAACTATTCAAAAATCGGTAAATATTAAATGAATTTTCTTATTCATATTTGTTTATTTTCCTAATTTCTTATTTAAGGTGTAAATATGTCACTAAGAAAACATTTCTTGCACTCGCATCTGGACTGTTTTCTGGAAAACCTTGGTGATTTCATCCACAACTTAAGACCATGGATCAACATTATCAGGCCTTATGAAATGAAAATATGATAGGAGATTTTATTTGGTTTCTTACAAGAGAATCATACACAGAAAATCATAGGCGACAAAACAAAAGTCGAAATTATTTTTAGATTATGCTTTGTAAATCTTGTTGCTTTGTAAAATAACTACTTGATAACTTTGTTTGTACTTTCACTTTATCGGGAATAAAACAGGAATTTATCCATGGATTTTAATGAAATAAAATTAATTTTTTTTCTAATATAAGCAGCTTTATGAAAAAATAATAAAAATATAGAATTAAACAAAATACTGTGCAATAAACAGGGTAAACCCGTTAAAAAAATCACAAAACTTTTAGCTCTACACAAATTTGCGATAAAAAAATGTCAAAGTAGGTACTTTCACTTTATCGGGAATAAAACAGGAATTTATCCATGGATTTTCATGAAATAAAATTTGTTTTTTTTTTCTAATATATGCAGCTTTATGAAAAAATAATAAAAATATAGAATTAAACAAAATACTGTGCAAGAAACAGGGTAAACCTGTTAAAAAATCACAACACTTTTAGCTCTACACAAATTTGCGATAAAAAAATGTCAAAGTAGTACTTTCACTTTATCGGGAATAAAACAGGAATTTATCCATGGATTTTCATGAAATAAAATTTATTTTACTTCTAATACATGCAGCTTTGAGCTTAAGTACTAAAACTGGTAAGTATTTGTTGATTTAAATTTTTATGAGTTTTTTGAATTCAAAAATTTTACAAAAAAAAAATATTTTTTTTGCCACTTCGACCTCAATAACTCTGAAAATAATGCCTAAATTAAAAAATGATATTTGAGAAACTTATATCTGGAGTAATTTAAAATGTTTGGACGGATTGCATGCCAAAATCGGGTATGTCGTTCCAAGGTTATGATAAGATGTAAGGAGCAGCCTTTTCAAACATCTCAATTTTTAGAAAAAAATTTTTTAAAAAAAACCTTACCTTTGAAATAATGATGATTTTTGTAGTTAGATGACTATAGCGGATCAAAAAAATATAGTGGTTATTCAAGGAATTTTTGCTTGTTGCATATTGTTACCAAAGAAAAATGTATAAAATATTTAGCTATATTTTGTTAAAAGATTTTGTTTGTTGTGCTTAATTCCCTATTTAAATAATTGATAAAAAGTACTGAAATTTATTGTTGGAGGATAAGCTGTTCCTATGCGCATTTCACTGGTTGCTTAGGCCAGATCATCAGGAAACGTTCTCCTAAATAATTTTAGAAAAGCCAAAGCTATCAGCAAACAAAACTACAGAGGGAATGAGAATTACCTACAAACACTCAAAAAGTCTTGTTTGCAACGATATCAAAGCTTAAACAAAATACCAAACAATAAATCAGTGTTGAGTTTTTATCTTTTTTACATTTCCCGCTACAATTAGTTAGAATTCTCCCAACATTAATTGTAGTTGTAAATGGGTAAAGAAAAAACATATTAAAAACAAAAACAAAGTGCTTTTATTGTTTTCGCAAGAAATCAAAATAAAAACAATTTGCCAGTTCAGTTTTTTATGCACGTGCACTTGCCAAAATTTATTATCAAAGTTGTTTGTTGGAATACTATTATTTATTAAAAGATTTTGTTTGTTGTGCTTAATTCCCTTTTTAAATAATTGATAAAAAGTACTGAAATTTATTGTTGGAGGATAAGCTGTTCCTATGCGCATTTCACTGGTTGCTTAGGCCAGATCATCAGGAAACGTTCTCCTAAATAATTTTAGAAAAGCCAAAGCTATCAGCAAACAAAACTACAGAGGGAATGAGAATTACCTACAAACACTCAAAAAGTCTTGTTTGCAACGATATCAAAGCTTAAACAAAATACCAAACAATAAATCAGTGTTGAGTTTTTATCTTTTTTACATTTCCCGCTACAATTAGTTAGAATTCTCCCAACATTAATTGTAGTTGTAAATGGGTAAAGAAAAAACATATTAAAAACAAAAACAAAGTGCTTTTATTGTTTTCGCAAGAAATCAAAATAAAAACAATTTGCCAGTTCAGTTTTTTATGCACGTGCACTTGCCAAAATTTATTATCAAAGTTGTTTGTGGGAATACTATTATTTATTAAAAGATTTTGTTTGTTGTGCTTACTTCCCTTTTTAAATAATTGATAAAAAGTACTGAAATTTATTGTTGGAGGATAAGCTGTTCCTATGCGCATTTCACTGGTTGCTGGGAGAATTCTAACTAATTGTAGCGGGAAATGTAAAAAAGATAAAAACTCAACACTGATTTATTGTTTGGTATTTTGTTTAAGCTTTGATATCGTTGCAAACAAGACTTTTTGAGTGTTTGTAGGTAATTCTCATTCCCTCTGTAGTTTTGTTTGCTGATAGCTTTGGCTTTTCTAAAATTATTTAGGAGAACGTTTCCTGATGATCTGGCCTAAGCAACCAGTGAAATGCGCATAGGAACAGCTTATCCTCCAACAATAAATTTCAGTACTTTTTATCAATTATTTAAAAAGGGAATTAAGCACAACAAACAAAATCTTTTAATAAATAATAGTATTCCCACAAACAACTTTGATAATATATTTTGTTTATTTTGTTTTTATCCTTCTCTTCAGCTTTATTACATACTAATATTTTTTTAAGAGAAATACTACTTTCTTCAAAATGCTTGTTTATTGAATACTGGGACTGCTATCAAAACAACTCTTAATTGGACTATTATTTCCTTCTTTTTATTTTAATTTTTTAAAAATCACCTAGTTAAAATTTACTTGTACAAAGCGCTTTTTACTTGTACATATGCGCTACAGAAGTTTCTTTGAAATAATTCCTTATATGGAGACAAGTATGTATGTATTTGAGTCAAAATTTTATTTGCAAAATTTGTTCATTGTAAGGACAAACTTAATTTATGAAAATTCGTTATAAGGTAATCAAAGTACACGTGTAAATAAGAATGAAAAAGTTGACTTTTTGGAATAAATTTATAGTTAAATTTAATCCAGTACATTTGTGCTTAAAGCACTACTGAAAATCAATTCAGTTTGACTAAGAGGCTGACTTCCAAAAGGTCAATTGCTTTGTATTAGAACAGAGTATAATCACCCTTATCGTGGTTGGCGTATTTAAAATACGACTGCGACTGTTTGGTAATAGATTAAGGACAACGTGAACTTATTTCCTTTAATCTATTACCAAACAGTCGCAGGCGTATTTTAAATTGGCTTTTTTTCTTCTTTTTATAACGTTTATTTAAACATTTTCATATAACAAATTTTTACTATAATAAACAAAAAGTATTACATATAACTTAGATATAGCACTATCCCAAGAACGGGATCTCAAGTATACTAATTATGTTCTAACTATTATTTTGATAATATATATTTATTTATATTATTATACGTATAATTTATATAACGTGTTAATGTAAGGAAAAAAATGGGAAAAAACTTTACTTTTATATCGCAAAAGGTTAAAAAAAGGTCAGGTAATAAAAAGAAAAAGAGAAAAATTATTCGGTGAGCCACCAATATTTGTTAACATTTAAGTTAGGAATAATATTTTTATCTTAAGAAAAATGCTAGTCTTAAATGCTAGCATGAAACCATTACTATCGAGGTATAAGAAGGCCTCAGGTGGTACATATCCAGAATTTAGACATTTTATAATGTATTCTTTATTAACGTAGTAAGGTACCATAATTAAATTATTGTCATTGTATTCAATACATCTTAGTATATGATTCCTTACATACAAAATAAAATTGTCCATTCTGCTTACTTTTGCCACTTTATACAACTTCTTATTCGAAATGTATTTAGTATAATTGCTATCTGGAGACCTATATACATATTGCCATACAGGCTCTCAAACATTTTCTTTCAAAGATTCTATATTTCTCCATCTTTGAAACAACTTAATTATATATAAAAGAAAGTAAATATTTGGATTTCAGTAATTTGGTCATAACTTGGGCATTTTTTAACCGATTTGATAGATTTATATACCGACGTCTTTGGGAAGAAATTTACCATTTACATTGGTAATAAAACTTGGACTCGAAAAGGTCTACGGTTCCCGAAAATAGGCATTTTTCTTAAAAAAAATTATATTTTGGTAATAACTTTTTTGTATCTGAACCGATTGTTCTACTAAAAATTTTCGATCTTTTGATATATTAGACGTGTCCATAGGTCATATAACAGCTCTAAAATTTTAGTTTTTATAAAAATGTTGATGCTTTTTAGCCCATTTTTAGTGTATTTTGCTAATAACTTAACCATTTCTTAACCGATTTGGTAGATTTATATACCCACGTCTTTAAGAAGAAATTTACCATTTACTTAGATTATAAAAGTTGGACTCGGGAAGATCTATTGTTCCCGAAAATGGGTATGTTTCAAAAAAAAAATTTTATTTTGGGGATTACTTTTCCATTATTGGGAAAAAACTTTCGGGGTTTTCGGGAAATATATGCTGCTAAAATCTGACATTTTGGTATATAAAACGTGTTCATATGTGATACTAGAGCCCTAAAATTTAAAATTTTGAGTATTTTTAATAATGTCTTTGTACGGGAGGTACCACGCCCACTTTTCCAATCGCGCCCATATTTTGTGGGATACTGTGTATTGATAACCGATATGTTTGTACCTAATTTGGGAACTTTAGCTCGTTTCGTTCTCCAGATATACAGAAATACATAACGTCTTTGTATGGGAAGTGCCACACCCACTTATCCAATCCCTCCCATTTTTTTTAGAGAGTTTGTGTATTGGCAAGCAAGATGTTTGTACCAAATTTCAAAGCCGTAGCTCTTGCCGTTCTCGAGATATGCAGAAAAAAGAATTTAACAAACAACAACAACATGGGATTTATGGGAAAAAAACAACAACAACATGGGATTTATGGGAAAAATTAGAGGTAGTCGTGGTTTTTTGCTCATATCTCAGCCATTTATGGACCGATCTTCCTGAATTTCAAAAGCAAACAAATCCGGACTATATGTGACATAAATGTGTAACAACCTAGCCTTCATCATATCTGGGGTCTTCGGAAACCCCATTTCAACGGACGGACAGACGGACAGACGGACAACCGGATTTGAACTTCCCTTCTCATAAGAAGCCAGAATATATATACTTTGTATGGTCTTAAATCAATATTATAGAAATTACAAACGGAATGACAAAATTATATATACCCTTTTACCTTCGGTGAAGGGTATAAAAATACTCAAAATTTTAAATTTTAGGGCTCTAGTATGACATATGAACACGTTTTATATACCAAAATGTTAGCAGCATATATTTCCCGAAAACCCCGAAAGTTTTTTCCCAATAATGGAAAAGTAATCCCCAAAATAAAATTTTTTTTTTGCAACATACCCATTTTCGGGAACAATAGATCTTCCCGAGTCCAACTTTTATAATCTAAGTAAATGGTAAATTTCTTCTTAAATACGTGGGCATATAAATCTACCAAATCGGTTAAGAAATGGTTAAGTTATTAGCAAAATACACAAAAAATGGGCTAAAAAGCATCAAAATTTTTATAAAAACTAAAATTTTAGAGCTGTTATATGACCTATGGACACGTCTAATATATCAAAAGATCGAAAATTTTTAGTAGAACAATCGGTTCAGATACAAAAAAGTTATTACCAAAATATAATTTTTTTTAAGAAAAATGCCTATTTTCGGGAACCGTAGACCTTTTCGAGTCCAAGTTTTATTATCAATGTAAATGGTAAATTTCTTCCCAAAGACGTCGGTATATAAATCTATCAAATCGGTTGAAAAATGCCCAAGTTATGACCAAATTACTGAAATCCAAATATTTTCTTTCTTTTATATATAATTAAGTTGTTTCAGTTGCGTCCCCCCCCCTTCATTTTCTTTATTACAGGCACCAGCATCATGTCCAGCATGACTTCCGTTATCACTCTGCTTTTAAACTTTGATCTATTTAACGAAATAATTTCAACAAATAGAGATTGGGAATTTTTGCATCTTAAAAACTTCCAAAAACCGATAGATCTACTGTATGGCAACACGACAGTGGTGGTGGTGTGTTTCCCTTTTTCGCATATTCACCTTTCATACTCAAACAACAAACTCACACAAACATATTTGTTTATAAAAAAAAACTTACACACGGCCTATTTACTTATATAAACTATAATTTCGCATGCGTACCAGTGGTCGAGTGGTCTAGCAGTTATGTCACCAGTAAACTTCTGGGTGTTGGCGGGTTCAAATCCCATTCGATTAATTTTTTTTTCTCTTGGTATTTATAAATTATTTTTAATTAAATAAAAAATATATCTTTCATACTCAAACAACAAACTCACACAAAGATTTGTTTATAAAAAAAAAATTTACACACGGCCTATTTACTTATATAAACTTTAATTTCGCATGCGTACCAGTGGTCGAGTGGTCTAGCAGTTATGTCACAAGTAAACTTTTGGGTGTTGGCGGGTTCAAATCCCATTCGATTAATTTTTTTTTTCTCTTGGTATTTATAAATTATTTTTAATTAAATAAAAAATATATCATTTTTTGCTATTTTTTTTTTTCTTTTATATGCTCTAAAAAACGCTCTTTTTTTATAAAATTTAGAGTTTTGTACTATATAAATGCGCATTTCTTTTCTGTGGCTAATAATTTTATATAAAAACCAAACAATTTATTTTAGACAAAACCCTTAATATCTCAAAGCAAGAAATTTCGACTAAAGCCATTATTATTTAATGCCACAGATATATTACATATGTATGTATATTTATATAAATATCCTTTTGTTCTTATCGCACCATGGTGAAGGGTATATAAGATTCGGCATAGCCGAATATAGCACTCTTACTTGTTTTGTACTGAAACTGTTTTTATCAAAGACTATAAAGGATTTGTTGTTTATCATATTATGTACAAGTATAATAAGGTATATAGCAAATTTGTATTTTAATAATTTATATATTAATCCAGGGATCCATATACTATCGAATGCTTTCTCGAAATCAATCAGACAAGCTCCTGTGCACATCAATCTGCTTAGGTTCCAGTAAATATCAGAAAGTAATAAATGTATTGCGTGGATCGTAGCGTGTCTATATCTGAATCCAAATTGCCTATCGTTACCTAGACCATTCTTTTTGCAAAGTTCTACTATATAGTTGTTAATACATGCCTCAAATATCTTGCTTATATTCGGAAGTAAGCTAATTGCCCTCAAATTTCTTGGGTCACTGGGGTCTTTATCTTTCTTTGGCAGCACTACCAATTTGGCTGTCTTCCATGCTCTAGGAAAATAAGAGTTGTTCAGCATATTATTAAAGAGTATGAGGTATTCTAACACAATCACTTCTGGGATATGTTTCAAGATAATATTGGGAATGTTATCAATTCCTGACGATATTTTGTTCTTTAAGTGAGAGAAGATGTAGAAAAGTGTATCTTTATTTACAAAAAACTGTTCATTAATTTCATTGGCCTTATTGGATGAATTAAATATCGTTACAGTTGATCTATTGTTTTCAAACTCAGTTTTATTTTCTAAAAAACTAGAGAAACAACTATTAATTTCAACATGAAGGTTGTTATCAGGATCAATCTCCTTGTGAGAGTGAACTGATTCTAAAAAGGTTCCAATTACATTCATCTTCTGATTTTTATATATGTTTCGACCTTTTTCAATTGAATTTTGTGTTATTTTTAGAATTTTTCTAATCAGGCTTTCAAGGTCATTAATTTTCTAAACGTAAATAAAAGACTTTTTTATTTAATTTTTTCGTATTCCTACGTTTCGTCGGTATTTTCCGACCTCATCAGGGATTCGTTTTTATTAAATCTGGCAACCATGTAAATATAAAGAAAACAAATAACCACTAAGAAATATCAACAACAATAACCTTAGCACTAGAATAATTACACTTACAATAAGTCTTCTCGTCAAATTTACATCACTTTTAAAAAATTAACATCACAGGTTTTATACGACATTTAATGAACGACACAAAACAGATTTAATTAATAAAAAATAAATGCAAAAATAAATAACGAAAAATTAAAATATCACAGTTGAATTATTCTTATAGCTAGGATCACAGTTGGAGTAAAACTAAGTTAAAGCTATGGTGTAATTAGCATTGATGTTATTTTTATCTTCTTTGATGTTAATTGACATTTCTGTTTTTTCCTGTATTCTTAAACTTTCAATAGTGTAGCGTTTATTTTGGTTTCTTTCTTTATTTAATATTCTGACGTTTTTTAAGTCGGGGTTGTGTTGCATTTCTATGCAGTGTATTGCTAATCCAGTTGTTTGCTTTGCTTTTCTAATATCAGATTCATGTTCGTCTATTCTAGTACCTAAACTTCTTTTTGTTGTGCCTATATATACTTTTTCCCACGTTTCGTTCTCCTTGCCATCACATTTAATTTCGTATACTACGTTGCTTTGTTGTGTTTTTTCAATTTTACTTTTTGTTTGTGTAAACAGTGAGCTTATTGTTTGGTTGGGTTTTTGCGCCAATATTACTTCTTTATCTTTAATAATTTCTCTTAGTTTTTTATTTTCTGTAAGTCTAGGTATGTATTGTAGGCTATATAATCTGGTGTTGCCAGATGCATTTTTATTGTGGGAGTTATTGGTTTCCCCTGAATTATCATTTAATGCAGAATTAATTAGATTGTTTATCATATATTTAGGAAAACTGTTGTTTTTTAATATTTCTTTGATTTTATTTATGTTTTTTGGTATGAATTTTTCATCACTCAATTTGACGACTTTTTTAATGAGATTTGATGCTGTGTTGATTTTCTGATTTCTTGGTTGTGTGGAGTGGTAGTTTATTAAACGCCCTGATGCAATGGATTTTGCGTACCAATCTGTCACGATTCTGTTGTCTTCTCTATATATTCTCATATCCAAATACGGTATAGAGTTGTTTTCTTCTTTTTCTATTGTGAATTTTAATTTCGTATGGTAACTGTTAAATAATTTAAGGATTTGCTCTTCATCTTTTCTTTTTATTATTGCAAACAGATCATCTACATATTTGGTTATACTTTTAATATGTATATTTTGTTTACGTAGTTCCTCTGTTGTTTCCTCCAATAGGGCATCTAGAACAATATCTGCAATAGTTGGGGATAACGGATTTCCCATTGGCATTCCATATGTCTGGTAGTAAACTTTCTCTCCATATATAAAATAGTCATTGTCATTTAAACAAAATTTAAGTAGAGTTAGGAATTCTGTCCTAGGTATCTTTGTGTTATTTTTAATATTATTCCATTGATTCATAATATTTTTAATGGCTAAATGTATAGGTATGTTGGTGAATAACGATACCACGTCCAGGGATATTAATATATCGTCTTCGTCTAACGTTATTTCCTTCAATTTTTCTTTCAGTTCCATTGCGTTTTTAATGTTGTATTTTTCCAATATTATATTTTTTTAAATAGTTCCAATATATTTTGATAGGTTGTGACATGGTACTTCCACTGATGATGAGATCGGTCTTAAAGGTAAATTTGGCTTGTGTATTTTAGGGAGGCCATATAATCGGGGAGCGGTTGCAGCATTCGATGTTAGCTTATACTTTTCATATTTCGTAATGTGTTCTTGTTTAAATAAATTCATTATTAGTTTGTTATTAGTTCTTAGTAGTTTTTGTGTTGGGTCTATTTGTAGTATTTTATAAGTAGATTTATCTTCTAACAGTTTATTCATTCCTTTCTCATAGTCGCTTCTATACATGATGACCGTTTTGTTGCCTTTGTCTGATTTTGTAATAACTATTTCGTTTTTATACATGTTTAAAGTTCTCCTCGTGTCTTCATAAATGTTTAATATAAATTTTTCCTTTTTATTATTTTTCATGGTTCTTTTATGTGTTAGTATCCTATTTGCTAACTTAGACCTTCTTAGATCTTCTGTTCATCGTCTTTTACCAAGTAATCATTACTAACATTCTCTTTTTCTAGTTCTTCAGGTTTAATTCCTGAACACCTAAGCCAACTTTCGTTTTCCTGGGAAACCCTAATAAAATCTATATTGGAGGCATGTACGGGTCTAAACTGTTTCCTTACCTCGCTTAACATATTAGATGAGTCACGCTGGTCAATGTTCCTAAGTTTTTCCTGAAAATGATTATTAACTGATATGCAAAAGTTTTCGTTTATAAGTTTTTTGATTAATCTTCATTTAGTTTTCAATAAATTTAATTCCGTATTCGATTATAAGCATTCTAGTGTATTATGTTTCTTAATAATTGTTAAAATTTTACTCTTTTCAGAATGTAATTTTTTAATTATTGGATTGGTAAATTTCTCAGAAGAGTTAATGTCTCTGAATTTTGGAACTGATTTCTTATTCGGACGTTTAAGGGGTAAAAAGTGTAACTATTTTTGGTACTTTTTTTATAAAACATTTTTTTTTATTTATTGAAATATTCGTATTAAATTATGGGCTCCCACTATAATATTGAAATTTTTTATGCTTCAATGGGGAGACAAAAAAGTACCAAAAAGGGAAAATAGGGAGTAAACGGGTAAAATCTGTATTTTGGTACTTTTTTGCAACCCATCTATCTTTTAAACCCATTAACATAGAAATAATTGTTATATCACATTTGAAAGTTATCTAAAAATGCCAAATATGAATTTGGTACTTTTTCAAAATTCGGACATTTAAGGGGTAAAAACCGTAACTATTTTTGGTACTTTTTTACAAAACATTTTTTTTTATTCAAATATTTAGTTTTTGCTGTTGTTCAATAAAAAAAATAAGCGGACAGGTGTCTAGTACTTTTTTGAAATTCGGCCTTTTTGGGGAGTAAACGGGTAAAACCTGTATTTTAAAACTTTTTTGCTATGCCATCTATACCTAATTCTGTTATTTTTGTTTCAAAACATTTTTCTTCATCTACCTATCTATATATGTATATAAAATTGTAACGTTACGCACGTCCCAAACGCCTGAAGCTAAAATGTTGAAATTTGACCGGGAGCTTGGCCTCTCGCTAAATCGATTCCCTAGGATGGGAGTTTTGAAAATGTTTATGGTTAGAGGTTAAAAAAGCTAAAAACGGGTCAATTCCCTAACCTCATGTTCATCAAAAAAATAAGCGGATAGGTGTCTGGTACTTTTTTGAAATTCGACCCTTTTGGGGAGTAAACGGGTAAAATCTGTATTTTAAAACTTTTTTGCCACTCAGTCTATCTATTAAACCAATAAACTTTGGAATAAAAAAATATCACATTCGTAACGTATCTAAAAAAAATACAAATAAAAATTTGGTACATTTTCGAAATTCGAACGTTTAGGGGTGAAAATCGTACCTATTACAAAGTAGCGGGTTGAAACCTAGAAACATAAAGTTTGGCGTAAAAATATGTCCACAAAAGAAAAGGAGACGCTAACGAAGTAGCGGGTTAAATGCTAGTATAATATATAACCAGCGTTGCCAGAATGATGATTTTATCATATATTGGATTATTTTTTTAAACAAAAATATGATTAAAGATTTTTCTCTCAAATGATGATTTTTTATTTTTAGAAATTCTGATTTTTACTTTAATTTTGCTAATACAAAATACACGATTATTTAAACAGTCAATTTTTGAAACAATGAAGTTTTGCATCAGCTTGATGTGTATTGGTGCTGTACACTTTTGTACCCAGTATCTAGAATACACAAAATTGCATAATTATTTCTGGACATAAAAAATATTAAAAAAGGCATATTATAACCTATTAACAATGTGCGAAAGAATTCCTTCTTTCGAACAACTACATTTTAAACAAAAACAAATTCTAAAAACTTTGTTTTTGTTTTAAATGTATTTGTACGAAATAAATAATTCTTTCGCACATCGGAAATAGGCAGTTAGAATATTGATAAAAAAAATATTTGTGAAAAGAAAAAATTTAATTTTATAAAGTTTCATATACTGACGAATTATGTTTTTATGTATTTCAAATTATATAATAAGAAGTATGTTTTTATAAAAAATTTATAATTCTTACTATTTTGCCCTTGTTTTAAAAAATTTAAATTAAGAAAAAAAAAATTAAGATTTTCCTCTTCAAAATATGATTTCTTTCGCCATATAACAATTTTTATTCCAAAGATTCTGGTAACGCTGTATATAAATATAAAGTTGAAGCCAACTTCAGGTATAATCTACGAACGAAAAACAAAACGAATTTTTGAGTACAGCAAAGTATGTACTCCCCCGCTATTCTCTTTTCCCTTCTCTTCTATAAACTCAAGACTTTGCAAAGTAAACTTTGCTTGTCTGAAAGGGGTCTAAGCTCACTCATTACTTGTTTTTTTTATTTTTTTTGCTAATTAAGAGTCTCTATCTCTTGTATATTTAAAAAAGACGATATTGAAAACCATAAAAAGAACAACAAAACGTTGTAGACATTAAATAAAGAAAAAAAAATGCACGTTAAATAAACAATGGGTGGTATTATTGATTCCGTTCCGCGATTGCGGAAAGCAATTTTTGTGCGGAAGAAAAATTTGCAATTATTCATTCCTCTTGTGCGGTATTTTTCCGTTGTTGCGGTATCATCTCTACCATATTATTGATACCGCAATATAGATATTTTTCGCCATTTTGCTTACGTTAAAATTTTACAGCGAGAAGCTAACGGAAGGAATGAAAATGTAAGAAGTAACATAAAATTTAAAAAAAGAGAATTTGGTTTCGTTATTTAAACAAAAATAAATTTTATTTGAATAAAATATATAAATATACAAACAAATTGTTATTATAAGCAATTTTTTATTGTCGATTCAATGAAATTAAATCAAGAAATCGCTTGTGGTTTTAGAGAACATGGATAGGTGAAATAAACAAATTGTTGTAAGATTTGGCATTGACTCTAAATGGTTTCGGGCCACCCATAAACTGTGCCAGTGTTTAAAACTGTTTTTAGTAAAATTTTACTAACGCGAGCATTATTTTTTTTGTATTGTATTTCGGTAGCTTCCTTCTGTAAAAAAATCTCACAAAAGCAGAAGTTTACCTTTGGCAGAAAGAGCTCCTTGCCGACTACTTCCGGAACTTACATTCTCTAGGTCATACAAGATTTATTAAGGGGCTTCCTTATTTAAGTGAACATTTTTTGAAAGCTGTGAAAAATTAAACAAAAGATTAACTGCCTTAAACATGTATTTAATTTTTTATTACAACTTTCTCCCAATCATTCATATCATTACATCTTCAGATTTATATTGCGAAACTCTTCTTTCTACTCGAAGGTCTAAGCATTCGTCTTCACTGCTATCTTCAAAAATGCTATTATATCCATATTTCAAATTTATATTTTCTACGTAAGTATATTTAAGATAAATTTTACTTGTAAAAAACTTATTACTCTCAAAAACTCTAACAACTTGTTTTAAATGTTTTTTTTTACCAACAGTTGACACAATATCAACTCCGAAACTTTTAAAACAGAGATGTTAAAAAGGTTTGCGGAAAGCTTATACGGCAGGAATGAATAATTGCAATTTGCATATCGATCGATATTTATTTCCGTTAAACTTTCTTTTCCGCGCGGAATCAATAATACCACCCAATAATTCAATCGATCTCCGCCAAACGTCTGTCTCTGATGACATTCAAAATTGAACTCCTTATTTTAAATTCGCCAACCACGATAAGGGTGATTATACTCTGTTCTAATACAAAGCAATTGACCTTTTGGAAGCCAGCCTCTTAATCAAACTAAATTGATTTTCAGTAGTGCTTTAAGCACAAATGTACTTGATTAAATTTAACTATAAATTTATTCCAAAAAGTCAACTTTTTCATTCTTATTTACAAGTGTAAAATTTTGACTCAAATACATACATATTTGTCTCCATATAAGGAATTATTTCAAAGAAACTTCTGTAGCGCATATGTACAAGTAAAAAGCGCTTTGTACAAGTAAATTTTAATTAGGTGATTTTTAAAAAATTAAAATAAAAAGTAGGAAAGAATATTCCAATTAAGAGTAGTTTTGAGTATCAGTGTGGCCATTTTGGCATTTTTGCAGCTAAATTTAGCATTAAAAATTTATATTTAGCTGCAAAATTTTCATTTAGGACTTGACATTTTATTTTGCATTTTTGGAAAATGTTTTGAGATTTTTTTTAGCATTATTAATTTTCAAAATTTGGACGAATAGTTTTATGGATATTACTAAAATTTGTCTAAAAATTATAATACATTTTGACTAGAAATACTTATACCTAATATTAAATTTCGTATGAAAAAGGATAATCAAAATACAGTAGTGAAACTGTATACAAGCCAAAGTTCGAAAATGAAGAGTCAAGTACAGCAAGTTAAAGTACCACACATTTTTTTAAATTTTTGTTTGGAATTTGTACCCAAACAAAATACGGTACATAACTATTGTGAGCTGACGAACAGAAACACCTAGATAACTTACCGAACTTATTTTAGAGTCCGAGTTAAGTTCTTTTGTGGTACTAATTTTGTATTTTTTAGTGAACACGTAGTTAACTTTTAGCTAACATGATATGTTTTTTTTAGTGTTTGCGTAGTTAACATTTATTGTACTTACTTTTTTTAAAGGAAATATTTAAAATAATAAATCCTCTGTATGTTTTTGAAAGAAAATAAGAAATATTCTACCTGCCGCACAATGTCGACAAGAACATTTCTTTCTTATGTTTATATGGAAAACAAAAACAAATTTAAATTTTTTATTATTGTTTTCATTATAAAAATGCGAAAGAAATGTTCTTGTCGACATAGTGGGCCTGGCAGTTAATTTTTTAATTTTTTTTTATTTATTGAAAAATAAACCAAAATATAATTTGAAGTTGAGTTTTATAACAGGAGTGCAAAAATATAAGAAACATGCAAAAGTATACAAATGTTTTAATAAAATATAGTATTTATATCAAAAAATAAATCTAAGTAGATGTTTATAACAGTCGCTCAAAAATAGAGTTAAAAAAAAACAATTGCGTTTATGTTTTGAGAAATTTATTTAAAGCCAGCAGTAAATACATATAAGGGTATACATTTTTATGCGTAGGTGAGTTGATCAGAGTCTTATAACGTATTTTGTTGTGATTTTGGTATATTAAATTGTTGATGCGAATGGATGTATTAAAAATAGAAAAACCAATTGCGATATTGTAATAGCAGTTCAACGCAGGTATGCAGCAGAGAAAAGAACATTGTAAGTATAGATCAGTTGTAAAGTGCCAAGGTGTAAATATCTATAATTGTAAAATTGTAAATATGTATAATTGCTTACGCACATTTGTAAGTGGTTATAATGAAGCATCGAAATATTGTTGTAGTGCTTTGCATTACTCAAGTTAAAAAAAATGTATGACTGCTCTTGTTTTTTATGATTTGAATTTGTTAGTTATATGTCGGTTGTTGTTTTCTATATTCATACATAAATTTTAGGTAAACCTTTTTTTTGTGCACTTGTGTCGACATTGGTATTATAACAGATAAAGGTGCTATCAGACGGGATGTATTTTACATATCTTCTGTCACTTTTCTTACCCATATGTAATTCCGTATGTATGTCAAAATTTCCATTTTACATACGATTCATAATTTTTGCTATCACGCCTGCTTATGTTTTTCCTTATGACATTACCTATAAATGTAAACAAAAGCTGACTTTTTAACGTGTATAAATTTCGTTTCAAAGCAAACCAGATGTTTTGTTTATGTTTGCCACAGGAAAATAGCGCGTGGTCTAATCGAAAAAATTACATATGTATTTCCACATGTATTTTACGCATGCAAAGTTTCATATGTATCACACGATGTGTACAACTTTTACAGATGGCAAACTTGACGGTACATATGTAAAATCCATCCCGTCTGATAGCACTTAAGTAATACAATTCACAATGTGATCTAAAGTACTGCCTGCCGTCATAAAAATATCTTTTCATTTCCCACTTACAAATGTGCACAGCCAATTATACATAAGAATTATTGTGCAAAATATAGTTTTTATTTCGCGGCATCATAGGTACATTCTTTTCAGTCAAATTATCACTTAAAATGCATAATAAGTGAGCCGAAAATTCCTTACTTTTCCGCGAATTTGTTGCATTTGGGTTTTTACATCTGAAAGATGTTGGCGCCATAATTATTCCTTAATAATGTCCATGCAAGTCCACACATAAAATAGGAAATAAAAAAGATGTACCTAAAATTTATGTATGAATATAGAAAACAACAACAGACATTAACCTAAAAAATTAAAATCATTAAAAACAAGAGCAGTCCTTACAAATTAGTCCTTATAAATGTGCACAAACAATTATACATATTTCCACCTACGCATACTCTTGACACTTTACAACTGATATTTACTAACAATTCTCTGCTGCATACCTGCGTTGACCTGCTATTAAAATATCGCAATTGGTTTTTCTATTTTGAATTCATCCATTCGCATCAACAATTTAATATACCAAAATCACAACAAAATACGGTTTAAGACTCTGATCAACACACCCACGCATAAAAAGGTCTACCCTTATATCAGGGTTTCCATTTCTTTGCACAATTGTGTACACCACTACTAACACATATTTTTATACTCTTCAATTCAGTCGTCGATGTGATTACGACAAGTGTACATGTCCGGCGGATGCTATATTATTTTGTTTCAGCTTACACTCAAAAAATATTGTGTGGTCAAAAATGCTTTTGGTAACATCCAATGCCTTGCGTGCAATTTTTATTTAGAGTTTAAATTTTAAGACTTAAATGTAGAATAATGTAACATTTCATAAGTTTACATGCAAAGAACTTTGTAAAGTGGTAATTATTTGAGATTTAAAAGCATTTTTAATATTTCAGATAAAATGTCTAAAATGTCTAACAGTCCTATGTGGAAGAAGCTGATAGTCACATTTATTATAGCTTTAATTTACATACGTATATGGATTCGGTTCTTATAATTTTACAGCACTTTTTTATTTTTTCTTATGCAATACTAAAAATTATTATTATAAATTATTATCTGATCACTAATTCCACTAACACCGTGGTAATAGTTAAAAACAGATTACCCAGTTTTGGTGTTTAAACATATTAATGTGTTTTTATAAAAAGAATTAACAACTATGCTAATTTTTTTATTGAGTATAATCACACTCATTATGCTGTTAAAAAAAATTATATATGTATTTGATGATACGTCATTTTTAATTTTGTAAATAACTTAAAATTATATAAAAATACATATGTAACGTGAATCCTAATCAACAAAAATTTCAAATTTTCAAATAATATCTACATTGTTTTGCATTTAAGCTAACGATATGTGTTTTGTTTGTGAAAAAATTCTTTGATGCCTGTAAAAATAGCCACAAGCATTTGTTCGTATTTTGTGCTTGTAAAAATATTTTTGTTTCTGTACCAATCGCGTCGGTGGGTTTTTTTCTTTGAAAACACTTTTCTTAAGTTAGTAAAAATATTTAAAAAACAAGTTAAAAAAGTCTTGTTTTCCTACAATTTATGTTTAAACCTATACACATAAAAGCAAATGTGACAGCAGGTAAAATTTTTGGGTAAGAAAGTGTGTTTTATTGATGTATTAATGAAACTTTATTGTTTCGCACTATTTTTATTGCTTACTTTTTAATGCTACAATTATATGACCGAGTCCAATGAGTTAACCCTACTAATTTATGGTATTTATTTAACGTAACTTTGACCTGTTATAATGACTTTATACATTTTTGCAGGCAAACTCAGGTGCGCATTTGGTATTTTGTAAAAAGTTATGATATACCATTAGCTAGAATTAAAATGTATGCACAGATGTTTGAAGTATGAGTAACCCAACAACGTGAATACCCTTTCTATTTTACTTAACACTATGAATACCCTAACTTTTTACTAAAATAACTTTTTCACGTTATAATTCTCATGTAATTAATTTTATTTTTGAATAAATAGGCCAGGGAAATCCATTTCTATGCACATACATATTTTTGTTTCAGGTTAACAGAAAAAACTTTATGATGGCACTTAAAAAATATTGTGCGGTTAAAAACGCTTTTGGTAACATCTAATGCCTTATATGCTATTTAACATTAAAGGAAGGAACGGAAAATGTTATTAAACGTGTTTTTTGCGTGCAATATTTATTTTTTATGAATTTTTAAAACATAAAAATCTTTAATTTTTTTACAATTGTTTGATAAGATATTTGAAACTGATTTAGAGTCAAAAAGCTTCCGAATAAAAAAAAGTGCAGTTTTTAAATCAGTGACATTGAATTGGTAAAGAATTGCTACAAATTTTTTATCAACACAAAAAATTTTTAATTTTGTACCTTTGTGGTATACAACTTATAAAATATATTACTAACATTTTATTTCGGCTGTAAATGAATGCATTCTCTCAATTTTTTTACTCTCTGGTACTCACTACTACACAACCAAAAAATTTTTGGAAATCCCTGCCTTATATCAATGGTGGGCGCTCCATATCACAATTGTTCTGAGAGACTTCACACGTATTCTTAGCCTCTTTAATTTAGTTTTCGATGAGACAGCGTCGAATGCACATGAAGCGGATGCTAACATATTTTTTTTATATTTTTTATATTATTTTTTGGTAGGTACTTCTGCCATCTCACTAATACTAATAAGCATCAACACAAGCACAGTTTTCGTTGTGCCCACTTCTGTCTTATATTTACTGATGGCTTTAAATCAGAGCCCGGCAACACATACATGCAGACTTTTTGTTTTTTGTGAGAGAATAAAACTCTCCCTCTCAGAAGCACTTAAAGAAATTTTTGTGTTATTTTGTTATTGTTAAAATCAATCTGGCTGTTAATGTAAAAACTCAAAACATAAGCGTATGATTTATATAAAATAGAAAACAAAAAAATCATTTAAATTAAATAAATCCTATTCTTCAAGAAAAATAAAAAAAAAACTATAATTTCATAAAAACGTGTTAATCTATTAAAACAAAAATAAATGCAGAAAATAAATACTTTCGTTCATAAAACTTTATCGATTCTTCAAGAAAAATTTAATGGAATACAACCATTAAAGTTAATTTATTTTGTTAAAAACTAATTTTCATTATTTATAATATCATTTTCAAAAACTTCATCTATATCGATTTCATATGGGCAACATTTAATGCGAAGAAAATCCTCTAAATGTTCATCTGTTAAACTATTTCTAAGTTTAGTTTTTATTAGCTTTAAAATTGATAACGAGGACTCGCATACATATATATGATGACCCGAACATAGAGTATAATTTAAAAATTTCATTTTTAGTTGTTAATTATATCTCTTCGTTTAAATTTTTCCAGAATACCACCCCTGCCGTCAACGGTATATTTAAATCCGAACGCATTTTCAAAAGTTCTTCTCTGATGTCATTACCCTGTTTATTGACATCACATGTTAAAGGATTGCTATGCAGTTCTAATAAACACTCAATTTTAGAAAAATCCGAAAAACGATTGTTACAATTATCTAATATGCCTTGAAGTAAACTAATATAGTCGTCAAGTCTATAATTATTAGAAAATTCATCATATATTTAATTTGTTCTTTTAAAACAAATTAAATTTTTATTTTTAAGATTTGTAATCAGAGTTTGAACTTTTGTTATAAACTGTTTTACAGAGAAATATAAAGAAAATACAGTTTTATTTCTTCCTTGCAATTGAAGATTAAACTGATTAATTAATTCGGTAATATCTGTTAAAAACGCAAAATCTAATACAAACATGTTATCTCTTAAATATCTTAGTAATTCATTCGATTCATTCGATGGATTATTTTCAAAAAATAACATTACCTCTTTCCGAAGACTGAATAATCTTTCCAAGCGACGTCCTTTACTGAGCCATCTCACTTCTGTAAACATTAATACGTCGCCATATTCAGTATTCATTTCATCCAAAAACGCTTTAAATTTTCTGTGGCTCAAAGCATTGTGACCACCACGTATTTTATTTATTATTTTTGTTACAATTTGCATTGTATGCATCATATTTTGTAAATAATACCTGTTGATGGATTATACAATGGAAAATATAAATGTTAAAGTCGTTTCTTAAAAGGTAACCCACAAGACCCTCGTTTTTCCCAACCATGACTTTTGCACCATCGGTGCATATAGATCAAAATTTGCTTTTATCGGCAAAATAAAAAATTTCGTCACATATTACCCTAAAAAGAGTTTCTCCCTTTACATTACCATGTAATGCAACCAACGTAAACATTTCCTAATGAACTTCAAAGTTATTATTGCAAGTTTTTACGAATATTATTAACTGCGCTATGTCGTTAATGTCAGTGCATTCATCTAAACAAATAGAAAAATATTTGCAATTAAGAATTTTTTTTTATATTTGTGTAGATAAATGCACTGATATCTTCTGTTCGTCGCGTTATGGTCCGAGGTGAAAAGGGACTAGACCTAATTAAATTTCGAATTTGTTCAATATTTTCCCTAAAGCATTTTAATACATCGTTGCACAATTCTTTGAAAAATTGCCCATCTTCGAAAGGACGGCAATGTTTTGCCAGACCTGCAGCAACGACATATGATGATTTTCTATTGCATCGCTCATGGACATTTTCAACTTTTGAGTTCTCAAAATCAAGAATCATTTTTTCGTAAAAAGGTTTTTTAATTTTAAAATTAGGCATTTTCTTTCGTCATTATGACATGAATTAAATTGTCTTTCTAAATTAAATTTTGCTGTTCGTGATAACGTACAATTACATATCAAGCATTCGGGCTTGCCAAAAAAATTTTCGGCAAACAAGAAATCAAATTCCCATTCTGTCTTGAACATTTCTCGCAGCACGAGCACGGTGTAGTACTTTTGCCGGGCTCTGGTATACACAATTGTGCATAGAAATGGATTTCCCTGGTCTATTTATTCAAAAATAAAATAAATTACATGGGAATTATAACGTGAAAAAGTTATTTTAGTAAAAAGTTATGGTATTCATGGTGGTAAGTAAAATAGAAAGGGTATTCACGTTGTTGGGTTACTCATACTTCAAACATCTGTGCATACATTTTAATTCTGGGTAATGAGTTTGCTTGCAAAAATTTAAAAAGTCATTTTAACAGGTCAAAGTTACGTTAAATAAATACCATAAATTAGTAAGGTTAACTCTTTGGACTCGGTCATATAATTGTAGCATAAAAAAGTAAGCAATAAAAATAGTGCTAAACAATAAAGTTTGATTAATACATCAATAAAACACATCGTCTTACACAAAAATTTTACCTGTTGTCACATTTGCTTTTATGTGTATAGGTTTAAACATAAATTGTAGGAAAACAAGACTTTTTTAACTTGTTTTTTAAATATTTTTACTTACTTAAGAAAAGTGTTTTCAAAGAAAAAAACCCACCGACGCGATTGGTACAGAAACAAAAATATTTTTACAATTTAAAATTTTTGTTGATTGGGATTCACGTTACATATCGTTACCTTAATATAAAAAGGCCCCAACTCATCAAAAACACTTTTTACAGGAGAAGGAAAAAACTTAATAAAAGCTGAAATAATATAGCTACACAACCATTGTCAAAAAACATCTTTATTAAAATTAAACGAGGAATTCAGATTGAAATACATAATATGTATTTCTTTCGAAAAATTGTGTGTATGAGTTAGGCCTTTTTTTCTTTAGAAAAATTGTGTGTATGAGTTAGGGCTTTTTGTATTCTGCTTATAACTTCTTTATTTTTAATCTAATTTGCTTGAAATTTTAATAGAATGTGTATTAGCAACCATTCTACAATAATCAATAAAAAAACGGATTTCCAAAAATAATGAGTTGGGGCCTTTTTATATTAAGGTAACGATATGTATGTATACATATATAATTTTTTTTAACAGCATAATGAGTGTGATTATACTCAATAAAAAAATTAGCAGAGTTTTTAATTCTTTTTATAAGAACACATTAATATTTTTAAACACCAAAACTGGGTAATCTTTTTTATAACTATAGTAGAATTAGTGATCAGATTATAATTTATATAATAAAATATAAAAAAATATAATATAATAAAAAAATATTTCGGCAAACAAGAAATCAAATTCCCATTCTGTCTTGAACATTTCTCGCAGTGTTATTCTTAAGCAAGCGTCAACAGAACCTTCTTGTTTGAATGTTCGTACGAGAATAAATGATTTTGTTTGTTTTTTACAAAGTGAGAGCGAATGTTATTGTGAGAAAAAAGGCACGGTGTAGTACTTTTGCCGGGCTCTGCTTTAAATAAATTTCTCAAAACACAAACGCAATTGTTTTTTTTTCACTCTATTTTTGAGCGACTGTTATAAAAACCGATTTAGATTAATTTTTTGATATAAATACTATATTTTATTAAAACATTTGTATACTTTTGCATGTTTCCTATATTTTTGCACTCCTGTTATAAAACTCAACTTCAAATTATATTTTGGTTTATTTTTCAATAAATAAAAAAATAAATTAAAAAATTATATTTCTTATTTTCTTTCCCATACATACAGAGGATTTATTATTTTAAATATTTCCTTTAAAAAAAGTAAGTACAATAAATGTTTACTACGCAGACACTAAAAAAAACATATCATGTTAGCTAAAAGTTAACTACTTGTTCACTAAAAAATACAGAATATGTACCTCAAAAGAACTTTACACGGACTCTAAAATAAGTTCGGTAAGTAATGTCAGTGTTTGTGTACAAATACACAAACAAAAAAATATGATTTAGAGTTTGTGTGGTAAGACAAGTATACAACGTTTGTGTACAGTTTTTTTTCGAACTCTGATACAAACTTTGTATTAGTACGTTTTGGAAGTCAGCCAGACTGTTATGAATCATATTTTCGGTTAACAGTTTTGTATAGGTCGGTTAACAGTTTAAACCTATCTAAAACTTCCGTTTTTTATTAAGATTAATTAATAACATATATATGTATATCATAGAGGGCCCACTCCTCAAATATTCGAAATATCAGTGGAGGGTATCAAAAATTCGGCAAAGCCGAATAGATCAATCTAACTTGTTAGGCCCTAAAACGCCCCTGCAATAAGAGCGCATTGCATTTATATAATTGTAGATAATAAGTCCAAGCTTACTGATATAAAACTTAAAAAGGAAAAAAAATTATCATCCACAACAACTAATGGTGAAACATTATCCCAAACAAATTCAAAGGTGAATAAAACCAAATATATACTTAAGGAAGTCAAGGTAGATGTTAGTCAACAAGGGAAAAATAAGTCTTATGAAATAGACGCCTTTAGAGAAAAAGGTTATCAAAAGCATAGCAAATCACAGGAATTGAGCTCCCAAAATCAATTTAGTCAAACAGATTCACAAAGAATAGATATTTCTAAAAAAAAAACTTAATAGCCACACACATGACGTTATCGAGAACGTACATGATGATCAATTGTTTGTAAAATCTTCAAAGAAGAATATGTTTGAGATTCCAAATATTTCATTGAATCATAGAAATGAAAATCAAGAACTATTAGTAGAAAAACAGAATAATATTAAACCATCTGATATTTTTCTTGATCCCGATAGCACCTTAATGTCTTGTGAAATACAAATAGCTCTGAATTCCAAAGAAACAGTAAGTACAAAGCAAAACAAGACTCAACCAAAATAATATTACAACATCACCAAATAGTTCAGCATTAAGCCTGCCAAATGATTTCAAAATTCCTCATAACACTACTGAAACCTCACAAAATAGTTTTCTGTCAACAAACAACATTGAAAATAGTTTACTGCAAAACAATTGTTCTGATGTAAGTTCCGGCTATGTCGACACAAGCCATTTTTCAAAATACGTTTCAGACTTATCAGTTGGTGTAAATGAAGAAACCCTTGAAAAATCTAACAAAAGTCTTTCAGAGAAAAATTATACTATAGAAGAGGTAGATTCTCCACTTAATGTTAACAACATCTTGGTTCCATATTCTAAATCAAATAAAAAACATTTTTGCATTTTTTGCAAGAAATTACAATCTACATTAAGTCGGCACTTGTTTTTAATACACAATAACGACGAAGAGGTTAAACAAGCTTATTCTTTTCCTAAAAAAGCGAAGAACGTTTGAAAATATTGAATAATATACGAAAAAGAGGCGATTTTGAACATAACACATCTGAGAAGTACAATAGTGGAGTTCTGATCGTATGCCGACAACAACAAAGTAACTGCGATAACGTAGTTGATGACTACATCTGTTGCAAAACTTGCAGGGGTTTTTTTTCTAAAAAAAACTATTCGTATCCAAAAAAAAGGTTGTGGTTCGTACAAAAATAGCCGGTGTAATCTAATCGATGGCCGTAGATTGACACAGTTTATGCACCCTGTAGCAAATAATGTTTTAAAACAAAAAGTTTTCCAATTCTTCGGTGCGATGCAATAACTAAATTAATACGTTACGATGAACTTGTAATAAAATTTGGAAACTATTTGTCTGAAAAATATGCTCTACAACACCAACACGATATGATTCGGGCTAATTTAAGACTACTTGGACGTTTCATACTTGAGATAAAAAAATTGGATCCCTCTATAAGTCAGTTAAAAGACGTTTATAAAGCAATTTATATGATAAATGCATCAAGGCTATCAGAAGTGTTGCTCAGTGGAACGAAAATTTAATGGGGTTTAAAACGCCGGCAGCTGCACAAAATTTAACTTCCCTCAAAAAAAAAGTGTGGCAAACGACAAAGGGTCGAATTTATTAAAGAAGAACCCGTGGACCTTAAACATGAAGTGGACAACTTTCTTATGTTGTGGGATGAAGAAATTCCTTTGATAAACAAAAAAGCTGTCGAAGATCAAACTAACCAGAAAAGAATAAAAAAAAAACCTGTCTACCATTAAAAGAAAACATATTGGAGGCTATTAGTGTACTTTCTAGTACGTTTTGTGTTGACAGCTGGACACAATTGGTAAAGGCAACATTAATATATATTCAGATATTCAATAGGAGAAAAGCTGGTGAAATTGAGAGACTCACCATTGAAAACTTCAAAAATAAGGAAATAATTACAGACAACATAGACAAGGACATTTTCAAAAACCTTTCAAAAGATTCCATACGATACGCAAAACAGTTTGTCAGAATTTCAATGCGTGGAAAACTCGGAAGAACTGTTAGCATCTTACTATGTCCGATGAGCATTAAAGCCTTAGAAATCGTTATAAAAAATAGAGCAAAAGCAGGGATAACTGAAAAAAATAGGTACATCTTTAGCAAGACAACTAATTCAACACTGACAAAACAGTACTACAGAGCATGTCCACTGCTAAAAATGTACTCAAGAGAGTGTGGAGCAAAAATACCTGAAAGAATTACAGGAAAAAACTTGAGAAAACATATTGCTACCTACACGTCAATGATCAATGCAGAAAAAGCGTCAGTCGACAGATTGGCAAATTTTATGGGCCACCATAAAAATAGAGTGTCCATACCCGTCGCCGAGGTAACCTGCGTTTCAAAAATCATAATGGCTGCTATTGGAGAAGATGATGTAGAAGACGAAGATGAAGACGCTGATGTCATAACAACAGATTTTGATGCAACAAACAAATTGTTATTATAAGCAATTTTTTATTGTCGATTCAATGAAATTAAATCAAGAAATCGCTTGTGGTTTTAGAGAACATGGATAGGTGAAATAAACAAATTGTTGGAAGATTTGGCATTGACTTTAAATGGTTTCGGGCCACCCATAAACTGTGCCAGTGTTTAAAACTGTTTTTAGTAAAATTTTACTAACGCGAGCATTATTTTTTTTGTATTGTATTTTGGTAGCTTCCTTCTGTAAAAAAATCTCACAAAAGCAGAAGTTTACCATTGGCAGAAAGAGCTCCTTGCCGACTACTTCCGGAACTTACATTCTCTAGGTCGTACAAGATTTATTAAGGTGCTTCCTTATTTAAGTGAACATTTTTTGAAAGCTGTGAAAAATTAAACAAAAGATTAACTGCCTTAAAAATGTATTTAATTTTTTATTACAACTTTCTCCCTATCATTCATATCATTACATCTTCAGATTTATATTGCGAAACTCTTCTTTCTACTCGAAGGTCTAAGCATTCGTCTTCACTGCTATCTTCAAAAATGCTATTATATCCATATTTCAAATTTATATTTTCTACGTTAGTATATTTAAGATAAATTTTACTCTCAAAAACTCTAACAACTTGTTTTAAATGTTTTTTTTTACCAACAGTTGACACAATATCAACTCCGAAACTTTTAAAACAGAGATGTTAAAAAGGTTTGCGGAAAGCTTATACGGCAGGAATGAATAATTGCAATTTGCATATCGATCGATATTTATTTCCGTTAAACTTTCTTTTCCGCGCGGAATCAATAATACCACCCAATAATTCAATCGATCTCCGCCAAACGTCTGTCTCTGATGACATTCAACATTGAACTCCGTATTTTAAATTCGCCAACCACGATAAGGGTGATTATACTCTGTTCTAATACAAAGCAATTGACCTTTTGGAAGCCAGCCTCTTAGTCAAACTAAATTGATTTTCAGTAGTGCTTTAAGCACAAATGTACTTGATTAAATTTAACTATAAATTTATTCCAAAAAGTCAACTTTTTCATTCTTATTTACAAGTGTAAAATTTTGACTCAAATACATACATACTTGTCTCCATATAAGGAATTATTTCAAAGAAACTTCTGTAGCGCATATGTACAAGTAAAAAGCGCTTTGTACAAGTAAATTTTAATTAGGTGATTTTTAAAAAATTAAAATAAAAAGTAGGAAAGAATAGTCCAATTAAGAGTATTTTTGATAGCAGCCCCAGTATCAGTGTGGCCATTTTGGCATTTTTGCAGCTAAATTTAGCATTAAAAATTTATATTTAGCTGCAAAATTTTCATTTAGGACTTGACATTTTATTTTGCATTTTTGGAAAATGTTTTGAGATTTTTTTAGCATTATTAATTTTCAAAATTTGGACAAATAGTTTTATTGATATTACTAAAATTTGTCTAAAAATTATAATACATTTTGACTAGAAATACTTATACCTAATATTTATTTTCGTATGAAAAAGGATAATCAAAATACAGTAGTGAAACTGTATACAAGCCAGAGTTCGAAAATGAATAGTCAAGTACAGCAAGTACGGTACATAACTATTGGGAGCTGACGAACAGAAACACTTAGATAACTTACCGAACTTATTTTAGAGTCCGAGTTAAGTTCTTTTGTGGTACTAATTTTGTATTTTTTAGTGAACACGTAGTTAACTTTTAGCTAACATGATATGTTTTTTTTAGTGTTTGCGTAGTTAACATTTATTGTACTTACTTTTTTTAAAGGAAATATTTAAAATAATAAATCCTCTGTATGTATGGGAAAGAAAATAAGAAATATAATTTTTTAATTTATTTTTTTATTTATTGAAAAATAAACCAAAATATAATTTGAAGTTGAGTTTTATAACAGGAGTGCAAAAATATAAGAAACATGCAAAAGTATACAAATGTTTAAGTAAAATATAGTATTTATATCAAAAAATAAATCTAAGTAGATGTTTATAACAGTCGCTCAAAAATAGAGTTAAAAAAAAACAATTGCGTTTATGTTTTGAGAAATTTATTTAAAGCCAGCAGTAAATACATATAAGGGTATACATTTTTATGCGTAGGTGAGTTGATCAGAGTCTTATAACGTATTTTGTTGTGATTTTGGTATATTAAATTGTTGATGCGAATGGATGTATTGAAAATAGAAAAACCAATTGCGATATTGTAATAGCAGTTCAACGCAGGTATGCAGCAGAGAAAAGAACATTGTAAGTAAAGATCAGTTGTAAAGTGTCAAGGTGTAAATATCTATAATTGTAAATATGTATAATTGTTTGTGCACATTTGTAAGTGGTTATAATGAAGCATCGAAATATTGTTGTAGTGCTTTGCATTACTCAAGTTAAAAAAAATGTATTTTATGTGTGCTCTTGTTTTTTATGATTTGAATTTTTTAGTTTAATGTCGGTTGTTGTTTTCTATATTCATACATAAATTTTAGGTACATCTTTTTTATTTACTATTTTATGTGTGCACTTGCATGGACATTATAAAGAAATAATTATGGCGTCAACCTCTTTCAGTTGTAAAAACCCAAATGCAACAAATTCGCGGAAAATTAAGGAATTTTCGGTTCACTTATTACGCATTTTAAGTGATAATTGGACTGAAAAGAAAGTACCTATGATGCCGAGAAATAAAAACAATATTTTGCACAATAATTCTTATGTACAATTGGCTGTGCACATTTGTAAGTGGGAAATGAAGCGTCGAAAATTGTTGTTGTGCTTTGCCTTAATCGAGTTTTTTAAGAAACAAAAAAAGACATTTTTATGACGGCAGGCAGTACTTTAGACCACATTATGAATTTACCTTTTGGAAGCCAGCCTCTCAGTCAAACTAAATTAATTTTCAGTAGTGCTTTAAGCACAAATGTACTTGATTAAATTTAACTATAAATTTATTCCAAAAAGTCAACTTTTTCATTCTTATTTACAAGTGTAAAATTTTGACTCAAATACATACATACTTGTCTCCATATAAGGAATTATTTCAAAGAAACTTCTGTAGCGCATATGTACAAGTAAAAAGCGCTTTGTACAAGTAAATTTTAATTAGGTGATTTTTAAAAAATTAAAATAAAAAGTAGGAAAGAATAGTCCAATTAAGAGTAGTTTTGATAGCAGCCCCAGTATCAGTGTGGCCATTTTGGCATATTTGCAGCTAAATTTAGCATTAAAAATTTATATTTAGCTGCAAAATTTAGAACTTGACATTTTATTTTGCATTTTTGGAAAATGTTTTTAGATTTTTTTAGCATTATTAATTTTCAAAATTTGGACGAATAGTTTTATTGATATTACTAAAATTTGTTTAAAAATTATAATACATTTTGACTAGAAATACTTATACCTAATATTAAATTTCGTATGAAAAAGGATAATCAAAATACAGAAGTGAAACTGTATACAAACCAGAGTTCGAAAATGAACAGTCAAGTACAGCAAGTTAAAGTACCACACATTTTTTTAAGTTTTTGTTTGTGAATGTGTACACAAACAAAATACGGTACATAACTATTGTGAGCTGACGAACAGAAACACTTAGATAACTTACCGAACTTATTTTAGAGTCCGAGTTAAAATCTTTTGTGGTACTAATTTTGTATTTTTTTGTGAACACGTAGTTAACTTTTAGCTAACATGATATGTTTTTTTTTAGTGTCTGCGTAGTTAACATTTATTGTACTTACTTTTTTAAAGGAAATATTTAAAATAATAAATCCTCTGTATGTTTTTGAAAGAAAATAAGAAATATTCTACCTGCCCCACAATGTCGACAAGAACATTTCTTTCTTATGTTTATATGGAAAACAAATTTAAATTTTTTATTATTGTTTTCATTATAAAAATGCGAAAGAAAAAGTTTTATAACAGGAGTGCAAAAATATAAGAAACATGCAAAAGTATACAAATGTTTTAATAAAATATAGTATTTATATCAAAAAATAAATCTATGTAGATGTTTATAACAGTCACTCAAAAATAGAGTTAAAAAAAAAACAATTGCGTTTATGTTTTGAGAAATTTATTTAAAGCCAGCAGTAAATACATATAAGGGTATACATTTTTATGCGTAGGTGAGTTGATCAGAGTCTTATAACGTATTTTGTTGTGATTTTGGTATATTAAATTGTTGATGCGAATGGATGTATTGAAAATAGAAAAACCAATTGCGATATTGTAATAGCAGTTCAACGCAGGTATGCAGCAGAGAAAAGAACATTGTAAGTATAGATCAGTTGTAAAGTGCCAAGGTGTAAATATCTATAATTGTAAAATTGTAAATATGTATAATTGCTTGTGCACATTTGTAAGTGGTTATAATGAAGCATCGAAATATTGTTGTAGTGCTTTGCATTACTCAAGTTAAAAAAAATGTATGACTGCTCTTGTTTTTTATGATTTGAATATTTTAGTTAAATGTCGGTTGTTGTTTTCTATATTCATACATAAATTTAAGGTAAACCTTTTTTTTGTGCACTTGCGTCGACATTGGTATTATAACAGATAAAGGTGCTATCAGACGGGATGTATTTTACATATCTTCTGTCACTTTTCTTACCCATATGTAATTCCGTATGTATGTCAAAATTTCCATTTTACATACGATTCATAATTTTTGCTATCACGCCTGCTTATGTTTTTCCTTATGACATTACCTATAAATGTAAACAAAAGCTGACTTTTTAACGTGTATAAATTTCGTTTCAAAGCAAACCAGATGTTTTGTTTATGTTTGCCACAGGAAAATAGCGCGTGGTCTAATCGAAAAAATTACATATGTATTTCCACATGTATTTTACGCATGCAAAGTTTCATATGTATCACACGATGTGTACAACTTTTACAGATGGCAAACTTGACAGTACATATGTAAAATCCATCCCGTCTGATAGCACTTAAGTAATACAATTCACAATGTGATCTAAAGTACTGCCTGCCGTCATAAAAATATCTTTTCATTTCCCACTTACAAATGTGCACAGCCAATTATACATAAGAATTATTGTGCAAAATATAGTTTTTATTTCGCGGCATCATAGGTACTTTCTTTTCAGTCAAATTATCACTTAAAATGCATAATAAGTGAGCCGAAAATTCCTTACTTTTCCGCGAATTTGTTGCATTTGGGTTTTTACATGTGAAAGATGTTGGCGCCATAATTATTCCTTAATAATGTCCATGCAAGTCCACACATAAAATAGGAAATAAAAAAGATGTACCTAAAATTTATGTATGAATATAGAAAACAACAACAGACATTAACCTAAAAAATTACAATCATTAAAAACAAGAGCAGTCCTTACAAATTAGTCCTTATAAATGTGCACAAACAATTATACATATTTACACCTACGCATACTCTTGACACTTTACAACTGATATTTACTTACAATTCTCTGCTGCATACCTGCGTTGACCTGCTATTAAAATATCGCAATTGGTTTTTCTATTTTGAATTCATCCATTCGCATCAACAATTTAATATACCAAAATCACAACAAAATACGGTTTAAGACTCTGATCAACACACCCACGCATAAAAATGTCTACCCTTATATCAGGGTTTCCATTTCTTTGCACAATTGTGTACACCACTACTAACACATATTTTTATACTCTTCAATTCAGTCGTCGATGTGATTACGACAAGTGTACATGTCCGGCGGATGCTATATTATTTTGTTTCAGCTTACACTCAAAAAATATTGTGTGGTCAAAAATGCTTTTGGTAACATCCAATGCCTTGCGTGCAATTTTTATTTAGAGTTTAAATTTTAAGACTTAAATGTAGAATAATGTAACATTTCATAAGTTTACATGCAAAGAACTTTGTAAAATGGTAATTATTTGAGATTTAAAAGCATTTTTAATATTTCAGATAAAATGTCTAACAGTCCTATGTGGAAGAAGCTGATAGTCACATTTATTATAGCTTTATTTTACACTTTTTTTCGTGACAAGCTGGGCACCTGGCGTTTTAATATAATTCGGGTACGCTGAATCTAGTGGTGCCTGCGGTTTTTTAAGATTGGTTCTGGTTTTCGAGATATACCGTTATTTCGAAAATGGAGGAGGTTGCACAACATATATTCGCGTAACTCAAAAACGCTTTAGCTTATTCAAAAAACTTAAAAAAACCGAAATTTCGCAATGAAATTTTTTTATTTCTAATATCCTTAGTCGTTTTAGAAACATTATTTTTTTTTTGGAAAAAAAAATAATTTTTTTAACAAAATTTCGAAATTTTTGTTTTTTAAAAATTCATAAAAAATTGGAAAATGTAGCTATGCTTCTAATTTTTTGCAGACTTATAAAAACCGAAACTTCAAACAAAACACGCCATACTCACAAAAGTCGACAAATTTTAATTAATTTAAGAATTTCATAAAACGCAATATTTGTATGGGAGCACCACTTAGGGATGGTTATAAAGGGAAAGTATAATAAACTTTTCTTAAAGAAAATTTTATTGCGAAATTACGGTTTTTTAAGTTTTTTGAATAAGCTAAAGCGTTTTTGAGTTACGCTAATATATGTTGTGCAACCTCCTCCATTTTCGAAATAACGGTATATCTCGAAAATCAGAGCCAATCTTAAAAAACCGCGGACACCACTGGATTCAGCGTACCCGAATTATGTTAAAACGCCAGGTGCCCGGCTTGTCTGTTTTTTCAACTAGCATAGTGTTATTATCTGATCACTAATTCCACTAACACCGTGGTAATAGTTATAAAACAGATTACCCAGTTTTGGTGTTTAAAAATATTAATGTGTTCTTATAAAAAGAATTAAAAACTATGCTAATTTTTTTATTGAGTATAATCACACTCATTATGCTGTTAAAAAAAATTATATATGTAACGTGAATCCTTATCAACAAAAATTTCAAATTTTCAAATAATATCTACATTGTTTTGCATTTAAGCTAACGATATGTGTTTTGTTTGTGAAAAAATTCTTTGATGCCTGTAAAATGGTCCCTTTTTCTTTCGTTAAAAGACGTACCTAAATGCAGAAATTATTAAGAAAAAAATAGCCACAAGAATTTGTTCGTATTTTGTGCTTGTAAAAATATTTTTGTTTCTGTACCAATCGCGTCGGTGGGTTTTTTTCTTTGAAAACACTTTTCTTAAGTTAGTAAAAATATTTAAAAAACAAGTTAAAAAAGTCTTGTTTTCCTACAATTTATGTTTAAACCTATACACATAAAAGCAAATGTGACAGCAGGTAAAATTTTTGGGTAAGAAAGTGTGTTTTATTGATGTATTAATGAAACTTTATTGTTTCGCACTATTTTTATTGCTTACTTTTTAATGCTACAATTATATGACCGAGTCCAATGAGTTAACCCTACTAATTTATGGTATTTATTTAACGTAACTTTGACCTGTTATAATGACTTTATACATTTTTGCAGGCAAACTCAGGTGCGCATTTGGTATTTTGTAAAAAGTTATGATATACCATTAGCTAGAATTAAAATGTATGCACAGATGTTTGAAGTATGAGTAACCCAACAACGTGAATACCCTTTCTATTTTACTTAACACTATGAATACCCTAACTTTTTACTAAAATAACTTTTTTACGTTTTAATTCTCATGTAATTAATTTTATTTTTGAATAAATAGGCCAGGGAAATCCATTTCTATGCACATACATATTTTTGTTTCAGGTTAACAGAAAAAACTTTATGATGGCACTTAAAAAATATTGTGCGGTTAAAAACGCTTTTGGTAACATCCAATGCCTTATATGCTATTTAACATTAAAGGAAGGAACGGAAAATGTTATTAAACGTGTTTTTTGCGTGCAATATTTATTTTTTATGAATTTTTAAAACATAAAAATCTTTAATTTTTTTACAATTGTTTGATAAGATATTTGAAACTGATTTAGAGTCAAAAAGCTTCCGAATAAAAAAAAGTGCAGTTTTTAAATCAGTGACATTGAATTGGTAAAGAATTGCTACAAATTTTTTATCAACACAAAAAATTTTTAATTTTGTACCTTTGTGGTATACAACTTATAAAATATATTACTAACATTTTATTTCGGCTGTAAATGAATGCATTCTCTCAATTTTTTTACTCTCTGGTACTCACTACTACACAACCAAAAAATTTTTGGAAATCCCTGCCTTATATCAATGGTGGGCGCTCCATATCACAATTGTTCTGAGAGACTTCACACGTATTCTTAGCCTCTTTAATTTAGTTTTCGATGAGACAGCGTCGAATGCACATGAAGCGGATGCTAACATATTTTTTTTATATTTCTTATATTATTTTTTGGTAGGTACTTCTGCCATCTCACTAATACTAATAAGCATCAACACAAGCACAGTTTTCGTTGTGCCCACTTCTGTCTTATATTTACTGATGGCTTTAAATCAGAGCCCGGCAACACATACATGCAGACTTTTTGTTTTTTGTGAGAGAATAAAACTCTCCCTCTCAGAAGCACTTAAAGAAATTTTTGTGTTATTTTGTTATTGTTAAAATCAATCTGGCTGTTAATGTAAAAACTCAAAACATAAGCGTATGATTTATATAAAATAGAAAACAAAAAAATCATTTAAATTAAATAAATCATATTCTTCAAGAAAAATAAAAAAAAAACTATAATTTCATAAAAACGTGTTAATCTATTAAAACAAAAATAAATGCAGAAAATAAATACTTTCGTTCATAAAACTTTATCGATTCTTCAAGAAAAATTTAATGGAATACAACCATTAAAGTTAATTTATTTTGTTAAAAACTAATTTTCATTATTTATAATATCATTTTCAAAAACTTCATCTATATCGATTTCATATGGGCAACATTTAATGCGAAGAAAATCCTCTAAATGTTCATCTGTTAAACTATTTCTAAGTTTAGTTTTAATTAGCTTTAAAATTGATAACGAGGACTCGCATACATATATATGATGACCCGAACATAGAGTATAATTTAAAAATTTCATTTTTAGTTGTTAATTATATCTCTTCGTTTAAATTTTTCCAGAATACCACCCCTGCCGTCAACGGTATATTTAAATCCGAACGCATTTTCAAAAGTTCTTCTCTGATGTCATTACCCTGTTTATTGACATCACATGTTAAAGGATTGCTATGCAGTTCTAATAAACACTCAATTTTAGAAAAATCCGAAAAACGATTGTTACAATTATCTAATATGCCTTGAAGTAAACTAATATAGTCGTCAAGTCTATAATTATTAGAAAATTCATCATATATTTAATTTGTTCTTTTAAAACAAATTAAATTTTTATTTTTAAGATTTGTAATCAGAGTTTGAACTTTTGTTATAAACTGTTTTACAGAGAAATATAAAGAAAATACAGTTTTATTTCTTCCTTGCAATTGAAGATTAAACTGATTAATTAATTCGGTAATATCTGTTAAAAACGCAAAATCTAATACAAACATGTTATCTCTTAAATATCTTAGTAATTCATTCGATTCATTCGATGGATTATTTTCAAAAAATAACATTACCTCTTTCCGAAGACTGAATAATCTTTCCAAGCGACGTCCTTTACTGAGCCATCTCACTTCTGTAAACATTAATACGTCGCCATATTCAGTATTCATTTCATCCAAAAACGCTTTAAATTTTCTGTGGCTCAAAGCATTGTGACCACCACGTATTTTATTTATTATTTTTGTTACAATTTGCATTGTATGCATCATATTTTGTAAATAATACCTGTTGATGGATTATACAATGGAAAATATAAATGTTAAAGTCGTTTCTTAAAAGGTAACCCACAAGACCCTCGTTTTTCCCAACCATGACTTTTGCACCATCGGTGCATATAGATCAAAATTTGCTTTTATCGGCAAAATAAAAAATTTCGTCACATATTACCCTAAAAAGAGTTTCTCCCTTTACATTACCATGTAATGCAACCAACGTAAACATTTCCTAATGAACTTCAAAGTTATTAATGCAAGTTTTTACGAATATTATTAACTGCGCTATGTCGTTAATGTCAGTGCATTCATCTAAACAAATAGAAAAAAAGGGACTAGACCTAATTAAATTTCGAATTTGTTCAATATTTTCCCTAAAGCATTTTAATACATCGTTGCACAATTCTTTGAAAAATTGCCCATCTTCGAAAGGACGGCAATGTTTTGCCAGACCTGCAGCAACGACATATGATGATTTTCTATTGCATCGCTCATGGACATTTTCAACTTTTGAGTTCTCAAAATCAAGAATCATTTTTTCGTAAAAAGGTTTTTTAATTTTAAAATTAGGCATTTTCTTTCGTCATTATGACATGAATTAAATTGTCTTTCTAAATTAAATTTTGCTGTTCGTGATAACGTACAATTACATATCAAGCATTCGGGCTTGCCAAAAAAAATTTCGGCAAACAAGAAATCAAATTCCCATTCTGTCTTGAACATTTCTCGCAGCACGAGCACGGTGTAGTACTTTTGCCGGGCTCTGGTATACACAATTGTGCATAGAAATGGATTTCCCTGGTCTATTTATTCAAAAATAAAATAAATTACATGGGAATTATAACGTGAAAAAGTTATTTTAGTAAAAAGTTATGGTATTCATGGTGGTAAGTAAAATAGAAAGGGTATTCACGTTGTTGGGTTACTCATACTTCAAACATCTGTGCATACATTTTAATTCTGGGTAATGAGTTTGCTTGCAAAAATTTAAAAAGTCATTTTAACAGGTCAAAGTTACGTTAAATAAATACCATAAATTAGTAAGGTTAACTCTTTGGACTCGGTCATATAATTGTAGCATAAAAAAGTAAGCAATAAAAATAGTGCTAAACAATAAAGTTTGATTAATACATCAATAAAACACATCGTCTTACACAAAAATTTTACCTGTTGTCACATTTGCTTTTATGTGTATAGGTTTAAACATAAATTGTAGGAAAACAAGACTTTTTTAACTTGTTTTTTAAATATTTTTACTTACTTAAGAAAAGTGTTTTCAAAGAAAAAAACCCACCGACGCGATTGGTACAGAAACAAAAATATTTTTACAATTTAAAATTTTTGTTGATTGGGATTCACGTTACATATCGTTACCTTAATATAAAAAGGCCCCAACTCATCAAAAACACTTTTTACAGGAGAAGGAAAAAACTTAATAAAAGCTGAAATAATATAGCTACACAACCATTGTCAAAAAACATCTTTATTAAAATTAAACGAGGAATTCAGATTGAAATGAATAATATGTATTTCTTTCGAAAAATTGTGTGTATGAGTTAGGCCTTTTTTTCTTTAGAAAAATTGTGTGTATGAGTTAGGGCTTTTTGTATTCTGCTTATAACTTCTTTATTTTTAATCTAATTTGCTTGAAATTTTAATAGAATGTGTATTAGCAACCATTCTACAATAATCAATAAAAAAACGGATTTCCAAAAATAATGAGTTGGGGCCTTTTTATATTAAGGTAACGATATGTATGTATACATATATAATTTTTTTTAACAGCATAATGAGTGTGATTATACTCAATAAAAAAATTAGCAGAGTTTTTAATTCTTTTTATAAGAACACATTAATATTTTTAAACACCAAAACTGGGTAATCTTTTTTATAACTATAGTAGAATTAGTGATCAGATTATAATTTATATAATAAAATATAAAAAAATATAATATAATAAAAAAAAATTTCGGCAAACAAGAAATCAAATTCCCATTCTGTCTTGAACATTTCTCGCAGTGTTATTCTTAAGCAAGCGTCAACAGAACCTTCTTGTTTGAATGTTCGTACGAGAATAAATGATTTTGTTTGTTTTTTACAAAGTGAGAGCGAATGTTATTGTGAGAAAAAAGGCACGGTGTAGTACTTTTGCCGGGCTCTGCTTTAAATAAATTTCTCAAAACACAAACGCAATTGTTTTTTTTTCACTCTATTTTTGAGCGACTGTTATAAAAACCGATTTAGATTAATTTTTTGATATAAATACTATATTTTATTAAAACATTTGTATACTTTTGCATGTTTCCTATATTTTTGCACTCCTGTTATAAAACTCAACTTCAAATTATATTTTGGTTTATTTTTCAATAAATAAAAAAATAAATTAAAAAATTATATTTCTTATTTTCTTTCCCATACATACAGAGGATTTATTATTTTAAATATTTCCTTTAAAAAAAGTAAGTACAATAAATGTTTACTACGCAGACACTAAAAAAAACATATCATGTTAGCTAAAAGTTAACTACTTGTTCACTAAAAAATACAGAATATGTACCTCAAAAGAACTTTACACGGACTCTAAAATAAGTTCGGTAAGTAATGTCAGTGTTTGTGTACAAATACACAAACAAAAAAATATGATTTAGAGTTTGTGTGGTAAGACAAGTATACAACGTTTGTGTACAGTTTTTTTTCGAACTCTGATACAAACTTTGTATTAGTACGTTTTGGAAGTCAGCCAGACTGTTATGAATCATATTTTCGGTTAACAGTTTTGTATAGGTCGGTTAACAGTTTAAACCTATCTAAAACTTCCGTTTTTTATTAAGATTAATTAATAACATATATATGTATATCATAGAGGGCCCACTCCTCAAATATTCGAAATATCAGTGGAGGGTATCAAAAATTCGGCAAAGCCGAATAGATCAATCTAACTTGTTAGGCCCTAAAACGCCCCTGCAATAAGAGCGCATTGCATTTATATAATTGTAGATAATAAGTCCAAGCTTACTGATATAAAACTTAAAAAGGAAAAAAAATTATCATCCACAACTACTAATGGTGAAACATTATCCCAAACAAATTCAAAGGTGAATAAAACCAAATATATACTTAAGGAAGTCAAGGTAGATGTTAGTCAACAAGGGAAAAATAAGTCTTATGAAATAGACGCCTTTAGAGAAAAAGGTTATCAAAAGCATAGCAAATCACAGGAATTGAGCTCCCAAAATCAATTTAGTCAAACAGATTCACAAAGAATAGATATTTCTAAAAAAAAAAACTTAATAGCCACACACATGACGTTATCGAGAACGTACATGATGATCAATTGTTTGTAAAATCTTCAAAGAAGAATATGTTTGAGATTCCAAATATTTCATTGAATCATAGAAATGAAAATCAAGAACTATTAGTAGAAAAACAGAATAATATTAAACCATCTGATATTTTTCTTGATCCCGATAGCACCTTAATGTCTTGTGAAATACAAATAGCTCTGAATTCCAAAGAAACAGTAAGTACAAAGCAAAACAAGACTCAACCAAAATAATATTACAACATCACCAAATAGTTCAGCATTAAGCCTGCCAAATGATTTCAAAATTCCTCATAACACTACTGAAACCTCACAAAATAGTTTTCTGTCAACAAACAACATTGAAAATAGTTTACTGCAAAACAATTGTTCTGATGTAAGTTCCGGCTATGTCGACACAAGCCATTTTTCAAAATACGTTTCAGACTTATCAGTTGGTGTAAATGAAGAAACCCTTGAAAAATCTAACAAAAGTCTTTCAGAGAAAAATTATACTATAGAAGAGGTAGATTCTCCACTTAATGTTAACAACATCTTGGTTCCATATTCTAAATCAAATAAAAAACATTTTTGCATTTTTTGCAAGAAATTACAATCTACATTAAGTCGGCACTTGTTTTTAATACACAATAACGACGAAGAGGTTAAACAAGCTTATTCTTTTCCTAAAAAAGCGAAGAACGTTTGAAAATATTGAATAATATACGAAAAAGAGGCGATTTTGAACATAACACATCTGAGAAGTACAATAGTGGAGTTCTGATCGTATGCCGACAACAACAAAGTAACTGCGATAACGTAGTTGATGACTACATCTGTTGCAAAACTTGCAGGGGTTTTTTTTCTAAAAAAAACTATTCGTATCCAAAAAAAAGGTTGTGGTTCGTACAAAAATAGCCGGTGTAATCTAATCGATGGCCGTAGATTGACACAGTTTATGCACCCTGTAGCAAATAATGTTTTAAAACAAAAAGTTTTCCAATTCTTCGGTGCGATGCAATAACTAAATTAATACGTTACGATGAACTTGTAATAAAATTTGGAAACTATTTGTCTGAAAAATATGCTCTACAACACCAACACGATATGATTCGGGCTAATTTAAGACTACTTGGACGTTTCATACTTGAGATAAAAAAATTGGATCCCTCTATAAGTCAGTTAAAAGACGTTTATAAAGCAATTTATATGATAAATGCATCAAGGCTATCAGAAGTGTTGCTCAGTGGAACGAAAATTTAATGGGGTTTAAAACGCCGGCAGCTGCACAAAATTTAACTTCCCTCAAAAAAAAAGTGTGGCAAACGACAAAGGGTCGAATTTATTAAAGAAGAACCCGTGGACCTTAAACATGAAGTGGACAACTTTCTTATGTTGTGGGATGAAGAAATTCCTTTGATAAACAAAAAAGCTGTCGAAGATCAAACTAACCAGAAAAGAATAAAAAAAAAACCTGTCTACCATTAAAAGAAAACATATTGGAGGCTATTAGTGTACTTTCTAGTACGTTTTGTGTTGACAGCTGGACACAATTGGTAAAGGCAACATTAATATATATTCAGATATTCAATAGGAGAAAAGCTGGTGAAATTGAGAGACTCACCATTGAAAACTTCAAAAATAAGGAAATAATTACAGACAACATAGACAAGGACATTTTCAAAAACCTTTCAAAAGATTCCATACGATACGCAAAACAGTTTGTCAGAATTTCAATGCGTGGAAAACTCGGAAGAACTGTTAGCATCTTACTATGTCCGATGAGCATTAAAGCCTTAGAAATCGTTATAAAAAATAGAGCAAAAGCAGGGATAACTGAAAAAAATAGGTACATCTTTAGCAAGACAACTAATTCAACACTGACAAAACAGTACTACAGAGCATGTCCACTGCTAAAAATGTACTCAAGAGAGTGTGGAGCAAAAATACCTGAAAGAATTACAGGAAAAAACTTGAGAAAACATATTGCTACCTACACGTCAATGATCAATGCAGAAAAAGCGTCAGTCGACAGATTGGCAAATTTTATGGGCCACCATAAAAATAGAGTGTCCATACCCGTCGCCGAGGTAACCTGCGTTTCAAAAATCATAATGGCTGCTATTGGAGAAGATGATGTAGAAGACGAAGATGAAGACGCTGATGTCATAACAACAGATTTTGATGCAACAAACAAATTGTTATTATAAGCAATTTTTTATTGTCGATTCAATGAAATTAAATCAAGAAATCGCTTGTGGTTTTAGAGAACATGGATAGGTGAAATAAACAAATTGTTGGAAGATTTGGCATTGACTTTAAATGGTTTCGGGCCACCCATAAACTGTGCCAGTGTTTAAAACTGTTTTTAGTAAAATTTTACTAACGCGAGCATTATTTTTTTTGTATTGTATTTTGGTAGCTTCCTTCTGTAAAAAAATCTCACAAAAGCAGAAGTTTACCATTGACAGAAAGAGCTCCTTGCCGACTACTTCCGGAACTTACATTCTCTAGGTCGTACAAGATTTATTAAGGTGCTTCCTTATTTAAGTGAACATTTTTTGAAAGCTGTGAAAAATTAAACAAAAGATTAACTGCCTTAAAAATGTATTTAATTTTTTATTACAACTTTCTCCCTATCATTCATATCATTACATCTTCAGATTTATATTGCGAAACTCTTCTTTCTACTCGAAGGTCTAAGCATTCGTCTTCACTGCTATCTTCAAAAATGCTATTATATCCATATTTCAAATTTATATTTTCTACGTTAGTATATTTAAGATAAATTTTACTCTCAAAAACTCTAACAACTTGTTTTAAATGTTTTTTTTTACCAACAGTTGACACAATATCAACTCCGAAACTTTTAAAACAGAGATGTTAAAAAGGTTTGCGGAAAGCTTATACGGCAGGAATGAATAATTGCAATTTGCATATCGATCGATATTTATTTCCGTTAAACTTTCTTTTCCGCGCGGAATCAATAATACCACCCAATAATTCAATCGATCTCCGCCAAACGTCTGTCTCTGATGACATTCAACATTGAACTCCGTATTTTAAATTCGCCAACCACGATAAGGGTGATTATACTCTGTTCTAATACAAAGCAATTGACCTTTTGGAAGCCAGCCTCTTAGTCAAACTAAATTGATTTTCAGTAGTGCTTTAAGCACAAATGTACTTGATTAAATTTAACTATAAATTTATTCCAAAAAGTCAACTTTTTCATTCTTATTTACAAGTGTAAAATTTTGACTCAAATACATACATACTTGTCTCCATATAAGGAATTATTTCAAAGAAACTTCTGTAGCGCATATGTACAAGTAAAAAGCGCTTTGTACAAGTAAATTTTAATTAGGTGATTTTTAAAAAATTAAAATAAAAAGTAGGAAAGAATAGTCCAATTAAGAGTATTTTTGATAGCAGCCCCAGTATCAGTGTGGCCATTTTGGCATTTTTGCAGCTAAATTTAGCATTAAAAATTTATATTTAGCTGCAAAATTTTCATTTAGGACTTGACATTTTATTTTGCATTTTTGGAAAATGTTTTGAGATTTTTTTAGCATTATTAATTTTCAAAATTTGGACAAATAGTTTTATTGATATTACTAAAATTTGTCTAAAAATTATAATACATTTTGACTAGAAATACTTATACCTAATATTAATTTTCGTATGAAAAAGGATAATCAAAATACAGTAGTGAAACTGTATACAAGCCAGAGTTCGAAAATGAATAGTCAAGTACAGCAAGTACGGTACATAACTATTGGGAGCTGACGAACAGAAACACTTAGATAACTTACCGAACTTATTTTAGAGTCCGAGTTAAGTTCTTTTGTGGTACTAATTTTGTATTTTTTAGTGAACACGTAGTTAACTTTTAGCTAACATGATATGTTTTTTTTAGTGTTTGCGTAGTTAACATTTATTGTACTTACTTTTTTTAAAGGAAATATTTAAAATAATAAATCCTCTGTATGTATGGGAAAGAAAATAAGAAATATAATTTTTTAATTTATTTTTTTATTTATTGAAAATTAAACCAAAATATAATTTGAAGTTGAGTTTTATAACAGGAGTGCAAAAATATAAGAAACATGCAAAAGTATACAAATGTTTAAATAAAATATAGTATTTATATCAAAAAATAAATCTAAGTAGATGTTTATAACAGTCGCTCAAAAATAGAGTTAAAAAAAAACAATTGCGTTTATGTTTTGAGAAATTTATTTAAAGCCAGCAGTAAATACATATAAGGGTATACATTTTTATGCGTAGGTGAGTTGATCAGAGTCTTATAACGTATTTTGTTGTGATTTTGGTATATTAAATTGTTGATGCGAATGGATGTATTGAAAATAGAAAAACCAATTGCGATATTGTAATAGCAGTTCAACGCAGGTATGCAGCAGAGAAAAGAACATTGTAAGTAAAGATCAGTTGTAAAGTGTCAAGGTGTAAATATCTATAATTGTAAATATGTATAATTGTTTGTGCACATTTGTAAGTGGTTATAATGAAGCATCGAAATATTGTTGTAGTGCTTTGCATTACTCAAGTTAAAAAAAATGTATTTTATGTGTGCTCTTGTTTTTTATGATTTGAATTTTTTAGTTTAATGTCGGTTGTTGTTTTCTATATTCATACATAAATTTTAGGTACATCTTTTTTATTTACTATTTTATGTGTGCACTTGCATGGACATTATAAAGAAATAATTATGGCGTCAACCTCTTTCAGTTGTAAAAACCCAAATGCAACAAATTCGCGGAAAATTAAGGAATTTTCGGTTCACTTATTACGCATTTTAAGTGATAATTGGACTGAAAAGAAAGTACCTATGATGCCGAGAAATAAAAACAATATTTTGCACAATAATTCTTATGTACAATTGGCTGTGCACATTTGTAAGTGGGAAATGAAGCGTCGAAAATTGTTGTTGTGCTTTGCCTTAATCGAGTTTTTTAAGAAACAAAAAAAGACATTTTTATGACGGCAGGCAGTACTTTAGACCACATTATGAATTTACCTTTTGGAAGCCAGCCTCTCAGTCAAACTAAATTAATTTTCAGTAGTGCTTTAAGCACAAATGTACTTGATTAAATTTAACTATAAATTTATTCCAAAAAGTCAACTTTTTCATTCTTATTTACAAGTGTAAAATTTTGACTCAAATACATACATACTTGTCTCCATATAAGGAATTATTTCAAAGAAACTTCTGTAGCGCATATGTACAAGTAAAAAGCGCTTTGTACAAGTAAATTTTAATTAGGTGATTTTTAAAAAATTAAAATAAAAAGTAGGAAAGAATAGTCCAATTAAGAGTAGTTTTGATAGCAGCCCCAGTATCAGTGTGGCCATTTTGGCATATTTGCAGCTAAATTTAGCATTAAAAATTTATATTTAGCTGCAAAATTTAGAACTTGACATTTTATTTTGCATTTTTGGAAAATGTTTTTAGATTTTTTTAGCATTATTAATTTTCAAAATTTGGACGAATAGTTTTATTGATATTACTAAAATTTGTTTAAAAATTATAATACATTTTGACTAGAAATACTTATACCTAATATTAAATTTCGTATGAAAAAGGATAATCAAAATACAGAAGTGAAACTGTATACAAACCAGAGTTCGAAAATGAACAGTCAAGTACAGCAAGTTAAAGTACCACACATTTTTTTAAGTTTTTGTTTGTGAATGTGTACACAAACAAAATACGGTACATAACTATTGTGAGCTGACGAACAGAAACACTTAGATAACTTACCGAACTTATTTTAGAGTCCGAGTTAAAATCTTTTGTGGTACTAATTTTGTATTTTTTTGTGAACACGTAGTTAACTTTTAGCTAACATGATATGTTTTTTTTTAGTGTCTGCGTAGTTAACATTTATTGTACTTACTTTTTTAAAGGAAATATTTAAAATAATAAATCCTCTGTATGTTTTTGAAAGAAAATAAGAAATATTCTACCTGCCCCACAATGTCGACAAGAACATTTCTTTCTTATGTTTATATGGAAAACAAAAACAAATTTAAATTTTTTATTATTGTTTTCATTATAAAAATGCGAAAGAAATGTTCTTGTCGACATAGTGGGCCTGGCAGTTAATTTTTTAATTTTTTTTTATTTATTGAAAAATAAACCAAAATATAATTTGAAGTTGAGTTTTATAACAGGAGTGCAAAAATATAAGAAACATGCAAAAGTATACAAATGTTTTAATAAAATATAGTATTTATATCAAAAAATAAATCTAAGTAGATGTTTATAACAGTCGCTCAAAAATAGAGTTAAAAAAAAACAATTGCGTTTATGTTTTGAGAAATTTATTTAAAGCCAGCAGTAAATACATATAAGGGTATACATTTTTATGCGTAGGTGAGTTGATCAGAGTCTTATAACGTATTTTGTTGTGATTTTGGTATATTAAATTGTTGATGCGAATGGATGTATTAAAAATAGAAAAACCAATTGCGATATTGTAATAGCAGTTCAACGCAGGTATGCAGCAGAGAAAAGAACATTGTAAGTATAGATCAGTTGTAAAGTGCCAAGGTGTAAATATCTATAATTGTAAAATTGTAAATATGTATAATTGCTTACGCACATTTGTAAGTGGTTATAATGAAGCATCGAAATATTGTTGTAGTGCTTTGCATTACTCAAGTTAAAAAAAATGTATGACTGCTCTTGTTTTTTATGATTTGAATTTGTTAGTTATATGTCGGTTGTTGTTTTCTATATTCATACATAAATTTTAGGTAAACCTTTTTTTTGTGCACTTGTGTCGACATTGGTATTATAACAGATAAAGGTGCTATCAGACGGGATGTATTTTACATATCTTCTGTCACTTTTCTTACCCATATGTAATTCCGTATGTATGTCAAAATTTCCATTTTACATACGATTCATAATTTTTGCTATCACGCCTGCTTATGTTTTTCCTTATGACATTACCTATAAATGTAAACAAAAGCTGACTTTTTAACGTGTATAAATTTCGTTTCAAAGCAAACCAGATGTTTTGTTTATGTTTGCCACAGGAAAATAGCGCGTGGTCTAATCGAAAAAATTACATATGTATTTCCACATGTATTTTACGCATGCAAAGTTTCATATGTATCACACGATGTGTACAACTTTTACAGATGGCAAACTTGACAGTACATATGTAAAATCCATCCCGTCTGATAGCACTTAAGTAATACAATTCACAATGTGATCTAAAGTACTGCCTGCCGTCATAAAAATATCTTTTCATTTCCCACTTACAAATGTGCACAGCCAATTATACATAAGAATTATTGTGCAAAATATAGTTTTTATTTCGCGGCATCATAGGTACATTCTTTTCAGTCAAATTATCACTTAAAATGCATAATAAGTGAGCCGAAAATTCCTTACTTTTCCGCGAATTTGTTGCATTTGGGTTTTTACATCTGAAAGATGTTGGCGCCATAATTATTCCTTAATAATGTCCATGCAAGTCCACACATAAAATAGGAAATAAAAAAGATGTACCTAAAATTTATGTATGAATATAGAAAACAACAACAGACATTAACCTAAAAAATTAAAATCATTAAAAACAAGAGCAGTCCTTACAAATTAGTCCTTATAAATGTGCACAAACAATTATACATATTTCCACCTACGCATACTCTTGACACTTTACAACTGATATTTACTAACAATTCTCTGCTGCATACCTGCGTTGACCTGCTATTAAAATATCGCAATTGGTTTTTCTATTTTGAATTCATCCATTCGCATCAACAATTTAATATACCAAAATCACAACAAAATACGGTTTAAGACTCTGATCAACACACCCACGCATAAAAAGGTCTACCCTTATATCAGGGTTTCCATTTCTTTGCACAATTGTGTACACCACTACTAACACATATTTTTATACTCTTCAATTCAGTCGTCGATGTGATTACGACAAGTGTACATGTCCGGCGGATGCTATATTATTTTGTTTCAGCTTACACTCAAAAAATATTGTGTGGTCAAAAATGCTTTTGGTAACATCCAATGCCTTGCGTGCAATTTTTATTTAGAGTTTAAATTTTAAGACTTAAATGTAGAATAATGTAACATTTCATAAGTTTACATGCAAAGAACTTTGTAAAGTGGTAATTATTTGAGATTTAAAAGCATTTTTAATATTTCAGATAAAATGTCTAAAATGTCTAACAGTCCTATGTGGAAGAAGCTGATAGTCACATTTATTATAGCTTTAATTTACATACGTATATGGATTCGGTTCTTATAATTTTACAGCACTTTTTTATTTTTTCTTATGCAATACTAAAAATTATTATTATAAATTATTATCTGATCACTAATTCCACTAACACCGTGGTAATAGTTAAAAACAGATTACCCAGTTTTGGTGTTTAAACATATTAATGTGTTTTTATAAAAAGAATTAACAACTATGCTAATTTTTTTATTGAGTATAATCACACTCATTATGCTGTTAAAAAAAATTATATATGTATTTGATGATACGTCATTTTTAATTTTGTAAATAACTTAAAATTATATAAAAATACATATGTAACGTGAATCCTAATCAACAAAAATTTCAAATTTTCAAATAATATCTACATTGTTTTGCATTTAAGCTAACGATATGTGTTTTGTTTGTGAAAAAATTCTTTGATGCCACTAAAAATAGCCACAAGCATTTGTTCGTATTTTGTGCTTGTAAAAATATTTTTGTTTCTGTACCAATCGCGTCGGTGGGTTTTTTTCTTTGAAAACACTTTTCTTAAGTTAGTAAAAATATTTAAAAAACAAGTTAAAAAAGTCTTGTTTTCCTACAATTTATGTGAAAACCTATACACATAAAAGCAAATGTGACAGCAGGTAAAATTTTTGTGCAAGACGATGTGTTTTATTGATGTATTAATGGAGCTTTATTGTTTAGCACTATTTTTATGCTACAATTATATGACCGAGTCCAAAGAGTTAACCTTACTAATTTATGGTATTTATTTAACGTAACTTTGACCTGTTATAATGACTTTATAAATTTTTGCAGGCAAACTCAGGTGCGCATTTGGTATTTTGTAGAAAGTTATGATATACCATTAGCCAGAATTAAAATGTATGCACAGATGTTTGAAGCATGAGTAACCCAACAACGTGAATACCCTTTCTATTTTACTTACCACCATGAATACCCTAACTTTTTACTAAAACAACTTTTTCACGTTATAATTCCCATGTAATTTATTTTATTTTTGAATAAATAGACCAGGGAAATCCATTTCTATGCACAATTGTGTATACCAGAGCCCGGCAAAAGTACTACACCGTGCTCGTGCTGCGAGAAATGTTCAAGACAGAATGGGAATTTGATTTCTTGTTTGCCGTAAATTTTTTTGGCAAGCCCGAATGCTTGATACATAGTATATAACTAGTATGCCGACTGGTGAGAACGTTCTCTTTTTTTTATAACTCTCATCACACATATAGGTTCTGTGTGAATTCAACACACTTAAGAACAACAAAAACAAAACAAAATTTGAAATTTTTTAATTTAAAATTTTTCACAATATAACACTTCATGTTTAATTTTATGACTTAAACACATAATTAATAATTTTTTTCAATACATTTTGCTAATTTGCTTTTACAAAATGTTTTTATTTTTCACAAACTAAAAATTTTTAAAAAAAATTTTTTGACACTAAATTTTTTCTGTTGTTAATATTATTAAAGCCAGCAGAGTAGCATTTTGTGGTATACAAATAATATTTGAAATCATTAATTATTTATATATTATCCGATATTGCAGAATAAAAATTTAGCAAACATGGCTTTTAAAACTTTATAAATGCAGCCAGCATTCAATAAATTGAAAATTTATTGAACTAAGAAAATTTTATTTTGGAAAAAAAAATTGTTGCCACATTCTATACGATTTTATGCAACTATGTTTAGTGGTGGAAATAGTTTTATACACCAATACATTTGAAAAAAATCTTACTAATACAAACATAAAAATGTACCGCTGACAGTTGAGTTATGTACCTGTCAAAGAGTCGGCATACTAGTTGTATACTATGGCTTGATATGTAATTGTACGTTATCACGAACAGCAAAATTTAATTTAGAAAGACAATTTAATTCATGTCATAATGACGAAAGAAAATGACTTATTTTAAAATTAAAAAACCTTTTTACGAAAAAATGATTCTTGATTTTGAGAACTCAAAAGTTGAAAATGTCCATGAGCGATGCAATAGAAAATCATCATATGTCGTTGCTGCAGGTCTGGCAAAACATTGCCGTCCTTTCGAAGATGGGCAATTTTTCAAAGAATTGTGCAACGATGTATTAAAATGCTTTAGGGAAAATATTGAACAAATTCGAAATTTAATTAGGTCTAGTCCCTTTTCACCTCGGACCATAACGCGACGAACAGAAGATATCAGTGCATTTATCTACACAAATATAAAAAAAAATTCTTAATTGCAAATATTTTTCTATTTGTTTAGATGAATGCACTGACATTAACGACATAGCGCAGTTAATAATATGCGTAAAAACTTGCAATAATAACTTTGAATTGCATGAGGAAATGTTAACGTTGGTTGCATTACATGGTAATGTAAAGGGAGAAACTCTTTTTAGGGTAATATGTGACGAAATTTTTTCTTTTGCCGATAAAAACAAATTTTGTTCTATATGCACCGATGGTGCAAAAGTCATGGTTGGGAAAAACGAGGGTCTTGTGGGTTACCTTTTAAGAAACGACTTTAACATTTATATATTCCATTGTAAAATCCATCAACAGGTATTATTTACAAAAAGCGTGAATATGATGCATACAATGCAAATTGTAACAAAAATAATAAATAAAATACGTGGTGGCCACAATGCTTTGAGCCACAGAAAATTTAAAGCGTTTTTGGATGAAATTAATACTGAATATGGCGAAGTATTAATGTTTACAGAAGTGAGATGGACGTCGCTTGGAAAGGTTAGTCAGTCTTCGGAAAGAGGTAATGTTATTTTTTGAAAATAATCCATCGAATGAATTACTAAGATATTTAAGAGATAACATATTTGTATTAGATTTTGCGTTTTTAACAGATATTACCGAATTAATTAATCAGTTTAATCTTCAATTGCAAGGAAGAAATAAAACTGTATTTTCTTTATATTTCTCTGTAAAACAGTTTATAACAAAAGTTCAAACTCTGATTACAAATCTTAAAAATAATAATTTAATTTGTTTTAAAAGAACAAATTAAATATATGATGAATTTTCTAATAATTATAGACTTGACGACTATATTAGTTTACTTCAAGGCATATTAGATAATTGTAACAATAGTTTTTCGGATTTTTCTAAAATTTAGTGTTTATTAGAACTGCATAGCAATCCTTTAACATGTGATGTCAATAAACAGGAAAATGACATCAGAGAAGAACTTTTGAAAATGCGTTCGGTTTTAAATATACCGTTGACGGCTGGGGTAGAATTCTGGAAAAATTTAAACGAAGAGATATACTTAACAACTAAAAATGAAATTTTTAAATTATACTCTATGTTCGGGTCAACATATATATGTATGCGAGTCCTCGTTATCAATTTTAAAGCTAATTAAAACTAAACTTAGAAATAGTTTAACAGATGAACATTTAGAGGATCTTCTTCGCATTAAATGTTGCCCATATGAAATCGATATAGATGAAGTTTTTGAAAATGTTATTACAAATAATGAAAATTAGTTTTTAACAAAATAAATTAACTTTAATGGTTGTATTCCATTAAATTTTTCTTGAAGAATCGATAAAGTTTTATGAACGAAAGTATTTATTTTCTGAATTTATTTTTGTTTTAATAGATTAACACGTTTTTATGAAATTATAGTTTTTTTTTTATTTTTCTTGAAGAAAAGGATTTATTTAATTTTAATGATTTTTTTGTTTTCTATTTTATATAAATCATACGCTTATGTTTTGAGTTTTTACATTAACAGCCAGATTGATTTTAACAATAACAAAATAACACAAAAATTTCTTAAAGTGCTTCTGAGAGGGAGAGTTTTATTCTCTCACAAAAAACAAAAAGTCTGCATGTATGTGTTGCCGGGCTCTGCTTTGCACAATTGTGGACACTACTACTAACCATAGCTGCCAGATTTGACGATTTATCGTCATTTTGACGATTTTTAGGTACAAAATTGGTCTATTGACGATAGGACGATTTATACCCCAAATTTGACGATTTTAACCCCAGGATTACCGTCTTGGTCTGGCCAGACCAAATTTGTGTTTTGCTATGTTCTGAATCGAATGAAACCAATTTGGATGCGATTGGAGTAAATAAGTGGGGTTAAATTCCATTTTGATGTAAAAGTCTATGAAATTACCCTCTTGGTTTTTTTTTTCCTTGAAAGATATTTCAAGTAGGACAAAAGATTAAAAAAACAGATACGTGAATTCTAGAAATGTTATCTTCTAAATCGAATGAATCAAGTTTGAATCAAAGCAGAAAACTACGGCCCATTATGCGCTTAGTTCAATCTAACTACAAAAAACTAACGCAAAACTCGTTTCAGCTGTAGTAGATGCGAAAAAGCAATGTGCGAAATCAAAGACTAAATTTTCGACGGCTTGCATATGGAATAAAATTATATAATAAATTTGTATAATCCAAAGTAATTAGCATACGTTCAATAAAAAATATATTTATTTACTTTATATTTAATTGGGGGTTTTAGCTGTACAAATTGTGGTCTGGCCAGACCAAGAGGAGAACTTAGTGGTTACCGAGTTACCGAGAATCCTAGTGTTAAAATGACAAATTTTGTTCAAATTTACAAATATTTTTAAAAAAAATTCACATTTTAGTTAAGCTTCTAATATAATTTTATTTGAATTATTTGATTGGCAGTAACTTTCATGTCTTAGCTGTTCATCATATTAAATACGATTGTTTTTTTTAGCACTATGAATATTTTTAAGAGTTCTAGCATAACTTGTAAGCTGATAGAATTTTTGTGCAAAAATTTTTTTAAAAACAAAAATTCGTATTTTGATACTTATTTTTATATTTGATTTTAAATAATTTATTTATAAAATTTTTACAGCCATGTTCTGGAACTGGAAATCACGAGAAATTGAAATCGAACAAAATTTTAAATTTATCCTGTGTTTAAAGTTTATAAAAATATTTTTTTTTATACGCCTCATATCTTGAGGTCCACTAACCTTTACCACTTCCTCTTTTCAAATCAGGAAAACATGCGTTCAATTAAAAAAAAAAAATTATTGAAAATATCCAATTGGGCCCAAGTGTACTGGTACACGACTAGAACCAATAGTACTATTGATTTTCTAAGAACACACAATGCTAATTTGAGCATTAAGATAGTATAGAAAAGTACAGTCGAGAACTAGCACTGGTGATCTTTGTACTAGTTTAGTACTAGCTAGGTACTAGTTCGATCTCCAGCAGGTAAACTTTTCTTTCAGAAAGTCTGATTTTATTAGTGTTTACCAGACTTAATTTCTTAAGCAGGATTTTCGACGTGAAAAATGGGTGTTTGATATACTTTGGTTTTAGTATATTTTATTAGTTTTCTTATGAATGCCAATACCCTTGAAAAATGTTTGGTTGTGTTACTTCAATAATAAGTTTCTTAACGAACATTTTTATTTAATTTCAAAAATAGGCGGAATATATTAAAATTTTATTAGCAACGAAAACTAAATATAACAATTAATTTTCAAAACTTATAAAAATTGAGTGGTTTTTTACAATGACGATTTTTGTGACGATTTAGCATAGTCAATTTGACGATTTTGACGATTTTTTCATCAAAATTTTACGATTTTCGACCAATTTTATCTGGCAGCTATGCTACTAACACATATTTTTATACTCTTCAATTCAGTCGTCGATGTGACTTCGACAAGTGTACATGTCTAGCGGATGCTATATTATTTTGTTTTAGCTTACACCCAAAAAATATTGTGCGGTTAAAAATGCTTTTGGTAACATCCAATGCCTTGCGCGCAATTTTTATTTAGAGTTTAAATTTTAAGACTTAAATGTAGAATAATGTAACATTTCATAAGTTTACATGCAAAGCAAAGAACTTTGTAAAATGGTAATTATTTGAGATTTAAAATCAATTTTTAATATTCAGATAAAAAATTTCAAAATGTCTAACAGTCCTATGTGGAAGAAGCTGATAGTCACATTTATTATAGGTTTTATTTAACATACGTATATGGATTCGGTTCTTATAATTTTACAGCACTTTTTTATTTTTTCTTATGCAATACTAAAAATTATTATTATAAATTATTATCTGATTACTAATTCCACTAACACCGTGGTAATAGTTATAAAACAGATTACCCAGTTTTGGTGTTTAAAAATATTAATGGGTTCTTATAAAAAGAATTAAAAACTCTGCTAATTTTTTTCTTGAGTGTGATTATACATTATGCTGTTAAAAAAATTATATATGTATTTGATGATACGTCATTTTTAATTTTGTAAATAGCTTAAAATTATATAAAAATACATATGTAACGTGAATCCTCCTCAACAAAAATTTAAAATTTTCAAGTAATATCTACATTGTTTTGCATTTAATCGTTAGTATGTTTTGTTTGTGAAAAAATTTCTTTGATGCCTGTAAAAAGGTCCCTTTTTCTTTCGTTAAAAAGACGTACCTAAATGCAGAAATTATTAAGAAAAAAAAATAGCCAGAAGAATTTGTTGGTATTTTGTGCTTGAAAAAATATTTTTGTTTCTGTACCAATCGCGTCGGTAGGTTTTTTTTTTCTTTGAAAACACTTTTCTTAAGTAAGTAAAAATATTTAAAAAACAATTTAAAAAAAATCTTGTTTTCCTACAATTTATGTGTAAACCTATACACATAAAAGCAAATGTGACAACAGGTAAAATTTTTGGGTAAGAAGATGTGTTTTATTGATGTATTAATGAAACTTTATTGTTTCGCACTATTTTTATTGCTTACTTTTTTATGCTACAATTATATGACCGAGTCCAAAGAGTTAACCTTCCTAATTTATGGTATTTATTTAACGTAACTTTGACCTGTTATAATGACTTTATACATTTTTGCAGGCAAACTCAGGTGCGCATTTGGTATTTTGTAAAAAGTTATGATATACCATTAGCTAGACTTTAAATGTATGCACAGATGTTTGAAGTATGAGTAACCCAACAACGTGAATACCTTTCTATTTTACTTACCATTCATACTAAAATAACTTTTTCACGTTCTAATTCTCATGTAATTTATTTTATTTTTGAATAAATAGACCAGGGAAATCCATTTCTATGCACCATTGTGTATACCACTACTAATACATATTTTTTTCAGGTTAACAGAAACAACTTTATGATGGCACTTAAAAAATATTGTGCGGTCAAAAACGCTTTTGGTAACATCCAATGCAACATTTAAGGAAGGAACGGAATATCTTATTAAACGCAGAGTACGGAGAGTGCTCGAATTAAACTCGCTCGCGAGCGAGTCCAATTCGAGCGAGTTTTATTTTCAACATTGAAAAGAATTATTCTTTACTGCTCGCGAGTTTTATTTTTTAAACTCGCGAGCGAGTTTTATTTTTGCGAGTTGAAAAATATTGCTCGCGAAAAGAATTCAAATTTTAAGAGTCAAAAATAAAACTCAACTCGCGAGTCGAGCTAAAAAGAATTGTTCGCGAGTTTTATTTTTGCGTATGAATTTTTTTTAATTAAAAATATATTTTTACTGTTTATTTGTTTGTATGTGTGGATAAATGTGTGTATATATGAATATTTCATCGAAACACAGAACAGCATTAGCAAATGGATCAGAAGTAAGGTGGGAAAAGGTATTTATTGATACAGCAAATATTACGTTGTGACAAGTATAACTAACCATGAAGAAGAAATAGCAAAGGAAAGGATTCGTTTAAAAGAATGCAATCATGTTATACGTTTCGAAAATATAAAAAAGGCAGTTCATTAATTTCCTATGAATCGTAAACACTTCTATGTAAGTCACTAATGAACGCATACATTTTATTACACATCATTCAAAATTTAACATTTATACGTATTGCACATATATTTTAAAACACACTTATCTACCTGTTTATGAGCAGCATTCACTTGTGTGCATTTTTTTGAGTATAAACATTACTTTTACAATCTTTCCCATTTAACCACTCACTAGGGATCAAACAAACATATCAATGATCACATTTTCTATAAATAGTCGTGATTGTTTACTACCTGCTGATGTTTTCTATAAGAATCAACTAATTTGGTTGTCACAAGACAATTATGTGATGGCTTTTGCTACCCTAAAAAACTCTTAATTCATTTATAACACTGGTCTTCAAAAACAAATGTAAGTCTTTAAATAAAAACATATAAAATATAAAGATTTTGAAGCGGTTAATTTAAATCCGTTTGCAGTTTCAAATTTTTTTATGGGCTTGACTAATATTCCGCCCGAAATAAGGGCCGATTTTTATAAAAACACCAACAAATGATTATTAATAATATTTCCTTTAAGTCAAACGAATAACATTTTTTATATTTTCCACTGTTTCGGACATTTTCAGAAATTAGTGGCGATAAACTTTTTTTTTCAAGCAAAATTAGTACTATTTTTTGTTTTCAAAAATTTGTTAACAAATTTAGAACAATTTTTTTTATTATTTATCAGAAAGCCAGATATATTGCGAATAAAATGAGCCATAAACCATGAAAATCGATTGACAAATGTTTATTTTATTCATAATTATTAAAGGCAGCTTTTATGAAAATAATATGTTACCAATCTCAAACACTTTTATTTAAGTCATTTAAGAACGCATACATTTTATTACACATCATTAAACATTTTGCAGGTTTACATATTTTTAAACAAGAAAACATTTATACATACAAACACACATACATTCTTATCAACATGGTTATGCCCAGCATTCATATGTGTGCATATGTTTTTATAACCCCTTCCTACACACTTGCCTGCCCTTCGTTTCTAAAAATTCATATGTATGTATATTTTTACTTCGCACAAGCAAACATTAATTTTTTTAAACGAGTTGCTCGATTTCAACTCGTATGCGCTCGTTTTCTGCTCGCATAAAATTTGTACTTACGAGTTGAAAAATAAAACTCGTAAGCACAAATTTTAAAACGAGTTGTTATCTGCTTACGAGTCGAGCACAAAAATCTTATGACTCGTAAAAAATTTGTGCTCGCGAGTTTAAAAATAAAACTCGCGAGCACAAATTTTAAAATGAGAGAGTTGACTCGAATTGTGCTCGCGAGTAGAATTTTTTCCTACCCTGATTAAACGGCATTGCGATCGTTTTCATAATAATATAAATAATTTAAATGATAAGGAAAGAGAAGACCTGTTTTATAAAAATAAAACAATTTTTTAAAAATATTGAAAAAATGGTTATTAGAAGAGGAAATTTATGAACCAAAATCAGTTCCCAAAAGACCTGTTTTATAAAAATAAAACAATTTTTTAAAAATATTGAAAAAATGGTTATTAGAAGACGAAATTTATGAACCAAAATCAGTTCCCAAATTGAAAAAGGAGATTTCAAGTTTAGTAATATTGGAAATGGTTAAGAAAGGAAGACCATTGTGGGATGGTGTTTTTATCAAGCAATTGCTGAAAAAAATTTGGGAAATGCTTAATTATAATACTAAATTTATAGAGTCTCTTCCCCTGTCCAGTCAAACTGTAGGCCGTCGTACTGTTCAATTAGGAACATGTGTAGAATCTGCATTTAGGGAAAAAGTAATTAATTGCAAATTTTTTTTAATTTGTTTAGACGAAAGCATGACATAAATGATCTGTGTGAACTTGTAATTTGTATTCGATGCGTAGACAGCGAATACACAATTTTTGAGTAAATGTTTACTTTAGAAACATTTTATGGAAATGTAACTGGTACGTTGTTGTATGATGTTGTCACAGAAAAGCTTCTTTCCATTGTAGACATAAACAAATTTGCTAGAGTCTGCACAAATGGAGCCAATGTAATGTTGGCTTATAGGCCAATTAAAAAAATCAGACCGCTCTAGCATCGAAATTCATAAATGATACCCCAGCTATGAAGACAGCAGAGGATATAATAAACAAAATACGAGGCGGACATCAAGCGCTTACCCACCGAAAATTTTTAACTTTTTTAAAAAACAACAATGCTGTGAATTGTGACCTGAAAATGTTTACAGAAGTTCTGTGGCTAAGTCGCGGTGATTGCCTGAATAGACTTTATGATTTAAGAGAAGAAGTTCTCCAGTTCCTAGAAACTGAGAAAATAGAAAAAGTTTTAGTACAGTGTTTAAAAGACAATCGTTTTATTTTAGACTTAGCTTTTTTGGCAGATACGACAAGTATGTTAAATGAACTTAATTTGGAATTGGAAGGAACAAGTTTTGACAAGTCGCAATATATGCCAAAAATCATGTCAAAAATCATTCACAATTTTAAAACAAAACTTTTTCTAATTTTTTCCCAAATTAAAACTGGTGATTTTTCCAATTTGCCAAAAACTTCACTTGTTTATAGAAATCTCGAAATTGACAAAAGATATGAATATGCCGAAATATTTGAAACATTTTTCAATAATTTTCAAGACAGGTTTCAAGATTTTGTAATTTTACAACCGCTATTAGATCTTTTCGAAACCCCTTTTCGTTGCGATGTAAGCAACTACGAATTTGATATTCAATCAGAACTAATCATACTACGAAGCGAAGTAAATGCTCCAGACGAAAATAATATTGTAGAGTTCTGGAAAGATTTGGATGGCGAGTTCTATCCTGAACTAAAAAAAAATTCATTTAAGTGCCTCTCTTTATTCGGCACTACTTACCTATGCGAAAATTTTTTTTCGGATTTAAAGTTTATTTGTTCCAAGCAACGTAATAAATTAAGTTCATCCCATTTGAAAAGCATTATACTATTACGAAACTGCCATAAAAGTATAAATTTAGAAGATTTTATTTTATAAGTTGTATAACACAAGGGAACAAAATTAAACATTTTTTGTGTTGATAGAAAAATTGTAGCAGTTCTTTACCAATTCAATGTCGCTGATTTTAAAACTGCACTTTTTTCTATCAGCTGTGATTTGCGTGCAATATTTATTTTTTATAAATTTTTAAAACATAAAAATCTTTAATTTTTATACAATTGTTTGATAAGATATTTGAAACTGATTTATAGTCAAAAAGCTTCCGAATAAAAAAAAGTGCAGTTTTAAAATTAGCGACATTGAATTGGTAAAGAATTGCTACAAATTTGTTATCAACACAAAAAATGTTTAATTTTGTACCTTTGTGTTATACAACTTATAAAATATATTACTAACATTTTATTTCGGCTGTAAATGAATGCATTCTCTCAATTTTTTTACTCTGGTACTCACTACTACACAACCAAAAATTTTTTGGAAACTCCTGATTTAAAATCAAGAAATACGCATGCAAGAGGCAGTTGATTTTGGGCAGTCAGGCAGTTGATTTTGAGCAGTCAGGCAGTTGATTTTAAGCAGGCAGGCAGTTGATTTTTAGTGAGTGATTAGCAAGGGTTGACGGTTAACACTTGCGCACGGTTCGGTCAGAAAAAAAGGAACAATACAAGAAAAACGCAATAAATAAAGAAGCAAATTTTTTCTTATTCGTGCGCCAAGAATAATAATTTAAAAAAAAAAAAAAAAAAAAAATAAGCAAATGCAAATAATGAAAATTTCGGTCAAAAATAAAAAGGAAATATTTACAAACTCGTATTATTCTTTAAAGTAAAAAAAATTCACCAAGAAATCTGTATTTTTTGGAGAAAAGGTTTGATAATTTCTTGCAAAGTGGAGTTATACTAATTGGGAAAGGTGTTCAAAAGTCCAAGTATCGAAATAAAGTGAAAAAACAAATTTTACAGAGATAAAGAAAAAAAAAATTATTAAAACTATTTAAAAGCCGAAGTTTTTAAAAGAGAAAAGTCATAAAAGTCTTTGTTTTAACATTAGCGTTCGAATTTCCTAAAATATTACATATATTAAATAAAACATTACTGAAACTATAAAAATATGTCTCGAATTAACGTAAAATAACAGAAAATTCATACATGCAAACCAATTCAAAGTAAAAAGAAACTATAAATAGTAATCGAATTTAAAACTGAAACAAAATATCAAGAGACCCCGTAGAAATGTAAATTATTTAATAATATAAAACAATATAGGAGAAATAATGAAAATGCTTAAAATTTATGAAGACTCTCGTTAAATCCCTATATAACTATAAAATCCCACAAATCACGAAAAGGAAAAGGCGATTTAGCGCATATTACAAAAACCGAAATTTAACATACAGTGGAACAACCAGCACATATACCGATCTCAACACACAACATCAAGTATACTAATATAAATGCTGCACAACTATTACAACAACAGAATACATCACCAACTACCCAGTAAAGGTTACAACATTACTGCCAACAACCCTATAATAGGCAGCGGGATTCATCGAAGGAAACCCTCTCTCCATTTTAAGATAAGTTATTGCACCATATAAGTATAGTTCATTGTCAGGCCTTATTATAAAATCAGAAATTAAAATAAAATAAATCCGGGTATTTGATGTAATTTAAAGGAGAAAATAAGAAGAAAAAAAAAACAATTAAAGTACTTTAATTTGAAACATAAATGTAAGAGTTATGATACAGTTAGCCACATACTAGGTGGGACGCTAGTCCAGATCATTAACTTAATTCAATTATTAAATTTTAACTTTGCGAACTGCTGATTTCGAGTGTGGCTCACTGTACATGTTAAAAAAATAAAAACAAAAAAAACTATTAATAAATTGGGGGCTCCTGTTCCCATGCTAATAGTTAAGACCACCCTATGTACCGATGTATGTAATTGTAAAATAAGATCAATACCCTGTAAGAAAAGAAGAGAAAATATTGTAGTTTGGTTGGGGAAGCATAGAAGAGGATAATATGAAGATAACTAATAAAGATAGAAAATTGTATACCTTGTAATCATTTTAAGATGTATTTGTAAACTTTTATTTTAAAATGGATGCTAGGAAGAACTGGGCTATGGTAAGTAGAGGATGATATAACGAATGTTTTGTACACGGGACAGGCATAGGGATTTAGGGTATTTCACCGGTCGTAGGTTGGGGATGGGAGAAATGTACCCCTATATGGCGAAACAGCGTGCCATATTATCGCTCCGGCGGTCTTAAATATAATCATTTCGCCGTGCATCCTTCAGTGTGCTGTTGATTTTTTTCCCGCAAATTATTGATATTTTGAACATACTTCCAGGGGTGTGAAGTGTGTTATATGCTTACGTGCCAAAACCCAGGTTGGGAATCACTGCTTACTGAGCTAGCGGGTCAGCTTTATACCCCCCTTTACCGGTTTTGGAATTGTTATTTAATTTTTTTTAAAGTTATATAACGGCACGTAACAACGACAAGAGTTTATCTTAATTTTTACACTGTTTTGGCTTAAGAGTATATTTTTCGTTTCATATAAATAAATATCAGCACATAGATATACAATATTTCGCTATTTTCGCATTAGAAATTTCAAATATGTCAAAATTGTACAGTTGACCATAATGAATTTAGGTTTAATATTTTTAAATTTTAGTAAAATCTTCGGTGTATATTTCGAATTATCTGAATTATAACATACTGAATAAGTTTTACTGAAAAATTATAACAGTTCGGAAATTGAGCTAATACGAATGTGGCCAAAAATTAGTTTTTCCCGAAAAACGAATAATTGAAATTTCAGGTACGGAAGATGGTATTGACATAATTTTTTTCATATTTGTATTCCCTATTATATCCTCAATAAAACCCAATGAGATGATAAAAAATTCTTAAATTTGTTTAACAAAATTTTTAAAAATTTGAAAAAAACATTCAAAATATGTTAATTTTGTTCCTACATTTCTTGTTCAAGTGTCCTGAGAGACGTTAATGGCCTGGGGAAATCTTAATAACTTTTACATTTTTTAACTAAAGTTTGAGATATAAAACTCATTAGAACGATAATTACGTACGTATTTCGAATTTCTTACATTATATTGCAAAAGTTATTATTTAATGCAAAATTTTTACAACTGAAAAAATTTAATTTTCTAGTGGGGAGCGTCGGCCTGTGCCTTGACATTTTTTCCGTTTATTCAATCTTGGAGCAGTCTAATGTACATACATACGTACATTACAGTTAATGTCAAGTGGTTGAAATTCGACCACCGAGCAAACTAAGTTCCTATAAAAGCGCGAAAATATGATGGTGGTAGTAAGTTATTTTAATTTTTTTATTATAGAAATTTTATGGGTCGATTAAGGTTGCGTTGCTTCTTGACAACCCAACTGAAGATGTGTTGCCATCCGTAATTGAACCATTAGTTTTTATCAGATTTCGGTTCATTAAAGCTTAACATTTTTGTAATCAAATGGACTATACAATTTCACTCTGAATTGTGCCTGAAAGAGAAGTTATCTTGCAAATGGAACATGGTACGTTAAAATGATGTTTATATTTCTGAAAAAGCGGGATGCCTATCCTGCGCTGTACACGTGAGTTAATAAAAAAAGGCACAATCCCGCAAAAAGCGTTAAAACTGGCAACCTATCTGGTTATGAACCGAATTCTTTCAATGTAACAAAGGAACGAATCTAGCAAATCCTTTGAAATGAAGATGTTTGGAAGTAATGATAGAAAGGTCATATATATATGCACTTATAAACAAGAAAACATGTTCAATTTTATTAAATAAATTAAAAAACTTTATATAAATGCTGATGAAATGTTATATCTATATATATATATATATATATATATATATATATATATATATTTATCTATATATATATATGCATATATATATAAAATACATTGCATATGATTCTTAAATGTAGTTATGACTGGCTTTAACATGTAGTCTCTAAAAGACAATCAGATGTGGCTTTGTTTCTATTAATGACATCCGCTTGATTATTTGCAGTTTTTGATACCATGTTTTCCTTCCACGAACATGGAATTTCTTCATCTATTGTAACTTTTTTGGCTTTCCTACATCTGAATTGTTCCAAATATTTCGAAAAGTCCGCTCTGTTTTTTGCAAACTCTTTACTGGAGCTAGGGTTCTTCGTACCTTTCGGAAATGTTGTTACTTTTTTCTCGTCCTTTAGGTTATCTCTCACACTGCGATCACTAGAAAATGTTTTAATGGAATTACTGAAAGTTGATTCCTTTCTACCTATTTGATCTGAAAGACGGCGTATATTGAGTTGTAATTCTTCTCCTTGTTTATGATCAGCAACAGAAGAAATGCTGTGTCTTTCATTTAACAAATTAGGATTACATACGTTCAAAAAGACAAAATTAGTTGATATTATGTTTGATTTACTCTTAGTTTGTTCCTTAATAATGCCGGTAGTGACAGATATTATTGGCGGTGGTGATTTGGATAGGTGTAAGTTACCGATCTTAAATGGGTTGCGACTATCTTTTATTCTTGCAGGTGAGAAACTAGATGATCGAATGGGAGATTTTTCAAAAGAAGATTCAGCACCGCGTTTGTTGTCTAAATAAATTGAGGAATTAAAAATGTTATCTGAAGTTGTTAAGAATTGGGGAGACGTTGGAGCCGACTGTAACTGTTTTTTTCCATCAAATGTAGCAGTTGGCTTTATTTCTGGATTCAAATAGTTTGGAGATTTGTGTCCATTTATTAAAGGTGAATCCATAATTGATTCTATATTGAATTTGGAAGTTGAAAAGGATTTTGTTTGTCGAAATAATGCTTGCCTCGAAACCTTAGAGATGCATTCTACGTCTGACCTTTTTACCCAGGGATCTTTATTGCTTTCTGTGACTACATAAGCTGGATCTATTTCGTTTTCTTTTGTTGCAGTTAAAATAGAAGAAGATGTTGTATTGTCAGAACGTGGGCTTTTGAACCAAGGATCTGAAATAACATTACCCAAGCAACCGGTACTACGATTTGTTGATTCATTGTAAGAGAATTTAATTTCTTTTCCATCGATTACATTAGGAGAAGATTGTTCAGAACGGCAAAGTTTATTAATTTGATGTTTATTGGTTAGCGAGTTCTTTTTAGGTAAAGGAAATATATTTATGTTAATATTATTGGAATCTGATACTAAAATGGCATATTGGTGACGTACAGGTGGGCGCGGAGACAGCGAACGAGTTGTTCGAAGAGGTTTGGATTTGGATTGAGGTTTGGGTTTAGATATAGTAGTAGTTTCTCCTAATATGGTTTTATGATATTCCTTTTCGAAAGTTATGACATTTTTATTAGCGATTTGTAATTTATTATTTTTACAATCGATTGTTTTCACACAAAGTTCTCTTGTTAAGGATGGTGACGGTGTAAGTGTAACCATACCTCCTAGTTTTCTTATATCTAAATGAGGGCTGGTTGCTGCATTTCGCGTAGGCACCAAACGTTTGGTTGCTTGCGAATCTAATGATATCTTACTGTTAGAACGTTGCAAAGTTTCATTTTCATTTTTTTCACAATAACATAAGAGTTTTGATGCTAACGTGGTACTTCTCGATTCCTTGGCTACCGAAGATTTTTTAATTTGCTTGGAATAATTTGAAGTAGTAGACTTTTTTCCAGCATATAAATAATTTGCATTGCTTATGTATCTAGCAGATAATTTTGCTTCGTTAAAATGATGGATAGTAGTTTTATCTATTAGCAAAGGTGAGTGCGGAGAATGTAAAGGCAACGTTGGAGCTACGGAATGATGTTGAGCATGTTCATCTAAGACAACACTTCCAAATGTATCTACATTTGTCGAAAAAACGATAGACGAAGATTTATTTGTTATTTTAGTTTCAGGTTGAGGAATATTTTTTGTTATATTATTCTGTTCAACAAGTTGGCCTTGAAGTATGTTCATGTCAAAATTACACCTCTCTTTTTTGTTTAATTTGGCAAGTGAGCCAGGTAGTTTTTGCTAAAGAAATTTTTCAGTCAATGCCTTAGTAGAAACTGAACTTGCGGACGATATACCTGAAAGAAAAAGAGATATATTATTTACATTTTTCGTATAAACAAACTTTATTTATTAACGTATTAAAAATATGTATTTTACCGTAGGACCACAATTGCAATTGAACGAAGTAGCGTACAACGCACAGTGGCTGAAAATCGTTTTTCATCGGCCAAAAGTCTGCATATTTTGAATCTAAAGATATAATTTTGCTGGAGACAGTTTTAATTTTGTTAAAATCGGTTTAGTAGTTGTTGAGAAATTTTAGCTCAAATTTTAGCTGTATGTAGGCTGGGTTAAAAAAAAAATTTTCTCGTAACGACTTCTAATAGCGTAAATATGTTGTATATTTGTCTGCATTAGACTCCTGTAAAATATTATTAATTTATTTTTAGTGTAAGAGCCCGCGCTTTGATCTTCATTTTGTTAAATTTGTTATATAACAGCAATAGCATTGTATTGCAAAAAAGCATATTACTGTATCCTAACGATTCTTAAGTTCTCGAGGATTCAGACACAAGCAAATTATTCATTGAAAAGTATATATTATTCCAGGAAATATTTTTGATAGAATACATATTAAATAATGCACAATAAAAGATCAGTTTAGGGTTTACTAAGGCTTTACTTTTTTTATTTGAACTGTTTTTACTTCTTACCGTTATTAGGGCAACCAGAAACCAAGATTATTTCTGCACGAGATTCGAAAATGTAGAAGATATTAATGATAATGTTTTACCAACTTACGAATATGTTAATAAATACTAAATACCATCCTTTTTAGATATGGCACAACTTGTAGATCAAAGGATAGAATGCGTTTGGAGAAAATCGTCTCTTCCTACAGTGTCAAATACAATAGTCATACAAGTAATAAACGGTTATCATATAAATTACAAAAATCTCGTTGAAAAAAATGTCCGTTTATTAGAACGAAAATTTTCTCCGACGTAGTAGGGTTTTGTTTCATATTTGTTATTGAAACTGTAAACAAACTAAGCTTTTTTTTATGTACAAGGCAATATATGGTACCCAAAGAAGAGCATGAGTTTTTGAGTGACCAAAGGGGGGCGAGAAAGATATGTATTGGAGAAGTAGATCGAGATCTTCCAACTAAATTGCAAAAAAGAGCAGCCCGAGTACCAAAGACAGAAAAACAACGTAAATAAAAGTCACGACAAAATTAACTTAAACAGGAAGACTTGGAGCAAAAACTATAGATTTATTTAAAAATCTATAGTCTTTGCTTGGAGTTATCTCTAAATAATTCCATTGCTTCTTGTGATGATTATTTTAATTTACCTTCCACATCAAAGGCAGAAAGAAAAAAAATTTTAGTTTGCTTATATTGTCAAAAACTTGTAACCGTTAGTGTTTCCTATAGCGCAGCGGCTGCTATAGCTTCATCTGTATTGCAAGATATATCTCCTAGCGGTGAACCAATTGATAAATCAAAAATATGACGGGAAAGAAAAAATGAACGTAATGAATGTATTCAAGACCAGAAGCAGCTAGACCTACTAGCTTTATACTTTGACGGGCGAAAAGATAAGACGCTTAATATTATTTAAAAGGGAGCTAGGAATCATAGACAAATATTGATTGAGGAACATGTATCTGTTAAGGAGCGAGATTCAGTTTATGTTGGCTATGCAACCAGATCGAAGTACTTCTAAAAAAATTTTTTTTATTGTTTTATGTTGTATAGGAACCAAAGTTTTATTTTTTGTAATTAAAAATGTGTTCACTTCCAATTAATAATAATTGATAATAAATAAAATATTAAAATTTAAAAAATGGCTTTTTTAAAATACTTAATTCTTAGGAGCTCCGGCGCGGGCTCAAGATGTGACTTTTTTTTAACTTTTTTTTTAGCATTTTTTATTTGTTTTAACGTAAGACAACAAAATATTGCTATCAGAATATGATTCGAGAAGTTTTATTTTTTCTCATACATCAGTGACCCACCCTAATGTACATACATCATTGGTGTTCAAAAATGTTTTGCATATGTATTCTGAGAGAATTGTTTAAGTACAGTGACACGCAAAACTAAACGCACAATTTTTATTAATATTAAATTACAAGAATTTTTTTGGTTATATAACATTTTAAATAATGAAGTTCATACTGAATTAAGTGTATGTAATACACTTCCGTTGACTATGGGTTTCTGTAGAGTTGGTGATTAGGGATTGATTAAGAAAATTATGATTCTTTTCATAGCTATATGACTAGGTATACCGATGAGGAAAAAAACCTTTTTATTAGATATAAAAATTTTTCTTTTTAAATTTAAGAAATGGCTATCAGGGGAAGAAAATATTGAAAATAAATCAGATTTTATTTAAAAAAAAGCCATTTCAGACGTAGTCGCCTTAAATATTGTCAGGCAGGCCAGACCGTTTATCGATGGAGTTTTTATTATATTACTATTTTTTAATTTAATAGAATCTGTGCACTTGTACAGCAGTATTATTGCATCTGTAAAGTTGGACATTAACGACAAATTAAGAAATTGTGTATTTTTTTCCTTTTGCTTAGATTATAGTACTGACATAAATTATCTACGTCAGATTGTTATTTATGTTCGTTCCGTTGGTAATGAGTACAAATTTTTTTGAAACAATGTTTTCTCTGGTGACTTTTTACGGAAATGTTACAGGTAAGTTGTTTGATATTGTATGTTATAAACTGCTGTCGATTGTTGATCCTAAAAAACATGTTGGGCTCTGCACAGATGGTGCAAATGCTGTGACAGGTAAGTATGAAGGGTTCATCGGGCTGTTAAGAAAACACGGTGTTGATCTTAATACTTTTTATTGTGTTATTCATCAGGCTGCTCTAGTATTAAAATTTATGAGCGACTGCCACGCGATGAAGACTGCAGAGAATATAATACATAAGATACGAGAAGTACATCACTCTCTTACACATACGAAGTTTGTTATTTTTTTAGAAACAAAAATGCCTTACGATGACTTGATGAATGCTTATTAAAGTCTCTTAAAGCCTCAGTTTATTTCAGATTTAGCATTTTTGTCGGATACCACTAAATTTCTTAATGATTTTAATTAAGAATTACAAGGAAAAGAAAAGAATTTATATGATTTGTCCACAATACTATTTAATTTCAAAACCAAGTTATATTTATTGTTGTCACAAATTCAGTTGGGCGATTCCACAAACTTTCCGTAAACTGAATTTGACTTCCTAAAATTCGAATTAACTGTTCTAAATTTATGCTTTTATGACAGTTTCGTAAGAGAAAAATACGTTTTAAAAGTACAGGATTTAATTTGTTACGTTGTTTTGAACAAATGAATTTTAGATCTGAAAAGATTTTTTCGCAAAGGTATGTTGATGGGAAAAATGAAAGAATCTTTAAGCAATTTTTTTGAGTTCGGGATAGGCTGAGTCATCCAAAGTAGAACTTTTAATTCGCTACGTAAGATAATACGTTTTGTTTGTATTTTACTACTTACGAACGTCAACACTTAAAGGGTTTTAAAAAAGCTCAAGAAGTGGTTTAACATATTCGAAATCTTTAAACCTATCTTCAAAGTTTAAAAAAAGTGTCTCAAATATATTTATATATTTTAACGTATGAATGTTGCTTTTTTGGTTAAAAATTAAAGAATTTTGCGAAAAGTTCGTGTAATCGCCCAACTTAATTTGTGATAACAATAAATATAACTTGGTTTTGAAATTAAATAGTATTTTGGACAAATCATATAAATTCTTTTCTTTTCCTTGTAATTCTAAATTAAAATCATTAAGAAATTTAGTGGTATCCGACGAAAATGCTAAATCTGAAAAAAAACTGAGCGTCATTAAGAGACTTTAATAAGCATTTATCAATTTTTTTCTACTTCCATAAACTGAAGAACTTCTTCCCTTAAATCAAATAATCGGTTAAGGTAATCGCCTCTACTTAACCAACGAAATTCGGTAAACATGATCAAGTCATTGTGTAAGACATTTTTTGTTTTTAAAAAATTGACAAACTTCCTATGTGTAAGCGAATGATGCCCTCCTCTTATCTTATTTATTATTTGCTCTGCAGTCTTCATTGCGGGGAAGTCGCTTATAAATTTTGATGCTAGAATAGCCTGATGAATAACACAATGAAAAGTATTAACGTCAAACCCGTGTTCGCTCAACTGCCCGATGAACCCTTCATACTTGCCTGACATAACATTTGCACTGTCTGTGCAGACCCCAACACATGTTTTAGGATCTACAATCGACAGAAGTTTAGCACAAACAACATCGAACAAAAACTTACCTGTAACATTTCCATAAAAAATCTCCAGCGAAAACATTGTTTCAAAAACTTTGTATTCACTATCTACGGAACGTACAAATATAACAAGCTGACAGAGATCATTTATGTCAGTACTTGCATCTAAGCAAAAGGAAAAAAATACACAATTTCTTAATTTTTTGTTAATTGCCAACTCTACCGATGTTCCTAACTGCGTAGCGCGTCGCGCAATAGTACTGCGGGACAAGGGCACAGATTCTATTAAATTAAAATTATAATTTAGCATATGAAGAATTTTACTAAACAACTGTTTACTAAAAACTCCATCGATAAACGGTCTGCCCTGCCTGACAATATATAAGGCGACTACGTCTGAAATGGCTTTTTTTTTAAATAAAATCTGATTTATTTTCAATATTTTCTTCCTCTAATAGCCATTCCTTCAATTTTTCCAAAAAAATCTTTTTATTTCTAATAAAAATATTTCTAATAAAAAGGTTTTTTTTCCTCATCGGTATATCCAGTCATATCGCTATGAAAAGAATCATAATGCCTCTTAATAACATTTTCCCAATGTCCTTTAAATGTTTGATAACATAAAAGACATTGGGCATTACCAAAGGCATTTTTTATCATAACATAGTTTTGCAATTTCATATTATTTGGCAACAAACTAACGTAGCTTCCGCACATGTGCATTCGTCGCTGTCTGACGAGCAACTAAATTAATTTCATTATTATTTATTTTACACCAGTGGTGTCAATTATGATTGTGTTAGTGCGATTACTCTTGTCTCTTACATTCCCAGCGGGAGAAATCTGCGGTTGCGAGGCCTATTACGAGGCCTTATTAACATACATATTTTGCTATGAAGACTTTAGAGCAATTAATAATAATACAATTATCGAAAAATGTTGAGTTATGGACTGACACAATTAGTTATTATTTAAATAAATTAAATTTGGAACCTGCATTTCGCAGAAACTTTGCTTATTTTTTGGAAAAATTGAGCACTTGACAATATTTGAAGTCTTTTTACAACCTTATACAATTCTTTCCAATATTTTTAATTTTGTGCTCAACATACCTTTGCGAATGCCAACAATGAAAATTCATTTGCACATACTAATGCAAATAATAACCCCATTAATTACACTATGCTAGTTGAAAAAACAGACAAGTCGGGCACCTGGCGTTTTAACATAATTCGGGTACGCTGAATCCAGTGGTGCCCGCGGTTTTTTAAGATTGGCTCTGGTTTTCGAGATATACCGTTATTTCGCAAATGGAGGTGGTTGCACAACATATTTTCGCGTAACTCGAAAACGATTTAGCTGATTCAAAAAACTTAAAAACCGAAATTTCGCAATAAAATTATGATTCTTTTCATAGCTATATGACTAGGTATACCGATGAGGAAAAAAACCTTTTTATTAGATATAAAAATTTTTCTTTTTAAATTTAAGAAATGGCTATCAGGGGAAGAAAATATTGAAAATAAATCAGATTTTATTTAAAAAAAAGCCATTTCAGACGTAGTCGCCTTAAATATTGTCAGGCAGGCCAGACCGTTTATCGATGGAGTTTTTATTATATTACTATTTTTTAATTTAATAGAATCTGTGCACTTGTACAGCAGTATTATTGCATCTGTAAAGTTGGACATTAACGACAAATTAAGAAATTGTGTATTTTTTTCCTTTTGCTTAGATTATAGTACTGACATAAATTATCTACGTCAGATTGTTATTTATGTTCGTTCCGTTGGTAATGAGTACAAATTTTTTTGAAACAATGTTTTCTCTGGTGACTTTTTACGGAAATGTTACAGGTAAGTTGTTTGATATTGTATGTTATAAACTGCTGTCGATTGTTGATCCTAAAAAACATGTTGGGCTCTGCACAGATGGTGCAAATGCTGTGACAGGTAAGTATGAAGGGTTCATCGGGCTGTTAAGAAAACACGGTGTTGATCTTAATACTTTTTATTGTGTTATTCATCAGGCTGCTCTAGTATTAAAATTTATGAGCGACTGCCACGCGATGAAGACTGCAGAGAATATAATACATAAGATACGAGAAGTACATCACTCTCTTACACATACGAAGTTTGTTATTTTTTTAGAAACAAAAATGCCTTACGATGACTTGATGAATGCTTATTAAAGTCTCTTAAAGCCTCAGTTTATTTCAGATTTAGCATTTTTGTCGGATACCACTAAATTTCTTAATGATTTTAATTAAGAATTACAAGGAAAAGAAAAGAATTTATATGATTTTTCCACAATACTATTTAATTTCAAAACCAAGTTATATTTATTGTTGTCACAAATTCAGTTGGGCGATTCCACAAACTTTCCGTAAACTGAATTTGACTTCCTAAAATTCGAATTAACTGTTCTAAATTTATGGTTTTATGACAGTTTCGTAAGAGAAAAATACGTTTTAAAAGTACAGGATTTAATTTGTTACGTTATTTTGAACAAATGAATTTTAGATCTGAAAAGATTTTTTCGCAAAGGTATGTTGATGGGAAAAATGAAAGAATCTTTAAGCAATTTTTTTGAGTTCGGGATAGGCTGAGTCATCCAAAGTAGAACTTTTAATTCGCTACGTAAGATAATACGTTTTGTTTGTATTTTACTACCTACGAACGTCAACACTTAAAGGGTTTTAAAAAAGCTCAAGAAGTGGTTTAACATATTCGAAATCTTTAAACCTATCTTCAAAGTTTAAAAAAAGTGTCTCAAATATATTTATATATTTTAACGTATGAATGTTGCTTTTTTGGTTAAAAATTAAAGAATTTTGCGAAAAGTTCGTGTAATCGCCCAACTTAATTTGTGATAACAATAAATATAACTTGGTTTTGAAATTAAATAGTATTTTGGACAAATCATATAAATTCTTTTCTTTTCCTTGTAATTCTAAATTAAAATCATTAAGAAATTTAGTGGTATCCGACGAAAATGCTAAATCTGAAAAAAAAACTGAGCGTCATTAAGAGACTTTAATAAGCATTTATCAATTTTTTTCTACTTCCATAAACTGAAGAACTTCTTCCCTTAAATCAAATAATCGGTTAAGGTAATCGCCTCTACTTAACCAACGAAATTCGGTAAACATGATCAAGTCATTGTGTAAGACATTTTTTGTTTTTAAAAAATTGACAAACTTCCTATGTGTAAGCGAATGATGCCCTCCTCTTATCTTATTTATTATTTGCTCTGCAGTCTTCATTGCGGGGAAGTCGCTTATAAATTTTGATGCTAGAATAGCCTGATGAATAACACAATGAAAAGTATTAACGTCAAACCCGTGTTCGCTCAACTGCCCGATGAACCCTTCATACTTGCCTGACATAACATTTGCACTGTCTGTGCAGACCCCAACACATGTTTTAGGATCTACAATCGACAGAAGTTTAGCACAAACAACATCGAACAAAAACTTACCTGTAACATTTCCATAAAAAATCTCCAGCGAAAACATTGTTTCAAAAACTTTGTATTCACTATCTACGGAACGTACAAATATAACAAGCTGACAGAGATCATTTATGTCAGTACTTGCATCTAAGCAAAAGGAAAAAAATACACAATTTCTTAATTTTTTGTTAATTGCCAACTCTACCGATGTTCCTAACTGCGTAGCGCGTCGCGCAATAGTACTGCGGGACAAGGGCACAGATTCTATTAAATTAAAATTATAATTTAGCATATGAAGAATTTTACTAAACAACTGTTTACTAAAAACTCCATCGATAAACGGTCTGCCCTGCCTGACAATATATAAGGCGACTACGTCTGAAATGGCTTTTTTTTTTAAATAAAATCTGATTTATTTTCAATATTTTCTTCCTCTAATAGCCATTCCTTCAATTTTTCCAAAAAAATCTTTTTATTTCTAATAAAAAGGTTTTTTTTCCTCATCGGTATATCCAGTCATATCGCTATGAAAAGAATCATAATGCCTCTTAATAACATTTTCCCAATGTCCTTTAAATGTTTGATAACATAAAAGACATTGGGCATTACCAAAGGCATTTTTTATCATAACATAGTTTTGCAATTTCATATTATTTGGCAACAAACTAACGTAGCTTCCGCACATGTGCATTCGTCGCTGTCTGACGAGCAACTAAATTAATTTCATTATTATTTATTTTACACCAGTGGTGTCAATTATGATTGTGTTAGTGCGATTACTCTTGTCTCTTACATTCCCAGCGGGAGAAATCTGCGGTTGCGAGGCCTATTACGAGGCCTTATTAACATACATATTTTGCTATGAAGACTTTAGAGCAATTAATAATAATACAATTATCGAAAAATGTTGAGTTATGGACTGACACAATTAGTTATTATTTAAATAAATTAAATTTGGAACCTGCATTTCGCAGAAACTTTGCTTATTTTTTGGAAAAATTGAGCACTTGACAATATTTGAAGTCTTTTTACAACCTTATACAATTCTTTCCAATATTTTTAATTTTGTGCTCAACATACCTTTGCGAATGCCAACAATGAAAATTCATTTGCACATACTAATGCAAATAATAACCCCATTAATTACACTATGCTAGTTGAAAAAACAGACAAGTCGGGCACCTGGCGTTTTAACATAATTCGGGTACGCTGAATCCAGTGGTGCCCGCGGTTTTTTAAGATTGGCTCTGGTTTTCGAGATATACCGTTATTTCGCAAATGGAGGTGGTTGCACAACATATTTTCGCGTAACTCGAAAACGATTTAGCTGATTCAAAAAACTTAAAAACCGAAATTTCGCAATAAAATTTCCTTTAAGAAAAGTAAAACTTCTTTCTAATATCCTTAGTCGTTTTAGAAACATAATTTTTTTTTTGGAAAAAAAAATAATTTTTTTAACAAAATTTCGAAATTTTTGTTTTTTAAAAATTCATAAAAAATTGGAAAATGCAGCTATGCTTCTAATTTTTTGCAGATATATAAAAAACGAAGCTGCAAACAAAACAAGCCATAAATGATTAAAATCTGTTTGAAACCTTTGATTTTATTCACAAAAGTCGACAAATTTTAATTAATTTAAGAATTTCATAAAACGCAATATTTGTATGGGAGCACCCCTAAGGGATGGTGATAAAGGGAAAGTATAATTTGAGAAAATGTTAAGAACAAAAAACTAATGAAGGTCATTCATACATTCTATCCCCCTAGGGGCGACTCCTAGGCATTTATGGGACTTTTTCTTCAATATATGTCTAGTCTGCATTGAACATTTATATGGAAGCCCCCTTAAGGAATGGGTATGTTTGGAACCCACCTTAGCGGGTGGGTATGTTAAAAATAAATGATTGAGATGAAAAATAAAGTGGGGTTGGTCATACATTTGACCCATCTAGGGGCATCCTAGGCGCTGCAGGGGCCAAATTTAAGAATTTCATTAAACGGCCATATTTGTATGGGAGCCCCTCTAAGGGGTGGATATATATGGCAACTATGTTTTAAGAAAATGTTAAGAACAAAAAACATTGGAGGTCGGTCATACGTTTTATCCCCCTAGTACTGAACTCAAAACAGGCCGTGCGATATTTCCCGCTGAATGAGTGTTTTGCAGTAAACCAGAGCCCGGCAAAAGTACTACTATACCGTGCTTTTTTTTCTCCCAATAACCTTCGCTCTGACTTTGTAAAAAACAAACAAAATCATTTATTCTCGTACGAACATTCAAACAAGAAGGTTCTGTTGACGATTGCTTAAGAATAACACTGCGAGAAATGTTCAAGACATAATGGGAATTTGATTGCCGAAAATTTTTTTGATATGTAATTGTACGTTATCACGAACAGCAAAATTTAATTTAGAAAGACATTTTAATTCATGTCATAATGAATATAAAAATATTTCTCATGACGAAAGAAAATGCCTAATTTTAAAATAAAAAAAACCTTTTTACGAAAAAATGATTCTTGATTTTGAGAACTCAAAAGTTGAAAATGTCCATGAGCGATGCAAAAGAAAAGCATCATATGTCGTTGCTGCAGGTCTGGCAAAACATAGCCGTCCTTTCGAAGATGGGCAATTTTTCAAAGAATTGTGCAACGATGTATTAAAATGCTTTGGAGAAAATACTGAACAAATTCGAAATTAAATTAGTTCTAGTTCCTTTTCACCTCGGACCATAACGCGACGAACAGAAGATATCAGTGCATTTATCTACACAAATATATAAAAAAAAATTCTTAATTGCAATTATTTTTCTATTTGTTTAGATGAATGCACTGACATTAACGACATAGCGGAGTTAATAATATGCGTAAAGCAGACCATACACGATTCAATTCAATTGTCAACTGAGTCGGTTGTTGTCCAAATCAAAGCGTGTATGGCCTTGTCAGTTGATTAGTTTGACGGTTGTCGAGTTGGTTGAAGAAAAATCAAAAGATTTTGATTTTTTTCAAGTTGACTACTAAGTCTTTCAATTCGATTGTACTGTGTGTGCTCAAGTCTCTTGATCAGCTGTCAAAATGTATGTAAAAAAAAATCAAAATTTGACAGTTGAATTAAAATCTTTCAATTCAGTTGAAGAAGTGTGTGGCCAAGTATCAATTCAGTTGAAAGACTCAGTTGACAACTGAATTGAACCGTGTATGGGGCGCATAAAAACTTGCAATAATAACTTTGAAAAGAACAAATGAAATATATGATGAATTTTCTAATAACACTATGCTAGTTGAAAAAACAGACAAGCCGGGCACATGGCGTTTTAACATAATTCGGGTACGCTGAATCCAGTGGTGCCCGCAGTTTTTTAAGATTGGCTCTGGTTTTCGAGATATACCGTTATTTCAAAAATGAAGGAGGTTGCACAACATATGTTCGTGTAATTCAAAAACGCTTTAGCTTATTGAAAAAACTTAAAAAACCGAAATTTGGAAAAAAAAAATAAAAAAAATTTCGAAATTTTTGTTTTTTAAAAATTCATAAAAAATTGGAAAATGCAGCTATGCTTCTAATTTTTTGCAGACGCATAAAAAACAAAATTCCAAACAAAACAAGCCATAAATGATTAAAATCTGTTTGCAACTTTTGATTTTATTCACAAAAGTCGACAAATTTTAATTAATTTTAGGGGAACTCCCATACAAATATTGCGTTTTATGAAATTCTTAAATTAATTAAAATTTGTCGACTTTTGTGAATAAAATCCAAAGTTGCAAAGAGATTTTAATCATTTATGGCTTGTTTTGTTTGGAATTTTTTATGCGCCTGCAAAAAATTTGAAGCATAGCTGCATTTTCCAATTTTTTATGAATTTTTAAAAAACAAAAATTTCGAAATTTTTTTTATTTTTTTTTTCCAAATTTCGGTTTTTTAAGTTTTTTCAATAAGCTAAAGCGTTTTTGAGTTACACGAACATATGTTGTGCAACCTCCTCCATTTTTGAAATAACGGTATATCTCGAAAACCAGAGCCAATCTTAAAAAACCGCGGGGACCGCTGGATTCAGCGTACCCGAATTATGTTAAAACGCCAGGTGCCCAGCTTGTCACGAAAAAAAGTGTCAATTTCGTGCACAGTGTAATTATAGACTTGACGAATATATTAGTTTACTTCAAGGCATATTAGATAATTGTAACAATCGTTTTTCGGATTTTTCTAAAATTTAGTGTTTATTAGAACTGCATAGCAATCCTTTAACATGTGATGTCAATAAACAGGGTAATGACATCAGAGAAGAACTTTTGAAAATGCGTTCGGATTTAAATATACCGTTGACGGCTGAGGTGGAATTCTGGAAAAATTTAAACGAATAGATATACTTAACAACTAAAAATGAAATTTTTAAATTATACTCTACGTTCGGGTCAACATATATATGCGAGTCCTCGTTTTCAATTTTAAAGCTAATTAAAACTAAACTTAGAAATAGTTTAATAGATGAACATTTAGAGGATCTTCTTCGCATTAAATGTTGCCCATATGAAATCGATATAGATGAAGTTTTTGAAAATGTTATTACAAATAATGAAAATTAGTTTTTAACAAAATAAATTAAATTTAATGGTTGTTTTCCATTCAATTTTTCCTGAAGAATCGTTTAAGTTTTATGAAAGTAATTAATTTCTGAATTTATTTTTGTTTTAATAGATTAACACGTTTTTATGACATTAAGAGTTTTTTTTTTCTTGAAGAATCGTTAAAGTTTTATGAACGAAAGTATTTATTTTCTGAATTTATTTTTGTTTCAATAGATTAACATGTTTTAACGACATAAAAGTTTTTTTTTATTTTTCTTGAAGAATATGATTTATTTAATTTTAATGATTTTTTTTGTTTTCTATTTTATATAAAACATACGCTTATGTTTTGAGTTTTTACATTAACAGCCAGATTGATTTTAACAATAACAAAATAACACAAAAATTTCTTTAAGTGCTTCTGAGAGGGAGAGTTATTATTCTCTCACAAAAAACAAAAAGTCTGCATGTATGTGTTGCCATCAGCCACTGAATTATTTTGAAGACGACAGCTACAATTGAAAAAATATTAACAGCTGTGTTTTTTATTATGTATTTACATTTTAAATTTTTATAAATTTAACAACATGCATAATTGCAGACTCGTACACAAACTTAATTTAAGCCTACAAAAATATAAATACTTATGTATGATAAATTTTTTAACGTAAAAACAAAAAAATTTTAATTTTATTGTTTTTGGAACTCATAAAGAATATCATCTTCATGGCAGGTTGAATAAAAAAAATCCTAATATACAGTATAATCGCGAAAAAGTAAACTGAAATGTCCTAAGGGTTGTTAACTTTTTCGTCTTACACAGTACAACACATGATTTGCCAACTCAATTCTGTGAACTGTATGTGAAATTAGACCCAAAAAGAAGAATTTCTGCATCATTCGTTTTGTCTTCTTACCTGCGATTTGAAGTTAGTATCGATTTGAAGTTAGTACTATCGTATAGGGGAATTTATCACGTTTTAGGCCCTGTTGTTTGACATAGCTCGACAACCACTAGCCCAATTTAGTTGAAATAAATTTTAAAAAATTAAGAATTACAATTCCCTTAATCTGTTCATATATTGTTTTCCTATACAAGTAACACTTTCGAAGTTAAAAATGAATGTATGAAGGGAAAAAATTATTTTTTGCCTAAAAATTTAAATTTTTTTTTTTAAAAATACATAAAAAATCCAAAATGGAAAAAAGTTTCAAGTCTAGTTATTTTTTCGCAAAGTCACATAACCTATGAGCAAAATGAGACAAAGATCATAAAAATCGATGCACGCGTTTCGCTTTTATTCGCAATTGAGTAAAGGTATGAATTTCAAAAATCAGTTATAGCCACCACCCTTAAAATAAAAATATAAATTAAAAAATTATCATGCAAAAAAAAACTTTATATATAAAAACTTAATGAAAATAAAATAATATGCAATTAATACGCAATTATAATATGCATAAAAACAAAATTTAGAACATTTTTTCAATTATTGGCAATATCCATCCTTGTAGAAGTTGACGCTTGTGGTTCTGATGATCTTGTTTTCTTCGTAGGTTGTTCATATTCATGGTCTGAGTCAGCTTGGCGTTGTCGGTATGATGTTGCGCTGACATTTTGCTGTGTGAGTTTTCTTCTCTTCAAAAATGATGTCAGCCATTCGGAGTCGTGTTGTGATAGTCCCAGCTTGGCCACAATGTAATCCATTTCGATTTGTGGTAGCGGTTGTGGTGCACTATTTTCAATATCGGGTATCCAATCAGCATCATCCAAATCGGTCGGATTGGTGAAAACGGTTTCGGCTAGCAGGGACACAGTATCCGCACTCGGAGGTTTAGGTGCATCGGTATCAGCAGGGCGTTGCACTGGAAGTGTGGCAGTAAATGCAGCAGTGTATACTTTTGTTTTCAATTGTTGTCTGTTTAATCCAGGACGAAAATTTATGCATGCATAGCACCTGGATTCATCATGTCCAGTTGTGTCTTCCACCCAAATTACTGGCTTCATAAAAGATAACTTTCTACTTTTTCCGTGAATCCATTTTAGAAGGGTAGTATAACAACTGTTGCACACTGTGTTCGGCGTAAAATTTGCACCACTTAAATCTGCTTCATCGAAATAATTACAATACGCGGTTTTGAATTGCTCAGTAAACAAATTTTTTCGATCTTTTTTCTGTATTTTTCGGACGATATGACCACAAACGTAACAATATTCATCCAAATATGGGCACATGTTGTTTTCCATATTGATATATTTTATGTTTTGTTGTTATTCACTTTTAAAAAACTGGAGAAAAATCACTTTTACTGTTCGCGTTCGTCGGCACTGGCTGAATGCCAAAAATCGATCAATGCACACCTATAAATACTACGTATTTTTGAATATTTTACTGCCAGGTACTTATAAATGGGCGCATATTTTAAGGGCGGCTGGCTATATACCTGATTCAGCACTTGTACGTTTCAAACTGTGCAAAACTTTCCAAATAATGACCACCCTTAAATGTGGGTGCAATTTCTGTAAAAAAATCATATAGGTAGCCACCGGAAAAACCCAAATAATAAAAAGGTCCACGTTCCGTTTAATTGTCCACGTACATTTATTACCGCAATCATAAAAATCAAATTACCTTTTGTTTATTCCTTTTTTTTTAATTCTCAGAATCATGAAAAAGGTGTCAATGTTTTCTCCAAATAATGTTGTGCATATCTCGAGCAAATTTTTGAAATTCATACATTTACTCAATTGCGAATAAAAGCGAAACGCGTGCATCGATTTTTATGATCTTTGTCTCATTTTGCTCATAGGTTATGTGACTTTGCGAAAAAATAACTAGACTTGAAACTTTTTTCCATTTTGCATTTTTTATGTATTTTTAAAAAAAAAAATTTAAATTTTTAGGCAAAAAATAATTTTTTCCCTTCATACATTCATTTTTAACTTCGAAAGTGTTACTTGTATAGGAAAACAATATATGAACAGATTAAGGGAATTGTAATTCTTAATTTTTTAAAATTTATTTCAACTAAATTGGGCTAGTGGTTGTCGAGCTATGTCAAACAACAGGGCCTAAAACGTGATAAATTCCCCTATACGATAGTACTAACTTCAAATCGATACTAACTTCAAATCGCAGGTAAGAAGACAAAACGAATGATGCAGAAATTCTTCTTTTTGGGTCTAATTTCACATACAGTTCACAGAATTGAGTTGGCAATCAATTAACTGAAAAATGTTGTACTGTGTTATTTATTAACTTTTCTAAATTGTAAAAAATGCAATAATAAACATATGTACCTATATTTTTTTCAATGACTTAGTTTTCATCTGTACAAAAAAGAAACTTAGATCTAATTTGTACCGGCTACAATTTATAATTAATAATTATACAATCAGTCATGTATCATGTGTTAAGTGCTACATATGACGTTTGTCAGAAAATTAGTTTTCAAAACTTTTCAGATAGCGAATTCTGGGTATTTTCTAAACATTTGCCAGCCATCCATTACTGACATTTTTGTCTTTTCAGGTTGCAGTTACACGAACTCGCGCTTAGCTATTGATATTGAAATTAGAACAGTGATTGCGCAATTACGTTTTCGATGCTTCAAGAAAATATTTGTACAAACTTGCTTTAAGATAGGCATATTTTGGTCTATGTAATGTTTTCCTGTATGCTTTTTCCTATGTATTCTTCAAAGCCTCGAAAATTTAATCTAATTTGTTATCGTTTGTACAAATCAGTACTTTTACTAATACGATCTGAAAAGTGAACTTAGAGTTAACGTTTAGAGCGGCACAGAAGCGCTAAAATTTGGTTAACTTGACCGCAAGATTACTGCATCGCGATTCTACTGTAATTTTTTGGTTCAACGCACTAAGTTTATGAATTATAGGTCGTATAGGTTTCAGAACACTTTATCAATAGTATAGGAAGAAAAATATAATCTGAATCTTTAAAGTATTGGTATCATAATAAAGTCTTTCGAAACACATATCATATGATGTATTAAATATACCGATTTATTAACCCCTTAAGAGGATTTATCTTAAAATTTTGTCGATATGTATAATAATATTTCCTCAAATATAATTTGTTATAGAGAACACCCCAAGTTTTTGTATGCTATATTTTTAGAAACTCCATCATATAAAATTTTAAATTTTTTAGGGTTAAAAAAAATTTATTTTGGAAAACTTGTGAGGCCGGTTGATACCAATTCACTTTAGTTATTGAATTAAATTTTCACAAAGTAGGGTTTGAATTCAAAATATAAAATTTTGAAGGAATTTTTTTTTTGTTTATTCATAAAATTTTAAAAAGAAAAGTTTTAGTCAAGGAAAAAAAATTAATTGAATTTTTTTTATTGAGGGAAATATATGAACTTGCATAACGGGGGATTTTCACAATTTCTTGGATTTGGCGAATAAATATAAAAGGTGAGGAAAATATATTCAATTTTTCATTTACCTACCATATTAAGACCAGTTTTGAATTTTAGAAAATATATTGCCAGTAAGGGGAAAAAATTTATAAAGATTAAAGACGTAATACCGTTACCCCGGACTAAGATTGTAAAGCTTTCTCAAGATTTCCTGTATGAACATCCGTAACAATTTAACAATTTTAATATCAAACGGAATACATATTCGAAGTGAAAATTTTGGTACCTTTTGCTGAATAAGAAGGGGAAATTTTTTAAAAAAAACTATACCATTAAAAATATTGACGTACAATTTTTTTTCGGAATTACTTTACAGTTCAATTTAAATTTTTTTTTTGACACATTTGGTTGACTTAAATTTAGTTTATTTTCCTTCCTTAGTGTTATTTATATCTCAAATTTTTTTTTTTTTTAACCGTTATAATTTTTACATACTTATAAACATTTACACTTTAACGAAACATACCTATTTACGTATAGTTAATCATAATTTAAAAGAAGTTAAAAAAAAATAGTATACTATTATTGTTTAATCAAAGAGAGGCTCGCAGAAATCAGGCCTGAATTCAACGAGGGATATCCGGTGAGTTTTTTTTTATTTTTCAAAACATAAAAAAAAACAATATAGGTATATCTATATTTATAAATAATTAGAATTTTTCATTTTTAATCTGATTAACTAATACAAGTACACATCAAAGCAAAAACATTTTATAACCTTCATATTTTCGGTAAAATAATAATTCGTTAATAAGTTTTGTTTAAATGATATTTTAAAACGCTCCTCGTATAACAACTTAATTCAAGAAATGTAATAACATTTTTTTTACACTGTATTTTTTTTTTATTTGGTTGTTATACGTTGTATTATAGTACAATTACACTTTTAATCCTTATTTAAATATAATTTGTTAACTTCTTTGTCTTATATTGTTTTGCTATTTATTTAATAATGACATTTAAATTAAACTTAAATTCATTTCAATACTTTTGTATCCAATAAATTGGTTTTTTTTTTGTTCCAAAAGATGAAATAGTTATAAAAAAAATATATATATAACACTCAATTTAAAAATAAAAAAAAAAACAAACCAACCCTTAAAAATATATTTACATTTACTCAAAAGTTCAGATACTTGTTTTTGTTTCTACTCAAAATATGGTATTTGAGTTAAACATCAAGTATTTTATTTCGTTCCATTATTTTAATTTTGTGCAATGACTTTGAGTAAATGTATTTGTATATCAACATTATTCAGTAAAATACATTTAACACTTTTATTACGCTTTCATTTTAATAAGTTGCTAATATTAATAAAATTTTGTTGAAATTAATTAAGATGCTTTATTGAGTTATTTAACTTGTTCATGAAAGGTTAAGGGTGTAAACTATGTAGTACATTTCGGGCTATTTATAATAAAATGTATCAGAATAGCATTGGTAAGGGTGGGTGTAGAACGATGAAGAGATAACAACATCTAAATCTCTTAACCTTGTTTCAATTCAAGTTTATTTGTTTTTTTTCCCAACCCCGCGTGGAATTTAATTTATTCTGTCGATTGGAAAGCTACCTACACTTAAATTGTAATAGATCTTAATTCGAATTGTAAGGGACAAGAACCTATCCCAATATCCCTGAGCACAGCCGGAAAATCAGGTAGCAGTCTCTTCCATTCGGAACTATAATGGTTGGTCCGTTACATAAATTTAATGGCGCCCAACGTGGGGCCGAAGCAATAACAACTGTTTTTTTGTTTAGCCGTCGCTAACATTAATATAAATGAAATTCTATGCTGACGCTCACACAAATTTTTACATTAACCGTGGATCGACAAATAAGTTATTTTTTTTTTAAATTAAAATTAAACAAATTTTATTTATTATTTTTATGTTTTTTTTTTTTCCTTAGTAGTAAATGGTATGGATTTATAGCATTCTGAGAAATTGGATTTCTTAACCTGACAGTTATTATAAAGATTATTGTTTCAAAATTTACTTTGCGAAATTCTTTCAATGATTTTTTGATTTGGATAAATTTTAAATCATTACTTGAAAGACTTTGCATAAATATTTATTTATGTGATTTAGAATATTTTTTTTTTTTTTGTTAATGCAAATTTACTCATTAGGATTTCGGTTAATGGAGATTTTTATTAATGGTTATTATCGTTTATATACTCTTAAGTGAGCTAATTGAATGTTTATTTTTTTTTTGATAAATATTTGATGTTATTACACGGATTTTTTTTTCAATAAATTAGTTATTTATTGCATACTCATTAATAATATCAAATACTTACTTGTTTTTTTTAAAAACTTCGAATTGAAACATAACTAGTTTTATTTATAATGTTTGTACTTTAAACCGTTTACACCTTAACTAAGTAGTGAAATTTACATTTACATTTGTTTTACAAACGCGAGTTTTTTTTTTGAAATGCCTATACAAGAAGTCGGGAAAATTTATCAAATGTTGAACAACCAGCAAATATAAGTTTTACGGTGGATATTGGTTCAAATAATTCACCGCAGAGAGTACATAACAACCCTAGTGGAAGCGCAAGTAATACTGTAGGAAATCCTTCAAGTTCAGTAGGGCCAACTACTCGTTCAGGAGGTAGAAGGGTAGTGACTAGCAATAATTTACAAGATGATAATCGTAGTGATGCTAATCTTATTAAACAAATGATTTCTGAGTCTTTAAATAGCTTTAGAAACGAATTTCAAGGTTATATATCTACAGAATTGCGTACTCTGTTTCAAACTATGACTATTTCAAATAATGTTAATTCCGGTAATAATATCAATCCTTCTGTTTCACGTAATGAAGCTTCAAATTCTTTACCTCAATTTTCACCTTCCTCACCTCATTCAATTCGCGAAAATTCACATGATCCATTCTATGCCGAGAAGGTATTGAATATAATTAGAAATTGGCGATTGAAATTTGTGGGACATGATAGTCAAATTCCAGTAGATGAATTTATTTATAGAGTGAATATACTCACAACTAAAACTTTAGGTAATAATTTCGATGTATTAGGTGTCCATGCACATAGTTTATTTGAAGGCAAGGCACTTATTTGGTTTTGGAGGTATCATCGTTCTCATGATAATATTGACTGGTTAACTTTATCCGGCGAATTGCGTAGGGAATACAAGGTAGATTACAGTGACTTTGACGTTCTAGATGAAATAAGAAGACGTAGACAAAGAAATGAAGAGACTTTTGACGAATATTTTGAATCGATTTCGGAGTTGACTGATAGACTGAAACATCCTATATCAGACGTTGATTTATGTGAAACTATGTTGAGAAATCTGAAACATGAAATACGGCATGAATTGCTACATCTTGAAATTGGCTCTGTACATCAACATCGTAAAGAAGTTCGGAAGCATGAACAGTTTGTTAAACATTTTAAATCCTTTGAAAATAGAAAATTAACAAGGGCGCGCATCGCAGAGATAAACGAAGACATAGAGGATTCAAATTCGACGGAGACTGATGTTTGTGCGGTTCAACATGGTATAAAGTGTTGGAACTGTGACTAATTAGGTCAAACCTATTAAGACTGCATGGAAATTAGAAAAATTTTCTGTTACGGCTGTGGTGTCAAGGACACATACAAGCCGACTTGCCCAAACTGTAATCGCAAAAGTCAGGGAAACTGTCAAAGGGATGTCCGCTTGTAATGACTCGGACATCCAAGAAAGTCGAATCGAATGCAAACAACATAACCTATGACAATATAAAAATTACTGACAATGTTTTTAAGGAGGATGATTTTAAAACTGCACATCCTCTGAGAAGACCATACCACATACGTTTATTAGAATACGAAAGGGCTCGTGCTAGAATTTTTGGTCAAGTAAATTCTATTAGTAGATCATCAAAACGTATTCGAAATTACTATCGTAAATTAAAATCTTTTCGTACATGTATCATTTCATCCATAGTTAGCAGGGATAACGACAGTAGGCCATACGTTAATATAAACATTGAAGAGTCCTTTTATTTAGCTTTATTAGATAGCGGAGCTAAGAAAAGTGTAATAGGTGGTGAGTTAGCTTCCATTGTTCGGAGCAATAAGTCGTATAAGAGATGTGTAGTTAATGTACGAACAGCGGACGGAAACCGACAGGACATATCAGGTACTGTAACGGTGGAGACTTCGTTTAAAGGACAAACTGAATTATTTGAGTTTTTAATAGTACCATCAATTCAACATGATATTATTTGTGGTTTTGATTTTTGGAAGACTTTTGGACTCAGGATTGTTGTGAATGACATTGCGGAAATTGACTACACGGTGACGGAATCAAACCCAGATAAATTACAACTGACCATCGAACAACAGGAACACTTAAAAGAAATAATGGCTGCATTACCGAATTCCGATGTAGAGGGACAAGGATGTACTTCTTTAATTGAACATTTTATCGACACCGGTAATGCCAGGCCCATTAAACAAGGATACTATCCTATCTCACCAGCTGTTGAAAAACAATTAACTGGTGAAATAGATAGAATGATTTCACTTGGCGTAATCGAAGAGGCACCTAGCTCTCCGTGTCTTCACCGATAGTAACAGTAGTTAAACCTGACAAAGTGAGAATGTGTGTGGACAGTAGGAAGTTAAATTCAGTGACAATAAAAAACGCATACCCGATACCGAACATTGACGGACTTATTGCCAGACTACCTCCAGTTTATTGCATTTCAAAAATAGATTTGAAAGATGCTTTTTGGCAAATTAAACTGGAGGAAGGTTCAAAACAAAAGACAGCTTTCACGGTCCCTAATCGGCCATTATATCAATTTTCACGTATGCCGTTTGGATTGTGCAATGCACCGCAAACGTTGTGCAGACTGATGGACATGGTAGTTCCATTTCACTTAAAGACTCACGTATTTGTTTATTTGGACGATTTATTAATTGTTTCTCAAAGTTTTGAGGAACACATGACTCACTTATTAGAGGTGGCAAGCCAACTAAGAAAGGCAGGTTTAACTATTAACGTAAAGAATTTGCATTGAACAAGGTTAAGTACCTTGGATATGTGGTTGGGAATGGAACTTTACAGGTGGACGATGACAAGGTAAGGGCCATACGTGACTTCCCGGTACCGAAGTCTATCAGACATTTAAGACGTTTTTTGGGAATGACCGGATGGTATAGACGTTTTATTCAAAATTACTCAAGTTTAACATTTTCACTTACAGAACTTTTGACAAAGAAGAAGAATTTTCTTTGGACGGATGATGCTCGAATAGCTTTCGACGAACTTAAAAATAGACTTACAACTGCACCACTATTAATTCACCCAAACTACGAAAAGCCATTTATACTGCAATGCGATGCAAGCACTTATGGGGTGGGTGCAGTGTTAGCACAAGAAGACAACGACGGGACTGAAAGACCAATTGCTTACATGTCTCACAAACTGAATAAGGCACAAAGGAATTATACAATAACGGAGTTGGAATGTTTAGCCGTGGTTATTGCTATAAGGAAATTTCGTTCATATATCGAGGGACAGGAATTTAAGGTGATCACAGACCATGCGAGCTTAAAATGGTTGATGGGTCAAAGGGACTTGTCAGGTCGACTTGCTAGATGGTCGTTAAAACTGCAAGGATTTCATTTCACAATTGAACATCGCAGCGGGAAGGAAAATGTAGTTCCTGATACATTGTCGCGTGTTCATGATGGTGAGGATTTTGTAAACTCTATTGATCTAGAGGTTATTCCGTCATGGTTTTGGACGTAAGGGAATATATTAGAAATTGCAATTTATGTAAGACTTCAAAAACGCCTACTACTATACTGAGACCACCCCTGGGACAAATGGTAAAGACGGACAGACCATTCCAAAGATTTTACATTGATTTGATTGGACCACTACCGAGAACGAAAAAGGGAAACATAGGAATTTTAATTTTACTGGATCATTTTTCGAAGTTTACATTTTTAAGAGCTATGAAAAGGTTTGATTCGAAATTAATAGTGGAATATCTTGGAACGAAATTTTTCATTGCTACGGTGTTCCAGAAATAATATTATCGGATAATGGGACACAATTTAAAAGTAAATTATTTGAACAGTTTTTACAGAAACATGGTGTACAACACATGCTGACAGCAGTTTATAGCCCACAAGCCAACGCAAGTGAACGCGTGAATAGATCTATTAACGAAGCTCTTCGTTCGTTTGTTAGAAAAGATCAACGAGACTGGGACATTTATTAAAGCAGCGTGAATTGTGCACTGCGAAATTCTATTCATCAAACTATGGGGGGAACGCCGTATCAGATCGTTTTTGGACAGACTATGATGACACATGGACAGGACTATGACCTTTTGAAGCGACTTAATATTTTAGCGGAAACGGATGATCAGATTGAGAGACAAGATGAGTTTACTATACTCAGAGATTCAATAAAAAAAGACATGGAGAAAGCTTACTCTAAGAATTTAAGAACTTATAATTTACGGAGTAGGGATAAAGACTTTTCAATTGGCCAGGAAGTAATACGTCGCAACTTTGCTCAAAGCTCAAAAGTTGGCTACTTCAATGCAAAACTAGCACCTGTGGGTGTAAAGGCGAAAGTCATTCGCAAATTAGGTCATGTCAATTATGAACTTCAGGATATCGGAACAGACACCAAAGGAGTTTATCACGCTAAAGAAATTTGGAATTAGACTACTTCAATTATTTTTCAGCCTTTTACAGATCCAGTTTCTTGAGATAAATCTCGAAAGCTGTATCTGTTTTGTGAGGCCGGTTGATACCAATTCACTTTAGTTATTGAATTAAATTTTCACAAAGTAGGGTTTGAATTCAAAATATAAAATTTTGAAGGAATTTTTTTTTATTTATTCATAAAATTTTAAAAAGAAAAGTTTTTGTCAAGGAAAAAAAAAATAATTGAATTTTTTTTTATTGAGGGAAGTATATGAACTTGCATAACGTGGGATTTTCACAATTTCTTGGATTTGGCGAATAAATATAAAAGGTGAGGAAAATATATTCAATTTTTCATTTACCTACCATATTGAGACCAGTTTTGAATTTTAGAAAATATATTGCCAGTAAGGGGAAAAAATTTATAAGGATTAAAGACGTAATACCGTTATCCCGGTATTACGTCTTTCTCAAGATTTCCTGTATGAACATCCGTAACAATTTAACAATTTTAATAACAAACAGAATACATATTCGAAGTGAAAATTTTGGTACCTTTTGCTGAATAAGAAGGGGAAATTTTTTATAAAAAACTATACCATTAAAAATATTGACGTCATTCGTTCGGTCGTGCTCGTTGTCAACGGACGTGTTTTTTTTTAACTCCGCATACGATTCTTTTTTTCTAACATAAATTTGTTAATAATATTTAACAAGCGAATTTGGACGCTCAAAATTAAAGTGAACAATAGAACAAGTAAAAAAACAAACAAAAAAATAATAAGTAAAAAATACATGAAAAAAAGTATACGTATGAACGTACATACATACATAATACAAATAATCTGTGCAAAAAATTATTAATTCTTTTGGTGTTACAAAAACATAATACATAATAAGAAGAGCACAGTCAACAAAAAAAAAAAAAAAAAAAAAAAAAAATAAAAAAATAAAAACAACGGTGAAAAAAAACCAAAAACAACTCTCTATATGAGTAATAACAATGAATCAATAACAAAAATAAATAATATTCATGCTAGCGAAAGCAATGTGGAAATAAACATAACAACAGAAAACAATAACAACAACCTAACGGCAGAACCATCAAGTGTTACCATTTCAAAGACATTCCTAGTAGGAAATGATACCATGAACTCAAACACAGACGCAACGGAAAACACACAAGTAAAAAATTTTCAAAAACCACAAGTGCAAGTTGGTATGGACAGGTATATAACAGTTCTCAAACGGGGTCGCAGCCCAGCCTCTTCAGCTGTAGCCTCGGCCTCTAAAGTTCCATCTTTTGATAGAATAAATTCGCAAAATCGTTTTGCAATTCTGGAGGATGAATCTTCTGAAGCACCTAACGTCATTAAATCGTCGAAGCCACCCCCGATATATCTTAGAGAGCAAAACTCAAGTGAGCTTATAAAAAGTTTAATCTCGGTGATAGGTGAAAATTCGTTTTACGTTGCTGCTATCAAGCGTGGAAATATAAACGAGACAAAAATACAGATTAATCATGAGAATGATTTTCGGAAAATAATTAATAAGTTTGAAGCACTTAAAAAAAGCTTCTATACGTACCAACTGAAAAGCAGTAAAGGTCTTCAAGTTGTGATTAAGGGCATTGACTCATGCGTGGACCCCGACGAAATAAAAACATTTTTAGAAGAAAAAGGCTTCAAAATAAAAAATGTTACAAATATTAAAAATAGGGAAAAAAATCCCCAACCCCTATTTCGAGTGGAGTTAGAGCCCGGCGATGTTAAGCTAAAAAAAAATGAAACGCATCCCATTTACAGTTTAAAATACATCTTGTACAGAAAAATCACGATCGAAGAGCCGCACAAAAGAAATGGACCCGTTCAGTGTTTAAACTGCCAAGAATTTGGTCACACTAGGGCATACTGCCATTTACCCCCTGTTTGCGTCGTATGTGGAGAATTACATGGTACCGTCCGGTGCGACAAGTCCAAAAATGATCCTAATGTAAAAAAATGTAGCAACTGCGGTGGTAATCACACTGCCAACTATAGAGGGTGCCCGGTATATTCGATTGTCAAGCGTTCTGTTGGACAGAAACTTAACCCCCCTCAAACGCAGGCAACTAATCAAGGAAACACGTACGGTGTCCAGATACCACAGCCAAATACTAACAGAACCTCGTACGCTAATGTCTTAAAATCTAATCCTATGCCACTGCAAGGTGATGTACCAAATAATGACGAAATTCCCATTTCTAATTTAACCCGGCTAGAAAAAACCATGGAAACATTAGTGCAAACAGTTAACAATTTCACTAACACAATGGGTAACATGATGCAAGAAATGTTAAGAATGCAATCGATGTTATTGCAAGCTGTACTAAACAAGCCATAAACTGTTTAAAAATTTGCTTTTGGAACGCAAACGGCATCCGCCAACACAAAAATGAACTAGAATACTTCCTTAAAAATAAACAAATTGATGTTATGATGGTTTCTGAAACTCATCTGACCTCAAGAAATACGTTTAAAATCAATGGTTATACATTGTATGATACAAAGGACCCTCGAGACAGAGCTTGTGGAGGTTCTGCCATCTTGATAAAGAACCGAGTAAAACACTACTTAATGAGTGATCATCGTGAAGATTATCTCCAAGCAACAAACATTTGCGTTGAGGAATTAAATCGAAACATAGTAATATCATCATTATACTCCCCACCTAGATTTTCTATATCAGAAAGCCAATATAATAAATATTTCAAATCATTAGGACCCTGCTTCCTGGCTGCTGGCGATTATAACGCTAAACACACTTTCTGGGGGTCACGACTTATTACACCTAAGGGTCGTGTTTTGTTTAACACAATTTTTAAAATGGATCTAAATGTGGTCGCGAGCGGACAACCAACATATTGGCCTACTGATCAGCAAAAAGTTCCAGATGTCATCGATTTTGGAGTGGTTAAAAACATCCCCGCAGAAACGATTTATGTTGAAGCTTCCTTAGAATTATCTTCTGATCACACACCTACAATTCTTACTATATTAAATCCTAATAGAATTGTATCTCCGTCTGATAACTTAGTGACGTCAGCCACTCAAATTAATTGGTTAAAATATAAAAAATATCTCAGTACCCACTGCACTGAAAATATTCCGCTTAGTACACCGGAGAATGTGGATATTTCTATTGTAAATTTTGACAGTTATCTGAAACTAGCTGTTCGACATTCTAGTATAACCCTCAAAAAAACCAAAAATAGTAAAATATATTCTGCAGATGTCGAGCGTCTCTTGACCGAAAAAAGGAGAGCTCGAAGAGAATGGCAATTGCATAGATCCCCTCAACTTAAGAATTTACTAAAAGAGTGCACAAAAAGGCTAAGAAAGTTACTGCAGTCTCAGAAAACGGCTTCCCTGGAAAAATATCTTAAGGAACTTGATGCAACTTCTCAATCAGACTACTCTTTATGGCGTGCAGCTAGAAATCTTAATAGACCAGTTATCACTAAACCACCATTAAGAAACTTAAATGGAAGTTGGGCACGAAATGATGAAGAAAAAGGAAATCTTTTTGTTAATCATTTGAAAAACGTATTTACCCCGCATACATCTCCCGATATTGCAGTCGAGTTGCCACCTGTTGCTGTTAGAGCTGCTGTTCCACTTAGATTTGAGATAAAAGAAATCGAAAAGGCTATTCATGATTTAAACCCCAAGAAAGCCCCTGGGTTTGATAAGATCAGCAACAAAATGCTTTTAGAGCTACCCAGCATAGCAAAGAAAATTATTCTCTTGATTTTTAATGCTATTTTACGCCTTGAATACTACCCACAAGAATGGAAAGTATCCTTAGTTACAATGATACCTAAGCCAGGGAAGGATCCTACAAAAGTTGAGTCATATAGACCTATAAGTTTATTGTCTAATATATCAAAGCTGTTTGAAAAGCTGTTAGTGTCAAAATTAGCCCCAATTTTAAATGTAAATAGATGTATTCCTAACCATCAATTCGGCTTTAGAAGAGAACATAGCACAATTGAACAAACCCATCGTATAGTAAACGCCATAAGAAAAGCCTTTGAAGAAAAAAAATATTGTTCCGCCCTCTTTATCGATGTTTCTCAAGCTTTTGATAAAGTCTGGCATGAAGGGTTATTACATAAATTGAAGTTAAACTTACCAGTAAACAGACACAAGCTGTTAGAAAACTACTTAATCGGTCGAAGGTTTATAATTAAAGAAGGTGATTTTATAAGTTCTCCTCAGCCAATTGACGCTGGAGTCCCTCAGGGAAGCATCATGGGCCCACTGTTATACTTAATATATACCTCAGACATGCCAACAAATAACCACACCCTAACTTCAACATTTGCTGATGATACAGCTTTTTTAAGCGTACACGAAAACTGTCATGAAGCATCTCGCTACTTGCAGAATCATATATTTGAATTGGAAAAGTGGTTAAAACAATGGAGGATAAAAGTCAATGAGCAAAAATGCGTACATATAACATTCACCTTGCGTCGGGAGTCATGTCCCCCTATTAAAATCAATAATCAATTAGTGCCCCAACAATCGCATGTAAAATATCTTGGTATTCATCTAGATAGGCGCTTAACATGGAAATGCCATATAGAAGCAAAACTAACACAAATGAAACTAAAAGCAATTCAAATTAATTGGCTTATTGGAAGAAATTCTGTTCTTAGCCTCGATTGCAAACTCCTACTCTACAACTCTATATTAAAGCCAATCTGGTGCTACGGAATTCAGCTATGGGGCACTGCCTCGGCCTCAAATATCGAAAAAATTCAAAGGCGCCAAAATAAACTCCTTCGAATAATCACAGTCGCTCCCTGGTATGTTAAAAACTCTAATATTCACAAGGATCTCAATGTGCCATTAGTAAAAACTATTATTACGAAGTACGCAGCAAAATATTTAAAAAGGCTTGAGTCGCACCCAAATCCACTAGCTCGAAATATTTTAAATGACAGCGGCCACTCTAGATTAAGGAGAAGAGATACTGCAGGACTCATCCGAAGAGAAGACCGCTAAAAATCTACATATGTGAATAGAAACCGTGAAGAGAAAAATTTTCGTCTAGCATTGGTAGGACAAAAATAAAGTATTAGTATAAGATTTGATTAATTATTGTTAGTTCATATTTAATATATGAAGATTCAATAAATAAATAATGAAAAAAAAAAAAAAAAAAAAAAATATTGACGTAAAATTTTTTTTCGGAATTACTTTACAGTTCAATTTAAATTTTTTTTTTGACACATTTGGTTGACTTAAATTTAGTTTATTTTCCTTCCTTAGTGTTATTTATATCTCAAATTTTTTTTTTACCGTTATAATTTTTACATACTTATAAACATTTACACTTTAACGAAACATACCTATTTACGTATAGTTAATCATAATTTAAAAGAAGTTAAAAAAAAAAATAGTATACTATTATTGTTTAATCAAAGAGAGGCTCGCAGAAATCAGGCCTGAATTCAACGAGGGATATCCGGTGAGTTTTTTTTTATTTTTCAAAACATAAAAAAAAAACAATATAGGTATATCTATATTTATAAATAATTAGAATTTTTCATTTTTAATCTGATTAACTAATACAAGTACACATCAAAGCAAAAACATTTTATAACCTTCATATTTTCGGTAAAATAATAATTCGTTAATAAGTTTTGTTTAAATGATATTTTAAAATGCTCCTCGTATAACAACTTAATTCAAGAAATGTAATAACATTTTTTTTCCACTGTATTTTTTTTTTATTTGGTTGTTATACGTTGTATTATAGTACAATTACACTTTTAATCCTTATTTAAATATAATTTGTTAACTTCTTTGTCTTATATTGTTTTGCTATTTATTTAATAATGACATTTAAATTAAACTTAAATTCATTTCAATACTTTTGTATCCAATAAATTGGTTTTTTTTTTGTTCCAAAAGATGAAATAGTTATAAAAAAAATATATATATAACACTCAATTTAAAAATAAAAAAAAAAAAAAAAAATAAACCAACCCCTAAATATATATTTACATTTACTCAAAAGTTCAGATACTTGTTTTTGTTTCTACTCAAAATATGGTATTTGAGTTAAACATCAAGTATTTTATTTCGCTCCATTATTTTAATTTTGTGCAATGATTTTGAGTAAATGTATTTGTATATCAACATTATTCAGTAAAATACATTTAACACTTTTATTACGCTTTCATTTTAATAAGTTGCTAATATTAATAAAATTTTGTTGAAATTAATTAAGATGCTTTATTGAGTTATTTAACTTGTTCATGAAAGGTTAAGGGTGTAAACTATGTAGTACATTTCGGGCTATTTATAATAAAATGTATCAGAATAGCATTGGTAAGGGTGGGTGTAGAACGAGGAAGAGATAACAACATCTAAATCTCTTCACCTTGTTTCAATTCAAGTTTATTTGGTTTTTTTCCCAACCCCGCGTGGAATTTAATTTATTCTGTCGATTGGAAAGCTACCTACACTTAAATTGTAATAGATCTTAATTCGAATTGTAAGGGACAAGAACCTATCCCAATATCCCTGAGCACGGCCGGAAAATCAGGTAGCAGTCTCTTCCATTCGGAACTATAATGGTTGGTCCGTTACAAACTTCACAATTTATTTATAAGTTTGAGTTAAAATATATAGTGGTAATAGTTTATGCACTTGTTACATATTGAAATATAGTAATATGTAAATATTTGAAAAGTGTTCCGGAAGGCTGAAAACCCGCAATACAGCAAAACTTTATTAATCAAAGTCCTAATAACTTTGGTAACATGTGTATATTATTGTTAATTAATTATTATTATATCGACATAATTTAAAGATAAAGCAAATTTAGTAAAAAAGTCAGTCAGGAAGTATGAGCATTTGAAATGGGCTCTTAATGGGTTAATAAATCGGTGAACTTTAAACACCATGTGAAAAGCACTTTCAATTTTTCAATGATACCCATACTGCTAAAACTAAGAGCGTTGGCGTGACAAACATCTTCCTATATAACTTCTTTTAAGGATACTAAAAAGTAATAATAATATAGATTTGGTGGTGAGCCGCGCTTATATTCTTGTTTCAATCCGGTTCTTTACTGTTTAACCAAAAAATTATTATTATATATTATAAGCACTAATTCTTCTAATTTTTGATTATATTAGCAGCACTTTTTCTGTTTTGTAGCGTTCAAAAATAGAAATTAGTTTAATTTGACTACAACGACAAAATTAGCATAGACAACAACCTGCAGCCATTTAGCCGTGTCGTCGTTAAAATAATAATTTCCATATACACACATGTATTCTATTGTTGACATATTGAAGTCGGTAGTCTGCTGTCTCGAATGTGTTTAAAGCATAAAAAACAAAGAGGTGGGGATTCTAAACAATGCTGAATGAGCATAACTGACATACATACATATGTATATAAACATATACATTTTGAGCAAAAATATTTTTTGTTTTTATTCTCGGTATTGATAAACAATAAATAATAAGAAGACCACAACTGTAAACAGCAAAGTAAAAAAACGCTTATGAGTGCAAATAATGCAAAAACAATAAAACAGAATGATAGAAACGCATATATCACAGCGAGCGTTATCGAAACAAATGCTGAAATAAAAAAAAGAATCGATGATAGCAAATACCTAACGGCTAAACCTATTACTCGCACGCGATTCCTCTCACCCTCTGTATTTACAGTTGATACACTAACAAATAAAAACCTGCAATCGTTGACATAGCGGCAAAAACCATTTTAATAAGTGATAAAAATATTAATCCCAAATCAGGGATAATAGCAAACTCAGTATCACCTTCTGTGTCTTATAATAAAGTTGATTTCATTACAATAAAAAATATAAAACCTGCTAGCGTCGCCTCAGCGGCAAAAACAATTTTAATAAGTGATGAAAAGATTACTCCCAAATCAGGCAAGATGAAAAACTCAGTATCACAGGTAAAAAGTGGTCAAAAGCATCAAGTACAAGTTGGTATTGATAGGTACATAACAGTGCTTAAACGGGATAACAGCCCAACCTCTTCCGCAGTTGCTTCGGTCCCAAAAGTTTTAAAAGAGGGCACAGCGGATAGAATAAGTTCACAAAATCGTTTTGCAATTTTGGACGAGGAATCCTCGGAAGCACAAAACGTTATCAAAACTTCTAAGCCACCCCCGATATATCTTAGAGAGCAAAACTCAAGTGAATTAATAAAGAATTTGACCACGGTAATAGGTGAAAATTCTTTTTATGTAGCCGCAATAAAGCGTGGAAGTATAAATGAGACAAAAATACAAGTCAATCGTGGAGATGATTTTCGTAAAGTAATAACTAAATTAGAAGCACTAAATAAAAACTTTTATACATACCAACTGAAGAGCAGTAAAGGTCTTCAAGTAGTAATAAAGGGCATTGACTCATGGGTAGACCCAGGTGAGATAAAAACGTTTTTAGAAGAGTAGGGCTTCAAAATCAAAATGTAGTAAATATTAAAAATAGAGAAAAAATTCCCAGCCACTATTTCGAGTGGAGCCAGAATGCGGCCACGTTAAGCTTAAAAAAACGAAACTCATCCCATCTACAGTCTGAGCCGGACAAAAGGAATGGTCCCGTGCAATGTTTAAACTGCCTATAATTTTGTCACACTAAGGCATACTGCCATTTAACCCCTGTTTGCGTTGTATGTGGAGAATTGCATGGTACAGCTCTCTGCGATAAGTCTAAAAACGACCCCAATGTAAAAAATGCAGCAACTGTGGTGGTAATCACACTGCCAACTATAGAGGATGCCCTGTATACTCAATAGTCAAGCGCTCAGTTGGACCGAAACCAAAGCCCCCTCAAATGCAGGTAACAAATCAAGTTAACACTAATGACATTCAGGTACCGCACCCTAGTTATAACAGAACATCCTACGCTTACGTCCTAAAATCAAACCATATGCCTATGCAAGGTGATTTGCCAAATAATGATGAGACTCCAGTTTCTAATTTAAGTCCATGGAAACACTAGTGCAAACAGTAACTAACTTTACGAACACAATGGGTAATATGATGCAGGAAATGTTGAGAATGCAGTCGATGTTATTGCAAGCTGTACTTAACAAGTCATTAATTGTTTAAAAATTTGTTTTTGGAACGCAAACGGCATTCGCCAACATAAAAATGAACTAGAATACTTTCTTAAAAGTAAACAAATTGATGTAATGATGGTTTCTGAAACTCATTTGACCTCAAGAAATACGTTTAAAATCAATGGTTATATATTATATGATACCAAGGACCCTCGAGATAGAGCTTGTGGAGGTTCTGCTATTTTGATAAAAGCCCAAATCAAACACTACTTAATGTGTGATCATCGTGAAGATTATCTGCAAGCAACGAACATTTGTGTTGAAAGCTAAATCGAAACTAAGAACTTTCATCTTTATACTCTCCGCACTGATTTTCAATATCAGAGCCAATATTATAAATCATTAGGACCCTGTTGCCTAGCCGCTGGCGATTACAATGCTTAACATACCTTCTGGGGATCACGGCTAATAACACCAAAGCATCGTGTTCTGTATAATACAATCTCTAAAATGGATTTAAATGTGGTCGCGAGCGGACAACCAACTTATTGGCCTACTGATCAGCAAAAAATTCCAGATGTCATCGATTTTGGCATGGTTAAAAACATTCCCGCAGAAACGATTCATGTTGAAGCTTCCTTAGAACTATCTTCCGATCACACACCTACAGTTGTTACTTTACTTTACTTAGCGCCGTCAGCCACACAAATAAATTGGTTAAATATAAAAAATATCTTAGTGCCCATTGCACTGAAAATATTCCGCTTAGTATGACAGAGAACGTGGATATCGCTATTGTTAATTTTGACAGTTATCTCAAACTATCTGTTCAACATTCCAGCACAACCCTCAAAAACCCCAAAAACAATAACATATTTTCTACAAATGTCGAGCGTCTCTTGACTGAAAAAAGGAGAGTTCGAAGAGAGTGGCAATTGTACAGATCTCCCCAACTTAAGACTTTATTAAGAGTGCACAAAAAGGCTAAGAAAGTTACTGCAGTCTCATAAAACGGCTTCCCTGGAAAAATATCTTAAGGAACTTGATGCAACTCCACAATCAGGCTACTCATTATGGCGTGCAGCTAGAAGTCTCAATAGACCAGTTATTTCGAAGCCACCATTAAGAAACTTGAATAGAAGTTGGGCAAGAGATGACATTGAAAAAGGAAATCTGTTTGTTCATCATCTGAAAAACGTATTTACCCTTTATACATCTCACGATATAGATGTGGAGTTACCGCCTGTAAAGGTTAGAGCAGCTATTCCCCTAAGATTCGAGTTTAGAGAAATCGAAAAGGTTATTTGTGATTTAAACACCAAGAAGGCACCCGGTATTGATAATATCAGTAATAAAATGCTTTTGGAGCTACCAAGTATAACAAATAAAATTATTCTTAATATTTTTAATGCTATTTTACGCCTTCAATACTACCCTCAAGAATGGAAGGTTTCCTTGGTTACCATGATTCCAAAGCCAGGAAAGGATTACACAAAAGTTGAGTCATACAGGTCTATTAGCTTATTATCTAATATTTCAAAGCTATTTGAGAAACTACTTGTGTCAAAATTAACGCCGATTTTAAATGAAAATAGATGTATTCCAAACCATCAATTCGGTTTTAGAAGAAAGCACAGCACAATCGAACAAACTCATCGAATAGTAAATGTCATAAGAAAAGCCTTTGAAGAAAAAAAGTATTGCTCAGCACTTTTCATCGATGTGTCCCAGGCTTTCGATAAAGTCTGGCATGAAGGATTGCTACTGAAATTGCAGCAAAACTCACCTGCAAACATACACAAGCTGTTAGAAAGCTACTTAGTCGGTCGTCAATTTATTGTCAAAGAAGACGATTTTTTAAGTTCTGCACAATTAACGCTGGAGTCCCACAAGGCAGAATCCTGGGCCCTCTATTATACTTAATTCATACTTCGGACATGCCATCCAACAGCTACACCCAAACATTTGCGGACGATACAGCTATTCTAAGCGTACACGGAAACTGTCAAGAAGCATCTCGTTACTTACAGGACCATATATTTGAACTGGAAAGGTGGTTAAAAAAATGGAGGATAAAGATCAATAAGCAAAAAATGCGCACATATTACATTCATATTGCGTCGGGAAACATGCCCCCCCCCCCCCCCCCCCCTATTCAAATCAATAATGAAATAATACCACAACACTCGCATGTAAAATACCTCGGTATACATCTAGATCGGCGTTTAACGTAAAACTACAAGCAATTCAAATTAATTGGCCAATTGGAAGAAATTCTGTTCTTAGTCTCGATTGCAAACTTCTACTTTACAACTCTATCTTAAAACCAATTTGGTGCTACGGTATTCAGTTATGGGGCACTGCCTCGGATTCTAACATCGAAAAAATTTCAAGGCGCCAATATAAACTTCTTCGAATAATCACAGCCGCTCCCTGGTACGCCAAAAACACAAATATCGACAAGGATCTCAATGTGCCATAAGTAAAAACTATGATAACGAAATATGCAGTAAAATATTTAAAAAGGCTGGAACTGCACCCAAATCCATTAGCTCGAAATATTTTAAATTATGGCGGCCACACTCGCTTACGAAGAAGAGACACTGCAGCACTCACCCACAGATTTGATTAATTATTGTTAGTTCATATTTAATACATATATGAAGATTCAATAAATAAATACTGAGAGAAAAAATAAAAGTTGAACTTTTGATGTTTTATTAGCATTTAGTATGAAAATGCTAATGATTGAGATTGAGAATTATGTTTTTTTATTCAAAAAGGGGGATGCTTTTAGTCCACTGTTTTAAGAACATTTTAATCTACACAACTGCCAAATTTCATTAGGATATCTTTAGTCATGTCAGATTTAAAGAATGTCAAACATTAAAATTATAATTTTTTTACACATATTGAAAGCTCTTTGATTTATTTACACCATAAAAATAATGATTTTAATATTTGACATTCTTTAAATCTAACATGAATAAAAATAACATAATGAAAGCAGTTATGTAGATCAAAAAAGTTCTTAAAACAGTGCACTGAAAAACATTCCCTTTTTTGATTAAGAATTACCCCATTTGCCAATTCCGGAAAAACGGCTTTAACTTTTTTTTTTTTTTTAAAAATGGCAGTACTATTTACCACTCGATATTGATAAAAAATTTCTAGAAAATGATGGGCATATTTGGAAACATTACTGTTCTAGTTTTATAAAAATCGGTGTGTTGAATTATTAGAATTTTTTACTTACATTAATTTAATTTTTTTTTTGTTTAAAAAATTTGATTTGGGATAGGGCATGTCTAAACTCACGTTTAGACAATATTAATTAATTTGGTCATGCTAATTTTTTTTATATACCAATTGTTTCTCTTAAAATGTATTTAATGAATTGAATTTGAAATTGAAAAAAAAGAAATGAATTTAAAACACTAAAATTAAGATTGTATTAAAGTTGTAAAGTATATTTTAAATTACACTGTAAATTTTCATAATATGCCAACTTTGAAGTATAGATGGCATTAATGAGTAAGTTTATAATACAATTGAATTGGTAACGTTTAGTACTTACGGATTTATACCAAACCGGTTCGGCTTTTGCGCCACGAAGATGGTGTTAGAAAACAAGATTTTTGTAGTGAGCTCGATCATTGTGCCCTTAGCAACAGAAGTGAATAGTTGAACTAAACGTTACTTGTACATACTTAAATCTACCTTTAAAGTTCTTAACCTAACTTAAAAAGTTTACTTAAAATTACACATAAAAATAATTTACTTAAAATTAATATATATATATATATATATATATATATATATATATATATATATATATATATATATATATATATATATATATATATATCAGAACTATGGTAAAATTCTTCTTAAACACGTCGGTATATTAATCTGCCAAATCGGTTCAAAAAATTCTAACATATGATTAAAATACTCCAAAAATGGGCTTAAAACCTTTATCATTTTCATAACAAGTTGTAATCCATGTTAATGACAAAACTCTTCTGAAATACGGCGGTCTATAAGTCTGTTGAATCAGAAATAATTCCCGAGCTAAGACTTAAATACCAAAATCCTAGAAATAACCCTTCACCGAAGGTATAGGGGTTCAAATATCCCTCTTGGTCGACAAGAGGAAATTAACTTAAAACTCTCAAAACGACCAAAATTAGGTTTAGCCAACCATCCGACCAAACGAAAAATATCCGACCAATATAAAGTGCTTAGTTGTTATATATTTCTGCCACATCTGCTCCGTTAAAGCCAGATCGGTCCATAAACGGCTAAGATATGAGCAAAAACTCACGACTGCCTTTAATTAATATATATATTTTTTTTTTTCATAAAATCCCATGCTGTTGTCTATATGGAAAGAGCAAAAGTTTCCAAATCAGGTACAACCATCTTAGTTATCAATACATAATATCCGACATAATGTGGGCGGTATTGGAAAAGTGAGCGTGGCACAAAATAGATTTATTTATATCTAAAGAATGGTATTTACAAACCCTTGTTGTTGTTGCACCATAGTGAATGGTATATAAGATTCGACATAGCCGAATATAGCACTCTTACTTGTTTAATTTATTTTTGTATTGGCGTTTCTAAACTGTTGACATTAATGTTAAAAATTACACAAAAGTTAAAAAAGGCGCTTCATGAAACGAGTTTGCCCATTTGCACAAACAGAAATTTCAAGCGATTTCATGAAAACCCTTATTATTTCTTTGTTTTTCCATGTCGCTGAAGACACTAAAAGCTGTTTACAAACACTGCAAAAAGACCGCTTTGACTACATGCCTTGATAAAGCCCTTTATACTTCAGTTCCCAGTCTCTCGAATACCTGCAGCGATGTTAATGTTATACGTCACAGACTCCTCTGCCTCTCCTCTGGTTTCCTCTGCCTCTGAACACGTATTTTCAGTTTAAGTTTTCAGATTTTCTTTTTGTTTAAACAAGAAATCTTATATTAAAGAATAAAATAAATTTTATCGTTTAAGTTAAAGAAAAATATTCTCATGTTAGTACATACCTGTCCATGTTTTACGAAAACTTCATCTTTCATTGACTCGGCGGCTAAAAATAATTTTGTAAAATAAGCACTGCCATTTTTTTATTTTAAAAAGCTTTTTTGCTAAAACGTTTTTTTTTAAAGTTTGCGAATAATTTCTTTAATACATTGTAAACATGACAAGGTTGCAAGAAATTGACAAAAGTAAATAAATAAATGATAAAAAAAAAATAAAAATTATTTATAATTTACTGCAAATTAAATGTTTCAACAAAATTAAGTAAGTCGCAAAAGTTGGTGATAAAAAAAGTTTCGAAAAAGTCGCAGACCGCTAAAAAAGGTTCAAATTGCCACTGTAGTCGGGCAAACGACAACCCTGGTTATGAGTATGCTCGAAGAAGCAATTTTTAGTCGATTTGAAAAAAAAAGTTAATTAATTTTCAAACAAAAAAAATTTATTTAAGTTAAAAATTCTAATAGTTCAACACTTAAAATTCGAACAGTAATATTTTGTAATTTGTAGTATATATTTTGTAATATGTCCACAATTTTCTGGAAAATTCTGATCAATATAGGGCGGTAAAAAGTGACAGTATGGCCATTTTTGTAAAAAAAAAATGATTTTTTAATCGGGTTTTTCCGGGAATTTGGGGTATTTTTCAATCAAAAATGGGAATGCCTTTTAATTCACAGTTTTAAGATCTTTCCGATCTACATTACCTTAAAATTTCATTGTGATATCTCAATCCATGTCAGATTCTTGGAATGTCAAAAATTTATATTGTTATATCTATAGAGTAAATGAATGAAAGCTTTCGATATGAGTAAAAATAGTAATTTTAACGTTTGACAATCTATAACTCTGACAGTAATAAAGATATCATTGGCAGTTATGTAGATAAAAAAGTTCTTAAAACAGGTCACTTAAAAACGTCTCCCTTTTTGAGTAAAAAATACCACAATTCTCAATCTCAATCAAGAGAATTTTAATACTTAATGCTAAAAATTATCAAAAGTTCAACTTTGTCCTTAAATTTCACAAGTTAAGCGATTTTAATAAAATTAAAACGGTAGGAAAGTTCAGGAAGACTTCTCTTGCAAAATAAAAAATTAAACAAAAAAAAAAAAAAGGCAGCAAAAGTACCTTCATCGGTTCAAAAGTTACAGATTTTCAGCCACTGTGTGGCGCACAGCCAACAGATAGATTCTTAAACTTTTCTCCACTTTCAATTTCATTAAAATCGGTTGAGTAGTTATTGGCGAATTTAAGGGCAAAGTGGAACTTTAGATTTTTTTTACTTTAGCGTACAATTTGGTTTTTTTTATTTTTTTTATTTATTAAAAAATCTCATGTTTGTATTTTAATAATAATCATTAACATTTTTTGTAATATTGAGTCACTCAAAAAAATTTAATGTTTACACTAAAAAAAATTTTAACATTAAAAAAAAAAAAAATAGTAAAATCAACTGGAAATTATGCTATTATTACTGAAAAATTAACAATTAAAAATAAAAGCAGCAATAGATTTTAATAGCTTTTGTAACAATGTGAGGTTCTGTTTATTATTATTTTTTACTAATACAATGTCTGTCTTAGATCTAATGAATTAAAATTATGTTTAATTTAATTGAAATATTGATTGCAAATATTCCATATTTAGATCTGTGTTATTTCTGTTCTTCAGTAGTTTTTTGACTTCTTCATCTAAATCCCGATGTTCCACTTTCCATTGATTTCGAATACTGGAGATGAACGGATCTGACGTTGGCAATAGTATATTAAATAGATCTTCTTTTGTGGAATTTCTTTAATCCTTATTTTTTTCCTGAGCTTCTTCTGATAAATCTCCGGCACTTTTTCCATACAAAAAGTTGGAACATGCCAAAAAGTGTTGGATATTGAACCCACAACTACCCCCTTTTTCTTTAATTTCTTGTGGTAGTCTGTTTATCCAAGACATAAGCCACAAGCTTTTTCCATATGTTTTAGAAGTATGTATACTTGTTTGCAATCTGGCAATTCTGTTTATCTTAGTCATAAGCCAAAAGCTCTATTCCATAAGCTTTCTGATCTAAAAGCACTGATTAAAGATAAAACTTTTTAATCTGGCGACTCTGTTCTTATTTTCCGTTTATCTAAGTTATAAGCCTAAAAGCATTCTGATCTAACAGCACTGATTAAAGGTGAAACTTTTCAGTCCGGCAATTCTATTCTTATTTTCTGTTTATCTAAGTCATAAGCCAAAAGTTCAATTATATAAGAATTCTGAATTAATAACACTGATTAAAAATAAAATTTTTCCATCTGATAGTTTTCTTTTCATGTCCTATGGCTGTCTGTTTATCTAAGCCATAAGCCACAATATCTATTCCATAACCTTTTTGATCTAACAGCACTGAAAAAGGTGAAACTTTAAATCTGACAATTCGGATTTTATGTCCTATGGCTGTCTGTTATCTAATTCATAAGCCTCAAAATGTTGCCCTACATTAACACTACTATAGCTGAATACTTGAAAGTTTTCAATGTGATTGATCACTCCAAGCAATTGGTAGAGTGTTTTTCGGTTGTCTATGAATTTTAACTACTTCGTCACACTTGGTAGTTAAACAGTAGATTTTTCGGAATTTAACAACAACAAAATAAGGTAGAGTCGCATTATGAGTTCTTAAATTATACTTTTTCGTCACTTTAATGAGTTGTTCAGATAATTGTAACAGTTATACAACTGCAACAATGGCACAATTGAATATTTCACATATTATATTGACTTCTTCGCAACAATTTGCTGTTTAATAGTAAATATTACAAAAGCAAAATGCGTAAAAGAGCACAGTTTGTATTTAAGTTGCCATATGATCGGTGCTACGTGCGTGTAAAATAATATAAATATATAAAATTATGTAAAATAGAGTGAAATTTTTAATATTTGAAAAATTAAATAGTTATAGTATTGTACTTAAAATTAGCGGAATCCACATGTTACGGTTAGATTGGTTAAAGTTTTAATAATTTCTCATGCATATTTTTTTAGAGCAAATAAAAATGAAATTAAAAATAATAATTTGATAATTATCTTCTTTTAAAGGATATTAGTCATTTTTTTAAACTGTCTGTTTATTTATTGACTTTAAAAATTTTAGTGTGAAAATTAGTGTTTTTGTTAAATTTTTCTGGTGAAGATCAACAATAACGTTAAGTGAAGAAAATTTGTAAAATAAGTTTTGTAAAGCAATAAAAAGATATGTTAGTTATAATATGATGAAAGTTTACAAAGTAAGTGTTTGAACAAATTTGTGATTTTGTGTAATTTTCTTTAACAAAATTTGTTCACATTAGGTTTTAACTTTAAAACATTAAAAGCTATTTTGATTAAATGTAACGTAGATTTTTTAATATTTGTTTAACATTAAGATCATTTTTTTTATATTTTACTTAGTTTTCCCTTACAAAATCAAACAAAGATAAACAGTAAAATGACCCACTTTTTATTATAAAGAACAATAAGAAAAAATTTAACTTCAAAAGAGTGCTTTTTGGAGCCAACAGCGATACTACTAAATTTAATATATATTAAACTTCCAAAGCGATCTAATTCGTCATATAATATACACTAAGGGCTAATAAATCAGAGCAAGTTAAACTCTATTTTTGGTTTAAAATGTGTTTAAGCCAACAAATCTATAAATCAGGAAACATATAAACCATCTTTAAACGTATTATATTGGGCGTTTAAACTGCCAATACAAACCATATGAATTTGTCTACATTTATCGTAGTGCTGCCACATGTTACTTTTTACACTACATATAATACATGGGACACTGATTTACAACTGTTGAGTTTAAACTACATATAAATTTAAGTTTAGTTCAACTAAACCAGCGTTTAAACACTCACTGATTTATTAGCCATAAGTGGATTCTCAAAGTAGTTACATCGTTCGGGACACTTCTTCCCGAACGATGTAACTACATCAATAAAAATTGAATAGCAAAAGCGATAGATTTTTGCTAAATGGGGAAACTATTTAGATTATTTTTCGATGGAAATTGTTTGCAGGGATAATTCTGTTTTTATTCATATATTTATATATTCAACATTTTTAATTTTTCGAATTTATTCTATGAGTTAAATTTCAGTTATGTATTTTATAAAGCTTTTTTGTAATAGCTCTATTCCTTAAACTTTTTTTATAAATGACTTTATACACTACCAGACTATTATATTGTATTTTTTTGTTACATTTTACCTATTCTTTGTGTCACACTGGATAGCGCTACGGCCTTCGTCAGCATTCTTTGTGTCACACTGGATAGTGATACTTTATATTTTGAATGTATTTAACTCAACTATTTTAACAAATAGATATTGGGAATTATTTCTTTTTCATAAGCAACTTTATTATATTCAACATTTTTAATTTTTCGAATTTATTCTATGAGTTAAATTTCAGTTATGTATTTTATAAAGCTTTTTTGTAATAGCTCTATTCCTTAAACTTTTTTTATAAATGACTTTATACACTACCAGACTATTATATTGTATTTTTTTGTTACATTTTACCTTAGCTTTCCGTTGGATAGCAATGAAGTATATTTATGTACAGAAAAATTTACAATTATTAGACACCAGCAGAATGTAATGCATTTTCTGGCCCGCTACGGCCTTCGTCAGCATTCTTTGTGTCACACTGGATAGTGATACTTTATATTTTGAATGTATTTAACTCAACTATTTTAACAAATAGATATTGGGAATTATTTCTTTTTCATAAGCAACTTTATTATATTCAACATTTTTAATTTTTCGAATTTATTCTATGAGTTAAATTTCAGTTATGTATTTTATAAAGCTTTTTTGTAATAGCTCTATTCCTTAAACTTTTTTTATAAATGACATAAATATACTTCATTGCTATCCAACGGAAGGCTAAGGTAAAATGTAACAAAAAAATACAATATAATAGTCTGGTAGTGTATAAAGTCATTTATAAAAAAAGTTTAAGGAATAGAGCTATTACAAAAAAGCTTTATAAAATACATAACTGAAATTTAACTCATAGAATAAATTCGAAAAATTAAAAATGTTGAATATAATAAAGTTGCTTATGAAAAAGAAATAATTCCCAATATCTATTTGTTAAAATAGTTGAGTTAAATACATTCAAAATATAAAGTATCACTATCCAGTGTGACACAAAGAATGCTGACGAAGGCCGTAGCGGGCCAGAAAATGCATTACATTCTGCTGGTGTCTAATAATTGTAAATTTTTCTGTACATAAATATACTTCATTGCTATCCAACGGAAAGCTAAGGTAAAATGTAACAAAAAAATACAATATAATAGTCTGGTAGTGTATAAAGTCATTTATAAAAAAAAAAAAAAAAAAAAAAAAAAAAAAAAAAAAAAAAAAAGTTTAAGGAATAGAGCTATTACAAAAAAGCTTTATAAAATACATAACTGAAATTTAACTCATAGAATAAATTCGAAAAATTAAAAATGTTGAATATAATAAAGTTGCTTATGAAAAAGAAATAATTCCCAATACATATATTTATATGTTTATCGATGTCATAGTCTGCGAGCTATGCTTTATATGTATATATATATTTATGAATTTTTGTATTGAAAATATTTGATAAATGTCAGACATAAACCTTCATAGTAACAAATGTTTATATTTATTTTAAGCTCTAGGCCTTTTTAATATTTATTTTTTTATTTTTAGTATTTAAAAAGACCTAGAGCTTAAAATAAATATAAACATTTATTAAACCTTTATAGTAACTTTTAAGTTTTAAAATGTATAAACTGAAAATGGCAACCCGATTAACCTATTTAAGAATAAAAAAGTTCATCCTGAAATTCAGATTACAAGCTAATGTTACTTATGTGAGCGTGTATGGGTTATGAATTTGTGGTTCTTTGTGATGATCAGAATATAATGTTATTTTTTAATTTTTTTTGTTTATATTTATTAAATAAAAATAATTAAAAATCTATAAAAAGTTTATACGATATATTGTTAATATGTTTATTCTTAGTGATGGACAATAAGTCCATTAGTTTCCCCCTAAACTATAAAAAGTTCTCCCCCTGTAACCATCTCATTCTTGGTTAAGTATATTAATTCTGTGAATTATCTATAAATGTTATCACTCTTGTTTTAAACATTGAACTATTCAGTTAATTGTGCTCTGTGAAAAAAAAGAAAAACGCCAAACTTTAATTGTGTAACTTGTGGAAGAGTTTATACTAAACATAATTTACATCGTCATATTAGATTGCATCATGATAGTCCATACACATCTACCAAGTGTACAACTTACAAGTCGTAAATTGCAACATACACATTTCACATACACATTTCAGAAAGCATAAAGAGAATGTGGGGGAATCTTATAATTATTGCAGTACATGTAAGGAACATATCTCAAAAACAAGGTGGCATTACCATCTGAAAACTAATACTCACAAAATAAAGAACGCTACTCAAATTGATAATAATTTATTCTGTATAAACTCATCATTTAACAACCATATGAAAACTTATGTTTTGCAAAATAAAGATGAAGAAAATCTTGTTCCTGAAAATTTTTTAAAGGAAAATAAATCACAGTTAATTACATTAATCAAAGTTTCAACACAAAAACATCTTTATATAAAATGAAATTTTGAACTATTTTGTGAGTATATGCTAGTCAAAGGGGAAGATGACTCATGTACTGTAGACCAGAGAATGACAACAAGTACCCATAACAATGATATACAGAGGTATTTACCCACGCTTTACGTTATTGTGTATATCCATACTTATAACACAAATAATAACAACAGCTATGGTTGTGCGTTTCCAAAAATATGTGTATTACTTATATTTATGCACGGCAATATTTCACGCAACCACATTCATACGTTTTGGTTATCTTCCATACATATAAAATATCTATGTGTAAGAAAATATACATGGGTACCTTTAGTATTTTTGGCACTACTGCGTAAATATGAAAAAAAAATTTTGTATGAAATGTTTTAGCAAAAATGTGCTTTGATCACTAGCCAGGTATGGGACTATGTACATATTTTTTTTTGATACATAAAATAAATTTTTTTGTAACATCAGCAGTGCCAATGTATGTCTACATACATAAAAATAAAATTATAAACATGCAATGTCCTGAGAGGATTAGAATCTATAAGAGAAGACTTTTTGATACTTTTTTGTTTTTCAATTGATATTTTCTGATATTTTTTATATTGAACTTACAAAATAGATTAACTCCCGTGGAAGATAAAATATGAACCGGAGGTTGGTCCATCGGCAAATCGATCAACTAATGCGACACAAATAAATGCTCAAAACATGTAAATTCATATATACTTACATGTACTATGTTTTCTTCATATTTACATAAAAATGTATAGTCGAATTTTGACCATTAGGCAAACGCTTGTATATATAAAACGTGTAGTTTTTATATCCTAAATTGGTATCTTCGAAATTAAAAATGGTTAACTCTTACGACACAAATAAAAATTTTTGAGGAAGCAGTACGCTATTTTTAAACCGAGAACTACTTTGGTTTCTGCAAAAACTATGCGAAAATAAACATAAAATGAAACGTTTGAATTATAAATCGTAACAGAACGGCGTCTAAATGTATTGAGTGGCGGTTACACTATTCCTTATTAGCACAACATACAAATCAATACTTCCATACATAAAAAACAATATCTTCCGTCTCGTGTCATCTCTCTATGCGATGTGCGTGTGACAGCGACAAATGTAAAAAAAATTATGCAGATGCGTAAAGGTTTTTTACATGCAAAAAAAAATAATTTTTCTGCACTTGTGCACTTGTCGCTGTCACACGCACATAGCATAGAGAGGTGACACGAGACGAATGATATTGTTTTTTATGTATGGAAGTATTGATTTGTATGTTGTGCTAATAAGGAAGAGTGTAACCGCCACTCAATACATTTATATATGTATTTATAGTGTTTGCTTAGACGACGTTCTGTAACGATTTATAATTCAAACATTTCATTTTTATACGGGTAGTGAAAGTTGTATAAGAACTAGAGTTTTTTTCGGGATTTCCCGTCCCGGGAATTCCCGGAATTTTCAATTGTTTTCAATTTTGAAGAAAATCTTTTTTCAAACATTAGTAAATCTATGTCGGACTAGTGTCTAGACTGTGTTAGTAGTTTAATCCAACTTAATTTTACCACAATATTAAAATTTGCTATAGTTTAAGACTTATTAAGCTAATTTTTGAGAATGGGCCTTATATAGGGCCTATGATAAATTATAGACCTATCTTCCCAAATTTTATTTCTTGTCTTAGCAAACTGAAAATATTTAATATTACAATCATATTATAAGGTTTTGCGGTTAAGGGCGTAGTAAAGTGTTATCCTAGATTATGCTTTTTATGCGGCATTTCAAGTAATTTTGAGTCTTATGAATGTATATTATGCTTAATTGCACCACAAAAGCATTATTCGTTACACTTTTAGCCATACTTACATGATTTACGAGATTAATCTAAACATCGAACCGTAGGTAAATTATGGGCCGATATTCACGAAATTTGGTGCCTTATAAAACGAATTTGTTGAAATTTAATGACAATGGGTGCATTTTGCCACAAATTTATGTAAGTTTTTGTTGAGTTTTTATTGAGGTAGTTCCACATTCGGGTGCATAACTCTTTTTCATACTGAAGCGATTCTGCTGGAATTAAGCAACAAACAGCGTAGAAGATCTAGAAACAATTTGACACCCATATGGCGAAATCAGCTTAGAATAAACGAAAGACTCACAATACAAATACGTTATCGGATCCTAGATGAATATTAAAAAAAGATTCACATGGAATGGCAAACTTAGTATAACTTCATATACCACTGCTGATTAAGGGTTATAAAATTGTAAAAAATATGTTTATAAATATATGTAGCAAATAAAATTTCTCCTTCCCGCTGAAATTGTTAAACGGTAAAATTGTTTCAGAATTCCTACTTCGTAATGTTATGCTTTCAGTTTCTAATCGCCCTTCCAGAAATTTTATTCCACTAACTACCAGTTATAACTGTCGAAAACATATTGTTAGCTGGAAGTTAAGGTAACAGTTAAGTTTTAACTGAACTTGATGAAATTGGATGTACGACTTTAATACTGTTACGTTTTTACTTATAAAACGCGTTAAGGTTTTTTCCCTTTATAATAAACCTTTGTGTTCTTTTAATTGCAATTCAAAATAAATAAACACACGAATTCAACTTAACAAACTTTATTGAAATTAATTATAATGTTTACAAATTTTAACCACAATTGTAAGTAGCGATCTGAACCGTTTAATGTCTCCAATCAAACTAAACTTTCATGAGTAAGCCTGAATTTATAGTTCAAAACTATTCCTTGCTGATTCAAGAACCATCTAATATTTTCTAGAATGTTGTGTTCGATATAGATCAATGTGATGTTCTTATAAGGAAAATTAGTGAGTTTCAGGAACGTGATAGTGGATGGACATTAATTAAAATTAAATTCCTTGAAATTAATATAAACAAATATAAATGCAAAAAAGGCTCTCAATATATTCCTCTCCCACAATAAATTTAAATAAAACACGCCTGCATTAACGTACAGAATCACGATGAATACTGTTTTAAATGGGCTTTTATTTCAGCACTATATCCACTCGCTCATGATTATACAAAGAGATGTTCAGCATATAAAATAAATAATATTGAAGATGATGTAATAATAATGGATAATGGAATTCTTTTAAGCTTTAAGATTCTTAAGTTTCCCTCTGGCTGTTAATAAAATTAGCGAGTTTGAAATTAATAATCCACAAATAAGTATAAATGTGTTTGGATTAGAGGATAATAATAATAATATAGTTGGTCTATATTACTTCACTCAAGAAGAAAAGTCAAACCATATTAACTTGTTGCTTGTTGGTAACAGATTCCATTACGTATGGATTAAAAATATTTCAAGGTATATTACTTTTGAATAAAAATAAGTATATATTTTTAAAAATAATATTAAAAAAATCTATTTTTTATTCATTTAATTACAGAATTATACGTAATCAAATAACAAAACATAAAAATCGAATATATATACATATGTAATACCTGTCTAATGCATTTCAATGCTGAGTCATCTTTACAAAAACAAAATGGAATGTAACAAAATGGTTACTAAAATGACTGATATAAATAACAATTTAGTAAGCTTTAAAATTCTTAAAAAGCAAATGGATATGCCTTTTGTAGTGTATGCTGATTTTGAATGTATTTTAGAATCAGTTAGTATACAGAATTTCAAGCAAAGTAAAATCTATAGAAAAACATATTCCATTTGCTCATAGCTATTATATTAAAGGCTCGTTTGACGCTAGTTTAGATATATTTAGAGTTTATAGTGGTAATAACTCACCAAAACATTTTTTTAATAGTTATGTTAAGGATATTTTAGATATTTATAGGAATTATTTAAGCGCAGTTAATATGATGAATTCCTTAACAGAACTTGAAAAGAAGAGGCAGAAAGAACACACAATCTGTCATATTTGTAACAAATTTTTATCTATTGAAAATCGAGTAGCTGATCATTGTCATTTAACAGGAAAGTATAGAGGTCCTGCTCACAACAAGTGTAATTTCGAATATCAGATTGCAAATGTCATCCCAATCTTTTTTCAAAATATATCGGCATATGATTGTCATTTGTTTATACGAGAACTATCATCTATTGAAGGTGATATAAATATAATTCCCTTAAATAAGGAATGATATATATAAGAGCGACTCACCAAAAAAGTGCTCGATGTACCCTCCTAAAAATGAACCTTGGACTTTCTTAAGATGACATTTAAAATATTTCGGCTCCAGCTTTGACCTCTCGTTAGCTGGACCATTTTGAAAAAGGGTCTATTTTTGCATGTTTTGTTAATTTGAGAATATGTTTCCTTACCAACATATACAATATGGGTATCATAAGAAAGTTTTTTTTAAGACGCGTTCAACTGTATATGCAATTTGTCCAAGGACGATCATCCATGTCATTTTTTAAGGATATTCTGTAAAAAAAGAACGGTTTTTGAATTTTTTGTTCGGGGTTGTTGGTAACAAAAATGCCAGATTAACATATTTTAATCTTTAGTCGATTTAATTAAATACGAGTGTCAGCTTTTTTTTAAATTCGTGCTAGTTCGCGTTTTGATAAAAAAGTAAAATAGGGCAATATGGGTATCAAATTTTTTCTTTTGCCAAGTACATCATCTTTGTATGTAAATAATTTAAATTTTTGCAAAACTATAAAATCAAAGTATGCTGTATGAAAAATTTCATGCATAAAAACCAAATTGTAAATTTAAGTTTAAGAGTTTCTAATATCGCTGGGTTTAAGCTAAAAAAAAATTTAAATAATTGTTCATTGTGTCGTGATTAAAATGCCTTTCTAAATTATTTATATACAAAGATAATGTACTTGGCAAAAGAAAAAATTTGATACCCATATTGCCTTATTTACAACGAAGGGTTACCACCCCATTACATTTTTGTCAAAACGCGAACTAGCACGAATTTCAAAAAAAGCTGAGACCCGTATTTTATTATATAGACTAAAGATTAAAATATGTTAATTAGGCATTTTTATTACAAACAAACCCGAACAAAAAATTCAAAAACCGTTCTTTTTTACAAACTATCCGTAAAAAAAAGGACATGGATGATCGTCCTTGACGCGTCTTAAAAAAACTATCTTATGATACCCATATTGTATATGTTGGTAAGGAAACAGATTCTCAAATTAACAAAACATGCAAAAATATACCCTTTTTTAAAATGGTCCAGCTCACGAGAGGTCAAAGCTGGAGCCGAAATATTTTAAATGTCATCTTAACAAAGTCCAAGGTTCATTTTGAGGGGGTACACCTTGCACGAATTTTGCTTTCATACAACTTGAGTCGCTCTAATATATATAAATTTCAAAGAGAATTTCGGTTAATGAAAAATATACTATTGAATTGCGTTTTCTCGACTCAATTCGATTCATGCCATCTTGTTTAAAGAAACTAGCAAGTTATTTATCCGATGATGATTAAGATATTATGAAATCAATTTATATGAGTGATCAGGAACTTAGTTCAATGAAAGGTAAAGGCGTTTTTCCATATGACTATCTAGATTCTGGATTAATTCTTAATAAAGTCCATATAGTTCTTGAATTTAATCAATCAGATTAGCTAAAGATATATATTGATTTGAATAATCATCATCGGACGTCAGCTTAAAACTCATTTGAACAAAATTTTTGTAAACTTTTAAATAATGCTATCTATGGAAATACTATGGAAAATGTTGACTAGAGAAAGGATATTAAAATAGTGTGCGAATGGGAACACAGACGTAAACGGTTAGGAGCTAGAGCTTTTATAGCTAAACATTATTTCCATAGCGCACATAAAACTAATGACAATATGATGGCTATTGAATTGAGAAGAATGAGTACTGTATATAACAAACCAATTTATATTGGGTTTTCCATTTTAGAGCCATCAAAATGGAAAATATATAATATTCATTATGATTACATGAAACCCAATTATCTTGATAATATTTGTTTAAACTATATGGATACGGATTCCTTCATATATGATATTAAAACAAATGATTTGTATAAGGATATTCGAAATGATATAAACACTCATTTCGATACATCAGCATATCCGAAAGATAATATCTTTAATTTCCCATTACTAAATAAACTATTATTATGTTGTGTTGAGTTCATAATTAGACGATGTTAACACAACATAATAATAGTTAAGTTTTTTCTTTTTAATAATTTTTCAATATTATAGCCCAGAAGATGTTTTTCAATGAAAAACAAAATATCGGCAAAATTTAATAAATTATTATAAAATAAAAATAATTAAAAAAGACCTTTTTAATTATCTTTTATTTACTTTTCTAATACTTTTAAAAATGTCACATAGTAAAAGAACGTCTACTTTTAGATATAAAAGTAAATAGTTTATTAGTGTTTTACACTGAAACGTATTCCAAACTTGTTCAGCATGTCTATATTCATCCTCACTACACGACTCATTAGAAAGTTTATTGAAGAAAACTGAACGGGGTGGAAGTTGTGTCTCCTGAAGGCGATTAACAGAATCTAGATAGTCAAATTGAAAAACACCTTTACGTTTCATTAAACTAAATTCCTGTTCACTCATATAAATTGATTTCGCAATATTTAAATCATCATCGGTTAAATAACTTGCTAGTTTCTCTACACTACATGGCATGAATCGAATTGAGTCGATAAAAAGCAATTCAATAGTATCTTTTTCATTAACCGAAATCCTCTTTGAAATGGATATATATAATTCCTTACTTAAGGGAATTATATTTATATCACCTTCAATAGATGTAGTTGTCGTATAAACAAATGACAATTATATGCCGATAGATTATGAAAAAAGATTGGGATGAAATTTGCAATCTGATATTCTAAATTAACAGAACTGCCAGATTGCAAATAAGTATACTTCTAAAACATATGGAAAAAAGCTTGTGGTTTATGTCTTAGTTAAACAGACAACCATAAGAAATTAAAGAAAAAGGGGGTAGTTGTGGGTTCAATATCCAACACTTTTTGGAATGCTCCAACTTTTTGTATGGAAAAAGTGCCGCTGAACCCCCCTAAACACACTACTGAGGTGCCTGGTACTTTTTTTAAATTCGGCCTTTTTGGGGAGTAAACGGGTAAAAACTGTATTTTAAAACTTTTTTGAAGTGCAATCTATCTTTACAGCCAATACATATTGAAATAAAAAATATATAAACGACTGAAGCTAAGATGTTGAAATGTGCAACGGAGGTGGCTTCTTTGGTTACGGGTAAAACCAGCATTTTAAAACTTTTATGCCAAGCAATCTATCTTCAAAACTAATAAACATTGAAATAAAAAATATATCACATTCGTAACGTTTCTAAAAAATGCAAATACAAATTTGGTACATTTTAAAATTCGAACGTTTAACAGGTGAAACTTTGGCGTATAAATATGTCCACGAATGAAAAGGAGACGCTAACGAAGTAGCGGGTTAAATTCTAGTAACTATATAAAAATCTAGTCCTCACCACATCCGGGGTCTGCGTGAAACCTATTTCAATATATACACGGACAGATGGACATCGTTAAACAATTTAGAAATTCATAAGGACTCAAAATATATCTACATTAAAGGGTATTAGATCAATAATGTATTGTATTACAAGCGAAATGGCAAACGTATGTATATATGTAAGTATACTAGAGTGGTTCGGTCCCCATACAAAAAAAAGTCGAACCGGTCAACCCTAGGATTAAAGATAAGTTGAAAAGGATTCCAAATTTTTTTTTTTTTTATTTTGTTGCCACGTCTCTGGATACCACTCTTTTAGTTTTAGTTTTTTGTATACTGCGCCGCCATTTTAAGTCCGATCATAACATATTGCATATCGTTATTCATGGATTGTCTATGGCTTCATTTTTGCCTCGACGACTTTTTAATCCGACATCAAATTCTGGGCGCCACTGATGGCATCTCGGATCGTACCCCCAACATGTCCAATATTTTGCACGTGTCAAGAAAGCCGTTCTAAATTTATGTACTTAAAGCTTTTATTGTACTCACTTATATGCTACCCCTGAAATTAGGCCCATTTTATCTTTACATATATATTACATTTCACTTTTTGTATTTTATATATAATGCAGCCCTGAAATAAGGCCCATTTTTTCTTTACATACTCGTATATATTACATTTCACTTTTTGTATTTTATATATAGTGCAGCCGTTTCATTAGGGGGAAGGATCCGAGATGGCATAAGTGGCGCCCAGAATTCGATGTCAGAATAAAAATCACCGAAGACAAAAATGAAGCCATAGTGATAATAATAATGATATCCGAAGCGATGAAATCTGTAAAGAAAAAATGGGCATAATTTCGGGGCGTGGCATATAATTGAGTATAATAACAGCTTGAAGTACATAATTTTAGAGATGGAATCAGTGGCGCCCAGAATTTAATGTCGGATTAAAAATTCCTCAATGTTAAACTTTAGCCATAGACAATCCACGAATAACGATATGCAATATGTTATGATCGGACTTTAAATGACAGCGCAGTATTCAAAAAACTAAAAGGGCGGTATCCAGAGGCATGGCAAAAGTTTAAAAACATGTTTCTGGAATCCTTTTCAACTAATCTTTAATCCAAGCGGGTGACTGGCTCGACTTTTTTTCGAACCACCTTAATGTATACCCAATACAGCTGGGGTTCACAATAAATTTTCTTCTAATTCCTGAGTGAATTCTATGAGCATTTTTCGTGCTTTATTCTTTAATTCCTTATTATACCCGTCACTACAGGTAAAAAGGGTACGTATAAGTTTGTCAATTCGCTTGTACACGCAAAGAAAAAACTTGGTTGAAGTATGGTTAAAAATCATGCAATTGCAACAAAAAAAAACTATTGTTTTTAACATTACTTTTTTCACGATTAATAATACAGTATTCGACGAATAATTACCTCGCCAAAAATGCCAATATTTTTGGGCAATTATGCGGGGTAAGCATTTAAACGAACACGACTAACTACCTCATTGAGGTAATTAAGCGAATGCGTTTAAATAATTCAGTGGGGCAATTAAACGTATTTCTTTAAAAGATTCCTTAACTTTGATGAATGAAAATAGGTTCAATCATATGGATCGTACGAATTTGTACACGTATCAGCTAAATATTAAAGAGATGGCAATAAAAAACAATGAGATTTTCTGTCTTAAATTTTATCTGTAATGCTTTTTGAGATGTCCTGTCATATCCTACTAACAAAACCGTACGCATACATACAAACTTATCATCTTGGAAACCGTAAATTCCCGTATATTTGAAGAAGAGTAAATGTAAAATTGTCTAAATTTGGTATATTTAGAATGGTTATCAATATAGAGACAGCATCTTTAAGTAATGTGCGGGATTGTAAAAGTGGGCGTGGATCAAACTAGATTTATGTACTGGCCACAGCTGCAATTTACAAATTAGAAAAACATAGCTTGGTTATAAATGAAGAAGAAGAGGTGCCACTCCCAGTTTTCTAATTTCACCCACACATTGTGGGTTGTTGTGTATTGCTAATTAAGATGTTCTTACCTTATTTTGTACCCCTTGGCCCTTACCGTTGTTACATATACAAAAATCTTTAATGTCTTTGTATGGGAGGAGCCACCCCCACTTCTCCAATATCGTTCATTTTTTAGAGCAGTTGTGTACTGATAGCTCAGCTTTGTGTACCCAATTTGGACAACTTCTATCTTACCGTTCTCTAGATATAACTAACTCTATTTTTATGCCACGCCTTCTTCACCAATCCCGCCTAGATCTTGTGTATTACTTACCAAGATGCTTGTTCCTAAGTTGGAATCTTTTGTTTTTGCCGTTCTCCAGACATACAGAAATCTATAATGTCTTTACATGGGAGGTGCCCTGCCCAATTTTCTAATCCAGCCAATTTTTTGGAGAGGTGGTGTATTGATAACGAAGCTATATGCACAAAATTTTCTCCGACTGTTCTCCAGGTTTAAATAAATCTATTTTGTGCTACGCCCAGTTCTCGAAGCCCTCCAGATTTTGTCGGATGTTGTGTATTGATAACCAAGATGCTGTGAGGTGGTGCTATTTCTAGCTCAATACTGTGTAAATGAAATTATACTTTAGGTTGAATTTCAGAAGAAAAAATATTTGAAACTTAAGTCAGAAAGAAAAAAAAAGTTGATTGAAGAGAACAGTCGTTTGGTTTTAAGGTCGGAATTTCTGAATTTTTTTTTTTAAAGAATAGTCGAAAGATATAAATATTTTTATTTCAAGAGATCAAAACGGAATACATCTTTTCCTGTTTGGGAAGTTTATCCTAATGCGAGTAATTTTATATCTGCTTGCAAAGAGACAGAACACAAAGGTTTGGATTAGTTTAAATAAAGGACTAATTTGAGACATCGATATCCATTTCATCGGGTCATATAATTGTGAATAATATTGGGATACATGAAAAATATTCTACTAACTACAAAACAAGAGGGAAAAAATTTGATAGCCTTGCATCAAAACGTAAATTATAAAGACTAATGTGTTGAATTTTATTTAATTAAATGAGAGGAAGATAGTGCGCGAACAATTAAGAAATTTGCATACAAAATAAATCAACACCTCAAATTATTTGTTTGCGAAAATATATGATATTTGAAATTTTAAAGAAGAAATTTTGACAAATTTAAACTATATGGGAAGATATTTTGGCAAAATTTAGCTACACTGAAAAATTTTTATACATTCACAAATACAATTTGGATAAAGTGTTTATAGTTTATGGTAGCCTTATCCATAGGCTTCATTTTCTAATAGGTTTGATTCCTTGAGATGGAAGGGTTTGGATCAGTGGCAATATCCACCACGGAACTCATTGATAAGAATTTCAGTCTAACTCATATTTTTTTCAAAAATCATAAATTTTAATATTAAAAGACTAATTTAAAGATTAATTATAAAAAAATCGATAAAAACGATTTATATTTCATAAAAACCTTAAAATTTCGTATAAATACTTGTATTTTCTTTAGAATATTCTTTTATCGCTTGCGATATTTTCTTAAAATATGTTTTATCGCATGCGTAATTTTTAAAAAATGAATTTAACTTTTGAATTTATCTTCACACACATGAAAAGGCATATCCATTTGCTTTTTAAAAATTTTAAAGCTTACTAAATTGTTATTTATATCAGGCATTTTAGTAACCATTTTGTTACATTCCATTTTATGATTTTGTAAAGATGACTCAGCATTGAAATGAATTAGACAGGTATACATATGTATATATATATGTATATATTCGATTTTTATGTTTTGTTATTTGATTACGTATAATTCTTTAATTAAATGAATAAAAAATAGATTTTTGTTTTTTTTTTAATATTATTTTTAATAATATATACTTATTTTTATTCAAAAGTAATATACCTTGGAATATTTTTAATCCATACGTAATGGAATCTATTACCATCCTCTAGAAGCAACAAGTTAATATGGTTTGACTTTTCTTCTTGAGTGAAGTAATATAGACCAACTATATTATTATTATTATCCTCTAATCCAAACACATTTATACTTATTTGTGGATTATTAATTTCAAACTCGCTAATTTTATTAACAGCCAGAGGGAAACTTAAGATTCTTAAAGTTTAAAAGAATTCCATTATCCATTATTATTACATCATCTTCAATATTATTTATTTTATATGCTGAACATCCATTTAAAACAGAATTCATCGTGATTCTGTACGTTAATGCAGGCGTGTTTTATTTAAATTTGTTGTGGGAGAGGACTATATTAAGAGCCTTTTATGCATTTATATTTGTTAATATTAATTTCAAGGAATTTATCAAAGTTGTTTGTGGGAATACTATTATTTATTAAAAGATTTTGTTTGTTGTGCTTAATTCCCTTTTTAAATAATTGATAAAAAGTACTGAAATTTATTGTTGGAGGATAAGCTGTTCCTATGCGCATTTCACTGGTTGCTTAGGCCAGATCATCAGGAAACGTTCTCCTAAATAATTTTAGAAAAGCCAAAGCTATCAGCAAACAAAACTACAGAGGGTGTTCTTCCTTAATATTTTTTAAGGATTTAAGAAATTTAATATTTAATAATTTAATAATTTTTTGGGGTTGTTTTTAAAGCTTTTAAAATCAAAAAATCACACTCGAAATAAGTACACGACCGGTTGCTTTCAGTAAGATTACAGAATTAATTTTATTTTAAAAATGGTTCATACAATTTGACAATATAACAGTTGGGAAATAATTTCCCAAGCTGTTTGACGTTAAAATTTAGTTTTAAAGTTACCAGTTATTTAAAATGATTAATTCATTAAAAAATTCAAAATTAAATAAAACAAATTTAAAGCAGTAAAAAAGATAAAATTCAAAAAACTGTTCTGGCGAAACACCGGCCCCATTGAAGGACCTGCAGTCTTCAATCAATTGGAAGTAGCGCCAATTTGTGAATCGCCCTCTTCAAAAGCCCGTTCTTAGTCTTCACTAACGCCACTCTCACTTTGCCGTCTGCGCCTGGGGTTACCTCCTGAACTCGGCCGGTCAGCCACTGCATGGGTGGCATGTTGTCCTCGTGAACGACGACGAGCTTGCCGACGGCGAGATCTGGCTCTTCTTCTGCCCACTTGGTTTTGGCTTGGAGGCTGCGGACGTAGTCTCTCTCCCAAGACTGCCAAAACGTCTGCTTGAGAGCGCAGGTAAGCCGCCATCTCTTGCAGAACCTCAGCCTGTCCACTTCGTCTCGAGGCAATTCTACTGGCAGCGCTAGTAGGTTCTCGCCGATAAGCAGATGCCCTGGAGTTAACGCTTCGCCGTCGTTCGGGTCGTTGCTGAGTGGAGCGATTGGCCTGGAGTTCAATACTGCTTCTACTTGTACCAGGACCGTCTGCATCTCCTCTTGGCTCAGTACCACCGTGCCCACGGTTTTGACGAGCAGTCCCTTGGCAGATTTGACGGCTGCTTCCCACAGGCCGCCGAAATGTGGAGCCCGCGGCGGAATGAACACAACGTTGACCCCTCTGTTGGCAGCATACGCTTGTAGCTCTCCGGCACTGGTGTCCATCGCTTCTCGTAGCTGCTGCAGCTCTCTGCTGGCACCGACAAAATTGGTTGCGTTGTCGCAGTAAACACGCTCTGGGAGCCCACGTCTGCCGATGAACCTTTGAAGACAGAGAATAAAAGAATTGGAAGAGAGATCAGAAACCAGTTCAATATGTACAGCCTTTGAAGTAAAACACACAAATATAGCTATATACATTTTAACGGGTGGACGGCCACGAATTTTCAGCGTTATATTAACTGGGCCGCAAAAATCTACACCACACACTTTAAATGGGCGTAGAGCTCTCACCCTATCGGCAGGCAAATTCCCCATTATCTGATTCATTAACTTTGGTTTATACAGAAAGCAATGAAGGCACTTGCGAACTACTTTTGAACATTCTTCGCGAGCATTTATTAGCCAAATTTTGTCTCGCAAAATGGCTACTAGCGCCTTAGCTCCAGCATGACAGTTTTCTAAATGTAAGTGTCGCAAATAAAGTGCCATAAAATGAGATTTTCTTTTCATTAAAAGGGGAAATTTTGCGTCATATGCAATTGGTGCATTTAGCAATCTGCCGCCGACCCTAAGTAATGAAATTGAGCGATGTTCGTCTTTAAATTGATGGACAAATGGACTCAATTTTTGTAAATTAGAAGGCAAAACTTGTGATTTGCTTAACTTTTTCAACTCTTCGGTGTATTCCAATTTTTGGTTAAATTCAATAAGCTGAAGAAAAGTCCAATTAATTTCTTTCGCTGTAGGTATACCCAAATTGCGGCATTTATTTCCACGAGCGATATCGAGAAAACGAAAGACATAAGTGAATACTCGAATCATTTTAGTATATGATGAATATTTTTCAATCACTTTTAATATATAGTTGTTTTCATTTTCCTCTACAGCAAAAAACACGTTAGTTTTCCTCTTCTCAAGCGATTCTTGTTCGACTGACAATTCTACATGTTTGTTAACGGGCCACTTGTCACTTTCATTAAGTAAAAATCTTGGGCCGTCGAACCAAATAGAATCTACTAACTCATCAACATTACATCCTCTAGAAACAATATCGGCTGGATTTTCCTTAGTTGGAACATGACGCCAAGTGATATTTGTGGATAGATCTTGAATTTCCGAAACTCGATTTGATACAAATGTCGCTAGAGTCGATGGATGAGTTTGAATCCAGTGCAATGTTATTTCTGAATCCGTCCAAAATGTTATATTTTCTATCTCAAACGAAATCATAGGTTTTAGCTTAGACCATAACTTGGCTAGCAAATGCGCTGCACATAACTCAAGTCTGGGAAGTGACTTTGTCTTCAGAGGAGCAACTTTCGATTTAGCCGTTAGTAATCGGCATGAAATTTTAGCAGAAGCTCTACTCCGGATATATATGCAGCAGCCATACGCACGCATAGAAGCATCAGAAAACCCATGAATTTGACATTTATTTTTAGTATTGGTTAAAACATATCTCGGGATCAATTTTTAATAAATTGGACTTGAAATTCAACCAAGAAGTATCCAGACGTGTAGGGATTGATTCATCCCAATCTAGCTTTATTAGCCATAGTTCTTGCAGAAGAACCTTCGCCTTTATAACCAATGGGCACAAAAGTCCGAGCGGATCAAATAGCCTAGCCGAAACGGATAATATATTCCGTTTTGTTGCCCTTAAATTCAGAAATGAATCATCCAAGTGGTATTTAAATACATCACTCTTCGGACGCCAATAAGTGCCTAATGTCTTCGTGAGATCCGGATCTATTTGAACAGACTTTTCCGTCATTACGAGATCAGTTTGACCGCCATGATTTGAAAACCACTTAGTAAGGTTGAATCCTGCCGATTGTAATATTTTAGTGACTTGAGATCTTATTACATCAAGCTCTTCTATTGAATCGGCGCCAGTTAATAAATCATCGACGTAGAAGTCTGTTTTTATTACGTTAGACCCGATAGGTAACGTCTTTTCAAACAATTCACTTAAATACGAAAGGCATCGTATTGCCAAAAACGGAGCCGATGAGGTGCCATAAGTCACTGTGTTCAACTTGTATATTTCAATATTTTTCGATTGATTTTCTCGCCATAATACTAATTGGAAATTTCTGTCGGCCTCGTCAATTATAACTTGACGGTACATTTTTTCAATGTCAGCCGTTATGGCGTATTTATGCATTCGAAAACGAATAAGCGTAGAATATAATTCCTCTTGAATAGTAGGACCGATCATTAGTAGATCATTAAGAGAAATTTGAGTTGACGTTTTACAAGAAGCATCGAAAACTACCCTTAGTTTGGTAGTAGAACTCTGTGGACGTAATACACATTGATGCGGAATAAAATAATGTGGTGTATTGGGGATTTTGTTATCTGTAATAGACATATGACCCAAGTTAATGTATTCCTTCATAAAGGAGTTATACATCTCTTTCATTTGTGGTTCTTTTGACAGTCTACGTTCTAATGATAAAAATCGTCTTTTTGCGGTTTCAAATGAAAGACCCAAAGTATTTGGATTCGCTTTGAAAGGTAGCGCCACTTTAAATTTTCCTGAGGGTAGTCGTTGAATAGAATTCAGAAAACTTTCTTCGCATTTTTGATGCTCTACCGAAAGAATATTTGCCCCTTTAGGCATTTCTTCTAACTCCCAGAATCTACGGACCACTAAGTCAAGTGAATCTTCCTCGTTTTCTTTCAGTGTACTTAAATGGCATACATTATTGTCAGTATTTCTTGGCTCCTTATATTTTCCCGAAACAATCCATCCTAGAAGAGTTTTCTGAAGTGTCGGACTGTTAGGATTCTGTTTAATTTGACCAACGCATAATAACTCAAAGAAGATCTCAGCGCCGATCAACATATCTATTTTCTGCGGTTTATTAAAATATGGATCAGCTAATTCTATATTAGAAGGCAAGTTCCAACCATTTGTCGAAATTTTATGATCTGGTTGATAATTTGAAATCGATCGAAGAATCCAGAATTCTGACGAAAATTCATGTGAATTCATTCGAGATCTTATTGTTGCCTGTAGCTTAAATTTGGCGGAAGAATTAGTTCTACCTATACCAAGTAAACTGAGATTTCTTTCTTCTTTTCGGAGCTGTAGCCGCTGAGATAGTTCCTCAGTTACAAAGTTTATTTGTGAACCGGAGTCCAATAAGGCCCTAGCCAAAACAAATTGACCAGATTTATTTCTAATGTTAACCACTGCGGTCGCCAAAATAACATTGTCTTTGTTTGAAGACGAATGATTAACAGAAGCCCTCGAAGTTGAAGGTCTATCAGGATCAGAGCTACTTTCACGTACTGGCTGTGCATTATTTGCAGCATAAACGTGTAGTAACGTGTGATGTGAGCGACTACAAACTCTACACTTTGACGATTTACATTTCGTCACAGTATGACCTTTCTTTAAACAATTAATACAGGCAGGAACGCCCTTAACAAAGTCAAATCTTTGTTGTACAGGCACTGCTGAGAATGAAGGACAATTAGATAAATAATGTTGAGCAGATGCACAAAACAAACATTTTACTGCCTCTTGTTGAGTATTAGGTTGGCTAACAAATGAAGACTTGGATTTATTTTTAGAAAACGTTTCATTTTTCTTTGCAAAATTGGAAGTAGGCTTCAATCTAGAACTTGAAGCCTCTTCAGCAGAAATATGCTGGTACCTTTTGTTTAAAGCTGCTTCGCAATCACTCCATAGGGGCAACTTTTCGTAATCAAGTTGCTCTTCCCATTTTGATCTAGTGCTCGGATCTACTTTTGTCATTACTAAGTGAATTATTATCGCGTTAGTAATTGCTTTGTCGTCGCCAATTGACAAAAGTGACCCATATATGGCCGAAACCGTATCGATCATGCACCTCAAGGCTGTTGCCGATGGTTTAGACATTTGCGGTAAGTCAAATAATTTAGTGATATTATCGAAAAATATCAGACAGGGATTGTCATAAACTCTTTTTAAACTTTGCAAAGCCTTGGAATAATTTTGCTCACTTATTTGATAGGCTTTAACTGTGCCTAGAGCTTCATCTGACAAACATGATATCAAATGGTTGAATTTTTCAATTTCAGTCAGAGTGGTATCACTATCAACCAAACTCTCGAATAAACTTATAAAGTTTTTGTATTCGGAATATTTTCCGCTGAATTTCGGCAACTTCATACTTGGAAGTCGGTTATGATGAGGCTGGAAACCTAAAGTGGTTTCTGCAAAACTGTTTTGCCTTGGCGTTAAATACCCCAAAAGCATACTCTTAGTGGAAACGCATAAGTTTTCCAGATCGGACCTTTCATCATTTGATGGATCTAAAATATCTATCTCTGACTGGATATCCATAGCGTCCTCAATATATGAATTTAAAATTTCTAACCTACACTGCAACTCATTCTGATTAAACGAAATCGTTTTTTCTTTAATCGAACGCCTTATTCTTGCCACGTTGCCTAATATTGTGTTTTTCTGTTGGTATAAACTCTCAAGACTAGGAGCGGAACCTTTTTGCTTCTTACCGCCTGCCATAATGTAGTCGAGAATTATTTGATCAACAACAGAATAAATAGGAAACAAAGTTAAACTTTAATACACTTTTTTTCTAAAAATTTCTGGAAGGATCTCTAGGAACTTTAGACGTATTGTCGTATTGACACGATAAATTAATAAAAAACTTTCCGAGATCAACTTACTGTCTCAATGCTATTGCAGAAACAACTTTTTAATAGTTCAGAAATTTTTAGGTTTCAACTATTTTTAATTTATATATTTTTTGCGGTTAAACTGCAATAATTGTAGGGAAACTTTCCAATTAATTTTAAAAACAAATTGTTCGCTGGGTTGTGAAGAGTGATTTCAATAATTTTTCTCGATTCACAACAATTTTTTAGAAATTTTTGTTAAATAAATATATTTTGTTACTGGCGTTAAAATTATCACCAAAATGTTTGCTGGGTTGCACCGCAGACAAAAAGAGAAAAAGTTACAAACAAAAGACACAGATATATTTATGTATTGTTGTTGGTTGTAAAGACAAGCAAATAGAATTTTAATAATTTATCTTTGTCTTTCTATTTTTCACTAGCTTACCACAGCCTCTTGAATCTTAAATTCACTCGCGATCACTTTGATAAATGTCCGTCCGATAATAATTATTTTTCCTCGATTTATTTTCACAATCTTTAACGTATGTATATTGTTTCATACACGGTTTTCTTTGATTAAAATTTCTCAATTATTTATCGTTTATTTACCTTTATTTAATTAATTATTTTTCAGTAATGAATTTAAAATTGTTTTTAATTTATGCACTTAATTCTTTTCTTCTTCTTGTTTGTTTTGTTTATGTTTGTTTTTATTTTATTTGTTGTTTACCATATGATCAATGATGTTGCCATTCAGATCAGTACACACAGTGTTGGTAAACTTATTAATTTGTTAGAAACGAGTTCAAAGAAAATAAAACAAAGCAAACGTCAAATAATATAACGAGCGAGTTAAAGAAGAAATGTAAATGCAAGAAAAAGGTAAATATTTATTGGAAAAATGTAAATAGTTATAATTTAATAAAATTTTAATTTTGTTTTAAGAGACACCTCAGGAATATGAAAATAAAGAGAACGAACGGTAAGTGATGGCAAAATTGCAGCGAGGAGGCGTATTTTTCCCGTATGTGGCGGTTTTATTAACACTTTCACGAGATAATTATGTTTTATTAATTTTCTGTTAATGATAATTAACTTGCGAACAATAAAAAGCACTTTTATTTCAATATGTTTGTGTGTTTCACTACTTAGGCGATTGTTAGTAATAAAAATCTCATTAAAAGAACGAATAATTTTGGTGTGGAAAATAAACTTTCGCAAATTAATATTAGTAATTAATTTTTTAAGATAATTGCGACCAAGTCTCACACAATTATTTGTTCTTTAATACCTGGTTAGAAGTTTGTTGACGTTCGGCACTTTCCTTTTGGCACAAAATGCAGTTGCAATTAGGCATCTGGATGACTTCCTTCTGCTGTGGTTAGGTTGATTATTTTTTAAATTTGTTGAATGTTTATTGGTTTGTGGTGATGGTGATTATTTATTTTCCGGGTTGTTGCAATAACGACGCACGAAATTAAAACTTTCTACACAAACCGAAACCGAAAGTACGGTAATGGTAAAACCGTGGATTTTATTTTTTAATTTTTTAAAAACAGTCCCTGCTCGGGCGCCAAAATGTTCTTCCTTAATATTTTTTAAGGATTTAAGAAATTTAATATTTAATAATTTAATAATTTTTTGGGGTTGTTTTTAAAGCTTTTAAAATCAAAAAATCACACTCGAAATAAGTACACGACCGGTTGCTTTCAGTAAGATTACAGAATTAATTTTATTTTAAAAATGGTTCATACAATTTGACAATATAACAGTTGGGAAATAATTTCCCAAGCTGTTTGACGTTAAAATTTAGTTTTAAAGTTACCAGTTATTTAAAATGATTAATTCATTAAAAAATTCAAAATTAAATAAAACAAATTTAAAGCAGTAAAAAAGATAAAATTCAAAAAACTGTTCTGGCGAAACAGAGGGAATGAGAATTACCTACAAACACTCAAAAAGTCTTGTTTGCAACGATATCAAAGCTTAAACAAAATACCAAACAATAAATCAGTGTTGAGTTTTTATCTTTTTTACATTTCCCGCTACAATTAGTTAGAATTCTCCCAACATTAATTGTAGTTGTAAATGGGTAAAGAAAAAACATATTAAAAACAAAAACAAAGTGCTTTTATTGTTTTCGCAAGAAATCAAAATAAAAACAATTTGCCAGTTCAGTTTTTTATGCACGTGCACTTGCTAAAATTTATTATCAAAGTTGTTTGTGGGAATACTATTATTTATTAAAAGATTTTGTTTGTTGTGCTTAATTCCCTTTTTAAATAATTGATAAAAAGTACTGAAATTTATTGTTGGAGGATAAGCTGTTCCTATGCGCATTTCACTGGTTGCTTAGGCCAGATCATCAGGAAACGTTCTCCTAAATAATTTTAGAAAAGCCAAAGCTATCAGCAAACAAAACTACAGAGGGAATGAGAATTACCTACAAACACTCAAAAAGTCTTGTTTGCAACGATATCAAAGCTTAAACAAAATACCAAACAATAAATCAGTGTTGAGTTTTTATCTTTTTTACATTTCCCGCTACAATTAGTTAGAATTCTCCCAACATTAATTGTAGTTGTAAATGGGTAAAGAAAAAACATATTAAAAACAAAAACAAAGTGCTTTTATTGTTTTCGCAAGAAATCAAAATAAAAACAATTTGCCAGTTCAGTTTTTTATGCACGTGCACTTGCTAAAATTTATTATCAAAGTTGTTTGTGGGAATACTATTATTTATTAAAAGATTTTGTTTGTTGTGCTTAATTACCTTTTTAAATAATTGATAAAAAGTACTGAAATTTATTGTTGGAGGATAAGCTGTTCCTATGCGCATTTCACTGGTTGCTTAGGCCAGATCATCAGGAAACGTTCTCCTAAATAATTTTAGAAAAGCCAAAGCTATCAGCAAACAAAACTACAGAGGGAATGAGAATTACCTACAAACACTCAAAAAGTCTTGTTTGCAACGATATCAAAGCTTAAACAAAATACCAAACAATAAATCAGTGTTGAGTTTTTATCTTTTTTACATTTCCCGCTACAATTAGTTAGAATTCTCCCAACATTAATTGTAGTTGTAAATGGGTAAAGAAAAAACATATTAAAAACAAAAACAAAGTGCTTTTATTGTTTTCGCAAGAAATCAAAATAAAAACAATTTGCCAGTTCAGTTTTTTATGCACGTGCACTTGCTAAAATTTATTATCAAAGTTGTTTGTGGGAATACTATTATTTATTAAAAGATTTTGTTTGTTGTGCTTAATTCCCTTTTTAAATAATTGATAAAAAGTACTGAAATTTATTGTTGGAGGATAAGCTGTTCCTATGCGCATTTCACTGGTTGCTTAGGCCAGATCATCAGGAAACGTTCTCCTAAATAATTTTAGAAAAGCCAAAGCTATCAGCAAACAAAACTACAGAGGGAATGAGAATTACCTACAAACACTCAAAAAGTCTTGTTTGCAACGATATCAAAGCTTAAACAAAATACCAAACAATAAATCAGTGTTGAGTTTTTATCTTTTTTACATTTCCCGCTACAATTAGTTAGAATTCTCCCAACATTAATTGTAGTTGTAAATGGGTAAAGAAAAAACATATTAAAAACAAAAACAAAGTGCTTTTATTGTTTTCGCAAGAAATCAAAATAAAAACAATTTGCCAGTTCAGTTTTTTATGCACGTGCACTTGCTAAAATTTATTATCAAAGTTGTTTGTGGGAATACTATTATTTATTAAAAGATTTTGTTTGTTGTGCTTAATTCCCTTTTTAAATAATTGATAAAAAGTACTGAAATTTATTGTTGGAGGATAAGCTGTTCCTATGCGCATTTCACTGGTTGCTTAGGCCAGATCATCAGGAAACGTTCTCCTAAATAATTTTAGAAAAGCCAAAGCTATCAGCAAACAAAACTACAGAGGGAATGAGAATTACCTACAAACACTCAAAAAGTCTTGTTTGCAACGATATCAAAGCTTAAACAAAATACCAAACAATAAATCAGTGTTGAGTTTTTATCTTTTTTACATTTCCCGCTACAATTAGTTAGAATTCTCCCAACATTAATTGTAGTTGTAAATGGGTAAAGAAAAAACATATTAAAAACAAAAACAAAGTGCTTTTATTGTTTTCGCAAGAAATCAAAATAAAAACAATTTGCCAGTTCAGTTTTTTATGCACGTGCACTTGCTAAAATTTATTATCAAAGTTGTTTGTGGGAATACTATTATTTATTAAAAGATTTTGTTTGTTGTGCTTAATTCCCTTTTTAAATAATTGATAAAAAGTACTGAAATTTATTGTTGGAGGATAAGCTGTTCCTATGCGCATTTCACTGGTTGCTTAGGCCAGATCATCAGGAAACGTTCTCCTAAATAATTTTAGAAAAGCCAAAGCTATCAAGCTTATCCTCCAACAATAAATTTCAGTACTTTTTATCAATTATTTAAAAAGGGAATTAAGCACAACAAACAAAATCTTTTAATAAATTTCAAGGAATTTAATTTTAATTAATGTCCATCCACTATCACGTTCCTGAAACTCACTAATTTCCCTTATAAGAACATCACATTGATCTATATAACATGTTTCAATGTCCTCTATTGTGAGCGATGAATTAAAAATAATAATTTTTGTTTCATGGGTTTTAAGGTCTGCAGTACATGAGTCATCTTCCCCTTTGACTAGCATATACTCACAAAATAGTTCAAAATTTCATTTTATATTAAGATGTTTTTGTGTTGAATCTTTGATTAATGTAACTATCTATGATTTATTTTCCTTTAAAAAATTTTCAGGAACAAGATTTTCTTCATCTTTATTTTGCAAAACATAAGTTTTCATACGGTTATTAAATGATCAGTTTATACAGAATAAATTATTATCAATTTGAGTAGCTTTCTTTATTTTGTGAGTATTAGTTTTCAGATGGTAATGCCACCTTGTTTTTGAGATGAACTGCCATAATTATAAGATTCCCCCACATTATCTTTATGCTTTCAGAAATTTGTATGTGTAAGGAGTTCTTTACGACTTGTAAGTCGTAAATTACAAGTTGTACACTTTGTAGATGTGTATGGACTATCATGATGCAATCTAATATGACGATTTAAATTATAATTTTTAGTATAAACTTTTCCACAAGTTTCACAATTAAAGTTTGCCATTTTTCTTTTTTTTTCACAGAGCACAATTAACTGAATAGTTGAATGTTTAAAGCAAGAGTAATAACATTTATAGATAATTCACAGAATTAATATACTTAACCAAGAATGAGATGGCAACAGGGGGAAAACTTTTTATAGTTTAGGGGGAAACTTATGGACTTATTATCCATCACTAAGAATAAACATATTAACAATATATCGTATAAGCTTTTTATAGATTATTAATTATTAAAAAAACATTATATTCTGATCATCACAAAGAACCACAAATTCATAACCCACTAGCATTTAACCCGCTACTTCGTTAGCATCTCCTATTCTTTGTTGGACATATTTGTATTTTTTAGATACGTTACGAATGTGATATTTTTTAATTTCAATGTTTATTGGTTTAATAGATAGATGGCGTGGCAAAAAAGTTTTAAATTACTGGTTTTACCCGATTTCTCCCCAAAAGGGTCGAATTTCAAAAAAGTACCAGACACCTAACCGCTTATTTTTTTAATGAACATGAGGTTAGCGAATTTAGCCGTTTTTATTTTTTTTACTCTCTAACCATAAAAATTTCCAAACTCCCATCCTTGGGAATTGATTTCACGAGAGGCCAACCTCCCGGGCAAATTTCAACATTTAAGCTTCAGGCGTTTAGGACGTGTGATGATGAATCAGTCAGTAACTCTACAATTTTATATTATATAGGTATTTGAAGAAAAATGTTAAAAAAAAAATAAAACAGAATTAGGCACGATTTTCACCCCTTAAACGTTCTAATTTCGAAACGCGTAAAATTTGTATTTGTATTTTTTAGATAAGTTACGAATGTGATATATTTTATATTTTAATGTTTATTGGTTTAAAAGATAGATGGCATAGCAAAATATAGCAAAATTAGCGAATTTCCGTTTTTTACCGCCTTTTTTCTATTAACAACAAGAAGTATTACATTTTTTGGTATCTCCTTTACCTTAGCAGATATGAGTTCATGGTGATCGATTTGGCGAGAGGATTGCCTCCGGTCTAACTGTCAACTTTTTAGCTTCAGGCGTTTAGGCTGTGAGATGAAAGATAAATAGTTGGAGAAAAAATATCTTGGAAAAAGTAACAAAATTAGGTACGATTTTCACCCGTTAAACGTTCGAATTCCGAACAAGTACCAAATTTGCACTTGCATTTTTTAGATAAGTTACGAATTTTATATAAATTTTATTTCTATGTGCATTGATTTAAACGAGAGATGGGGGACAAAAAGTACCAAAATACAGGTTTTACCATTTTACTTCCTAAAAGAGCCGAATTTCAAAATAGTACCAGACACCTGTTCTCTTTTTTTTATTTAATGAGCAACAATAAGTACTAAAGTAAAAAAGTACTACTTAAATTCAAACAGTACCAGTTAGAGAAAGAAAAAGTTCTAAAAATCCCCCTTACAGATTCTCATTCACTCAGGAACTTGCATGTTTTATTTTATGTTTCTAGGTCCAATATTAACAGCAAAAGTACCAGGTAAAGCACAAAAAAGTAGCAAAAAGCGCCTCTTATAGATGCTTATTCACTCAACGCATTTCTTTTTTAATTTTATGTTTGTAGATGCAATACTAACAAAAATTAAATAAGTAACTGTTGGTAAACAATACAGTACAAAGAAGTACCAAAAAACCACTCTTACAGAAACATTCACTCAAGGCATTGCATGCTTAATTTTATGTTTGTAGATACAATATTAACGAAAATTAAAAAAGTACCAGTTAAAGAACGAAAAAGTACCACAAATATCCCTATAACGAATTCTCATTCACTCAGGACCTTGAATGTTTAATTTTATGTTAATAGGTCTAATATTAACGACAGTTAAAAAAGTACCAGTTAAAGAACGAAACAGTACCAAAAAGGTCTCTCTAACAAATTCTCATTCACTCAGGACTTTGCATGTTTAATTTTATGTTTCTAGGTCTAATACTAACGGAAATTCAAAAAGTATCAGTTGAAGAGCAAAAAGTACCCTCATAGGTTCTTATCTACTCAGGACATTGCATCTTGAAGTTTATGTTTCTAGTTCCAATATTAACGATAATTAAAAAAATTGCCAGTTGTAGAACCAACCGTATTTCCCGTTTTTGGTACTTTTTTCTCCCCATTGAAGCATAAAAAATTTCAATATTGTAGTGGGAGCCCATAATTTAATACGTATATGAAAATGAATAAAAAAATGTTTTGTAAAAAAGTACCAAAAATAGTTACGGTTTTTACCCTTAAACGTAAGAATTTTGAAAAAGTAATAAATTCCCATTTGGATTTTTTAGATAAGTTTCAAATGTGATATAACCCTTATTTCTATATTCTTGGGTTTAAAAGATAGATGGGGTGACAAAAAAGTACCAAAATACAGGTTTTACCCGTTTACTCCGTTAAAGGGCTAAATTTCCAAAGAATAGCAGACACCTGTCCGCTTACTTTTCTAAAGAACAACGATAAATATTAAATTTTTTTGTATCTCTTTTAGTTTTGGAGATATAAGGTTACCGAATTTAATCGTTTTTACCCTTTTTTACCCCCTAAATATTCGAATTTCCATATATCCCGTCTTAGTGGATCGATTTGGGGAGAGACCAACCCCTGGTCCAAATTTCAAGTTTTTAACTTAAGGCGTTTAGGCTGTGCGATGATGAATCAGTCAGTGAGTCAGTCAGTAACGTTACAATTTTATATATCATTACCTAAAACCAAACGGCCCTAACTAACCAAAAATTAAAAATCGACTTTTTCATTGATTCTGATGTATTGCATCAACACAAATGTCCACAACAAATATTGCAATCTTTCGTCCAAAATTAGAGATTTTATTAGCAAAAATCAAAAAGCCCTATCCACAAAATAGTATATGATAAACGCTAATAGACACAACTAACAGTTTGCATTATATGCAACATTGTTACTTGTCAAAGCCACTGGTAGGTTTTACAAGAAAAATAGAAGAAAAATTAATTATAAACAGTTTAAGGCAATTTATCAATTTACCATTTTAAATAGTTTTTTGCTTTTTAGGGCCTTTTGCGTTTTAGGTAACGATATATAGATAGATATAGGTAGATGAAGAAAAATTTAAAAAAAAAAAAAACAGAATTAGGTACGATTTTCACCCCTTAAACGTTCTAATTTCGAAACGCTTTGAATTTGCATTTGTATTTTTTAGATAAGTTACGAATGTGATATATTTCTTATTTTAATGTTTATTGGTTTAAAAGATAGATGGAATAGCAAAAAAGTTTTAAAATACAGGTTTTATCCGTTTACTTCCCAAAAAGTCCGAACACCTGCCCGCAAATTTTTTTTTTTTTTTTTTTTTTTGAACATAAATAAGTTTTTTGGTGTCTTTTTTAGCGGCATTTGAGGTTAGCGGGATCGATTTGGCGAGAGCCCAGCCCCCGGTCCAAATGTCTTTGGACATTTCTGGAGTTTAGGATAAGTGGAGTAGGATAATGAAGCAGTCAGTAACGTTACAATTTGATATTATTAAGATAGATGAAGAACAATATTTTAAAAAAGTAACATAATAAGGAACGATATTCACCACTTTAGGGATCGAATTTCGAAAATGGCGTAACAAAAAAGTTTCACAATACAGGATTTACGCGTTTACTCCGTACTTCAAAAAAGTGGTAGCCACCTGTCCGCTTATTTTTTAATGAACAATAATAGGTATTAAAATTTTTTGTGTCTCTTTTAGTTTACCAGATATAAGTTAAGCGTGATCGATTTGGCCAGAGGCCTGCTTCCGGTCTAACTGTCAACTTTTAAGTTTCAGGCGCTTAGGCTGTGCGATGAAAGATAATTAGGTACGATTTTCACCCGTTAAACGTTCGAATTCCGAAAAAGTACCAAATTTGCGCTTGCATCTTTTAGATAGGTTACGAATTTTATATAAATTTTATTTCTATGTGCATTGATTTAAACGAAAGATGGGGGACAAAAGAGTACCAAAATACAGGTTTTACCATTTTACTCCCTAAAAGAGACGAATTTCAAAATAGTACCAGACATCTGTTCTCTTTTTTATTTAATGAGCAACAATAAGTATTAAATTGAAAAAGTACTACTTTAATTAAAAAGCACCAGTTAGAGAAAGAAAAAGTACCAAAAATCCCCCTTACAGATTCTCATTCACTCAGAAACTTGCATGCTTAATTTTATGTTTCTAGGTCCAATATTAACAGCAAATCAAAAAGTACCAGGTAAAGCACAAAAAAGGTACCAAACAGCGGCTCTTACAGACGCTCATTCACTCAACGCATTTATTTTTTAATTTTATGTTTGTAGATGCAATACTAACATTCAATAAGTAACTGTTGTTAAACAATACAGTACGAAGAAGTACAAAAAAAAAAACACTTACAGATTCTCATTCACTCAGGGAATTGCATGCTTAATTTTATGTTTGTAGATCCAATATTAACGAAAAAGTACCAAAAATATCCCTCTAACGAATTCTCATTCACTCAGAACCTTGAATGTTTAATTTTATGTTAATAGGTCTAATTTTAACGAAAATTAAAAAAGGACCAGTTAAAGAACGAAAAAGTACCAAAAAGGTCCGTCTTAAAAATTCTCATTCACTCAGGACTTTGCATGTTTAATTTTATGTTTCTAGGTCTAATACTAACGGAAATTGAAAAAGTGCCAGTTGAAGAGCAAAAAGTACCCTCATAGGTTCTTATCTACTCAAGACATTGCATCTTGAAGAAAAAAATTGTTTTGTAAAAAAAAGTACCAACAAAAGTTACGGTTTTTACCCCTTAAACGTAAGAATTTCGAAAAAGTACCAAATTCCCATTTGGATTTTTTAGATAAGTTTCAAATGTGATATATGTTCATGGGTTTAAAAGATAGATGGGGTGACAAAAAAGTACCAAAATACAGGTTTTACCCGTTTACTACGTTAAAGGGCTGAATTTCCAAAAAGTACCAGACACCTGTCCGCTTACTTTTCTAAAGAACAACGATAAATATTAAATTTTTTTTGTATCACTTTTTGTTTTGGAGTTAAAAGGTTACCGAATTTACCCTTTTTTTAGCCCCTAAACATTCGAATTTCCAAATATCCCGTCTTAGTGGATCGATTTGGGGAGAGACCAACCCCAGGTCCAAATTTCAATTTTTTAGCTTCAGGCGTTTAAGTTGTGCGATGATGAATCAGTCAGTCAGTAACGTTACAATTTTATATATGTATATAGATAAAATCTTAGAAAACGATGCAATCTTAGAAAAAAAAGTAACATTAGTTTGTAATCTGAATTTCAGGTTGAACTTTTTTATATTTAAATAAGGTAATCGGATTGCCATTTTCAGTTTATACATTTTAAAACTTAAAAGTTACTATAAAGGTTTAATAAATGTTTATATTTATTTTAAGCTCTAGGTCTTTTTAAATATTAAAAATAAAAAAATAAATATTAAAAAGGCCTAGAGCTTAAAATAAATATAAACATTTATCAAATATTTTCAATACAAAAATTCATAAATATATACATAAGTACATATAAAGCATAGCTCGCAGACTATGACTTCGATAAACAAATAAATATATGAATAAAAACAGAATTATCAATCACATTGAAAAGTTTCAACTTTTCAGTTATAGTAGTGTTAATGTAGGGCAACATTTTGTGGCTTATGAATTAGATAACAGACTGAATGTTTCACCTTTTTTCAGTGCTGTTAGATCAAAAAGCTTATGGAATAGAGCCTGTGGCTTATGGCTTAGATAATCAGACGGCCATAGGACATAAAAAGAAAACTATCAGATGGAAAAGTTTTATTTTTAATCAGCGTTGTTAAATCAGAATTCTTATATAATAGAACTTTTGCCTTATGACTTAGATAAACAGAAAATAAAAACAGAATTGCCGGACTGAAAAGTTTCACCTTTAATCAGTGCTGTTAGATCAGAATGCTTTTAGGCTTATAACATAGATAAACGGAATATGAAAACAGAGTCGCCAGATTGAAAAGTTTCATCTTTAATCAGTGCTTTTAGATCAGAAAGCTTATGGGATAGAGCTTTTGGCTAATGACTAAGATAAACAGAATTGCCCGATTGCAAACAAGTATACTTCTTAAACATATGGAAAAAGCTTGTGGTTTATGTCTTGGATAAACAGACAACCATAAGAAATTAAAGAAAGAGGGGATAGTTGTGGGTTCAATATCCAACACTTTTTGGCAAGCTCCAACTTTTTAAATGGAAAGTGACGGAGAACCCCCCTAAACACACAACTCAACTGAAATTTAATGACATCTTCTCCATGACAAAGGATTTTGTCGGGACTTGGTTTAATAGGCTTGATGTTGCATGGCATATGACGCAGCTGGATGCAGCCTTCGTGTTAGTTAAAGCCTGGCCTACTTTTCCATCTATCATTATTAGCACTATTTGGTAGCTAACTTCAATTTGCTGCCCATCTAAATCTACTTGTAATGGCTGTAGTGTTGCAATTTGGGCCTTGATATCACTAACTTCTTTGTTAATGGCATCATGAGTTTCTTTTTTGAATTCAAATTTGATAGGCCTGCAGTATTTCGTAGAAGATGGTGTCTCATTTTGACAAATATCCTGAATCTTCCAAAATCTTTTTTAATCGCAATGGTACAAATGATACCATGAACATATCTGAGTCCGAAATATTTTCACATCCTACTTGTTTGTATTGTTTTTGTACGGAAGAACCATCACATCCCCATTTTCAAAAAAGAATTAACTTTGTGTTTCCATATTTCTTTAACTCATTTCCTTTTATTGATTGTAGCAAGCGTTCGGCAAGTAGAGATTGTAGTTGTACCTCTGCCGAAATTGGTGTGATTGTAGTACTGTCCTTTAATACTGGATACAGATTTGAGACTTTTTAATCGCACGCAATCTTAGCTGAATATATTGCTGTTTTGTTAATTTCAAATCCAGAAATAATGCTAATGCCTCCTTATTTGTGAATTGTTTTGCATCGCTCGGAGTTGGTATACTTTAAAGAATCCGTTTTGTTCTCAATGGAATAGCTTTAACAACTTTTTCAATGATATCAACTTTTGTCAATTGTTTCTGTGATCGTAATTGATGTAGGAAAGTATCTTGAATATTTTCATATCCGATTTCTTCATTGATATCCTTAAGCTTCCGCCTCTTAGATCTATCGCTACAGTTGTCCAGCGATTTTTGTGGTCTCCCACGAGTGTTTTGATTTGTAGTTTCTGAAGCGATGTGAACAGAAAGTTCGTTCTCTAACCAGTTTGCAAAGCTCTTATAAAATCTATCTTTGCTGTAATCAACTTTCCTGTATCTCTGATTTAAATTTGTGATAAAAACAGATAATTTATTTTCTAAGTCCAATTGTATTTCAGTGCTATAGGAATTTAAGTTTCCTTTTTTTCGAATGTTATTTTTAACATCTTCCTCGTTTTTTGTTTCAAAAATACTCTCCGGCCAATTCTTTATAGCTGAAGCTCTCCATGTTTTTATGAAAAACGTTGTTATTGCGCAGATATATTATATCCACTGAGTTTGCATCCGAATGTCACTTGCTTTTAAGCCTTTTCATACTTGTTATCATACCAAATACAGGTAGAACAAAATGGATTCAAAAACTTAAAATCCTTTTATTTATATGCTGTAATATACCTGACACAAATTTAACAACGCATTGCATAGTTATAGGGCCATAGAATATTATTAGTCATAAAAACAGATAAAATATTTTAAAATCCCTTCTAAGGTGGGATTCACAATATACCTGTTTAGCATAAACGCGTGTTTAAGCTCTTTATTCTACTAAAAAATACGCTAGTGTGAATGTAGTGTAACAGGTAAGGATGAATCAGGGCAGCTATACGTTTTTCTGATTGTGTAACAATAATCAAATTTTTTATATCTACTACCTGTATTCTGTTTAATCACGATTAATATTCCCTATATTAATCGTGTGATTTCGGTTACTTTTGCAAACATTTTTGCGGAATAAAAAACATTGTGAAAAAATTTTTTTTTTGGAGTAATTTCATTAAAATTAAAAAAAGTGTTAAACAGACGGTTCCAAACGGGTACAAGAGTATATACAGGGTTAAAGAAAAAACTTTCACCTTTCCCTCCGTGGTTTTACCTTCTTAATCCCTTTTGATCCGCAAAAGTTTTATTCTACTAAAGTTTAAATTTGAAAAAAATATAGTAGTTTTGAAAATATTTCTTAGCATCTAACAACTCTAACAAATCGAGCTCTTAAGGATGGCCAACTTATGGACGTTATTTATACTGACTTCAGCAAAGCTTTTGACAAAATCAACCATAACCTACTTCTCACTAAGCTTAATTTATTAGGGTTTACTTGCAACGCTTTGTGCTGGTTACGATCGTATCTAACGGTGTCCCCCAAGGAAGTCACCTAGGCCCTTTGCTATTTTCGCTCTTCATAAACGATTTGCCGCTTGTAATGAAGCATTGTAATGTTTTAATGTACGCTGATGATGTTAAGATGTTTCTCAGCTACAAATTATCTTCAGATGGGGCGTATTTGCAGCAGGATTTAAATAGTTTTTACGCATGGTGTAAATATAACCAAATGGAGCTAAACTTAAAAAAATGCAAGCACATGCGATTTTCTAGAAATAGCACATCAATGCTACACTATTTCCTGGATGGGTATCAACTAGAGTTAGTTGGAGAATTTCTGGATCTCGGTATTCTACTTGATCCTAAGTTAGATTTCTGCAAGCATATTACAATGACTATAAATAAAGCTTGAGGTGTGCTTGCTTATATAAAACGATGGTCTAAAGAGTTTACAGATCCCAATGTAACGAAACAGCTATACACATCCCTAGTAAGACCTATTTTGGAGTATGGTTCTATTGTCTGGGATCCTGAAATTAATATGCACATAGACCGAATTGAATCTGTTCAAAAGCAGTTTCTCTTATTCTGCCTGAGAGGCTCGTTTGGTCGTAATGCTGGGAATCTTCCTTCGTATACTACGAGGTTATCATTTATTAAACTACCTACCTTAAAAAGCCGAAGGACTATGCTAAATGTCGCATTTCTAATTAATTTGATTAATGGCGATGTCATCTCCGACTTCCTTCTTCGAAACATAAATTTTAATATTCCACGACGTTTTACCCGACACCTAATACCTCTGCACCTTCCTGTTGTTCAAACAAATTATGCTGATGCTGATCCTTTGAGAAGAATATGCAAAAATTTCAATGAATTGTATAGCTTAATTGATTTTTCCATTAATGTAAATGTAATTAAACGCAATATTATTGTGTTTTTAAATAATTAATAAGTCTTAAAAATTTTTTGTTTTTTATTCGTTTATAATGCCTTTATTTAAAATCTTGTAATATACTTATAATAGTCTGTAAGGATGTATATCCATAGATTTAATCAAATAAATAAAAAAAAAATATATAAATCTCAAATATAAATAACACAATAGTCGCACATATTACTTTTTTTAAAGATAACAAGACTTCCAACCTAGCAAAAAAGCTAGCAGGTCATTATCGATGACAGTTTTTGAGCAATGATAATTTCTTTCGGATTAAATATAAAACAAATCAGTTTTTTCTGAATTTAAAAAAAAGTTGTGTTTAACAACATGGCACGACCACAATTACCAATATTTTGACTTAATTTTTTGGCATCCTTAGTTTTAATATGTTTACTATTAAGTAAACTTAAAATTTGGGAAATTGGTGACAAACAAAAATTGGACTTTTGTCCAATGAAATGGCATTTTATAGTAGTTCAACTCAGGGATGGCAAAGTTGGTGCAATTGTACTTTTTTTTGGTACATTTTGACCGTTTTGGTACCGTGACTCATTTGGTACAATTTAAAATTTTTTCATAGTTCCCTTTTTTGAATTTTTAGTATAGCAAACAAATTATTGAGTCGTTTTCATTATATTTATTTTTTTAATAATTAGTATTGTGGTTATTTTATTGAACTGTTAATGGTTTTTAATCCAAATTTAGATATTTTAATTAGGCTTAAGTTCATTGAATTTAATTTGCATTAAATTATTTTTATGAAGAAAGGAATTTTTACAACATGGAAGATTAATTAAAATTGTTATTGATAATTTTCATTCTTGACTGACCTGGGATTCGAAGCCAGGCTGTCTGGCGTGTGATTCGAACCCAGGCGGCTGGTTACCCTGACATGTTTCGACCTCAACCACTAGGTCTCCTCAGAGGGATTTGCCGTCTTACACTCGCAGCCATCGATGACTGCTGACGTCAGTAGTCAAACATCAATCCTTAAACCAAATTGTATTTTAACCTTTGGTAGATCGAAATTTGCTTTTTGAATGATTATCCATTTTTAATTGATCTCACATGTTTTCCTTACTTCTGTTTTTTCCGTACTTTTGTCAAGAATTCTTCTTGAAGTCCAAAGTACATTTTTTTGTTTTTCCTGTTTTTGTCTTTCTTTTTTTCTAGTTGACCTTTTTCAGCACAACTTGAAGGACAAATGTAAACATAGCTCGTGCCTTAGCTGTTAACAATAATTAGTATTGTGGTTATTTTATTGAACTGTTAATGGTTTTTAATCCAAATTTAGATATTTTAATTCTTGACAAAAGTACGAAAAAACAGAAGTAAGGAAAACATGTGAGATCAATTAAAAATGGATAATCATTCAAAAAGCAAATTTCGATCTACCAAAGGTTAAAATACAATTTGGTTTAAGGATTGATGTTTGACTACTGACGTCAGCAGTCATCGATGGCTGCGAGTGTAAGACGGCAAATCCCTCTGAGGAGACCTAGTGGTTGAGGTCGAAACATGTCAGGGTAACCAGCCGCCTGGGTTCGAATCACACGCCAGACAGCCTGGCTTCGAATCCCAGGTCAGTCAAGAATGAAAATTATCAATAACAATTTTAATTAATCTTCCATGTTGTAAAAATTCCTTTCTTCATAAAAATAATTTAATGCAAATTAAATTCAATGAACTTAAGCCTAATTAAAATATCTATATTTTTTTAATTATTATTTCTTTCATCAGGATTTAAAAATCCTTCTTTGAGATTGCAATTTTTATTTATGCAATATGCACTTAAAATTATTAACATATAATGCAATCAGAAGATGCTCAAATGCACTTTTTTGTTCCGCCAAATAGCACGTAATTTCATGAATAAAAATTTCACGTAATTTTATGAATAAAACTGTTTTGGATGATATCTCTATCGTAGCCCTTTACAAAAATCACATGCCCTTTAAAGAATTTTATTGCGGAACAGAATTGGATTTATATATCTCTACATATAATATCAAAATTGATATGAAATGAAAGAAAATGCAAAATAATTTTATATAAGCGAAGTTGTGAGAACTAAAGCCGACTTAAATAACGAAGTTTTAATGTGGTTCCATAAATTTACTCCTGAAATATTATTTCAGGTAAAACAAGTAGTATTGCACCTATTCTAGTAAAAATGTTCCCGAATGAAATTGCAAATTTTGATTCAATCAATAATCCATTTAGAGCAACTGCAGTCGTTTAAAACTGAATACATTTGTAGTTTTTGGTCGGCAGTAGCTAATTTACAAAATGAGCTAAATATCCATATGTTTCCTGACATTTCTAGAGTCGTTGCTTGAATCCATTCCAAATTCGTCTGAAAATGTAGATGGAGTTTTTCTTTTCAAAATATAATAAAAACTAAGGAAAGACACAGACAACATGTGCCAACATCATCAAGTCTCATACAAACAAAGGATTGGTTAAGATCGACAAATTCATTCTGCTATGATGTAAAAATTCCAAATAGTTTTGTTTGGGGGTTGTTTTTTTTGTGCTGGTCCTTTTTTTTTTGTTGTTAAATAAAACACTTTTTTTTGTTTGTTGTTTTTGTATTTTATTTATTTTAAATTCATAGATTTGTTCAATGATATTTTAGAGTTTTTTGTTCACAATTTTTTCTCTACTTTAAATGTTTCTTTTTGTTTTTTATGTTTGGTTTGTTCACAAGTTTGACTTTGTTTTAATTTTGACGGATGTATGTGTTTAATGTTGTTTGTACAAAGGTCGCAACTAGAGTAAGTCTTTAATGTTTTAAAAAAGATCTTACAAGCTAAGTTTCAGTACATAGAAAAATAGTGCAATGACAAATGTGAAAAAGTAAATAACAATTTAAGGACCGTTACTATTTTACAGGGTGCTGTGTTTATAATGAGTCATCATTAAACACCGGGTGTTTTGATTAACATGGTTCATCATTAAACATTCCGGCCCCCATGACTTGGTGCAGGTTTACCAAAGGTCCATAAAACAGGAAACAATGTAGCACGGTGTTGTGATGAATTTGACAGATATGGCATCTAGGATCTCAATTCGATTCAGGGTTGCGGGTCGTGTGAGGTTGTATATGTTGACGGCAATCAATCTATTGAAGATACGCTACGAAATGTTTCGTGGGATGCCATCCCTGTAAGTAGGAATGCAGAATAAAATTAGTGTGGAAAATTGTAAAAAACTTATACTATATTTCAAATAAAACCACAATTTTTGAAATGGGTCTGGTAACGATCCCATTTTTTGTCTGGATGTCAACCACTCTACAGTTTTTATCAGTTCCAATATGAGTCTTTGTGATGCGACCCAGTTGCCATTCATTGGGTGGCAAATTGTTGTTTTTGATGACCACCAAGTCATTGACTTTAACGTTGTCCTTTTGATATTTCCACTTGTACCTGCGATGCAGTTCGGCCAGGTATTCGGATTTCCATATTCTACAAAATGAGTGGTAGATGACCTTTAGGCGTTTCCAGCGGTTGATGAGGTTTTCGCTGCTTACATCAGATTCGGCTGGGGTCAATAATGGAGTTCCAATAAGGAAGTGTCCAGGGGTCAATGGGTTAAGGTCATTTGGGTCATCGCTAGCAGGACTTAAGGGTCTAGAGTTTAAACACGATTCTATGCGGGTGAGAATTGTTGACAACTCTTCAAAGGTGAATTTCATATCTGGTATCATTTTCTTTAGGTGGGTTTTGAATGATTTTACACCGGCTTCCCAGAGTCCGCCCATATGTGGGGCACCGGGGGGTATAAATTTCCAAATGATATTTTGATGGCTATAGTTGTGAGTAACTTGGGTTTGAAGGGTTTTTAGAAATTCTAGACGATCTTTTTTGATGAGTTCTGCTGCTCCGACAAAGTTCGTGCCGTTGTCCGAATATATGATTGCTGGACACCCACGCCTTCCAATAAAGCGGGAAAAAGCGGCTAAAAATGCTTGAGTCGATAAATCACTAACTGGTTCTAAATGTACGGCCTTAGTGGCAAAGCATACAAAAATGCAGACGTACCCTTTTGTGATGAGGCAGGCTCGACCAGTAAAGATTCGAATGGTAAAGGGTCCAGCGTAATCGACTCCAGTTGTGGTGAAAGGGCGAGAAAGTGTTGTGCGCTCTGGTGGTAAGGAAGCCATGATTTGACTCAGTGTGTGTTTTTTGTACAAAACACAAGTTTTACAATTATTAATCACCATTTTTACTAAGGGCCTTAAACGAAAAATCCAAAATTCCGTCCGAAGTACTCGGGTCATATGTTGGTTTCCACCATGAATAGTTATTTTATGAGTGAACTCGGTCAGCAATCTGGTGAGCTTAGAGTTGTACGGCAACAAAATTGGATGTCGTTCGTTATATGTGAGCGCTGGTGATTGAACCAGACGTCCGTTGGCTCGGATGACGCCTAGTTGGTCCATGAACGGGTTGAGAGTTAAAATATTGCTGCAGGACGATATCCTTTGTTTGAGCTTTAACTGCTTATATTCTTCAGGGAAGTGTTGTTTTTGCGTCAAAATAATGAGTCGTGTTTTGACATCTACTATTTCTTCTGGTGTAACTTCGTTTGAAGATGTCCGAAAGCTGTTTCTGTTTACACCAGTATTCCTCCAGAATCGTAGGACATAAGCTAATACTCTATAAGCGCGTGACAAATTGGAGAAACGGTTCAATGGATCCTCATGAGTAGTAGTAGTTAACGTCCTTACAGTTTTTGCTTCTAAGTTGGTGTCATCTGGACTTCTGGATTTTGGCCATTTATCTTTGGGTAATTTTAGCCATGAAGGTCCAAGCCACCACAAGTTGTGGGTTTCTAATTCTTGGGGCGTACATCCCCGGCTGGCTATATCTGCGGGGTTTTCTTTTGATTCGACATGTTGCCAATGGCTATTGCCGACTTTATCTACAATTTCTGAGACACGATTTCCAACGAAAGTGTTCCACGTGCAGGGGGGCTTCTTTAACCAGGCCAGTACTATTGTTGAGTCGGTCCAAAAATATGTGTCGATTTGCGTAGCTTGAAGATTTGGCAGAATTCCTGAGGCTAAATTTGCCAGTAAAACGGATCCACAAAGCTCCAAACGTGGTAGCGATATTTGTTTAATGGGAGCAACACGAGTCTTAGAGGCCAGTAAATATGTAAATATAGAATTTTCAGACTGTATTCGGACGAAAAGAGTCGCAGAATAAGCCTTTTCTGAGGCGTCGCTAAAACCATGTATTTCCACATTTAAATTAGGGCTGTACTGGATCTAACGAGGAATTTTCAGGGCATTTATTGCAGGGCAGTTTTTGACGAATTTCTGCCATTTGAGGCAAGTCAAGGGTTTTAGGTTGTCATCCCAGTCGACTTTATCTAACCAAATCTGTTGCATGATTAACTTGGCATCAACAATTACTGGAGCTATCCATCCGCAAGGGTCAAAGAATTTGGCAATTGTAGATAGAACTTCCCTTTTTGTGTAATTTTCTTTCAATTCAACACCTGGGGCAGTGAATGTAAAAGAGTCTGAGGAAATGTTCCATTTTATCCCGAGTGTCTTGGTTCCGGCGTTCTCGGATAAGTTTAACCAGTCGAGCGGTAGTAGGGTCTCATTTGGCAAATCTTGAATAACTCGTGGATCATTTGAGGTCCATTTCATCAGATCGAAACCGGCAGATTTTAGAACAGTTGTAAGTTCTTTTCGTGATTTGATGGCATCGTTTAATGTGTGGCCACCAGCTAAGACGTCATCTACGTACATGTTGTGTTGTAAGATGTTTGACGCCAGGGGGTAAGTTGTCCCGATATCTTCGGCTAGTTGAAGAAGGGTTCTTATGGCAAGAAAGGGCGCGCAATTAACTCCAAACGTCACTGTGAGGAGTTCGTAATCCTCAATAGGATCTGTCTCGGATTTTCTAAACAATATCCTTTGATATTTTGTTTGCGTAGGGTCAATGAGTATCTGGCGATACATTTTTGTGACGTCTGCGTTGTACACAAAACGGAAGAATCTCCACTTCAATATTATGAGCACTAAGTCTTGTTGAAGTATGGGTCCTGGATACAAAATGTCATTCAAACTTCTCTTATTTGAAGACGGGCTCGATGCGTTGAAAACTACTCTAATCTTCGAAGTCAACTTTTCGGGTTTTATTACTGCGTGATGCGGCAGGTAATAATTTGGGTATTTACTAATTTCCAGGGGAGATATTTTCCTCATATGCCCTAGCTCGAGGTATTCTACAATAACTTGGTCGTATTGTGTCTTAAGTTCTGGTTTTTGGCTAAGCATGCGCTCCATTCTCAAAAATTGGGCCATGGCAATATTTCTAGATACGCCTATTTCTTCGCCATTTTTAAAGGGTAGGGTAACAATATATCTACCCGAATCACTTCTACGGGTTGTAGACTTGTAGTGATTTTCACAGTGCGTGTCCTCTTCTGACCTCAAAACCTTTTTTGGGGTCTCCTCCACCTCCCAAAAGCATGAGAGGATTCGGTCCAGGGACGATGTGTTTAGTAACGATATCGTTTTTCTAGGTGATGATGTTGTACAAATTGGTCCCCCCACAATCCAGCCAAATACTGTTTTTTGTGCCAAAAGGGATCCAATGGACCGCATCGGTGTTTCCATACTATATATTGAGGGGCCTAAGTCGAGGCCTATTGGTAGGTCGATGGGTCGACTTTGATGAAAGTGTGGGTCTGCAAGTTCTAGTTTTGCAGCTTCTGCGAATTGTTCTGCGTTTAACGTTTGGGGCGGTAAATTGGATGGAAGGGTCTTCAAAACTGGTGCCCATACCTCTAACTTAAACTGTCCACCCTGGAGCAAAGGTTAAACAAACAGGCTTTGGTCGAAGTTTCAGAAACTGTCTGACTCAAGCCGGAAACGTGTACTATATTACGTTTTGTTGGTAAGTTTAATCGGTTTTTCAACTTGTCCGATATAAACGTGGATTGGGATCCAGGGTCGATGATTGCTCTTGCCTGGTATCTTGCGCCTCTAGTTTCGATTTGTACTATTGCAGTAAATAACAAAGTTTCTTTGTCTACTAGTTGTGTCGAGGACTGATTGCTTCCCCTCAGGGTCAAGGAAGTCAGGTTAGGAATACCTGATCTGGAAGTGGACTGTATATATTGGGCTTGCGCTGCAGCACTTGTACTAGCTTGCTCGTCAGCGTTATTTGGTGGTAAACATATAGGCTGGGTAACCGTTGCCTTGTGCAACAAAGTATTATGTTTTTGTTTGCACAGCCTACAACTATATTTGCTTGAGCAGTCCTTGACACCATGATTTATTGACAAACAATTAAAACATGAATTTGTGACCTTTACTATGTGAATTCGATCATTCACATTCTTTTCCAAAAAGTTAGGGCAGGATCGTAATGGGTGGGGCTCTTTACAATGTTGGCAATTGTGTGTAGAGTCTTTTTGTCCCCCCTTTGATGGAAAACGTTTCTGAGTTTTCGACTCGTTATTGGTTTGAGTCGCGTTTGTTTGAAAACTGTGAACCTGTTTTTGTTTAGTGAACGGCTTAGAACATTCCTTTTTTTGTTGACAGGGTTTGGGTTTGGTGATGGCCGCTATTGACTCTAAAGTCTTAGAGTGGTGAGTCAAAAAAGTGTTAAATTGTTCCCACGATGGAACCTTTGTTATTTCATGAAGAGAGTTTTCAAATTCCTTCAAAAGTGTTCGGGGGAGCTTGGTCGAGCAAAGATATACAAGAAAAGGGTCCCAAGTGCCAGTTTCTACCCTTAAAGCATTTAAAGCTTGAAGGCAGCCATTAACGGTTCGTTGTAGTGTCTGAATAGATTGGCCTGAATCTTCGGTAACTTTCGGAAGGTCAAATAAAATTTTCAACTGTTCGTTGACCTGAATCCGATTGTTCTCGTATTGAAGAACAAGATTTTTCCAGGCTATATCGAAGCCTTCGTTGGTTAATGGGGCATTTGAAACTATGTTCCTAGCGTCTCCTCCAGTTTTTTGAAGCAAATGAAATAATTTTTCAATTTTACTAAGTCGCGAATTATTTAAATATAGGGCGGTAAAAAGGTCGCGGAAGGTTGGCCATGTCACAAAATCACCTGAAAACGTATCTATGTCGCAAGGTGGCAGCCGAATAGACGAAACGTCGTTGTTTCCTAAAATTGGGGTTTCGGCAGACGAAAAACGCTCGTGCTTACTCGTGTCATCAGTTGGGGCAGAAAGCGCCAGAATTTCCGCGTTAAGTGAGGCCAAACAAGTTTTGTATGCACCCAGGGCCTTTTTGTACCGATCGCGAAGTTTCTGCCTGTCTATCGGTTGTTCGCCCGATTCCGGTTTCTTGTCCCTACACTCTTCATAAGCCCTTTTGATTTGCTGCCAAAGTGAGTCTAGTTCTACACGAAGAACTTCTAAACTATGAATGTCCTCACCTGCCTTTGATTCTGAATACTCGCTTTCAAAATCTAAAAGGTCATTTGTACAATTAACAAATTTATCGAGTGCCATTATTAATTTTTTGAATTAACCAGAATCGTGAAAAAACTATTTTAAATTGGGTCAAAAAAGTACCTGCTAGCGATTAAACAACAACAAGTATCGAAAAAATTATATTATTTTAAAAATAATTAGAGTCCCACAAAGCGATTTGTTTCCCCGGTATTTGTTTAAAATGTGATGGGGGTGGTAACCCTGTTGGTTCTCTTCGTTCTTAAAAAATGCAGCGTAAAAAGATATTAAGAGTAACACAACAAGCAAGAGAATTTATTTCTTGTTGTTTGTTGTCTTGTATACTTTGACTTACTTGTTGTTGTTGGGTCTTTTTTTTTCTTTTCTGTGTGACTGCGTGTTGATTAATTCCTCTGTTGTTCTTGTTGTTGCTGAGTCTGCTAGTAATGCTGTTGAACTTGCTGCTACTGCGCCAAAGAATTTGGGTCCCGTTAGCTTGTTCACTATTAAACTTTGGCAAATTGTTTTTTGGAAACACTTTTATTTAATTAATTTTTATTTTTTAATTTTTTTTTAATAAAAACTTTACTTTTGTTTTTTAAATTATTGTTCACTACACTTTTTGCTTCGGTTCGAAGTGACCAAATGTTTGGGGGTTGTTTTTTTGTGCTGGTCCTTTTTTTTGTTGTTAAATAAAACACTTTTTTTTGTAGATTTGTTCAATGATATTTTAGAGTTTTTTGTTCACAATTTTTTCTCTACTTTAAATGTTTCTTTTTGTTTTTTATGTTTGGTTTGTTCACAAGTTTGACTTTGTTTTAATTTTGACGGATGTATGTGTTTAATGTTGTTTGTACAAAGGTCGCAACTAGAGTAAGTCTTTAATGTTTTAAAAAAGATCTTACAAGCTAAGTTTCAGTACATAGAAAAATAGTGCAATGACAAATGTGGAAAAGTAAATAACAATTTAAGGACCGTTACTATTTTACAGGGTGCTGTGTTTATAATGAGTCATCATTAAACACCGGGTGTTTTGATTAACATGGTTCATCATTAAACATTCCGGCCCCCATGACTTGGTGCAGGTTTACCAAAGGTCCATAAAACAGGAAACAATGTAGCACGGTGTTGTGATGAATTTGACAGATATGGCATCTAGGATCTCAATTCGATTCAGGGTTGCGGGTCGTGTGAGGTTGTATATGTTGACGGCAATCAATCTATTGAAGATACGCTACGAAATGTTTCGTGGGATGCCATCCCTGTAAGTAGGAATGCAGAATAAAATTAGTGTGGAAAATTGTAAAAAACTTATACTATATTTCAAATAAAACCACAATTTTTGAAATGGGTCTGGTAACGATCCCATTTTTTGTCTGGATGTCAACCACTCTACAGTTTTTATCAGTTCCAATATGAGTCTTTGTGATGCGACCCAGTTGCCATTCATTGGGTGGCAAATTGTTGTTTTTGATGACCACCAAGTCATTGACTTTAACGTTGTCCTTTTGATACTTCCACTTGTACCTGCGATGCAGTTCGGCCAGGTATTCGGATTTCCATATTCTACAAAATGAGTGGTAGATGACCTTTAGGCGTTTCCAGCGGTTGATGAGGTTTTCGCTGCTTACATCAGATTCGGCTGGGGTCAATAATGGAGTTCCAATAAGGAAGTGTCCAGGGGTCAATGGGTTAAGGTCATTTGGGTCATCGCTAGCAGGACTTAAGGGTCTAGAGTTTAAACACGATTCTATGCGGGTGAGAATTGTTGACAACTCTTCAAAGGTGAATTTCATATCTGGTATCATTTTGTTTAGGTGGGTTTTGAATGATTTTACACCGGCTTCCCAGAGTCCGCCCATATGTGGGGCACCGGGGGGTATAAATTTCCAAATGATATTTTGATGGCTATAGTTGTGAGTAACTTGGGTTTGAAGGGTTTTTAGAAATTCTAGACGATCTTTTTTGATGAGTTCTGCTGCTCCGACAAAGTTCGTGCCGTTGTCCGAATATATGATTGCTGGACACCCACGCCTTCCAATAAAGCGGGAAAAAGCGGCTAAAAATGCTTGAGTCGATAAATCACTAACTGGTTCTAAATGTACGGCCTTAGTGGCAAAGCATACAAAAATGCAGACGTACCCTTTTGTGATGAGGCAGGCTCGACCAGTAAAGTTTCGAATGGTAAAGGGTCCAGCGTAATCGACTCCAGTTGTGGTGAAAGGGCGAGAAAGTGTTGTGCGCTCTGGTGGTAAGGAAGCCATGATTTGACTCAGTGTGTGTTTTTTGTACAAAACACAAGTTTTACAATTATTAATCACCATTTTTACTAAGGGCCTTAAACGAAAAATCCAAAATTCCGTCCGAAGTACTCGGGTCATAAGTTGGTTTCCACCATGAATAGTTATTTTATGAGTGAACTCGGTCAGCAATCTGGTGAGCTTAGAGTTGTACGGCAACAAAATTGGATGTCGTTCGTTATATGTGAGCGCTGGTGATTGAACCAGACGTCCGTTGGCTCGGATGACGCCTAGTTGGTCCATGAACGGGTTGAGAGTTAAAATATTGCTGGAGGACGATATCCTTTGTTTGAGCTTTAACTGCTTATATTCTTCAGGGAAGTGTTGTTTTTGCGTCAAAATAATGAGTCGTGTTTTGACATCTACTATTTCTTCTGGTGTAACTTCGTTTGAAGATGTCCGAAAGCTGTTTCTGTTTACACCAGTATTCCTCCAGAATCGTAGGACATAAGCTAATACTCTATAATCGCGTGACAAATTGGAGAAACGGTTCAATGGATCCTCATGAGTAGTAGTAGTTAACGTCCTTACAGTTTTTGCTTCTAAGTTGGTGTCATCTGGACTTCTGGATTTTGGCCATTTATCTTTGGGTAATTTTAGCCATGAAGGTCCAAGCCACCACAAGTTGTGGGTTTCTAATTCTTGGGGCGTACATCCCCGGCTGGCTATATCTGCGGGGTTTTCTTTTGATTCGACATGTTGCCAATGGCTATTGCCGACTTTATCTACAATTTCTGAGACACGATTTCCAACGAAAGTGTTCCACGTGCAGGGGGGCTTCTTTAACCAGGCCAGTACTATTGTTGAGTCGGTCCAAAAATATGTGTCGATTTGCGTAGCTTGAAGATTTGGCAGAATTCCTGAGGCTAAATTTGCCAGTAAAACGGATCCACAAAGCTCCAAACGTGGTAGCGATATTTGTTTAATGGGAGCAACACGAGTCTTAGAGGCCAGTAAATATGTAAATATAGAATTTTCAGACTGTATTCGGACGAAAAGAGTCGCAGAATAAGCCTTTTCTGAGGCGTCGCTAAAACCATGTATTTCCACATTTAAATTAGGGCTGTACTGGATCTAACGAGGAATTTTCAGGGCATTTATTGCAGGGCAGTTTTTGACGAATTTCTGCCATTTGAGGCAAGTCAAGGGTTTTAGGTTGTCATCCCAGTCGACTTTATCTAACCAAATCTGTTGCATGATTAACTTGGCATCAACAATTACTGGAGCTATCCATCCGCAAGGGTCAAAGAATTTGGCAATTGTAGATAGAACTTCCCTTTTTGTGTAATTTTCTTTCAATTCAACACCTGGGGCAGTGAATGTAAAAGAGTCTGAGGAAATGTTCCATTTTATCCCGAGTGTCTTGGTTCCGGCGTTCTCGGATAAGTTTAACCAGTCGAGCGGTAGTAGGGTCTCATTTGGCAAATCTTGAATAACTCGTGGATCATTTGAGGTCCATTTCATCAGATCGAAACCGGCAGATTTTAGAACAGTTGTAAGTTCTTTTCGTGATTTGATGGCATCGTTTAATGTGTGGCCACCAGCTAAGACGTCATCTACGTACATGTTGTGTTGTAAGATGTTTGACGCCAGGGGGTAAGTTGTCCCGATATCTTCGGCTAGTTGAAGAAGGGTTCTTATGGCAAGAAAGGGCGCGCAATTAACTCCAAACGTCACTGTGAGGAGTTCGTAATCCTCAATAGGATCTGTCTCGGATTTTCTAAACAATATCCTTTGATATTTTGTTTGCGTAGGGTCAATGAGTATCTGGCGATACATTTTTGTGACGTCTGCGTTGTACACAAAACGGAAGAATCTCCACTTCAATATTATGAGCACTAAGTCTTGTTGAAGTATGGGTCCTGGATACAAAATGTCATTCAAACTTCTCTTATTTGAAGACGGGCTCGATGCGTTGAAAACTACTCTAATCTTCGAAGTCAACTTTTCGGGTTTTATTACTGCGTGATGCGGCAGGTAATAATTTGGGTATTTACTAATTTCCAGGGGAGATATTTTCCTCATATGTCCTAGCTCGAGGTATTCTACAATAACTTGGTCGTATTGTGTCTTAAGTTCTGGTTTTTGGCTAAGCATGCGCTCCATTCTCAAAAATTGGGCCATGGCAATATTTCTAGATACGCCTATTTCTTCGCCATTTTTAAAGGGTAGGGTAACAATATATCTACCCGAATCACTTCTACGGGTTGTAGACTTGTAGTGATTTTCACAGTGCGTGTCCTCTTCTGACCTCAAAACCTTTTTTGGGGTCTCCTCCACCTCCCAAAAGCGTGAGAGGATTCGGTCCAGGGACGATGTGTTTAGTAACGATATCGTTTTTCTAGGTGATGATGTTGTACAAATTGGTCCCCCCACAATCCAGCCAAATACTGTTTTTTGTGCCAAAAGGGATCCAATGGACCGCTTCGGTGTTTCCATACTATATATTGAGGGGCCTAAGTCGAGGCCTATTAGTAGGTCGATGGGTCGACTTTGATGAAAGTGTGGGTCTGCAAGTTCTAGTTTTGCAGCTTCTGCGAATTGTTCTGCGTTTAACGTTTGGGGCGGTAAATTGGATGGAAGGGTCTTCAAAACTGGTGCCCATACCTCTAACTTAAACTGTCCACCCTGGAGCAAAGGTTAAACAAACAGGCTTTGGTCGAAGTTTCAGAAACTGTCTGACTCAAGCCGGAAACGTGTACTATATTACGTTTTGTTGGTAAGTTTAATCGGTTTTTCAACTTGTCCGATATAAACGTGGATTGGGATCCAGGGTCGATGATTGCTCTTGCCTGGTATCTTGCGCCTCTAGTTTCGATTTGTACTATTGCAGTAAATAACAAAGTTTCTTTGTCTACTAGTTGTGTCGAGGACTGATTGCTTCCCCTCAGGGTCAAGGAAGTCAGGTTAGGAATACCTGATCTGGAAGTGGACTGTATATATTGGGCTTGCGCTGCAGCACTTGTACTAGCTTGCTCGTCAGCGTTATTTGGTGGTAAACTTATAGGCTGGGTCACCGTTGCCTTGTGCAACAAAGTGTTATGTTTTTGTTTGCACAGCCTACAACTATATTTGCTTGAGCAGTCCTTGACACCATGATTTATTGACAAACAATTAAAACATGAATTTGTGACCTTTACTATGTGAATTCGATCATTCACATTCTTTTCCAAAAAGTTAGGGCAGGATCGTAATGGGTGGGGCTCTTTACAATGTTGGCAATTGTGTGTAGAGTCTTTTTGTCCCCCCTTTGATGGAAAACGTTTCTGAGTTTTCGACTCGTTATTGGTTTGAGTCGCGTTTGTTTGAAAACTGTGAACCTGTTTTTGTTTAGTGAACGGCTTAGAACATTCCTTTTTTTGTTGACAGGGTTTGGGTTTGGTGATGGCCGCTATTGACTCTAAAGTCTTAGAGTGGTGAGTCAAAAAAGTGTTAAATTGTTCCCACGATGGAACCTTTGTTATTTCATGAAGAGAGTTTTAAAATTCCTTCAAAAGTGTTCGGGGGAGCTTGGTCGAGCAAAGATATACAAGAAAAGGGTCCCAAGTGCCAGTTTCTACCCTTAAAGCATTTAAAGCTTGAAGGCAGCCATTAACGGTTCGTTGTAGTGTCTGAATAGATTGGCCTGAATCTTCGGTAACTTTCGGAAGGTCAAATAAAATTTTCAACTGTTCGTTGACCTGAATCCGATTGTTCTCGTATTGAAGAACAAGATTTTTCCAGGCTATATCGAAGCCTTCGTTGGTTAATGGGGCATTTGAAACTATGTTCCTAGCGTCTCCTCCAGTTTTTTGAAGCAAATGAAATAATTTTTCAATTTTACTAAGTCGCGAATTATTTAAATATAGGGCGGTAAAAAGGTCGCGGAAGGTTGGCCATGTCACAAAATCACCTGAAAACGTATCTATGTCGCAAGGTGGCAGCCGAATAGACGAAACGTCGTTGTTTCCTAAAATTGGGGTTTCGGCAGACGAAAAACGCTCGTGCTTACTCGTGTCATCAGTTGGGGCAGAAAGCGCCAGAATTTCCGCGTTAAGTGAGGCCAAACAAGTTTTGTATGCACCCAGGGCCTTTTTGTACCGATCGCGAAGTTTCTGCCTGTCTATCGGTTGTTCGCCCGATTCCGGTTTCTTGTCCCTACACTCTTCATAAGCCCTTTTGATTTGCTGCCAAAGTGAGTCTAGTTCTACACGAAGAACTTCTAAACTATGAATGTCCTCACCTGCCTTTGATTCTGAATACTCGCTTTCAAAATCTAAAAGGTCATTTGTACAATTAACAAATTTATCGAGTGCCATTATTAATTTTTTGAATTAACCAGAATCGTGAAAAAACTATTTTAAATTGGGTCAAAAAAGTACCTGCTAGCGATTAAACAACAACAAGTATCGAAAAAATTATATTATTTTAAAAATAATTAGAGTCCCACAAAGCGATTTGTTTCCCCGGTATTTGTTTAAAATGTGATGGGGGTGGTAACCCTGTTGGTTCTCTTCGTTCTTAAAAAATGCAGCGTAAAAAGATATTAAGAGTAACACAACAAGCAAGAGAATTTATTTCTTGTTGTTTGTTGTCTTGTATACTTTGACTTACTTGTTGTTGTTGGGTCTTTTTTTTTCTTTTCTGTGTGACTGCGTGTTGATTAATTCCTCTGTTGTTCTTGTTGTTGCTGAGTCTGCTAGTAATGCTGTTGAACTTGCTGCTACTGCGCCAAAGAATTTGGGTCCCGTTAGCTTGTTCACTATTAAACTTTGGCAAATTGTTTTTTTGAAACACTTTTATTTAATTAATTTTTATTTTTTAATTTTTTTTTAATAAAAACTTTACTTTTGTTTTTTAAATTATTGTTCACTACACTTTTTGCTTCGGTTCGAAGTGACCAAATGTTTGGGGGTTGTTTTTTTTGTGCTGGTCCTTTTTTTTGTTGTTAAATAAAACACTTTTTTTTGTTTGTTGTTTTTGTATTTTATTTATTTTAAATTCATAGATTTGTTCAATGATATTTTAGAGTTTTTTGTTCACAATTTTTTCTCTACTTTAAATGTTTCTTTTTGTTTTTTATGTTTGGTTTGTTCACAAGTTTGACTTTGTTTTAATTTTGACGGATGTATGTGTTTAATGTTGTTTGTACAAAGGTCGCAACTAGAGTAAGTCTTTAATGTTTTAAAAAAGATCTAACAAGCTAAGTTTCAGTACATAGAAAAATAGTGCAATGACAAATGTGAAAAAGTAAATAACAATTTAAGGACCGTTACTATTTTACAGGGTGCTGTGTTTATAATGAGTCATCATTAAACACCGGGTGTTTTGATTAACATGGTTCATCATTAAACAAGTTTATTAACTAAACAAATAAGTGCCTGATTTTCATATCATATAATTATGTATAAGACTTTTATGTACCTTATTTTATTCATACATATAATGTACTATGTTGATGTTAAGTTTTGTTTTTTTGTGTACAATTGAATTTTTATGTACTTTTCTTGTTGTTGTAATAAATTTAAAAAAATGGTACCGTGAAGGTCCAGAAAGTACATTTTTTTGGAAGTTGGTAAAGAATTTAAAACCCCATTTAACATCCCTGGTTCGCCTATTCGAGCTATTAAGATTTGCATATCAACTTAAGCAGCACTCTGAAGGAACCCTCGGCTTATCTTGATTTCTTACTTCACGGTTGACATAAGCTAGATAACAGTGTTAAATGTCAGAAAGTGTTTTCTTTCGATTTTGACGTAAACTCGACACAAATATAGCAACATAAATCACGACTGTTAACATACGCCCGCGACACTTAAAAAGTTAGCTATAATAATATCGAACATCATATTTTTCTTTTGCAATAATCATAAATTTTCAGGCGACTTAAAACTTTAAGCATTTGAAGGTAGTTAAAAAATAAAAATAAGAACTCATATACTTATCTCCACTTCTAAATGTGATAGCAAAATAATACAGTAATTTATTATAAGTCAACCTCATTACAAAATAAGATGGCACGAGTCAGATATTTGTTAAGTGTTGAATAGTGTTATCTTACCATCTAGATCATTTTTTTCAGATTTTGCCCTTGGTGACGATATCATTAATGAAGTTGAAGCACCATGCGTTTCTTTCGAATTTGAAACGGCAGAAGTTGAAGCAACTTGGTTTTCTTTAGATACCGTTGCAACGGGTCCTACTGTTGCTTTATTTATTACTTCTGCCGATGTCTTTAATTGTCATTTAACCAATTCGACTGTTAAAAATCTCTTAAGGCGCTCAAAATATTGTGAATGAAGTTCCACGTCATTATGGCCGGCTCCCTGTAAAAATGGTAAGAAAAGTATTTAATGCAAAATTCACAATATTAATAATGTTTATACCCTCCACACCTAGTGGTAAATGAGGGTATACTAAGTTTGTCATTTCGTGTGAAACATTTTTAATATTCATCTAAAGCCTATAGTACACGGCATGTAAAAAGACACATGCGCATGTGGTTCTGACGTAATTTTGACGTCAATGCAAAGCCACAATAAACATTGCGTGTTGTGTGATGACGTCAAAATTACGTCAGAACCACATGCGCATGTTTCTTTTTACATGCCGTGTACTATAGGCTTAAGACCCCATCTATATATATAAAAATAAGTCCCTATATGTACGTCGCCGAACTAATCATAAACGCGTCGTGCGATTTCAACCAAACTTATACACTACGTAGGCAGTGGCCCATATATGGTTTATATGAAGTTTGGTTGAAATTTTCGGTCTGGGGGCGGAGGGCGTGGCAAAATCCATAACTTGAGAACGGCTTGACCGATTTGAACGATTTTTTCTTTAAAATGATCGCCATGGTGCAACTTAGGTTTTTACGGAAAGAAAATTTTGCCCCGCCCACTTTTACGCCCACTTTTTTCGATTTACCTAAAATCAGAAAACGGCTCCATCGAGTTGACTAATTTTTCTTTCAAATGTTCGTATTAACCAACTTTAAGTTTTCATCGAAAGAAAAATTTACCACGCCTACTTTTACGCCCACTTTTTCTATTAACCGCATAACTGGAGAAAAGACAACCAACATATTGGCCAGCAAAAAATTCCAGATGTCATCGATTTTGGCGTGGTTAAAAACATTTCCGCGGAAACGATTGTTGAAGCTTTCTTAAAATTATCTTCTGATCACACACCTACAATTCTTAATATAACAAACCCTAATAGAATTGTATATCCGTCTAGTTACTTAGTGATGTCAGCCACACAAATAAATTGGTTAAAATATCTCAGTACCCGTAAAAAATCTAAATCGATATATCAAAATATCGATATTTAAAAAAATCATAATCGATATACATATATCGAAGTCGATATTTTTTAGACCTCTTTGTAATAAAAATTAACATTTTAACCGATGCTCAACTGCTTACAATACTGTTGTTTGTTAAGAATTGCATCATCGGTTTTTGGCTAATATTAAGCAGATAACGGCGCTTTTCCATTGCACTTTTTCAAAGATTACACAGTTCAGTTTTGTCTCGGTTTTTAAGAGATGACAACAAAAAAATAAGCGCAGAAAAAATGTTCTGCAAAGGGTTACTAGAATTATGCAAAGAATCGCCTTAATTATGGCGTGTTAGCAGCAATAGACTCATGAAAGTTGGAGTGTTAATAATAAAAAAAAAAATATTTTGTTTTTTTTTTATTTGACCATGTTCTTATATATTAAAAGTAAAATACTACACAGTTTATCCGGCATTATATAATCCGGCATTATATAATCCCAATTAATTTTTTTTTTTTTAGATTTCATATGGCCAATATTTTTTGTATTTACTTTTTTTTTTTGATTTTTTTATTGTAGAATTAACTGCCGGTCCCTCGATTTCAAACGAAAACTTCGTTCGCATAGCTTACCTTAAAAACTAAGTTTTAAGATTGGTTTTTGTTTTAAATAAAAGTTAAGCGAATGAAAGGTTCATCCGGAATCGAGGTACAGGCAGTAAATTTTAAATTAAAAGAAACCATAAAAAGTTAGAATGGAATTACATGTAATATGTTTGTACCTATGTAAATATGTAATGAAATTTGGTAATAATTTCAGCTTAATACGTTCGATACATCGATATATCGATAATTTTAATTAATAAATATCGATACTCTTAAAAGATATCGATACGATATATATCGATATATGCCCATCCCTATCGCTACTAACATGATCAGCATATATATGTTTTATATTCATTTCACCTTGCTTAAACATAATAATCATATTAGCATTATCTCTTATTAAATGTTTAGGAATTCTTGTATATGTTTGACATAAGTAGAATGAATCTACATTACAATGTCTACCCATACAAAAATATGCACGTATATTGTGTTGTTTTTCACATGCAACATCATCGAATATCATAACTGAATTGTTTTGTGCTTCATCAGGAGGTAATACAGAATCATTATTTGAAAACGTGTAATAACCCATTCCTTTAATTGGTGATACATAATAATTTTCTTAAATATTCATTTGGCTGAAATAGTGATTTTGAGTATAAAAAGATGTTTTAAAATTTCAGTCCATTAGGACTTTCTAGTAAGCCTATCATAACGTTAGTCTTTCCACAATTTGAAGGACCCACACACATAATCTTTTTTCCTGAATAAGATTATGTGTGTGGGATAAATGTGAGTTCCGGGATCTCTGTTCGATGTGATGGTGAACGGAAAAAGTGGGGTGTGTGTTGATGCGACGATGCCGGATATTTGTTTGCGGTTTTACTTGTTATAAAAAAAAGTAATATGAGGCATGCATATGCAGCTGTTTAGAATTCTTGGAAAAAGAACTATCAGTTATGCATTTGCAGATATTTAGAATTCTTGGAAAAAAATAAAGAAATTTGAGTAATAGTTGAGCAGATGCTGCGACTTTTGATTATCTATATATATAAAAGAGTTGCGTGAGTGACTGACTGACCCATTCATCATCACCCAGCCCAAACCGCTGACCCTAGAAACTTGAAATTTGGACTAGCGATTGTTCACTCTCCAAATCGATCCACTAAGACGGGATTTTTCGAAATTCAAATGTTTAGGGAGTAAAAAAGGTAAAAACGGGAAAATTCGGTAACCTTATATCTCCAGAACTAATAGAGATGCAAAATAAATGTAATACTAATCGTTGTTCTTTAGAAAAATAAGCGGACAGGTGTCTGGTACTTTTTTGAAATTCGGCCATATTAGGGAGTAAACGGGTAAAATCTGAATTTTAGTACTTTTTTACCACCTATCTATCTTTTGAACCAATAAACATAGAAACAAAGTTAATACCACATTCGAAACGAATTTGGTACTTTTTCGAAATTCGAACATTAAAGGGGTGAAAATCGGAAGTATTTTTGGTACTTTTTTTTACAAAACATTTCCTCCATTCATTGACATATTCGTACTAAATTATGGGCTGCCAAAAGGGGTGAAAATCGTAAGTATTTTTCGTACTTTTTTTTACAAAACATTTCCTCCATTCATTGACATATTCGTACTAAATTATGGGCTACCAAAAGGGGTGAAAATCGTAAGTATTTTTGGTACTTTTTTTTACAAAACATTTCCTCCATTCATTGACATATTCGTACTAAATTATGGGCTGCCACTACAGTACTAAAATTTCGATACTTTAAATCGTAAGTATTTTTGGTACTTCTTTTTACAAAATATTTCCTCCATTCATTGACAAATTCGTACTAAATTATGGGCTGCTACTACAATACTAAAATTTCGATACTTTTATGGGGGACAAATATAGTACCCAAAAAAGGAAATACGGGAAATTTGATATTTTTCTTTAGCTTTTTGGTTCTACTAAAGTGGCGGGTTAAATGCTAGAATTTAAACAAGTTTAAACCAAGAAAAATAAGCTGTGGCATATAAATATGTCCACGAAGAAAAAGGAGACGCTAACGAAGTAGCGGGTATATTAAATCGAATAACAAGAACTTTTTTATGCAATATTTTTTTCACAGTAGTATATGTATAATGAGAGTTCTACGCCAAATTTACCCAAAAAGCCATTAAAATCACCCAAAAGCCATTAAAATTACCCAAAAGCCATTAAAAAGCCATTAAAATTACCCAAAAGCCATTAAAATTATCCAAAAGCCATTAAAATTATCCAAAAGCCATTAAAATTTTTCCAAAGCCATTAAAAAGCCATTAAAATTATCCAAAAGCCATTAAAATGAACACGTGTTAAAGTATGTCAAATGAACACGTGTTAAAAAAGGTCAAATTTTTAAAAAAAAAAAAAAATTTTCAAAAACAAAGTAATAAAAAAAAGTCGTTAAATTTTATAGGAAAGCAATGCACAAGTGGTGGGTGCATTGTTGAAGCCTTTCTTTTGTTGTGATCGATAGACAGACAGCCAGACAGACATAGAGATATGTAGATAGATAGACATACAGACCTTGTAGATGCACTTGAGAAAAGATGTGATTTATTTTTGTGTGTGTTTTGTGGAAGACAGACACTTGATTTTGAAAAAAAATTTTTGTGGACAATTTTTTCAAAGCGCTGATATTAAAATTAATAATTTATGGGGTGTGAGATGATAAGGGTATTGTATTGGAGTGTGTCTTGAATATGGATAGATTTACAGACAGACCTTGAGGAAGAAATTGGAAAAATATTTTTTTTTTTATTTTTGTGTGTGTTTTGTGGAAGACAGACATACTGTGTACTTGTCGATGCACTTGTTGAAGCCTTTCTTTTGTTGTGATCGATAGACGGACTTACTGTGTAGATGCACTTGAGAAAAGATATGATTTAGTTTTGTGGATATGTATGCATGTAGATTAATAGGTAGACAGACAGATATACTGTGTACTTGTCGATGCACTTGATTTTGAAAAAAATTTTTGTGGACAATTTTTTCAAAGCGCTGATATTAAAATTAATAATTTATGGGGTGTGAGATGATAAGGGTATTGTATTGGAGTGTGTCTTGAATATAGATAGATAGATACACAGACAGACCTTGAGGAAGAAATTGGAAAAATATTTTTTTTTTTATTTTTGTGTGTGTTTTGTGGATTGTTGGGAGAAAATACACATTTCTGATAAAAGTCCTTTTTTGTTGTGTGTGTGTTTATGGGTAACCAGATGGAGGGTTGTTGTTATTTTGTTTGTTTGGGTGATCGACGAAAATATTATTGGATGGATAGACAGACAGACAGACATACATACAGACAGACTGGCTTCGTAACAGCAAATGGTTTTTCAATTTTATTTGGGGTTGAAGAATAAATTCAAAGTATCTATAAATTATGATTTTATTTAGTTATTAAAAAAAAAAATTGTATAGATGCAATTGGTGTTTCTATTTTTATTTTGGAGTGGATAGGGAAATATGAAACCATTCTTGAAAATTTTTTAAAAAAAATTTCAAAACAAAGTGTTGGGTGCATTGTTGAAGCCCTTCTTTTGTTGTGATCGATAGACAGACAGCCAGACAGACATAGAGATATGTAGATAGATAGACATACAGACCTTGTAGAAGCAATTGGAAAATATTGTTGATAATTCTATCTTTTTATTTTCTTGAATTATGTGAAGAAAAAATTTTTGTTGAGGAAACACACAAAACTGATAAGCGCATTTTTTTTATTTTTTTTTATTCGTGTTTATGGAGAGCCAGATGTAGGGATGTTGTGGTTGTTGTTGTTTTTTGCTTGTTGTAATGATCGAGTGTATTCGAAACAACTTGTAGAAGTAATTGGAAAATATTTTTGATAAGGCTTTTTTTTTTTTTCTTGAATTATGTGAAGAAAAAATTTTGTAGAACCAATTGGAAAATATTTTTTGATAAGGCTTTTTTTTTGAATTAGGTGATGAAAAAATAACTAATTAAATTATGAATTTATTAAGTTATTAAAAATAGACAGACAGACAGACAGCTATAGAGATAGATAGATAGACATACAGACCTTGTAGAAGCAATTGAAAAATATTGTTTATAAGACTTCCTTTTTTTTATTTATATTTATTAAATAAAAAATAAATAAAAATCTAAAAAGTTTTACGATATATTGTTAATATGTTTATTCTTAGTGATGGATAATAAGTACATAAGTTTACCCCCTAAACTATAAAAAGTTTTCCCCCTGTAACCATCTCATTCTTGGTTAAGTATATAAATACTGTGAAATTTGGTTTTGCTATAAGTTCACCTACACCCAATCGGTTACGGCTGGTACGTTCCCACTCACTAACCAACCGAACGTCTTTTCTCTTATCGACATATTCCATGGTTAAAAAATATTGGTTGAAAAAAAATTATATGGAGCCTATTACAGATTTAATTTTGAAATGTAATTTTTAAATAAAATATAAGCAAAACTATAAAGATAACATGCTTTTATATATATTTTATATCAGTTTTGTTAGAGACAATGCCGCAGCAAGATAGTTTTATAATCGTTGATCTGCAAGGATTTTGTATTGCAAATAAATTATGTGCAAAAGAAGTCTGCATTTCAGTCTCTGATTTCGAAAGCCAAACTTTTCTCATTGAATCACCATTAAAATATTCAGAATTAACTAATAAGGATAGGATAACAAATAAATGGTTATATAATCACTTGCATGGATTATATTGGGATACTGGAGAGTCTACACTGAAAGAGTTAATAGAATACTTAATATCAGTTATGAAAAAAAGAAAAAAAGAAGAAGAATATCCTGTTGTATATGTTAAAGGAATTGAAAAAGTTAGATGGTTAAAAGAACTACTTAGAGGAGAAATAGAAATATATATATTTAATTTAGATTATTGGAATTGTCCGAATATAAAAACTTTATATAAAAATAATTCTAATATAAATAATTGTAAAAATCATAATAATATCAATCAAATATGTGCTGAAAAGAATGTAATTTTACTTAGAAATTTTCTAAATTTATATCTAAATAAAGAAAACCTTATTAATCAATAAAACATTTGAAGTTAATAATTTTATTTTTTTAGTTAATCCTTAGTCTTTATACAGAGTACATTACTTTTACTATTTTAAATATTTTTCTTCATACTTATCACCTATTTTGCTACAGTTCTTTCGTGTAATTCGTATGATTTGGTTTAGTTAGTGTGATTTGTTTTGCTTTGTTGCTGTTTGATGTAAATTCCGTACTCTTTACACTTCATATTTGCTCGTTTATATCACACTAATTAAAATTAATTTGCAATTGTATGTTTTTTTTTTGTTATATGTATTTTGCACAACATAGCATTTGATTTGTTAGCAAAGAGTGAGCAACAATCAGTATTTAAAAAACAAACGAATGTCTTGAAACGGCTTTAAATGCATTTGTACAGAGGTTTAATACATACATATTATTATGAAAAATGTTTATTCACAATACTTTAACATTTCTCGATGTCAAACACTTTATGAACAACATTTGTTAGCATTTAAGTTTATTAATCTTTATTAACGTATTTTTAATTTTAAATCTGAAAAAACTGAAAAAAAAAGAAATATCTAATTATATTTTCAAAAATAAAACACAATTTTTTTTTACTTTTTTTTTATCTTTTTATTTTTATTTATTATAAATCATCATCATCATCATCATCACTTCCCATTTCACTATTGGAAGTGAGATCAATTTGCATGGAACATAGTATATTAGGCGGGGGGAACTTTATCTATTGCATAACACTCCCCCACCTTTTGATCATATGTGCACTAGTTATTTTTGTCGGCAGTGAGGACACGATATCCTTTTCCAACTTCTTGCACAACCAAGGCATAAATAGTGGGTGCATCCTAGGAATATAAGCTCCTTTCCATATAAAATAGTGCAAACCAATTTCGCATTTATAACGTCTTTTGTATAGAACTTCCAACGGAGAATCGGGAGCTCGATTCTCTTCCTCCTGCTTTTTTATAAACTGCAGAATTTTTTTTGTATCTTCTCCTTCTTTTGCTGCAGTTTTTAATTTTTTTGTTTTGTTTTGTTAATTTAAGAATTTGTAATGAACAAATATTTATTCTAACTACTCTATTTATATTTTAAAAAAAAATTTTTTTTTGTTTATGTGTACAAGCAAAAGGCATTGCACTTGAAAATATGTCAACGCAAGCGATTTGACTAAAAATACTAGATTCGAAATATTATGAGGAATAATATTCCAAAACATAATGTGTAAATGCAAGCAGACAGAAAATAAGCCAATGCACTTGAAATAAAGTAATAAGCAATATAGAAAATAGTTTAAAATAAGAAATTGAATGAAAATTGTTGTCTTGGTTGTGTAAGAGGGTGGAAAAATGCTTATTGAGATAAAAAAACTAATTGTAGTGAGTTTGTCAAACCACATCACAACTACATAAAAATAATGTGTAGAGTGTCTATTATAACACAACTATCCAACAATAACAATACTAAGAACAATATAAAATTCATAATTTAATTTTTCTGCAACATGGAACCGCTTGACACCTCTTTAAGTGTGACCACACATAAGACAATGTTTATGTGTACAAGCAAAAGGCATTGCACTTGAAAATATGTCAACGCAAGCGATTTGACTAAAAAATATTAGATTCGAAATATTATGAGGAATAATATGCCAAAACATAATGTGTAAATGCAAGCAGACAGAAAATAAGCCAATGCACTTGAAATAAAGTAATAAGCAATATAGAAAATAGTTTAAAATAAGAAATTGTATGGATAGATATATAGACAGGCATAAGTACAGACTGTTTTAGAGCAATTGGTGTTTTACATGTATTTGTTTATGATTAAGAATTCATATCAGAGCTATAATTATAATTATAATCTTATTCCATCACCAACTTTAGATCTTCGAATATCTCGTTGTATACTTTTAACGAAACAGATTCCTTAAATAGCTAAACAGCTTTTTAAAACAGCTAAACAGCTTTTAAAAACAGCTAAACAGCTTTTTAAAACAGCTAAACAGCTTTTTAAAACAGCTAAACAGCTTTTTAAAACAGCTAAACAGCTTTTTAAAACAGTTAAACAGCTTTTTAAAACAGTTAAACAGCTTTTTAAAACAGCTAAACAGCTTTTTTAAAACAGCTAAACAGCTTTTTAAAACAGCTAAACAGCTAATTAAAACAATTTCTCCCACATTAGCGCAAAACTCCCATTACCCCATATACAAATACATTTAATTGTGATCACTTGTGTTTACAATTTATATATAAAAAATATGGTTTGAAATAAAAATAACATTTTAACGTTTGATTTCCTTCATAATTTTTTCTATTTTACAATTTTTTCTTATTATCTAAATTTACAATTTATCTTATCATTTAAAAAACATAAAATTAATTAAAAATCTATATTTACGTTGAGAAGATTGTCATTATCCTCTTCCATAAGTTCAGGATAGTTATTTATTCTAAAATGACCCCATGCATATGTATCAACACCATTATCTCTAATAAATCTCTTATCATCTGAATAGCTTAAAGTTAACTTATTTATATGTTGAGTATATATTTGATGAGCCTTAGATCTAAATATATACATTGAATCATAATATAATTTCTTTTCTAATAGACATTTTCTAAAGTCATTTATACTTAATTTACTAGTTACACAATGCTTAACCCCCTTAATTTTTTTAATTTCCTGACCTACCCTATCAATTTTCACTGAATACATTTAAGCCCTTAATCCAATGAATTCCTTAATAATTTTTCCATTACACTCATCCTTCATCATCCCTAAAACTTTTTTATTAAGAAGTGGGATATTGTAGACATTATCTATCGGATATGCAGATGTATCAAAATGAGTATTTATATCATTTTTAATATCTCTGTATAGATCATCTGTTTTAATATCATATATGAAGGAATCCGTATCCATATAGTTTAAACGAATATTATCAAGATATTTGGGTTTCATGTAATCATAATGAAAATTATACATTTTCCATTTTGATAGTTCTAAAACAGAAAACCCAATATAAATTGGTTTGTTATATACAGTACTTACTCTTCTCAATTCAATAGCCATCATATTGTCATTAATTTTAAGTGCGCTATGAAAATTATGTTTAGCTATTAAAGCTCTAGCTCCTAACCGTTTACGTCTGTTCTCCCATTCGCACACTATTTTAATGTCCTTTCTCTTGTCAACATTTTTCCATAGTCTTTCCATAGACAGCATTATTTAAAAGTTTAAAAAAATTTTGTTCAAAAGAGTTTTTAGCTAAAGTCCGATGATGATTATTCAAATCAATATATATCTTTAGCCAATCTGATTGATTAAATTCAAGAACTCTATGAATTTTTTTTTAGAATTAATCCATGTTGAATACATTGCTGCAATGTACGGTAGTGTATTACATAGTTAGTTTTATTATTTAAATCTGCTATTAGTTTTGTCTGTTTCATTATTTAAATTTTTTTTTGTTTTTCCACACAAAATGGTAAATCATTATGAAAGTCGTGTAACGCGGATGGATATTCCAAATCTACTTCTAGTATATAACCTAATGGAGAATCGTCTTTTATATTAGTGACATCAAAATTATCAATATTTTCCATCCATTTAAAATTTTTATAGGGAAGATATTGCGACATTGCATAGCCGTATAAATTATTAACATCTAAATACATTAGATAATTTTGATTCCTTGTTAGAGTTATAATCATTTATATATTTATTGTTAGCAATAGAATGTCGTTTACTGCATTGTACAATACCTACCCTTAAGGTTTTCTTTATTTAGATATAAATTTAGAAAATTTCTAAGTAAAATTACATTCTTTTCAGCACATATTTGATTGATATTATTATTATGATTTTTTACAAATATTTATATTAGAATTATTTTTATATAAAGTTTTTATATTCGGACAATTCCAATAATCTAAATTAATTATGCATATATTACTTGAAATTATTAATTTAGCCTTTTCGGTAAAAACAGTTGATTATACAAGATTCTCATCATTTTTATTACGTATTAGAATCAATTCATGTTTTGCATTCAATAATATTATTGTTATAGTCTTCAGCGAATCCCAACAACAATTTAAGTGGTACATAAAAATTAAAATAGCATAAAAATTAGCAGGAGAAGAAGAAGAAGAACGTAAAACTTTGTTTTTAGATATATTATTCTTGTAAATTGGCAAATAGATGAGATTCCGAGGAATCTCATTTATTTGCCAGTCAAATAAATGAGAATCTCATTTATTTGCCAATTTACAAGAATAATATATCTAAAAACAAAGTTTTACGTTCTTCTTCTTCTTCTCCTGCTAACAAAATATTGAAAAAAAAATTAAATTCATAGAATTCATTAAAAACCAATAAAATAATGACTATTTACAAGAATTATATAACCTAAAAACAAAGTTTTACGTTCTTCTTCTTCTTCTTCTGCTAACAAAATATTGAAGTTTTACGTTCTTCTTCTTCTTCTTCTGCTAACAAAATATTGAAAAATAAATTAAATTCATAGAATTCATTAAAAAAAAAAATATCAACTTAACGCAATCAAATAAAGAATTTCTAAAATCATTAAATTTAAAATTGAAGAAACCATGAGTTCAATAATAGATGTTCTGGATAAACCTTTGTCCGATGCAAATAAAATTAAAAGGCCTACCATACGTATACCCCACATTTACAATCTTACAATAATAACGATAAAATTCGTATTACAATACAAAATCCAGACTTGTATGATTTACCGTCGGAAAAGTTTTATATATGTAGAAGGATAAAGATGATAGCAATACAAAATTAGTATCTTCTGCAGCACATACATTTTGATGAAATCCGTTACGAAGTAAATGGTGTTGAAATTGATCAAACGAGACTTTTAGGAACATCAAGTACTATTAAAAAATTGGTTTTATTATAACCAATAGATAGATAGAAATGGAATGTAAAATGCTCGACGGAATAAAATTAATGATATTGATCTCGTAAGTGGCTATTTTAATTTTTATGTACCACTTAAATTGTTGTTGGGATTCGCTGAAGACTATAACAATAATATTATTGAATGCAAAACATGAATTGATTCTAATACGTAATAAAAATGATGAGAATCTTGTATAATCAACTGTTTTTACCGAAAAGGCTAAATTAATAATTTCAAGTAATATATGCATAATTAATTTAGATTATTGGAATTGTCCGAATATAAAAACTTTATATAAAAATAATTCTAATATAAATATTTGTAAAAAATCATAATAATAATATCAATCAAATATGTGCTGAAAAGAATGTAATTTTACTTAGAAATTTTCTAAATTTATATCTAAATAAAGAAAACCTTAAGGGTAGGTATTGTACAATGCAGTAAACGACATTCTATTGCTAACAATAAATATATAAATGATTATAACTCTAACAAGGAATCAAAATTATCTAATGTATTTAGATGTTAATAATTTATACGGCTATGCAATGTCGCAATATCTTCCCTATAAAAATTTTAAATGGATGGAAAATATTGATAATTTTGATGTCACTAATATAAAAGACGATTCTCCATTAGGTTATATACTAGAAGTAGATTTGGAATATCCATCCGCGTTACACGACTTTCATAATGATTTACCATTTTGTGTGGAAAAACAAAAAAAAATTTAAATAATGAAACAGACAAAACTAATAGCAGATTTAAATAATAAAACTAACTATGTAATACACTACCGTACATTGCAGCAATGTATTCAACATGGATTAATTCTAAAAAAAAATTCATAGAGTTCTTGAATTTAATCAATCAGATTGGCTAAAGATATATATTGATTTGAATAATCATCATCGGACTTTAGCTAAAAACTCTTTTGAACAAAATTTTTTTAAACTTTTAAATAATGCTGTCTATGGAAAGACTATGGAAAAATGTTGACAAGAGAAAGGACATTAAAATAGTGTGCGAATGGGAGAACAGACGTAAACGGTTAGGAGCTAGAGCTTTAATAGCTAAACATAATTTTCATAGCGCACTTAAAATTAATGACAATATGATGGCTATTGAATTGAGAAGAGTAAGTACTGTATATAACAAACCAATTTATATTGGGTTTTCTGTTTTAGAACTATCAAAATGGAAAATGTATAATTTTCATTATGATTACATGAAACCCAAATATCTTGATAATATTCGTTTAAACTATATGGATACGGATTCCTTCATATATGATATTAAAACAGATGATCTATACAGAGATATTAAAAATGATATAAATACTCATTTTGATACATCTGCATATCCGATAGATAATGTCTACAATATCCCACTTCTTAATAAAAAAGTTTTAGGGATGATGAAGGATGAGTGTAATGGAAAAATTATTAAGGAATTCATTGGATTAAGGGCTTAAATGTATTCAGTGAAAATTGATAGGGTAGGTCAGGAAATTAAAAAAATTAAGGGGGTTAAGCATTGTGTAACTAGTAAATTAAGTATAAATGACTTTAGAAAATGTCTATTAGAAAAGAAATTATATTATGATTCAATGTATATATTTAGATCTAAGGCTCATCAAATATATACTCAACATATAAATAAGTTAACTTTAAGCTATTCAGATGATAAGAGATTTATTAGAGATAATGGTGTTGATACATATGCATGGGGTCATTTTAGAATAAATAACTATCCTGAACTTATGGAAGAGGATAATGACAATCTTCTCAACGTAAATATAGATTTTTAATTAATTTTATGTTTTTTAAATGATAAGATAAATTGTAAATTTAGATAATAAGAAAAAATTGTAAAATAGAAAAAATTATGAAGGAAATCAAACGTTAAAATGTTATTTTTATTTCAAACCATATTTTTTATATATAAATTGTAAACACAAGTGATCACAATTAAATGTATTTGTATATGGGGTAATGGGAGTTTTGCGCTAATGTGGGAGAAATTGTTTTAATTAGCTGTTTAGCTGTTTTAAAAAGCTGTTTAGCTGTTTTAAAAAAGCTGTTTAGCTGTTTTAAAAAGCTGTTTAACTGTTTTAAAAAGCTGTTTAACTGTTTTAAAAAGCTGTTTAGCTGTTTTAAAAAGCTGTTTAGCTGTTTTAAAAAGCTGTTTAGCTGTTTTAAAAAGCTGTTTAGCTGTTTTTAAAAGCTGTTTAGCTGTTTTAAAAAGCTGTTTAGCTATTTAAGGAATCTGTTTCGTTAAAAGTATACAACGAGATATTCGAAGATCTAAAGTTGGTGATGGAATAAGATTATAATTATAATTATAGCTCTGATATGAATTCTTAATCATAAACAAATACATGTAAAACACCAATTGCTCTAAAACAGTCTGTACTTATGCCTGTCTATATATCTATCCATACAATTTCTTATTTTAAACTATTTTCTATATTGCTTATTACTTTATTTCAAGTGCATTGGCTTATTTTCTGTCTGCTTGCATTTACACATTATGTTTTGGCATATTATTCCTCATAATATTTCGAATCTAATATTTTTTAGTCAAATCGCTTGCGTTGACATATTTTCAAGTGCAATGCCTTTTGCTTGTACACATAAACATTGTCTTATGTGTGGTCACACTTAAAGAGGTGTCAAGCGGTTCCATGTTGCAGAAAAATTAAATTATGAATTTTATATTGTTCTTAGTATTGTTATTGTTGGATAGTTGTGTTATAATAGACACTCTACACATTATTTTTATGTAGTTGTGATGTGGTTTGACAAACTCACTACAATTAGTTTTTTTATCTCAATAAGCATTTTTCCACCCTCTTACACAACCAAGACAACAATTTTCATTCAATTTCTTATTTTAAACTATTTTCTATATTGCTTATTACTTTATTTCAAGTGCATTGGCTTATTTTCTGTCTGCTTGCATTTACACATTATGTTTTGGAATATTATTCCTCATAATATTTCGAATCTAGTATTTTTAGTCAAATCGCTTGCGTTGACATATTTTCAAGTGCAATGCCTTTTGCTTGTACACATAAACAAAAAAAAATTTTTTTTTAAAATATAAATAGAGTAGTTAGAATAAATATTTGTTCATTACAAATTCTTAAATTAACAAAACAAAACAAAAAAATTAAAAACTGCAGCAAAAGAAGGAGAAGATACAAAAAAAATTCTGCAGTTTATAAAAAAGCAGGAGGAAGAGAATCGAGCTCCCGATTCTCCGTTGGAAGTTCTATACAAAAGACGTTATAAATGCGAAATTGGTTTGCACTATTTTATATGGAAAGGAGCTTATATTCCTAGGATGCACCCACTATTTATGCCTTGGTTGTGCAAGAAGTTGGAAAAGGATATCGTGTCCTCACTGCCGACAAAAATAACTAGTGCACATATGATCAAAAGGTGGGGGAGTGTTATGCAATAGATAAAGTTCCCCCCGCCTAATATACTATGTTCCATGCAAATTGATCTCACTTCCAATAGTGAAATGGGAAGTGATGATGATGATGATGATGATTTATAATAAATAAAAATAAAAAGATAAAAAAAAAGTAAAAAAAAATTGTGTTTTATTTTTGAAAATATAATTAGATATTTCTTTTTTTTTCAGTTTTTTCAGATTTAAAATTAAAAATACGTTAATAAAGATTAATAAACTTAAATGCTAACAAATGTTGTTCATAAAGTGTTTGACATCGAGAAATGTTAAAGTATTGTGAATAAACATTTTTCATAATAATATGTATGTATTAAACCTCTGTACAAATGCATTTAAAGCCGTTTCAAGACATTCGTTTGTTTTTTAAATACTGATTGTTGCTCACTCTTTGCTAACAAATCAAATGCTATGTTGTGCAAAATACATATAACAAAAAAAAAACATACAATTGCAAATTAATTTTAATTAGTGTGATATAAACGAGCAAATATGAAGTGTAAAGAGTACGGAATTTACATCAAACAGCAACAAAGCAAAACAAATCACACTAACTAAACCAAATCATACGAATTACACGAAAGAACTGTAGCAAAATAGGTGATAAGTATGAAGAAAAATATTTAAAATAGTAAAAGTAATGTACTCTGTATAAAGACTAAGGATTAACTAAAAAAATAAAATTATTAACTTCAAATGTTTTATTGATTAATAAGGTTTTCTTTATTTAGATATAAATTTAGAAAATTTCTAAGTAAAATTACATTCTTTTCAGCACATATTTGATTGATATTATTATGATTTTTACAATTATTTATATTAGAATTATTTTTATATAAAGTTTTTATATTCGGACAATTCCAATAATCTAAATTAAATATATATATTTCTATTTCTCCTCTAAGTAGTTCTTTTAACCATCTAACTTTTTCAATTCCTTTAACATATACAACAGGATATTCTTCTTCTTTTTTTCTTTTTTTCATAACTGATATTAAGTATTCTATTAACTCTTTCAGTGTAGACTCTCCAGTATCCCAATATAATCCATGCAAGTGATTATATAACCATTTATTTGTTATCCTATCCTTATTAGTTAATTCTGAATATTTTAATGGTGATTCAATGAGAAAAGTTTGGCTTTCGAAATCAGAGACTGAAATGCAGACTTCTTTTGCACATAATTTATTTGCAATACAAAATCCTTGCAGATCAACGATTATAAAACTATCTTGCTGCGGCATTGTCTCTAACAAAACTGATATAAAATATATATAAAAGCATGTTATCTTTATAGTTTTGCTTATATTTTATTTAAAAATTACATTTCAAAATTAAATCTGTAATAGGCTCCATATAATTTTTTTTCAACCAATATTTTTTAACCATGGAAAATGTCGATAAGAGAAAAGACGTTCGGTTGGTTAGTGAGTGGGAACGTACCAGCCGTAACCGATTGGGTGTAGGTGAACTTATAGCAAAACCAAATTTCACAGTATTTATATACTTAACCAAGAATGAGATGGTTACAGGGGGAAAACTTTTTATAGTTTAGGGGGTAAACTTATGTACTTATTATCCATCACTAAGAATAAACATATTAACAATATATCGTAAAACTTTTTAGATTTTTATTTATTTTTTATTTAATAAATATAAATAAAAAAAAGGAAGTCTTATAAACAATATTTTTCAATTGCTTCTACAAGGTCTGTATGTCTATCTATCTATCTCTATAGCTGTCTGTCTGTCTGTCTATTTTTAATAACTTAATAAATTCATAATTTAATTAGTTATTTTTTCATCACCTAATTCAAAAAAAAAGCCTTATCAAAAAATATTTTCCAATTGGTTCTACAAAATTTTTTCTTCACATAATTCAAGAAAAAAAAAAAAAGCCTTATCAAAAATATTTTCCAATTACTTCTACAAGTTGTTTCGAATACACTCGATCATTACAACAAGCAAAAAACAACAACAACCACAACATCCCTACATCTGGCTCTCCATAAACACGAATAAAAAAAAATAAAAAAAATGCGCTTATCAGTTTTGTGTGTTTCCTCAACAAAAATTTTTTCTTCACATAATTCAAGAAAATAAAAAGATAGAATTATCAACAATATTTTCCAATTGCTTCTACAAGGTCTGTATGTCTATCTATCTACATATCTCTATGTCTGTCTGGCTGTCTGTCTATCGATCACAACAAAAGAAGGGCTTCAACAATGCACCCAACACTTTGTTTTGAAATTTTTTTTAAAAAATTTTCAAGAATGGTTTCATATTTCCCTATCCACTCCAAAATAAAAATAGAAACACCAATTGCATCTATACAATTTTTTTTTTTTAATAACTAAATAAAATCATAATTTATAGATACTTTGAATTTATTCTTCAACCCCAAATAAAATTGAAAAACCATTTGCTGTTACGAAGCCAGTCTGTCTGTATGTATGTCTGTCTGTCTGTCTATCCATCCAATAATATTTTCGTCGATCACCCAAACAAACAAAATAACAACAACCCTCCATCTGGTTACCCATAAACACACACACAACAAAAAAGGACTTTTATCAGAAATGTGTATTTTCTCCCAACAATCCACAAAACACACACAAAAATAAAAAAAAAATATTTTTCCAATTTCTTCCTCAAGGTCTGTCTGTGTATCTATCTATCTATATTCAAGACACACTCCAATACAATACCCTTATCATCTCACACCCCATAAATTATTAATTTTAATATCAGCGCTTTGAAAAAATTGTCCACAAAAATTTTTTTCAAAATCAAGTGCATCGACAAGTACACAGTATGTCTGTCTGTCTACCTATTAATCTACATGCATACATATCCACAAAACTAAATCATATCTTTTCTCAAGTGCATCTACACAGTAAGTCCGTCTATCGATCACAACAAAAGAAAGGCTTCAACAAGTGCATCGACAAGTACACAGTATGTCTGTCTTCCACAAAACACACACAAAAATAAAAAAAAAAATATTTTTCCAATTTCTTCCTCAAGGTCTGTCTGTAAATCTATCCATATTCAAGACACACTCCAATACAATACCCTTATCATCTCACACCCCATAAATTATTAATTTTAATATCAGCGCTTTGAAAAAATTGTCCACAAAAATTTTTTTTCAAAATCAAGTGTCTGTCTTCCACAAAACACACACAAAAATAAATCACATCTTTTCTCAAGTGCATCTACAAGGTCTGTATGTCTATCTATCTACATATCTCTATGTCTGTCTGGCTGTCTGTCTATCGATCACAACAAAAGAAAGGCTTCAACAATGCACCCACCACTTGTGCATTGCTTTCCTATAAAATTTAACGACTTTTTTTTATTACTTTGTTTTTGAAAATTTTTTTTTTTTTTAAAAATTTGACCTTTTTTAACACGTGTTCATTTGACATACTTTAACACGTGTTCATTTTAATGGCTTTTGGATAATTTTAATGGCTTTTTAATGGCTTTGGAAAAATTTTAATGGCTTTTGGATAATTTTAATGGCTTTTGGATAATTTTAATGGCTTTTGGGTAATTTTAATGGCTTTTTAATGGCTTTTGGGTAATTTTAATGGCTTTTGGGTGATTTTAATGGCTTTTTGGGTAAATTTGGCGTAGAACTCTCATTATACATATACTCACAGTTACCCATTTTTATTTCCTAATAAGAAAAATTAATTTGACTTTTCTTACAAAGTGATAATAAAAAGATTTTCTTATTTAATTTTTATTATTATAATTTTTTTTACATTTTGAAAAAATTTTTTGTACATAACGTTATGCTCTAAACGCATAGACCACAGCAGGCTACAATATGTCAATAATAAAATCAATTAACAAGGAAATTTAATTAAATTACAGGTAACGAAGTACCGGGCGGGTATGCTAGTATGAAATAAAATAATGTAGGAATTTAAATTAAGAATAAAAAATTGTTTTATATGTAAATAGAACCACAAAAAAGCCAGAATCAGATAAAACTGGGAGCACTGTTTTATCTGATTCTGGCTTTTTTGTGGTTCTATTTACATATAAAACAATTTTTTATTCTTAATTTAAATTCCTACATTATTTTATTTCATACTAGCATACCCGCCCGGTACTTCGTTCCTGGATGTTTTGTTTAAAGCATTTGTTTATTAAACATCTGCATGAAACTAAATAATCATGTTCATGAAACTTTCATTATAATTTTGTATTTGCTTCGTTTGTATTCAGTACAATGAAGAACTACGAAATGAAAGCAATAAACACACGAAATTTAAGAGACGAATAAGATGCAGTGTTTTGGTTAACTTAAGCCAGAGAATATGAATACAAACAACTCTGAAACAAAACAACCACTGAATAAATGTCGAATAAGTTCATGGAATAACACATTTATTTTAAAGTCATATGGAAAAAAAAAAAAAAACAAAAATAACCATGAAGAGTAAAAGCAACAAGCAACATAAAATAACAGTTTGTTCAGTGGTCTGAAGTTTGTTTGAATACGAACTTCATTGAATAAACATTTCTGTATGTTTATGAATGAAGTTATTCATACAGCCCTTTATTGTTTATTTAGAATGTTTCGCTTCAGTAGGTTGGTTTACTTAATAAGATATTCGTTAGGTTCGCTACAGTGGAGAGATATTGCATAATGTATATATATTTCTTAAACCCTTACAAAGTTTTACTCACAAATCGTTAACATTATCAGCTTTTTTTAATAGTTCAAGTATCATTCATATAGTATATATGTAGATGGTTTTTAAACCTTAAGCGTTAGCTTCCAGCCTTAAATGCTTATATATAGGTAGATGGAAAGGCTGGGTGTAAAGGCTCCTCCACACCTTTACTCAGAGACCAAAATGGTCCATTGTGACGTCTTGTTTATATATAGATAGATGGAAAGTATGTGAAATAAATGTGTGTATTTATGGAGAGCCAGATGGAGGGATGTTGTTGTTGTTTTGCTTGTTGTAATGATCGAGTGTATACGAAAAAAAAGTATTTGTTGTGAGTAGATAGATAGACAGACAGACATGGAGAGCCAGACGGAGGGATGTTGTTTTTGTTTTGCTTATTGTAATGATTGAGTGTTTACGAAAAAAAGTATTTGTTGTGGGTAGATAGATAGACAGACATACATGGAGAGCCAGATGGAGGAATGTTATTGTTGTTTTGCTTGTTGTAATGATCGAGTGTATATGAAAAAAAAGTATTTGTTGTGAGTAGATAGATAGACAGACAGACATGGAGCGCCAGACGGAGGGATGTTGTTGTTGTTTTGCTTGTTGTAATGATCAAGTGAATACGAAAAAAAAATAAAAAATATTTGTTGATAAGGCCTTTCTTTTTTTGCTATGAATTAGGTGATGAAAAAAAAAATTATTGGATTGACAGAAAAAAAGGAAAAATAACTAATTAAATTGTGAATTTATTAAGTTATTCAAAATTTTATAGATGTAATTGATTTTTAAAATTCGGTTACTTAATAATAAAGAATTTATGACATACATACATATACCTAAATATTTTCGGATAAGAAAGTGTATGATATGGAAAGTTAGTCAGGCAGACCAGCTTTGTAAAAGCAATTGGTTTTTCAATTTTAATTTGGGTGGAAGAATAAATTCAAAGTATTTGTTTTGATTGATAAAAGAAAAAAAATATATGTCTGTAGTAGCGATCGGGTGGAAAATGAAAATATTGTTGAAATTATTGGAGCAATTGGCATGTGTTTAAAAAATGCTATTTTGATGTTAATGTAGATCAAAAATTGTTCTATCTTTAAGTTATGAATTTATTAAGTCATTAAAAAGTTTATAGATGCAATTGGTGTTTCAATTTTATTTGGAGTGGATAGGGTAATATATAACCATTGTTGATAAATCTACCTTTTATTTTGAATTATGTGAAGAAAAAATTTATTATAGCAATTGACACGTTATTAATGAAAATAGTAGATATATAAAAAAAACATGTACACATCGTATATTATTTTAATATTAAGTGTAATTTTAATGAAAATTTAGACAAGTTTCAAATGTTTAGTAGTAGTAGTAGTGATAGTAGTGTTAATGTAGGGCAACATTTTGTAGATAATTTAATAAATGAATGTAGACAAATTTTTAAAAAGTATTATAAAAAAATAGTCCCCATGCATTCATTAACACCCTTAGAAGAACAATTTTTAAACTCTATTAACTGTCATATTTGCGGTTTAGCACTAGGCGATGAACTAGCTGTGAGAGATCACTGCCACTTATCAGGAAAATATAGAGGGGCTGCACATAATTCGTGTAATTAAAATTTTAAAATTCCAAATTTTATTCGTATATTTTTCCACAATTTTTCGAAATATGATTGTCGCTTATTTATTAAAGAATTACTTAGTACTAAAGGGGAGACAAATGTTGTTTCGTCATTTCCTTGCTTTTCTTATTTTTTCTCTTTCCTTATCTTTTTATTGCTTTTTGAGTTTTAAATTTTAACTTTGTGACGATGGAAGTCGGAGACCCTTGTTTCCACCCACACCATCTACATAATATACTTATATTTTTTATATATTTTTTATATTTCTTTTTAAGAATTTGGATTATTTTGTACGAAGTTCTTACCTTAATTTTCTTGTAAATTGATATTACATGAAACAGGTGTATTTGTGTTACTTTTGTAGTATTAATAGTTACTACTAGCATAAGCATTAAGTCTTTTGTATTTTTTTTCTTAAATTGGTATAACTTTGTTGTATGATTAACACTGTGAATTTTTGCATTTAACTTAAGTATGAGCGTTTGAATTAACGGCCAATTAGGGCGACCTCTACCGGCAGATATCAGGTACAACCACACGCGCCACTAGCGGCCAGTAGCAGCAGCAAACTAAATAGAACAGCTGGATTGATGCAACCACCTGAAACATACGATGACGAGAAAAGTATAAAAGGCGAGCACAAATAGAAATCAGGATCAGTCGGTGTCGAGCGCAGTGGTAGGTAAGTCAGAAACTACGGTGGTTATACCGCTTTAGTCATTGGTAGTGTATTTTGTTTTCTTTTTGTGGTTGGTACTTGGGTAGAATTAATTGAACTTCCCGTGGTTATCCCGCAGGTTTTTAATCTAGTGCTACCCCAGAGCCAGAGGCCGAGCGTAGTGGTGTTCCCGTGGTTAACCCGCAGGTTTACGACTACGAGTCACTTAACACAGCGTTTCCGTGGTTATCCCGCAGATTCACTGTCGTTTGGTGGCTTCACTGGGCCTCCGTCCGTGTTAGGGGTTGGTGTAGGAGGGATTGGAACTCCCGTGGTTATCCCGCAGGTTTCTCAATCTATCCCTACGTCAGCGCCGAAAGCCGAGCGTAGTAGTTCGCCCGTGGTTATCCCGCAGGTGTACGACTACGAGCAACTCAACGCAGCGTTTCCGTGGTTATCCCGCAGATTCACTGTCGTTTTGGGGCTTTACTGGGCATTAGTTGAGCGCGTGCAATACCTACCTACCACTGTCCAAATAGACGAGCGTGCCGATCGTACGGCCAACTCCGTGTTCGTAAAGCGAGCGTGCCGACCGTACGACCAACACCGTGTTCGTAAAGCGAGCGTGCCGATCGTAGGGCCAACCCCGTGTCCGTGTAGCTAGGGTGGTCGTGTCAAGTGTAGAAGTATTCGTAGATATTTTTTCCCTTTTTATTTTGTAAATAAAGCGCTATTTGAAAGTAAACGTGTGAGTGTTTCTTTTAAGAGGTCACAAATAAGAAATTTATTGTGACTGGACCGTGGTTAACCGGCGAGTTATACCCTAGCCAAGGAGGTTCGTTACAACTTTTAACTGTCATTTTTAGTAAATTTCATTTTTAACGTAATTCCCTTTTTTCCCAACTGTTCATTTAACGTAACTTTCTTTCTTTTTCTAATTGTCAAACTGCTTTGGAAATTTGTAAAACTTCTCTCATATTAAGCTAGATTAAGGATCCATTTTTGAGAACATAAATCATTATTGTATATAATTATGATTCGGAATGAAACAACTAGATCACTTCATTGTTAATTCTGAACTGAAACTTATAAAACTATTTTTACATTGTCTTCTTATAAGTCTAATTGTGTTTTTATAAATCTAACAAATACGGAATCTGCTTACTGAGCAGATTCCCACGTTTGTTACTAAAGAAGAAATAAGCATACACAAGTGTTCGTATCTCATATGGCTGCTAATTCAACAGAGACATATGAGATATAAAAACAGGGCTGGAAAAGAGTGAAGTCATTTGACTATATGACTATATACAAGAATGATGTATTTTCTCAACAATGGATCCTTACTCTAGCTTAATATAAGAGAAGTTTTACAAATTTCCAAAGCAGTTTGACAATTAGAAAAAGAAAGAAAGTTACGTTAAATGAACAGTTGGGAAAGAAGGGATTTACGTTAAAAATTAAATTTACTAAAAATGACAGTTAAAAGTTAAGGAAATGACGAAACACCGGCCCCATTGAAGGATCGACGGTCTTCAATTAATCGGCAACAAAGCCAATTTATGTATCGGCCTTTTGACAACACCGTTTTTAGTCTTCACTTCCGCTACCCTGACTTTGTCGTCTTGGCCGCAAATAGCGGCCTGAATGCGACCGGTTAGCCACTGCAGGGGCGGAAGATTGTCTTCGTGGACCACGACGAGCTCGCCGACGTCGAGATCTGGCTCTTCTGTTGCCCACTTCGTTCTGGCTTGGCCAGAACATCCGCTTGAGTGTGGAGATAAGCCGCCATCTCTTGCAGTACGTCAGCTTGTCCTGACCGTCTTGACACGACTCTTACGGCAGCGCACGTAGGCTCTCGCCTATCAACAGATGGCCTGGAGTGAGTGCTTCGCCGTCGTTGGGATCGCTGCTGATGGGTGCAATGGGCCTGGAATTCAGCACTGCTTCCACTTCTACTAGCACCGTTTGAAGCTCCTCCGTTGTGAGCAGCACTTTGCCCACGGTTCTGAGGAGAAGCCCTTTGGCGGACTTCACTGCGGCTTCCCACAGGCCGCCGAAGTGTGGAGCTCGAGGCGGAATGAAGGTGAAGTTGATCCCCTTGTTGGCAGCGAACGACACCATTTTTTCGGCGTGGCTGGACATCGCCTCCTGCAGCTCTCGCAGCTCTCGACTGGCGCCTACGAAATTCGTTGTATTGTCGCAATAAATTCTCTTTGGGAGACCTCTCCTGCCGACGAACCTTGAGAATAAAAGAATTTGAAGACAGATCAGTAACTAATTCAATATGTACGGCTTCAGAAGTGAAACACACAAATATCGCTATGTACATTTTTACGGGTGGACGGCCACGTAACTTTAAAGTTATATTCACTGGGCCGCAAAAGTCTACACCACATATTTTAAATGAGCGTAGAGCTCTCACCCTATCAGCGGGCAGATTTCCCATTATTTGACCCATTAATTTAGGTTTATAACGAAAACAATGCAGACATTTCCGAACCACTTTCGAACATTCCTCTCTGGCGTTTATGAGCCAAATTCTATCTCGGAGGAGAACTACTAACGCTTTCGCTCCTGCATGACAGTTATTAAAGTGTAGGTGTCGCAAATACATATTCACAAAATGTGAATTTTTCGCCATCAAAAGGGGAAATTTAGCATCATATGAGATGGTTGCGTTAAGCAAGCGCCCGGCTACCCTAATAAGTGAAAACGAGCGATATTCGTCTTTAAATTGGTGGACAAATGGAATCAGCCGTTGTAGGTTGAAAGGCAAAACTTGTGATTTACTTAATTTTTTAAGTTCATCCGAGTATTCTTGCTTCTGGATAAGTTCAACGAATTTAAGAAACGTCCAATTCATCTCTTTCGCTGTAGGAACTCCTAAATGGCGACACTTGTGTCCCCGAGCAATGTCAAGAAAACGAAAGACATAAGAAAAAACTCGTATCATCTTAGTGTACACTGAGTAATTTTCCATCAACTTCACAATATAGTTGACTTCCTTTTCCTCTACAGCGAAAAACACACAAGTATTCCTTTTTTCCAGTGACTCTTCTTCGGCGGTTAGCCCGAAATGTTCATTAACTGGCCATGAGTTACTCTCTTTGAGTAGAAAAGTTGGGCCATTGAACCAAATTGAGTCAACTATATCAGCCGGGTTCATCTTAGTCGGAACGTGTCGCCATTCGACTTGGCCTGATAGTTCTTGGATTTCAGAAACTCGATTTGAAACAAAAGTAGCAAGCGTAGAAGAATGCGTCTGAATCCTGTGTAAGGTGATTTCTGAATCAATCCAGAACGTTACTGTTTCGATTTCACATACAATCATGGATTTAACTTTAGACCACAATTTGGCCAATAAATGGGCTGCGCATAATTCAAGCCTAGGAAGAGACTTGGTCTTCAGAGGAGCAACTTTCGATTTTGTAGTCAAAAGTCGGCACGAAGTATCACCTGCAACTCGACTCCGGATATAAATGCAGCAGCCATATGCTCGCATGGAAGCATCAGAAAATCCGCGAATTTGGCATTTGGTTTTTGAAGTCGTTAAGACATATCATGGAATCTCAATCACATCAATTTTCAATAAATTGGATTTGAAATTCTCCCAAGAACTGTCAAGGCGCGTGGGGATTGATTCATCCCAATCTAACTTCAGCAGCCAATGTTTTTGAAGTAAAACGTTAGCTTTTACAACCAAGGGGCATAAAAGTCCGAGAGGATCAAAAAGCCGATCCGAAACAGATAAAATGTTACGTTTCGTGGCTTTCAGATTCTGAAAAGAATCGTCTAAATGATATTTAAAAACATCACTCTTCGGACGCCAATATGTGCCCTAAGTTTTAGTGAAATCCGGATCTATTTGTACAGGTTTCTCTACTATAGCTGCGTCAGCTCGATTGTAGTGGTTTGAAAACCATTTTGTTAAATTAAAACCTGCGGATTTCAATATCTCAGTAACTTGAGTTCTTATCACGTTAATTTCCTCAATTGAATCTGCACCAGTTAGCAGATCGTCGACATAAAAGTCCTTTCGCACGACCTGAGATCCGATCGGTAACGATTTTGCGAACAATTCGCTCCAAAGGCCAAAAATGGAGCCGAAGACGTGCCATAAGTAACTGTATTCAGTCTAAAGATTTCAATATTATCAGACTGCTTTTCACGCCACAAAATCAATTGAAAATTTCTATCGGCCTCATCAATTAAAACATTTCAGCCGTCATTGCGTATTTATGCAGCCGAAAGCGAATCAACGTAGAATATAACTCCTCCTGAACAGAAGGGCCGATCATTAGTAGATCGTTTAGAGAACGTTGCGTAGACGTTTTACAAGAGGCATCGAAAACCACCCGAAGTTTTGTCGTAGAACTTTGCGGGCATAATACACACTGATGTGGTATGAAATAATGAGGAAAATTAGGCACTTTATTGTCTGCAATAGACATATGCCCTAGATTCTATAGATAGAACATTTGCCTCCTGGGGAATTTCTTCTTATTCCCAAAATGTTTGAACTATTGAACCCAAAGATGATTCGTTTTCATTTAGAGTACTTAAATGGCATGAATTTTTAATTAAATTCTTTGACTCTTTGTATTTGCCCGAAACAATCCAACCCAGAAGCGTTTTCTGAAGAGTTGGAATGTTTGGACTCTTTTTAATTTGACCAACACAAAGCAATTCAAAGAAGATCTCAGCGCCGATCAACATATCAATTTTCTGAGGTTTGAAAAAATATGGATCAGCTAATTCTATGTTACCAGGCAAATTCCAATCAGAAGTTGAAAAACCCTGATCTGGTTGGTAAGAAGAAATCGATCGGAGAACCCAATAACCCGAAGAAAATTCGTGGAAGTTCATTCGAGATTTTACCGTGGCTTGTAATTTAAATTTGGCGGAAGCATTCGTTTTTCCAATTCCAACTAAACTGAGATTTCGTTCCTCTTTTCGTAGTTGAAGTCGCTGAGCTAGTTCCTACGTTACAAAATTTATTTGTGAACCGGAGTCCAATAAAGCTCTAGCCAGAATATACTGACCAGATTTATCTTTGATTTTAACCAAAGCCGTCGCCAATATCACATTGTCTTTAGAAGACGAAAGATGTGTAAATGCCGTCGAAGTTGATGGCTGATTGGGGTCAGAACTAGAACTACTTTGTACTTGTGCATTATTTGCAGCATAAATGTGTAACAAAGTGTTATGTGCGCAACTACAAACTCGACACTTTGACGATTTGCATTTTGTCACTGTATGTCCTTTTTTCAAACAATTAATACAGCCAGGAACGCCTTTTACAAAATCAAATCTATGCTGCACAGGCATTGCAGAGAAAGACGGACAAGTGTTTACAAAATGTTGTGTCGATTTACAAAATATACATTTTGAGGAAGTTTGTTGTGTTCCCGTTTCAACCGAAAAGGATTTAGCTTTCTTCTTTAAAAAGGTACCGCTCTTTTTTGACACGGGGGCATTTTGAGTAGAAGCCTGTGAACGGTGATTAGGTTTGGTATTCGAGGCTTCCTCAGCAGAGATATGCTGGAAACGTTTATTTAATGCGGCCTCACAATCACTCCACAAGGGCAACTTTTGATAGTGAAGTTGCTCCTCCCATTTTGTACGAGTGACTGGATCAACCTTTGACATAACCAGATGAATTATCATGGCGTTAACAATGTCTTTCTCATTACCAATCGACAAAAGTGCACCGTAAATCGCCGACACCGTGTCAATCATGCTCCTCAAGGCTGAAGAGGAGGCCCTAGACATTTCCGAAAGATCAAACAATTTTCTTATGTTGTCAAAAAGATCAAACACGGATTATCGTAAACTTTCTTCAAACTTTCTAAAGCCTTGGAATAATTTTGCTCAGTCACTTGGTACGCCTTTACCGTACCAAGCGCTTCATCTGAGAGACATGATATGAGATGATTAAACTTTTTAATATCAGTTAGAGACGTATCGGTATGAACCAAACTATTGAACAAACTGATAAAGTTTTTTAATCCGAGTATTTGCCGCTGAATTTAGGCAATTTCATAAGTGGGAGTCTGCTTTTGTGAGCCTGAAAGGCAAATGAAGTTTCACCCACGCTTGGGTTTCTCGGAGTTAAGTAACGCAAAAAAAGACTCTTTGTGTCAATGCACAAATCTTCCACTTCGGCCCGATCACCATTTGTGGGATCCAGAACCTCAATCTCGGACTGAATGTCCATTGCATCATCTATATAACAGTTTAAAATCTCAAGGCGACACTGTAGGTTGTTCTGAGAAAATGAAATTATTTTCTCTTCAATAGAGGTTTTCATCCTCATTATGTTGGTCATTACTGTGTTCTTTTGTGCATATAAGCCTTCGATTGTGATCGCTCCTTTATGTTTTCTTGGAGCCATTTTGCAATAAAGTTTCTCACAAAAATGTAGGTATCACAGAAAGTATATAGGAAACCAATAAGCGATTATAAATTTCCTTTAGAAATATTTATTTTCGTAAGGATCTCAAGGAAATTGTATTAATTTTGTCGTTAAGACAATAAAAACGAATTCAAATAATTTCCGAAATCAACTTACGGTTTAAAATCAATTTAAAATAAACGCTTAAGGAAATTTTCTGGAAGGATATCAAGGAAATTTAGACAAATAAAAACGAATTTTTAATAATTTCCGAGATCAACTTTCGGTTTCGAATCAATGTCAACAACCACTTTTATAAAAGTACAGAAATTTTTGCTAGTCTCAACTATTTTTTATCACAATTCATACAATTTTATCAAAATGAAAATACAATTCTTTGCCTGAAGTGAAATCTTTAGTATCAATTTCAATTATTGCACTAAAATCACAGATTTTTTGCACAATTTTACCGAAAAATCAAATTTATTTATTTTTCCCGTAAAGTAAAAAAATTGTTTGCTGTGTTAGCAATTGTAATTCTCTGAAATTTAAATAATTTAAATAAATTTTATAAAAAAATCAACAAAAAATTACACAGAAAATATTGCTTTCAAATTTCACTCAAATTGCTTGCTGGGTTGTATGGATGCAAAACAACCAAGAATACAGCATAGAAGAACAAGAAAATGTTTTCGAATTTCTTTTAATTTTTTCAATATTTTGCTATATAATTTTCCAAAAAATATATGTTTTATTGTTAATTTATTTACCACAGCCTCTTTATCAATTAATATTACTCGCAAACACCTAATAATTGTCCGTTCGGTTATTATAATTTTACCTCGATCTTCTTTGTAAACAAATTCGGTACCACTGTAAATTATACACAATTATATTATATGAAATCAACCGGTATTCACTTTTTCTTTATTTATTTAAATTTCTCAATTTTATTACTAATCGTTTTTATAAATTGTTTTCACTTTTCTCACAAATTTTCAAATTATTTATTTTCCATTTGTTTACATTTGCATTTACCATATGATCGATGGTGTTGCCAACTACGATCAGTACACTCTAAAAAAAAACAGTGTTGGTAAACGATATTATTACCAAAAGTAGCGAGTAAAATGGAAATGAAGAAAATAAATAAAGCAAATGTCAAACTATAATGACAAACGCGATTGTGGAATAAATAAGACAAACACGAGAAGAGGTAAAAATTAAAAAATTGTAAATATTTTACAATTTAATAAAATTAAATATTTTTTTTTTTTTTTTTAAAGGAAAATGAACGAGAGATACCGGAAAAAAGAGAGAACGAACGGTAGGTGAAGCGAGGAGGCGTAACTTTTTCAACCTTTTTTTGGTTTTTCGTAATTATGTTTCAACACTATAAGGAAGTTTAATGTATTTTGATAATAATTAAGTTTTAAAAACAAGCACTTTCATATTTTTTGTGTGTTTCACTATTAGGGTGGTTTATAAATTTGAAAATTTGATTAAAAGAACGAATAATTTCAGGTGTGGAATTAAAACTTTGCCAACAATAAAAATTTTTTAATTGTAATTTTAATTAAAGTTTTATTAGAAAACAAACCCAAAGTCTCACACTAATTATTGGTTCTTGAATACCTGGTTAGTGTTTTGTTGACGTTCGGCACTTTCCTTTTGGCACAAGATGCAATTACACTTCGGCATTTGTGTAGTATGGATTCCTACGACGATGGCTTCCTTCCTTCAATAGGTATGGGATGTTGATGATTTTTGTAGTTGTTGTGGTTGTAGCAATTACAGACGCACTATTTTAAAGTTTTTGTTTTTATTAAACGTTTTGTTACACCGATGGTTTTATTAACACACACGGTAGAGTCTTGTTATATTTTTTCGAATATACGAGCGCGGTATGTGCTAAAATTTTCACAAATTTTTTAATTTATTTAAAAACACGGTCCCTGCTCGGGCGCCAAAATGTTTATCCTCAATATTGTTTGAGGACTGGTTTTAAAAATCGGTTTAAAAAACCAAAAAAGTTAATTTTTTTATTTTTTTTTTATAAAAAATGGAGGACGGGTTTTCACTCGATTTAAAAAAAATCCGCTTTAAAAAATACACGTTCGGTGGTATTCAGTATATAGTCATATAGTCAAATGACTTCACTCTTTTCCAGCCCTGTTTTTGTTTTTATATCTCATATGTCTCTGTTGAATAAGCAGACATATGAGATACGAACACTTGTGTATGATTATTTCTTCTTTAGTAACAAACGTGGGAATCTGCTCAGTAAGCAGATTCAATATTTGTTAGATTTATAAAAACACAATTAGATTTATAAGAAGACAATGTAAAAATAGTTTTATAAGTTTTTGGTGAAAAATAAAGTTTCAGTTCAGAATTAACAATGAAGTGATCTAGTTGTTTCATTCAGAATCATAACTGGCGGCGAGGATTAAAACGGCGAAACGAAAAATTGTGTCGAATAAGATTCTTTTTTTGTTCTCCTTCGTATTAAAAGTGAATAACTTATAATTGGTTAAAAGAAAACTAGCTTAAATCTTTTTTTAAAAGGAGTAAAATTATCAAAAGAATAACATAAAGAAAACTTTTTGCTTGAAATTTTCATTTAAACAGAAAAATTATCAAAAGAAATAAAATAAAGCAAACTTTTTGGTGTGTAAAAATACACAAACGGCGAAAAAAAATATAGTGTCGAATAATATAGTGTTTTTTCTTCACCTTCGCATTAAAAGCGAATAATTTATAATTGGTTATAATCAAAATAGCTTGAATCTTTCGGTAAAACGGAGAAAAAAAATTATCAAAGAAAACTTTTTGGTGTGTAAAAAGAAACAAACTAATATTAAACAAAACTTAAATATCTAAATTAACTATTAAAAGCTCGAACACCTAACGTAATATATGAATTATTCAATAAAAAGAACACCAAGTAACGAACTCAACAATTACCAATAAGGAAAAAACACAGCTAATAACTAAATAACGAAATAAACACAGTACTCAATTGACTTTAACTATAAAAAACAAACAAAATTTAACACTAAAAGAAAAGAAATTCAAAACATAAGTGAAGAAAGCCAATAGCAACAACAACAAAATATCAGCAACAGCAATAAAATATCAACAACTACTGGCAAGAAGAAATAACAGTTACAAGGATCAACAAAGTAAATAAAATAAATTTAATTTTATACATTAAGTAATTAATAGTAATTCTGCAAAATTAATTAAAAGAACAAAATCTATTATACGCTTAAGGTTATATGAAGTATTGAAATGTTTACAAGTCTTGGTTAGTCTTAGATTTTAAATTGTCAAAACGTTAATTAGAACAACAATTAAATAAATAAAAAAAGAGAAAAAAGCAGTATACAATTTTCCTTTTACACAGAACGTAGTATTTTAAAAATTTACGAAATGGAAAGTGCCTTGACCCAACAATTTAATCTGATGCTGAGTTGTATCAGAGAGATTCCAACATTTGATGGAAGGGAACAAAGCCAACTGCCAGATTTTTTAGCGCAGGTTGAAGCTCTACTCCCATCTATTGCAACGTTCGAAGAAAACAATGGAAATATATTATTCGGGTATATAAAAAACAAATGTGTAGGAAAGACAAGAGAGGCAATACATAGGTATGGAGTGGTAGGAACTTGGGAAGTATTAAAAGAAATTCTAGTGACTAACTTTGGAGAAAAAGAAACAACTAGGGAATTAATGGACAAGTTGAAAACTTGGAGGTTAGATTCGACAATTGAAAAATACCATTATAGTATAAATAACATTAGAAAAAGACTGCATAATAGAAGGTTAACTAATAGTGAAGAAGGATTTTCTATTTTCAATAGAATCTCACTGGAAGTATTTAAAGATAACCTCCCCGAACCGACGAAAACTATAATATTTGCAAGAAACCCTCAAACTTTAGAGGCGGCTTTTAAGATAATTCTCGAGGCTAGACACCAAAATTATACCGCTCTTGGAAGCAGACCAAAAATCGACAATACAAGGCCCTCTTATAGATCGAATTTTAGCAACGATGTACTAAATACGCATTCGGGAAATAGGAGTTTCGATAATTTTAGAAATCGAAATTATAATGACAAACGCAACAATGCTAATAACAATGCTTACAGTGGTACCAACAGTGACAATCGCAACTATGCTAATAACAATAACAATGCTTACAGTAATACTTACAACGATAGTACAAATAGGGGTAACTACCGAGACAATAACAGATTTGATGGAAACGTACAACAACCGACGTAGGAAGACAGTCCAATCAAACAAGAAACTCCCCTTATTCGCGTGGTAACGTTCATGAACCGATGGACATTGGAAACTCGAATGTGAATTTTCGTGGGGAAGGCCGAAACGACTTCCCTATATAACCATTGAAAACCCAATTAAGACATTACGATTCATCATTGATACTGGAGCGGAATTCAGCATCATCAATGAAAATATTTGTGATCCAAAATGGAAGCATGAAGTTGACGTAGTTTTAAGAGCAATGGGAAATGAATTCAGAGTAAAGAAACTTTGCAAATTCCCCATATTTAATGAATTCAATTCTAACTATTTATGCGAATTTTTAGAGTATAACTTTAATGACAGATTTGATGGGTTAATAGGAAATAATATCTTAGCAGATCTTGATTGTATTGTGAATTACAAAAATAGACAACTAAAAATAAGAGATGCGTGTATCCCTATGTATCTTAATAAAGAAGAAAAAGATTATAAGAATAGATGTTACAGGGAAAACGTTGTAGAACTTTATTGTAATGACATAGAAAATAGGGATACAACTTCTATCTCGGACTTGAAAACCGCACATTTAAATGAAACTGATAGAAATAAATTTTTGTCGATACTAAGGAAGCACAGTAAAATGTTTCATCGAGAAGACGAGAATCTATCTTTTACAAATAAGATAAAACATAGGATTAATACACAGCATGAAATCCCGGTGTACTCGAAACTATATAGGTATCCGGAAATACATAAGAATGAAATAAATAGGCAAATTGAGGAAATGTTGCTACAAGGAATTATAAGGGAATCCTCTAGTCCTTATAACAGTCCCATTTGGATAGTTCCAAAGAAAATGGATGCGTCAAATATTCAAAAATTGCGCCTTGTGATCGATTATAGGAAATTAAAAAGCATTACTATCGAAGATAGATTCCCAATTCCAAATATAGATGATATATTTGACAAATTGGGAAGATGTCAATACTTTACAACCCTCGATCTTTTTCAACTGCAAGCGGGCATTACGAATTTTTGCGTATGCCCTTCGGGTTGAAAAATGCACCCTCTACGTTCCAGAGACTAATGAACGAGGTTTTGAGGGAACACATTGGTAAAATATGTCTGGTGTATTTAGATGATATTCTTATATTCTCTACAAGTATAGAGGAACACATGGAGTCTCTAACTAAAATATTAAGCTGTTTGCAGAAGGCAAATCTGAAAATCCAACGGATCAAATGCAGCTTTCTAAAACAAGAAACAGAATTTTTAGGACACTTAGTCACTCGTAATGGTATAAAACCAAATCCAAAAAAAGTAGAAGCTATAGATAAGATTCCCCTTCCAAAGAATCAGAAAGAAATCAAATCTTTTTTAGGAATTACAGGCTATTATAGGAGATTTATAAAAGTCTACTCAAAGGTAGCACATCCCTTAGTAAAGTAATTGAAGAAAGGCGCCAAGATTAACCTTAAGGATAAAAATTACAGAGATGCATTTGAAAAATTAAAAATACTCATTAAGTCGGATCCTATTTTGGTACATCCTGACTTTGAAAAAAAGTTTACTGTTGTCACTGATGATAGTGATTTTGCCCTAGGGGCGGCGCTGATGCAGAATGATAAGATTATCTGTTATGCCAGCCGATCCCTCAACGGTCATGAAAAGAACTCTTGGCTATAGTATGGGCGACGAAGTATTTTCGACCTTACATATTCGGCAGACATTTTACCGTTAAAACAAACCATAAGCCCCTTGTATGGCTGTGCAATCTGAAAGAGCCGAACGCAAAGCTACAACGCTGGAAAATTCAGCTAAATGAATTTGACTTTAACGTAAACTATATAAAAGGCAAAGAAAATGTCGTGGCCGATGGACTTAGCCGAATTATCGCAAATCCAGAAGACGAGGTAGCCATTAATTTAAACGAATTGTTTGAGGATGATATAGATACTGTACACAGTGCGGAAACTGACAGTACCGACTTCATCCAAATAACTGAGAGCCCCATTAACATATTTAAAAACCAACTAATCCTGAAAAATGCAGAGAGACAATCCTGCAGTAAGAAAATCGTGTTTCAAAGAAAAATCAGAGAAACAATGAATGTGACGCCAAATAGCGACTTATTGGAACTAATGAGAGAGAAGTTACCACACAAAGGGCTTTTGGTAGTATTTTGTTCTGACAATGATTTATTTTTAAAATTTCAAGACCTTTACATAAGATACTTTGTGAGGAATGAAAATTTTAAAGTTTTAAAATCTAATATATTTTTAGAAGACATTACCGATAAGGGTAAAATCCTTCAGATAATAGAATCTGAACACCTACGGAACAACCACAGGGGAATTAACGAAATTTTTTCAGAAATAAAAAAGAAACACCACTATCCAAATTTACAAAAAACCATTCAGAAATTTATTAACAATTGTGAAATATGTAATAGGGCTAAATATGATAGAAACCCTATCAAACATTCGTTAAATATAACAAAAACCCCCGTCAAACACAATGAAATAGTTCATTTTGACATCTGGTACCCACAGAGGAATGTTATGTTTTTAACCAGCATTGACAAATTGACCAAATACGCTACTGCGCACCCACTGAAAGATAGAACATAGGTATCAATTGTCGACGCAATCAAAACTCGAATTCAATATCTTGGTAAACCAGAAACACTGGTCACGGACAATGAACTGGATACGGTAGCAGTTAGACAATTCCTTCGAGATTACGGAATCAATATTCATTTCACTACAACCTATAGGAAAACAGGAAATTCAGATGCCGAAAGACTCCATCTGACGTTAAATGAGCACATTCGACTATTTAACTCGGATGAACATAATGAAGATAGCTTGGACGAGAAAGTGTCTAAGGCAATAATTGCTTACAATAATACAATCCATTCGACAACAAAAATGAAACCGATCGATTTCATTAACAATTTAATATCACACGAGGACTTAAGACAATTTTCAGAAGGAGAACATAAGCAAAAGACAACCAGAATAAATGCTATAAACACTAAAGAAGGGAACGTGGCTGACAGAGAATTTGAGAATAGGTTTATAATGAATAATAGAGCTAGTAGAGCTCAACCAAAATATAGGAAAGTAGGAAACTATAGAGTAGAAGATAATTTTTTAGTCTCCAATGATAATAAGTTTAAAAAAGCCTATAAAACTCAAGTTAAACGAAAATATGTCTTTCAGGATAACGAAAATGAAAATCACATTGTTAATTCCATTGTTGGTGGCGGTACAGGAACTTCTACAAGTCAACAGGATTGAGGAGAACTCAGGGTACACTATGGTCCAGTTAATGAAAGTAAGAATAAACAACATGACAAATACAATATTACATATATTACACCCCACAGAAATTTTGGATATAATTGACCAAATAGAAAGGAATATTGAAGAAATAGATGTAGATAACAAAGAATTATTAAGGGTAGAAGTTAAAGTTGTAAAAGCAAAAGTTAGAACTCTGATTCCCTCTTACTTAAATAGGAAAAAGAGAGGTTTAATTAACGGAATAGGTAGTATTCACAAATGGCTCTTCGGAGTAATGGACAATGACGACAGAGAGGAAATTTTAGAACATTTAAGAAACGTAGACATTAATAGCCACAATGCCATTCAAACCTTGAATAAACAGATCACCATTAACACACATTTTAAAGAATCTATTGAAACAATACGAAGAGCAGTAGAAAACGACAGAGCTAAAATAGATAAAACTTTCGATGAAATTAAGAAAAGAAATAATGAAATAGTTAGGAGACTTTTGTACACGGACCAAATGCTCAAATTGAAAAGTTTGGAAGTGAAAATTACACAAATTCAAGAAAATATAGCGTCAGCTAGAAACAGTATGATACACCCAGGTGTACTTACACCTGAGGAAATAGAAGAATTCAAAATCGATTATTTTAACTAAAAATTATTAAAATGGGAGTTATGACTTATATGAATAATTCATTAATTATAGCACTAAAAATCCCAACGGACTTTATTACAACAGATTTGAAACAAATAATCCCATTACCAAATGATAAGTATCTGGAAATCGACGAGAATAACGAACGTGTAGTCACAATAAATAACATAACTTACACATACGAAGAAAATCTAACTTTTACCGACCTAAGAAGTAGCGAAAACTGTGTCATATTGAAAAACTGTGAATTGAAGTTTAACAATATAACAAATATCGAAGTCATTGATGACGATTTAATTTTAGTTAAGAATGCGAACAATGTTAAATTAACGCAAAACTGCGATAACAGAGACATTGTAATAGACAAAAATTATTTAATTAACTTTTATAATTGCGAATTAAAAATATTTAGTAAGAATTTCACAAACAAAAAAATCATTATTCACGAAAAATTTATTTACCCAGACAATGATGTGACAAATGTAACTTTTAGAGAAAAAATTAATTTTGAGGCTATTAAAATCAATCAATTTGAAAATATTAAGCAATATCTTATGGTATAAACATAACCTTAATACTAATAATAACTATTGTAATTATAATATATATAATTTACAAAAAATATTGTAACAATAGAGATAAAAACATTGTAAATTTTAAATTAGAAGCTTACCCCACAATCTCTCATTTAACAGACATGGTTAAATCTGAGGGTGGAGGATTAATATGGAACACTAAGTAAATTGTGCTTCTGAAAATTATAAGAATAGCAAAGAAAATGTTTTTTTACAACAAAAGAGAAATAAGCACATATAAAATCAGAAAAATATATTTATTATTATGACTTCAGCAGGGACTGCTGAAACTGAGGGTGGAGTAGACATATAGTCAAATGACTTCACTCTTTTCCAGCCCTGTTTTTTGTTTTTATATCTTATATGTCTCTGTTGAATAAGCAGACATATGAGATACGAACACTTGTGTATGCTTATTTCTTCTTTAGTAACAAACGTGGGAATCTGCTCAGTAAGCAGATTCCATATTTATTAGATTTATAAAAACACAATTAGATTTATAAGAAGACAATGTAAAAATAGTTTTATAAGTTTTTGGTGAAAAATAAAGTTTTAGTTCAGAATTAACAATGAAGTGATCTAGTTGTTTCATTCAGAATCATAACTATATACTGAATACCACCGAACGTGTATTTTTTAAAACGGATTTTTTTTAAATCGAGTGAAAAGCCGTCCTCCATTTTTTATAAAAGAAATTAAAAAATTAACTTTTTTGGTTTTTTAAACCGATTTTTAAAACCAGTCCTCAAACAATATTGAGGATAAACAAATGTAATTCCAATAAATAAAATATACATTTTTTTGTCGCATACTGTTCGGGTATATACTGATGAAGAAATTGATGATTATATAAATGAGTTGTATATAAGAAAAATGAAGCAAAATATTCCGCAGCATATTATTTCAAAACAACTTGAAAAGGAGCGAGATAATAAAACTGAAAAAAAATTGAGCTTAGATTTTTATACTCTTTAAGATTTATGGCATCTGGTTTGGAATCATTAGCTAGTAACCTCAATGATCAAGATTTAATGCAGTTAGAAAATATTTTCCAGATGCTGAGAAGTTTTCTCTTATGAAGGGAAAGGATGTTTTCCTTATGAATATTTAAATTCATTTGAAAAATTAAATGAAAAATGAAAAGAAACTCGCACCAATTGAAGCATTTTATAGTAGGTTATATGATAAAAATATTTAGAAGAAGATTATTTGCTAGCACAAAATATATGGACAAGATTTGATTGTGAGACTATTAGGGATTACATGGAATTGTATTTAAAAACTGACGTGTTATTACTTACATATATATTTGAAAACTTCAGAAAGCTCTGTAAGAAGATTAATAACCTATATCCTCCACATTATTATACCATCACAGGCCTTTTTTGGGATGCAACGTTAAAGTATACACGAATTGAGCTAGAATTATTAACAGATCTAGAAATGTATAATTTTATTAAACGAGAAATTCGTGGTGGTCTTTCACAATGTAGTAAGAGGTATAGTAAGGCGAATCATAAATATCTTAACGATTATGACCCTACAAAACCGTCCAAATACATTTTATATTCAGACGCAAATAATCCTTATGGTTGGGCAATGTCAGAGTCTCTACCATATGGAGGCTTCAGTTGGACAAACGACTTCATTCAACCCAAAAATATTACACATAACTCAGATATTGGTTATATTTATGAAGTCGATTTATCATACCCGTATAGCTGTCATCATTATCATATTGACCTGCCATTCTGTGTGGAAACCAAAATAATTGGTGAGAGTATATATGTATGAAAAATTAATTGCTGATATATCTAACAAAAAGAAATATGTCATAATTTATAAAACATTAGAGCAATGTTTAAACAATGGATTGGTTTTGGAAAAAGTTCACCGAATTCTGAAATTTAATCAAAACCCGTGGTTAAAGACATACATAGATTTAAATACGACACATAGAACAGAAGCTAAGCATCAATTTGAAAAAGATTTCTATAAATTGCTCAATAATGCTGTGTATGGTAAAACCATGGAAAATGTCGATAAGAGAAATGACGTCGGGTTGGTTAGTGAGTGGGGACGTACCAGCCGTAACCGATTGGGTGTAGGTGAACTTAAAGCAAAACCAAATATTCACAGTATTTCAAAGTTTACTGATAAATTATGGGCTGTACAAATGAAAAAAACTTTGACATATTACAATAAACTAATTTATTAAGGCTTTTGTGTACTTGATCTATCAAAATGGAAAATGTATGATTTCCATTATGAGTATATGAAACCTAAATTCGGAGATAATATAAATCTCAATTATATGGACTCTGACTCTTTTATTTACTCAATTAAAACTGATGATTTCTATAATGATATAAGAGGAGATTTAAAAACACTCTTTGACACATCAGCATATTCACAAAATAATCCATTTAACTTTCCTCAATTAGATAAAAAAGTACTTGGAATGATGCAAGATGAAACTGAAGGTAAAGTCATCACTGAATATGTATGCTTAGGACCCATTTTTTATTCTTTCACAGTTGAAGATGATAAAGATGTTAAAAAAGCTAAGGGGGTTAAAAAGCGTGTGGTAGACAATTAGACTATAGATCATTATAAACATGTCTTTTTTAATAAGCAATCAGTAGGGGCGTGTATGTATACGTTCACATCTAATTTATACACAATACTAACAAATAAAGTTAAAAAATTTAAATTTTATTGATAGTAAACGTAAAATAAGAAATGATGAGATTAATACATTTGCATGGCACCATTATCAGTTAGATACTGATAATGGTGATTTATAATTAAATAGGTTAATTAGTGATATTGAGTCACTTAATAATTAGTGTAGAATATTTATATATTACCTTGTAGTATTAAAATTATATATAATACATGTAAATATAATAATAATACATGTAAATATACATAAATAAAACTCAAAAAGTTTATTTAACAAAAAAAAAAAAAAAAATGTTTACATAAATTTAATAAGAAGAAGAAAAGTAAGTATTAGAATGTATTAAAAAAAAGATTATATAACTTTTCGAACAATTCCAGTTAAAGGTGTGTACTCCATCATACGATTGTGTAGGTTTAAACAATAAGCATTTGTATTTTCTGCGACTACTTGTCTCAAACTAAATTTTCACAACGATAGGTCCATTTTTAACAATTTCATTTTGATAACTAACATCAACTACTGCAATTGGAATATTTAAATTTCTCACAGGAAAGAAGAGATTATGCTTCTCTCATATAGTAATTTTGTTGAAACTCAGCATACATATCATACAAAATAGCGTATCGATTCTCCTCAAATTTCAAATTTAAATCACAATATGGATAAGATTCTGAATTTAAATGCACTTTAACATTTTTCAAATCTGAATGTATATATTTATTATCGTTTTCTAATACGAATAAAAGAAATCTTGGCGTTTCTCTATTCACTGATAGCTTAATATTCCAGTTGTGATTTCTGCCTCCGTAAAATGTTGGATTAAAATAACAGTTACAACTGCGAAATGCTATGGGTAATGAAACACCTTCCTTTATAATCTTCATTATTTGTATTTTTCGTGTATCTGATAGGTGAATATGTGGTATTCTCCATGTTATGTTTTTACTCGATAAACTCAATTTTTCATTAGCATCTGTTGGGTAATACGCCTTATCATTATTTGAACTTCGTAAAAGAATAAGTTCATGTTTACTATTTAAAATTATTTTATTGAAATCCTCAGCAAATCCCAATAGTAGTTTATAGCCAATTTACACTACAACGAAATCTTGTACTTTTGGGTTTTATAGTTGTTTTTGTCTAGATTTCCCGTACAAAACAAAATCTACTCCGTGACTAGATTTTGACGAAATCTATTCGAAATCTAGTAGTACTTATTGATGCAACTATGTTTTTCCCCATATAGCACTAAAAACTACTTCCCTGCACAAGAAAAAAATGACATTTTAACAAAAAACAAAACAAAAACAATAATAGCTGCTTGTTAAAATTGTTAAAAAAAAATTAAAAATTTCGTAAAATAGTAAAAAAATGCAAATGACAAATAATATTTATAAAATAAATGAAGTTGAAAGAAAATTTAATGCAAATTTTTAAATGCCTATTTCTTTATATGTAAGTATGTGTTACACAAAAAACTTTCAGTCGGCGGTTTTTGTTGTGGAAACCAAATCTCGCTAATGTCAAACAAGTATAATGTAAACGAACTAGATTTGGAGGAAGATTTCAAATGAAATCTACTAGATTTCAAAGTAATGTAAATGCCCTATTAAGGGGAATATAAAAATTATATTTTCGCATTGACAGGCCTTCAGAAATATTCCACCCTGCATTTCTCATCATATTGCTTTCAAATTCATTTAGTGAGACATAATTCTTAATTGTACTGGATATTCCCAAGTATCGAGTACGATCAATTTCAACACCATTAATCTCATACCGTATTTCATCAAATAAGTATGCAACACAATTATTCCTCAATCTAGTATTTTGTGATGCTTCTTCACCTTTAGTGTTTTTTATGTTTCCTTCTATATATAATTAGCTTTCAGACGGAAGAACATATAATTCTTGATTTTGTAGTGTAATTCGAATTTCATCATTGTTTTTAAAGGAATGAATATAGGGCACATAGCTGTGATAATCTTTTTTTTATTATATTTTCATCAGAATATGGTTTTTCAATGATATTGAGTATATCAGACATTTTTCTTTATTTTTAACTTAAGCAATTTTAAGAAGGCTGCATTTTTTTCGTTAATGATGCTCTCGTATCTTTAATATGATTAGTAGGAATGTCTCTATTAACTTTAATGTGCTTAGTTTTATTGTAAATGACCATTTTCCGCTGGGTCTTAGATGTAATCTAAGTGTTATTTCTTCGCCTCTGAAATTTACTGCACGATTTTCTTTGTCAACAATCCAAATTTTGAGATAATCTATTTTTTTGACGTTTACTGGTAAATAAATTAGGTTATTAGCAATGCCATCTAAATTATACCCTGGTGGTACGTCTAATGCGAACTCGTGTAGAATATGTGCGGGAGAGTTATTCATATATGCTCCTGTTATGATGTTACACTGAATTTGTAAAGCATTCACTTTTAATATAACTATTTACAGGTTTATTTGATATATTTTTCATACCAGCCTTTAAAATTTCTTCACTAAAACCTAACAGTTTACCAATGGATCGTTTTCGATTAAATAAAATTGCATCGTGGGAGGAAGTTATTTCAATTTGTAAAGTATTATTATTAGCTTTAATGAGAATAGATTTATTAAATTTTCTGCTTTATACTGCCCAACTATATAATCAACAATATCTTGTAACTCGTATGATCCAATAGGAATTTCAATTATTTTATCTCCTATATGAAATAAATTATTATCATAATCTACATTAGGAATAGAGTTATATGAATGAAAATCAACTAGAGAACATTCATAGTCATCTTTTAGATCTATTGGTGGGAAATAATTTGCCTTTAGGATTGATAAATTTCCACTTAAAGCTAAAGTAATTGACATCCTGAATGGTAAATTGTAAATGAAATGAAAATGCTTGAGTTTTTAGTTTTATAAAATTTATACATTTATTAGAAAAAAACTTTTTTTTATTTGTTTTCTTATAATATTTCGTTTTTACTTATCCAAGAATTATGTTGGTTTGGAAAACCTAACCATTTAACATACGCTTTATCACCTTTTTCCTTTAAAATTTTTTCCACCAGAAATGTATTAGGATAACCTGTACGACGTATTTCTTCCTTGTAAAATGCGCCTTTAATAGGATATCCTTGATAGCCTTCAAGTAAAAATGTGATTAGGTAGGTGTTCTGTATCGTTTTTATGTTAAATATTTCTGTAGTCCAGTTCGGTGTATAACCTTTTTCAAATATATGTTTATATTTACTTATGCGAACATAGTCCCCAACCTTAAACCGTGATGATTTAATAATTAATTTATTATACAAAACAAGTAAAAAATTTTGTTTTAAAAGTTTATTAAAAACGATATGTTTAAATTATATTAAAAAAAACTCAACAATAAGGTAAAATAAAATTTAAGATCAGTTCCATATAAATTAAAATAAATGTATCTTTTTAATAACGTTTTGGCTATAAAAATAATTTTATTTATTTTTAATGTTTTTTTTTTATTTGAAACAATTTATTTGTCTACATCATATTAAATTGTTTGACCAATTTTTCGACCAAAAACAATACATATGCAATTGTTAACAAAATTTTGGAAGAAGGAATATGCTTCACTAATTTTAAAATTAAGTTATGAATTTTAGTCGAACTGTTTGGTTTTTAATCTAAAGATAAATATATAATTATTCTGGTTTAAGTTGATTATAGTTTATTTTTTTTTATTTAAATTATTTTTATTTAGAAAGGAATTTTAAAGCTTATAACAATGGAAAGACAAAAATAACACAAATACAAATATTTTTTTCTAGTTCTTGTTTTGCAACGATATGTAAAAGTTCTAAGTCCAAAAATGCTAAAGATAACGCGCGAAAATTTCAAAAAAAAATTGTTAATATTTGTTAATAGTCAACATTGAAATAAATAAAATAATTTTATAGTATATTTTATTTTTTGCAATTGTATAAAATATATAATAGAAAAGGTGATAAGTCACAAAAAGCTATGCAAAACATTAATGTATTATTTTTAGTTGGTTTGCAAGCCAAATATATTCAGAACTAAAGAACTTAGAAAGTTTTTTTTCTTTCCTATAAAATTTATACATTGGACTACATCCTTTTCGACTGAAGGTAATGATATATCCCTTAAATGCATGATTTTTTCTTTTTTTATTTTAATTTAAATACTGATTTATATCACCCACTGCATTGAAATGCCAACTGAATATAAAACAAAGCAACTAAAAACAAAGTACCGTCCTTTTTTATTCATAATGCTTGTGTGTGCTTAGGAGCTTTTATGAATGGACACACATCGGAACAAAAAGAAAATTAGATAGAACTGGTATGTAGACAATTGCCAACAGTATGCATTTAAGGGATATACTTATATAGGTACATTATTTTAAAAAAAAAATTAAGGACTCACCATTGTTTCACTCATTTTTATGTATTTTTGTATACCAAAGATCTTTTCTTATAAATGCACTTGAAATTTGACAGTTATATAATTCTTCTTTGGTGAACTTTTTCTAGACCAATACATATATTCATATGTATATATGGGAAGGTAGAATCATGATGAAATAAACAGGTGGCATTACTACGCCAGATGACGATTTTTTGCTCTTGCATTGTTTGTCTAGCCTTATGTAAAATTTTTGTTTATGTTTACAAAAAGTCCACGTTTTGTGCTGTGATTATTGTATTGTATTAAAGTTTTTGATTATTTTAATTAAAATTAAATAAGATAGTAACCATTGTGAAATAAAAATTGGCTAAAAATTAATTTATTTCATTGCGTTCGGCGGCAAAATTTGATTTTAGTTGAATATAATTTTGGACGTATACGAAGACTTATTTTTCATTTTTGTTGTAATGTTGTATTTGTTGCCGTAGCGCTGCCACCTACTTATTCCACCATGGGTAGAATGGCAATGCATATAAAATTCAATTTCAAAGCCTACTATGATGAAAATATGATACGAAAAACGGTTATATTCAAATGTATATAATAAATAATTATCATAACACAAATAAAAATATTGCATATACCAAGGCTTATTAATAATTCAACCACTCGCATTTTCAACCCAAACGTTTATTTTTCGGATATAGATGGCACTTGTTAGTATTGAATGTAGAATAATATGTATTTAAATACAGTAAACTAGATGTTTCATTGGAAATATATAATAAATAACTATTAGGATAAATACTTGGATACTTATTGAAAATTTGATAAGAGATTCTATAAAAAACAAAAAAAAAACTTGATGGGATTTCCAAAAAATTCGGAAATTCGTGTATTATCGAAATAAGCAAAACATATTTTTATAATTAAGTTTCCTTTCCCCCCCCCCCCCTGAATCCGCGCCTGGTTATCATATATTTGTATCCGTTGTTTATAATGGAATAGTTACCCATTTCTACTAAATCTGCTTGCCAAATATCGTCAATTCCCTTTGTTATTAATTTCCGTCTTAAGAAATTCTTCCGCGCTTGGGAATGTAGTTCATTTATATTCGTTCTTGTTTCCATTATGTTGTTGTTGTTGTGATGAAAGCGTAATTATTACACTATATGTGTCAGAAATTTTTTATTCAAATCTTTTATTTCATTTTTAACAATTAAAACTTCTTTGTTTATACCATTTTTTAATTGTTCTTGCATATGGGTCATTTGTGTATTCACATAATTTTTGTTTACACAATCTGCCCCATTCATTGGAGGTGACAAATTTAAAATTCTTTTATTCTCTATATCAATATTATTTACGTTGAGTGTAATACCGAATTTTTTTGAGATGTTGTTTCTTGTTATATCTCATATATATTTTTGATTATAGTAATGATCAAATTTGTCAACAGTCATAATTTTTTTATTTATTTAAAAAGCTATTCAATTATATTTGCTTCCCTTAGTTCTTCGATTATAGATATTATTTCATTAGAATGATTACATTATGCTAGTTGAAAATACAGACAAGCCGGGCACATGGTGTTTTAACATAATTCGGGTACGCTGAATCCAGTGGTGTCCCCGGTTTTTTAAGATTGGCTCTGGTTTTCGAGATATACCGTTATTTCGAAAATGGAGGAGGTTGCAAAACATATATTCGCGTAACTCAAAAACCGTTTTGTTTATTGAAATTACTAAAAAACCCGAAATTCCGCAATAAAAATTCATTTAAGAAAAATAAAACTTTTTTTCTAATATGAGTAGTCGTTATTGAAACATAATTTTTTTTTTTTTTTTTGGAAAAAAATTAATTTTTGTATCATAATTTCGAAATTTCAAAAATACAGCTATGCTTCTAATGCAGACCTATCAAAAACGAAGCTGCAAACATAACAAGCCATAAATGATTAAAATCTGTTAGCAACTTTTGATTTTATTCACAAAAGTCGAAAAATTTTAATTAATTTAAGAATTTCATAGAACGCAATATTTGTGTGGGTCTTGTATCTAATCAGTTATTTTCAAATATCTAAGATGGAGGCGTGTAAAAAGTTTAGCTACTTTTGTTATGTTTGTGGGAAATATAAAAATGTGCCAAGTCGCCGTTAAATCACTATTGAAACAAGTACCTTGTATGAATCATATTTTTCTTTAAGTGTTATATATGGTAAGAGTTGGACACCATGCGCAGATTTAAAAGTGGTAGCTCTTTTAAGAGGCATGCAATTGGGCTCTACTAAAAATATATGTTTCATGTGCTTATGGAATACGCGTTTCGATGGCGACCAGTACAATACACGGGAATGGGCTTTGCGTGAGGAAAGCAGATTGCATAGAAATAATGTTATTGAATTACCACTTGTGCAGATGGAAAAGATTTTGCTTCCTCCACTCCACATCAAACTGGGTATTGTAAGCAATTTTATAAAAGCATTGAGCCCAGATGGTGTTGCTTTTACCGAATTGCGCCGATTTTCCACGATTAAGCGGCATGGAAGTAAAACAAGGTATGAACTCTAACTACTTTATTTAATTATATTTATATTTCTTATCATAATGTTTTTATTTTACAGAAATTCTTAATGGACGGGCATTCGTCGTCTTATGAAGGACCATCAATTTGAGGTAGCAATGAATGATATCGAGCTATTGGCCTGGAATTGTGTGAAATCAGTAATAGAAAATGTATTAGGAAATCATCGGTCTGAAAACTGGCGAATTTTAATCAAAAATATGCTAACCGCATTTAAAAACTTAAACGTTAGAATGTCATTGAAAATACATTTTTTGCATTACCATGCCGAAAAATTTAATGAACAATCACAAGCCGAGTCTGATGAACATGGCGAGAGACTTCACCAAGTAACAGCCAGGCTCGAGCACTGGTATAGCGGCAAACAACTTGATTCGCTATTAGGGAATATTTGTTGGAATCTGCAGGAGGAAGAAGAATAAATTTCTAAATAAAAACTTTAGCTTTAACTAATTAACAACAAAAATAAATGTTTTAAAATTTTTAAGTTTTGTTATTATAAAAAATAAAAAAAAATTTTAATTTTTTCTGAAAAAATCAAAAGTTGTAGACAGACTTTTATCACTTATAGCTTATTTTGTTTGGAACTTTGTTTTTTATACGCGTAGATTTTGCACCTGCAGCGCCTGAGATACCCCTAGACGGGCCAAATGTATGACCAGCGCAACTTTATTTTTCATTCCCATCATTTGTTTCTAAGGCCTAGGATTCACTCCTAGGGGGATAAAATGTATACCCGACCTTAAATGTTTTTTATTCTTAACATTTTCTTAAAACATAGTAGCCATATATCTCCACCCCTTAGGGGGGATCCCATAAAAATATGGCCGTTAAATGAAATTCTTAAATTTGGCCCCTGCAGCGCCTAGGATGCCCCTAGTGGGGTTGGTCAAATGTATGACCAACCCCACTTTATTTTTCATCCCAATCATTTATTTCTAACATACCCACCCGCTATCTCCATTCCTTAAGGGGGCTTCCATACAAAATGTTCCATGCAGACTAGAAATATATTGAAGAAAAAGTCCCATAAATGCCCAGGAGTCGCCCCTAGGGGGATAAAATGTATGACTGACCTCCATTAGTTTTTTATTCTTAACATTTTCTCAAATTATACTTTCCCTTTATCCCATCCCTTAGGGGGGCTCCCATACAAATATTGCGTTTTATGAAATTCTTAAATTAATTAAAATTTGTCGATTTTGTGAATTAAATCAAAAGTTGCAAACAGATTTTAATCATTTATGGCTTGTTTTGTTTGAAATTTTGTTTCTTATACGTCTGCAAAAAATTAGAAGCATAGCTGGATTTTCCAATTTTTTTAAAAAAATTATTTTTTTTTCCAAAAAAAAAAAATTATGTTTCTAAAAGGACTGCGGATATTAGAAAGAAGTTTTACTTTTCTTAAAGGAAATTTTATTGCGTTTTTGATTTACGCGAACATATGTTGTGCAACCTCCTTCATTTTCGAAATAACGGTATATCTCGAAAACCAGAGCCAATCTTAAAAAACCGCGGGCACCACTGGATTCAACGTACCCGAATTATGTTAAAACGTCAGGTGCCCAGCTTGTCACGAAAAAAAGTGTCAATTTCTTGCACAGTGTTATTGTTACCAGCATGTTGTGATGCTATTAACAGCCTCAATCGGTCTACAATTTCATTAGGAATATCCCAGTATATATAGTTTGGTTTATTAAAATTAACCTCCATTAAACCCTTGCCAACGTGAGTAGTTGTAGTAAACAATTTATTTATTATGTTTATATATTTATAACCTCTGTTTCGATGTGCGTTTGTATCAAGTAAAATATGTTGATATATTGCTAACAATGACGAATCAAATCGTTTTGGATTTTTATGAAAAAGCAATGAGTATAACCCTGGGGTTAGTGCCCAAGATTTTTGACCTATTATTGTTTTATCATCACTAAGCTTTAAAATATAATTTCCAAATTTCCAGTCTCCATTTTCCATTTTATGAGGTCCAAATATAGTGTCAAACTTTTTATTTCCATTAAGGGTTGATGAATCAAACTCCCAATCGGATGATTGAGAATAAAATTGTTCATTTTTCGATTTATCATTTACTTCATCTTCACTATAACTGTTATAGTCTTCTGCTTCTTCTTCTTCTTTAACCCTTTTTATTTTATTAGGTGCTGAATTAATGTTTTTCTCGTTCAATAATTTTTTCTTAGGAGTGCTGGTGAATATAGTATTATTTTCCGTTTTTATTTTAGTATTGTGCTTACATTTATGTTTTTCGTCTGTGGGTATTGTTAGATTTGACGAATCTTAATTTGACTAGTTTCTTTAGAGGTTCTGTTAAAGGTTTAAATGTTCTTTCTAAATGATTTAATGTTTCCTTCCAATTTTCCAAGTCTTATGCTTTGAAATTTTTTATTTAAATTTTTTTGGATTTCACCAACTCTTTTAACATATTTTCTTCCATGATTATAACTTTAAACTAGTGTCGTCACCAACTTTAGATCCTGGAATAACTCGTAGTATACTTTTAACAGATTCCTAAAACAGCTAAACAGCTTCTTAAAGCAGCTTAACAGCTTTTTTTATAACAACTAAACAGCTTCTTAAAACAGCTATACAGCTTCTTAAAACAGCTAAACAGCTTCTAAGAACAGCCAAACAGCTTCTTAAAACAGCTGAACAGATTTTTTTTAACAGCTAAACAGCTTCTTAAAACAGCTTAACAGCTTCTTAAAACAGCTGAACAGCTTTGTGGAATAATTTTGACAGTTTTCCATGTAGAAAAAAACGTATTTAATATTAATAGGTATACGTCTGATGTAGTTAGTAGTATTTATATGGCTAAATCTGAATGAATAGATCAAAGCCTTTTTTATAACGCCCTTGCTTCATTTCATCATCTTTGCTTATTATAAGAAATCCATATTTATCCTTCCAACATTCTCCGCAAATGTAACGAAACATATTTAAACTCATGTCACTGTCAACATGATCATTGTAGATGTGCTTTAAATTTAATTCATCTTGCTTGAATAAAAAAGTCATATTTGCATTATCACTTACTAAATGTTTTGGAATAAGTATAAGTCTGACATAAATAAAAAGAATCAATATCCTTATGTCTCCCCATACAGCAATATAATCTTATATTATTTTGTTTTTCACAAGCAACATCGTCAAATATCATAATAGAATTTACTTTAGCTTTTTCGGGTGGTATAACATGTTCATTATCTGAAAATGTATAAAGTCTCATACCTTTTACTGATGAAATTAATCTTGACAGATATTTATATTTCAGTTGATTTAATGATTTTGAGTATATATAAGTATTTTTAAATTTTAAACCATTCGGACTTTCAATTAAACTAAGCATTACATTTGTTTTGCCACAGTTGGAGGGGCCAACTATTAGTGCTCTGATAGAATAAGTTAAAAGGCAGCTATGTTTCAAAACATTTCTGTTTTCCGTTAAATCCAAGTTTCTCACTGAAATATTCGATTGTTGTTTTACCAAACGCATCTTTATAACTGAAAGCATACGTTTGCTTAATATTGCGTTTTATTTATTTTCGAATTTTTTTTTATTTTTATTTTCAGAAAACTAATTTATATAAATGATTGTGTAGAAAAATAAAAAATTTAGTAGAAAACATTTCGTTCTTGGAAAAGGACTTGTAAATCGCTTAATTAATTCACTACCACTTAAACTTCATTTACCGGGTTATCAATTTTGTGGACCAGGAACTAAATTGGAAAAAAGATTACAAAGGGGTGACACAGGTATCAATCCTTTGGATGCAGCTTGCAAAATTCATATATTGCTTATTCCCAGAACACTGAAAAAGAAAAAGTGTAGACGAAATATTTTTAAGAATGCCGTCAAATCAGCAACCTATATTTTAAAAACGGAAAAACCAAATGCCATCAAAACCGCTATTAAAACTGCACGAAAAGCTATCCAACATTCATTTCTTGGAAAAAAATCTATAGTAAAAATTCCTAGAATTATCAACATACCTAAACTTGGCGGTTTTCTACCACTTGTCCCTATTCTAACAGCACTTGGAGCATTGGGAGCAATAGATACTGGTGGGTCAGCAATCACTTGAACTTCATTTACCGGGTTATCAATTTTGTGGACCGGAACTAAATTGGAAAAAAGATTACAAAGGGGTGTCTCAGGTATCAATCCTTTGGATGCAGCTTGCAAAATTCATATATTGCTTATTCCCAGAACACTGATATTCATAAACGACATTACGCAGATAAAGAACTAGCAGAAAAAGTTTGGAGTAGAGTTAAAGCTAAAGATAGCACATTTGGAGAAAAACTCAACGCATACCTTGTCACTAACGCAATGAAGTCAAAAGTTAAATTGGGCTTGGGAGTAAAAACTGGCAACCAAAAGAAAAAGTGTAGACGAAATATTTTTAAGAATGCCGTCAAATCACCAACCTATATTTTAAAAAAGGAAACACCAAATGACATCAAAACCGCTATTAAAACTGCATGAAAAGCTATCCAACATTCATTTCTTGGAAAAAAATCTATAGTAAAAATTCCTAGAATTATCAACATACCTAAACTTGTCGGTTTTCTACCACTTGTCCCTATTCTAATAGCACTTGGAGCATTGGGAGCAATGGCTTCTGGTGGGTCATCAATCGGTAAAACTATTACTTTAGCTAAAAATGGTAGACAACAGCTTGAAGAAAGTAAGCGTCATAACAAAACATTAGAGGCAATAGCTATGGGTAAAGGTCTATATCTTAAGCCTTATGAATATTTTATACCTCATCAAAAAACTATTAAAGCAGCTACATAATAGACCGCTAACAGGTTTGGACTTGCGAACATTTGGGAAGAAGTATATTCCTTATTTAAGAGGAGTATATATGAGGGATAAACTTCCTAAAAGTCCACAACAAATAGAGAATGGAATTATAAACTTTTACTCAAATAGAGGATATGGAACACATTGGGTAGCATTTTATAAAAATAATGATAATGTAGAATACTTTGATAGTTTTGGTTATCTCCAACCACTTATAGAAGTTTTAAGATTTTTTTTTTTTCTTTCATTATTTATTTATTGAATCTTCATATGTATATTAAATATGAACTAACAATAATTAATCAAATCTTATCCTAATATTTGCTTTATGTCCTGCCAGTGCCAAACACAAAAGATTTAGTCATCACGGTTTCTGTTTACATATATAGGTGTTTATCGCTCATCTGATTGGGTGAGTGCTGCAGTGTCTCTTCTTCTTAAGCGAGTGTGGCCGCCATAATTTAAAATATTTCTAGCTAATGGATTTGGGTGCAGTTCCAGCCTTTTTAAATATTTTACTGCATATTTCGTTATCATAGTTTTTACTAATGGCACATTGAGATCCTTGTGGATATTTGAGTTTTTGACGTACCAGGGAGCGGCTGTGATTATTCGAAGAAGTTTATTTTGGCGCCTTTGAATTTTTTCGATGTTAGAAGCCGAGGCAGTGCCCCATAACTGAATACCGTAGCACCAAATTGGCTTTAAGATAGAGTTGTAGAGTAGAAGTTTGCAATCGAGACTAAGAACAGAATTTCTTCCAATGAGCCAATTAATTTGAATTGCTTTTAGTTTCATTTGAGTTAACTTCGCTTCTATATGCCATTTCCACGTTAAACGCCGATCTAGATGTATACCGAGGTATTTTACATGCGAGTGTTGGGGTATTATTTGATTATTTATTTTAATAGGGGGGCATGTTTCCCGACGCAATGTGAATGTTATATGTGCGCATTTTTGCTCATTGATCTTTATCCTCCATTTTTTTAACCACCTTTCTAGTTCAAATATATGATCCTGTAGATAACGAGATGCTTCTTGACAGTTTGCGTGTACGCTTAGAAAAGCTGTGTCGTCCGCAAATGTTGAGGTATGGGTGTAGCTGTTTGTTGGCAAGTCCGAAGTATAAATTAAGTATAATAGAGGGCCCAGGATGCTGCCTTGTGGGACTCCAGCGCTAATTGGCTGTGGAGGACTTAAAAATTCGCCTTCTTTTATAATAAATTGACGACCGACTAAGTAGCTTTGTAACAGCTTGTGTATATTTGCTGGTAAGTTTTGCTGCAATTTCAGTAGTAAACCTTCATGCCAGACTTTATCAAAAGCTTGAGACACATCGATGAAGAGTGCTGAGCAATATTTTTTTTCTTCAAAGGCTTTTCTTATGACATTTACTATTCGATGAGTTTGTTCAATTGTGCTGTGTTTTCTTCTAAAACCGAATTGATGATTGGGAATACATCTGTTACCATTTAAAATCGGCGTTAATTTAGACACTAGAAGTTTCTCAAAAAGCTTTGATAAATTAGACAATAAGCTTATAGGTCTATATGACTCAACTTTTGTGGGATCCTTTCCTGGTTTAGGTATCATGGTAACTAAGGATACTTTCCACTCTTGTGGGTAGTATTCAAGGCGTAAAATAGCATTAAAAATTAGTAGAATAATTTTCTTTGCTATGCTGGGTAGCTCCAAAAGCATTTTGTTACTGATCTTATCAAAACCAGGGGCTTTCTTGGGGTTTAAATCATGAATAGCCTTCTCGATTTCTCTTACTTCAAACCTTAGTGGAACAGCTGATCTAACAGCAACAGGTGGTAACTCGACCGCAGTATCGAAAGATGTATGAGGGGTAAATACGGTTTTCAAATGATTAACGAAAATATTACCTTTTTCTATGTCATTTCGTGCCCAACGTCCATTTAAGTTTCTTAATGGTGGTTTAGTGATAACTGGTCTTTTAAGATTTCTAGCTGCACGCCATAATGAGTAATCAGATTGAGGAGTTGCATCAAGTTCCTTAAGATATTTTTCCAGAGAAGCCGTTTTTTGAGACTGCAGTAAGTTTCTTAGCCTTTTTGTGCACTCTTTTAGTAAATTTTTAAGTTGAGGGGATCTGTGCAATTGCCACTCTCTTCGAACTCTCCTTTTTTCAGTCAAGAGACGCTCGACATCAGTAGAATATATTTTACTATTTTTGATATTTTTGCGGGCTATGCTAGAATGTTGAACAGCTAGTTTGAGATAATTGTCAAAATTTACAATAGAAAGATTCACATTCTCCGGTGTTCTAAGCGGAATATTTTCAGTGCAGTGGGTACTGAGATATTTTTTATATTTTAACCAATTTATTTGTGTGGCTGACGTCACTAAGTAACCAGACGGTGATACAATTCTATAAGGGTTTGATATGGTAAGAATTGTAGGTGTGTGATCAGAAGATAATTCTAAAGAAGCTTCAACGTGAATCGTTTCTGCGGGGATGTTTTTAACCACGCCAAAATCGATGACATCTGGAATTTTTTGCTGATCAGTAGGCCAATAAGTTGGTTGTCCACTCGCGACCACATTTAAATCCATTTTAGACATTGTATTATACAAAACACGACCCTTTGGTGTAATGAGCCGTGAACCCCAGAAGGTATGTTTAGCGTTGTAATCGCCAGCGGCTAGGAAACAGGGTCCTAATGATTTAAAATATTTATAATATTGGCTTTCTGATATTGAAAATCTAGGTGGAGAGTATAAAGATGAAAGTACAACGTTTCGATTTAGCTCTTCAACACAAATATTCGTTGCTTGCAGATAATCTTCACGATGATCACACATTAAGTAGTGTTTGATTCGGGTTTTTATCAAAATAGCAGAACCTCCACAAGCTCTATCTCGAGGGTCCTTGGTATCATATAATATATAACCATTAATTTTAAACGAATTTCTTGAGGTCAAATGAGTTTCAGAAACCATCATTACATCAATTTGTTTACTTTTAAGAAAATATTCTAGTTCATTTTTATGTTGGCGAATGCCGTTTGCGTTCCAAAAACAAATTTTTAAACAATTCATGGCTTGTTAAGTACAGCTTGCAATAACATCGATTGCATTCTTAACATTTCCTGCATCATATTACCCATTGTATTCGTAAAGTTTGTTACTGTTTGTACTAGTGTTTCCATGGTTTTTTCTAGACGACTTAAATTAGAAACTGGGGTCTCATCATTATTTGGCAAATCACCTTGCATTGGCATATGGTTTGATTTTAGGACGTTAGCGTAGGATGTTCTGTTATTACTAGGCTGCGGTACATGAATGTCATTAGTATTATTTTGATGTGTTTCCTGAATTTGAGGTGGATTAGGTTTCGGTCCAACCGAGCGCTTGACGATAGAGTATACAGGGCATCCTCTATAGTTGGCAGTGTGATTACCACCACAGTTGCTGCATTTTTTTACATTGGGGTCGTTTTTAGACTTATCGCAGAGAGCTGTACCATGCAATTCTCCACATACAACGCAAACAGGTGTTAAATGGCAGTATGCCTTAGTGTGACCAAATTCTTGGCAGTTTAAACATTGCACGGGACCGTTCCTTTTATGCGGCTCCTCTATCGTTATTTTCCTATACAGGATATATCTCAGACTGTAAATGGGATGAGTTTCATTTTTTTTAAGCTTAACGTCGCCGGGTTCTAACTCCACACGAAATAGTGGCTGGGGATTTTTTTCTCTATTTTTAATATTAACTACATTTTTAATTTTAAAGCCCTTCTCTTCTAAAAACGTTTTTATTTCACCTGGGTCTACGCATGAATCAATGCCCTTTATCACTACCTGAAGACCTTTACTGCTCTTCAGTTGGTATGTATAAAAGTTTTTTTTTAGTGCTTCTAATTTAGTTATTACTTTACGAAAATCATCTTCACGATTAACTTGTATTTTAGTTTCATTTATACTACCACGTTTTATTGCAGCTACATAAAAAGAATTTTCACCTATTACCGAGATCAAATTCTTTATTAAATCACTTGAGTTTTGCTCTCTAAGATATATCGGGGGTGGCTTAGAAGATTTTGTAACGTTTTGTGCTTCCGAGGATTCCTCTTCCAAAATTGCAAACCGATTTTGAGAACTTATTCTATCAGCTGTACCCTCTTTTAAAACTTTTGGGACAGAAGCAACTGCAGAAGAAGTTGGGCTGCGACCCCGTTTTAGCACTGTTATGTACCTATCCATTCCAACTTGTACTTGAGGCTTTTGACCGCTTTTCACCTGTGATACTGAGTTTTCCATCATGCCTGATTTGGGGGTAATCTTTTCATCACTTGTTAAAATCGTTTCTGCCACTGAGGCACCGCTTGCAGGTTTTATATTTTTTATTGTATTCGAATCAACCGTATTATTAGACACCGAAGGTGATACAGAGTTTTCTATTGTGCCTGATTGAGGGTTAATATTTTTATCACTTATTAAAATTGTTTTTGCCGTTGAGGCAATGCTTGAAGGTTTTATATTTGTTAGTGTATCAACCGTATTATTAAAAACAGATGGTGAGAGGGATCGCGTACGAGTAATAGGTTTAACTGTTAGGTATTTGCTATCATCGACTCTTTTTTTTATTTCTGCATTTGTTTCGTTAACACTCACTGTGATATATGCATTTCTATCATTATGCTTAATTGTTTTTGCACTGTTTGCACTCATAAGAGTTTTTTTTTTTTTTTTTACTGTTTACAGTTGTGCTCTTCTTATTTGTTATTGTTTATCAACACCGAGAATAAAAAGTGTGTATGTTTATGTATGTATGTACATACATGTATTTTTTTCTTTTCTTTTATTTACTTTTTTTTTTTTTATACTTTATTTGTTCACGTAAAAAAATAAACCGTATGCCGAGCTTATAAAACACGTCTATCTTCAACGAGCGCGACAGACAGAATGAAGTTTTAAGATACTTGGGTAAAAACATTAAATATAACTATTTAAGATATCAAAATTTTAATACTTTTATTTGTGGTCATTTATGTTTAAAATTTTTAATAAATTTCAAAATAAAGAATTAACCAAAAACCCTCAAATATTTGTTTTTTTGTTTTTTATATTTTATTATTTTTGTTTGTTTTATTTATTATCCATTCTTAATAATAATCTATAGATTTTTACATCTGTTTTAATCTTATTTTGCATTTTTTTCCAAACTCATAACAAAGTCTGGTTAAATCAATTTCTATATCTCTTTCATTTATACCTTTAATTCCACAATATTGTAAATATGTTTTATTTAAAATAGAGCAATTTGGAATATTATGTTCATAATAAAAATATAAAATTTGCTTGCGAAGAATTGTATTCCAGCAAGCAAAAATGTCGTCAAGAATATTCCGATTTGGGTTAGCGATTTCCAGTCTCAGGATTAATTTTAATTATATGAGTAATAACAATGAAACAACAAAAAAAAAATAAATGATACTCATGCTAGTGAAAGCAATGTGGAAATAAATACAAGAACAGAAAACAATGCAAGCGTTACCATTGACACCATAAACTCGAACATAGACGCAATGGAAAACAAACAAGAAAAAATTTGTCAAAAACCACAAGTGCAAGTTGGTATGGACAGGTATGTAACAGTGCTTAAACGTGGTCGCAGCCCTGCCTCTTCAGCTGTAGCCTCGGCCTCGGCCTCGAAAGTTCCATCTTTTGATAGAATAAATTTACAAAATCGTTTTGCAATTCTAGAGGATGAATCTTCTGAAGCACCTAACGTCATAAAAACGTCAAAGCCACCCCCGATATATCTTAGAAAGCAAAACTCAAGTGAGCTAATAAAAAGTTTAATCTCGGTGATAGGTGAAAATTCGTTTTACGTAGCTGCAATCAATGGGGTAATATAAACGAAACAAAAATACAGGTTAATCACGAGAATGATTTTCGTAAAATAATCAATAAGTTTGAAGCACTTAAAAAAAGCTTCTATACATACCAACTGAAAAGCAGCCAAGGTCTTCAGGTTGTGATAAAGGGCATTGACTCATGCGTGGACCCAGACGAAATAAAAACATTTTTAGAAGAAAAGGGCTTCAAAATAAAAATGTTACAAATATTAAAATTAGGGGAAAAAAATACCCAACCGCTATTTCGGGTGGAGTTAGAGCCCGGCGAAGCTAAAAAAAAAAATGAAATGCATCCCATTTACAGTTTAAAATACATCATGTACAAAAAAATCACGATGAAGGAGCCGCACAAAAGAAATGGGCCCGTTCAGTGTTTAAACTGCCAAGAATTTGGTCATATAGGGCATACTGCCATTTACCCCCTGTTTGCGTCGTATGTGGAGAATTACATGGTACCGTCCGGGGCGATAAGTCCAAAAATGACCCTAATGTAAAAAAATGTAGCAACTGTGGCGGTAATCACACTGCCAACTATAGAGGATGCCCGGTATATTCGATTGTCAAGCCTTCTGTTGGACAGAAACTTAATCCCCCTCAAACGCAGGCAACTAATCAAGGAAACACGTACGGCGTCCAGCTATCTCAGCCAAATAATAACAGAACCTCGTACGCTAATGTATTAAAATGTAATCCTATGCCACTGCAAGGTGATTTAGCAAATAATGACGAAATTCCCATTTCTAATTTAACTCGGCTAGAAAAAACTATGGAAACATTAGTGCAAACAGTTAACAATTTTACTAACACAATGCAAGAAATGTTAAGAATGCAATCGATGTTATTGCAAGCTGTACTAAACAAGCCATGAACTGTTTAAAAATTTGCTTTTGGAACGCAAACGGCATCCGCCAACTCAAAAATGAACTAGAATACTTCCTTAAAAATAAACAAATTGATGTTATGATGGTTTCTGAAACTCATCTGACCTCAAGAAATACGTTTAAAATCAATGGTTATATATTATATGACACCAAGGACCCTCGAGACAGAGCTTGTGGCGGTTCTGCCATTTTGATAAAGAACAGAGTAAAACACTACTTAATGAGTGATCATCGTGAAGATTATCTCCAAGCAACAAACATTTGCGTTGAGGAATTAAATCGAAACATAGTAATTTCATCATTATACTCCCCACCTAGATTTTCTATATCAGAAAGCCAATATAATAAATATTTCAAATCATTAGGACCCTGCTTCCTGGCTGCTGGCGATTATAACGCTAAACACACTTTCTGGGGGTCACGACTTATTACACCTAAGGGTCGTGTTTGGTTTAACACAATTTGTAAAATAGATCTAAATGTGGTCGCGAGCGGACAACCAACATATTGGCCTACTGATCAGCAAAAAGTTCCAGATGTCATCGATTTTGGAGTGGTTAAAAACATCCCCGCAGAAACGATTTATGTTGAAGCTTCCTTAGAATTATCTTCTGATCACACACCTACAATTCTTACTATAACAAATCCTAATAGAATTGTATCTCCGTCTGATAACTTAGTGACGGCAGCCACTCATATAAATTGGTTAAAATATAAAAAATATCTCAGTACCCACTGCACTAAAAATATTCCGCTTAGTACACCGGAGAATGTGGATATTTCTATTGTAAATTTTGACAGTTATCTGAAACTAGCTGTACGACATTCTAGTATAACCCTCAAAAAAACCAAAAATAGTAAAATATATTTTGCAGATGTCGAGCGTCTCTTGACTGAAAAAAGGAGAGCTCGAAGAGAATGGCAATTGCATAGATCCCCTCAACTTAAGAATTTACTAAAAGAGTGCACAAAAAGGTTAACAAAGTTATTGCAGTCTCAGAAAACGGCTTCCCTGGAAAAATATCTTAAGGAACTTGATGCAACTTCTCAATCAGACTACTCATTATGGCGTGCAGCTAGAAATCTTAATAGACCAGTTATCACTAAACCACCATTAAGAAACTTAAATGGAAGTTGGGCACGAAATTATGAAGAAAAAGGAAATCTTTTTGTTAATCATTTGAACAACGTATTTACCCCGCATACATCTCCCGATATTGTAGTCGAGTTGCCACCTGTTGCTGTTAGAGCTGATGTTCCACTTAGATTTGAAATAAAAGAAATCGAAAAGGCTATTCATGATTTAAACCCCAAGAAAGCCCCTGGGTTTGATAAGATCAGCAACAAAATGCTTTTAGAGCTACCCAGCATAGCAATGAAAATTATTCTCTTGATTTTTAATTCTATTTTACGCCTTGAATACTACCCACAAGAATGGAAAGTATCCTTAGTTACAATGATACCTAAGCCAGGGAAGGATCCTACAAAATTTGAGTCATATAGACCTATAAGCTTATTGTCTAATATATCAAAGCTGTTTGAGAAGCTGTTTGTGTTAAAATTACCCCCAATTTTAAATGTAAATAGATGAATTCCTAACCATCAATTCGGCTTTAGAAGAGAACATAGCACTATTGAACAAACCCATCGTATAGAAACGCCATAAGAAAAGCCTTTGAAGGAAAAAAATATTGTTCCGCCCTCTTCATCGATGTTTCTCAAGCTTTTGATGAAGTCTGGCATGAAGGCTTATTACATAAATTGAAGATAAACTTACCAGTAAGCACACACGAGCTGTTAGAAATCGACTTAGTCGGTCGAAGGTTTATTATTAAAGAATGCGATTTTATAAGTTCTCCTCAGCCAATTGACGCTGGAGTACCTCAGGGAAGCATCATGGGCCCACTGTTATACCTTATATATACCTCAGACATGCCAACAAACAACCACACCCTTACTTCAACATTTGCTGATGATACAGCTTTTTTAAGCGTACACGAAAACTGTCATGAAGCATCCCGTTACTTGCAGGATCATATATTTGAACTGGAAAAGTGGTTAAAACAATGGAGGATAAAGGTCAATGAGCAAAAATGCGTACATATAACATTCACCCTGCGTTGGGAGTCATGTCCCCCTATTAAAATCAATAACCAATTAGTGCCCCAGCAATCGCATGTAAAATATCTCGGTATTCATTTAGATCGGCGTTTAACATGGAAATGCCATAAAGAAGCAAAACTAGCACAAATGAAACTAAAAGCAATTCAAATTTATTGGCTTATTGGAAGAAATTCTGTTCTTAGCCTCGACTGCAAACTTCTACTTTACAACTCTATATTAAAGCCAATCTGGTGCTACGGTATGCAGCTATGGGGCACTGCCTCGTCCTCAAATATCGAAAAAATTCAAAGGCGCCAAAATAAACTTCTTCGAATAATCACAGTCGCTCCCTGGTATGTTAAAAACTCTAATATTCACAAGGATCTCAATGTGCCATTAGTAAAAACTATTATAACGAAGTACGCAGCAAAATATTTAAAAAGGCTTGAGTCGCACCCAAATCCACTTGCTCGAAATATTTTAAATGACAGTGGCCACTCTAGACTAAGGAGAAGGGATACTGCAGGACTCATCCGACGAGAAGACCGCTAAACATGGCGATTCAAAAGTGCGGAAGGCTACAGAGAATGGTCTGTGTAGCCCTGACGGGGGTGATGCGCACAAGTCCAACAGCGGCACTTGAAACTATTTTGGGCATCTTGCCATTACACATCCATATAAGGAAGGTCGCAATATCGAGTCTCCTTAGGATCCAACAAAGATCCGGACTGTCAGATGGGGTCAACGCACCCACTGGTCTGATGAAATTAGCTCCTGGTCTATCGGTCTGCACAAGGGCGGACATTAAGACCACGGAACTGAGCTCTAACAGAAGGTTTAGCACGATCCTCCCAAATGGGGGAGCTTGGGACAGTGGAAATCCCTGTGATGGTAACCAGGGACTACGCTGGTATACTGATGGATCCAAATCGGAGCATCGGGTGGGTGCTGGGGTATTTGGACCCAACACGCGAATCTCGATAGCCATGGGAAGATCACCAAGTGTATTCCAGGCCGAGATCCACGCCATTGATGTGTGCTGTATCAACATTCTTAACAAGGGAATGATAGGAAACAGCATTGCGATATTCACTGATAGCCCAGCGGCCATTAAGGCACTCTCTTCCTACCGGGGGGTGCCCCGGTAGGCTAGCTGGTAGTGAGCTTGTCTATCAGTACCGGGGTTGCGGGTTCGATTCCCGTCAGAGACTCTGGTCTCCTGCAGACAAGCAAAAAGCTTCGCGGGATTTAGTGTAGGAATAATAAAAAAAAAAAAAAAAAAAAAAAAAAAAATTGTCCTCGAAGTTGGTGGCGGAGTGCCGGGGAAGGCTACAGGAGCTGGGCTCAAGAATCAGAGTGACACTCTGTTGGGTTACGGGACACTCAGGGGTCCCGGGTAACGATGGGGCTGATGAACTGGCTAGTGCTGGAGCAAATGCCCAAATGGTGGGCCCCGCGCCCTTTTGTGGGTTAAGCTGGGCCACTACCCAGTCCCTATTGGGGGAATGGGCTCTCAGCGAGCAATGGAAATACTGGGTATCGCTACCGGGAATGCGTCAGGCGAAGGAATTTATATTTCCCGGGAGTACATTGGAGACAAGGGGTCTCAACAGACGAGAATTACGACTTTTGGTGGCTTATTTGACGGGCCACTATACGGTCAAGCACCACCTGTTTCGGATGGGCCTGGCGGAGGACCAGGAATGTAGGCTATGCCGTGAAGAGGACGAAACTACAAGGCACCTACTGCGTGACTGCCCGGCGCTGGCGTGGGCCAGAAGGAGACACTTGGGGCACGGTACGATGGGCGCGTCCCGAGTCGGTGCAATACCGGCAAAATACCTTCTTGGGTTTCTCTGGGAGGCAGAGGGTCTTTTGGCCAACTAAAGGGGGGTGGGTACAATAGACCTGGTTTGGTCGCGGTACCGGCTCCGTTGGGAGAAATCTCCCCGCTCTCTCTGGAAAAAAAAATAAACGATCTCCATCTTCGTCCAAATAAAAACCATCATTTGCCTTCAAAATGATGGTATCTCCCTCTTCATCGTCTAGAAAATCCTCAACTTCCCACAAAAAATCATAGTATGCCAGCTGGTTGTTGGGGATTTCAATTCCTGGGTTTTTTAGCATATTTGCTATATGTTCGTCGATTAACGCATTTATACGCCTCTGTGTATTAACTTCTTCTGCTGCTTCCACGGAATTTTCGTCCACAAATTCAATCTCCAACTGGCTCGAATTCATTGTTTAAATCGTCAGTGTTCAAATGTAAATAAACCTAGTTTTCAGAAGTATACTCCACTAAGCCCTTTTTTACTTTTTATACTGATAAAGGAAAATCCATGCAAACTAGTATAAATACTATCTGTCTGTCTGATTGTTCACCTAATAAATTTTTTCTTCACATAATTCAAAATAAAAGATAGAATTATCAAGAATGTTTTCATATTTCTCTATCCACTCCAAATAAAATTGAAACACCAATTGCATATATCAAATTTTTAATAACTAAATAAATTCATAATTTATAGATAGAAAAATGTTTGACCTACATTAACATCAAACACATGTCAATCGCTCCAATAATTTCAACAATATTTTCATTTGCCACCCGATTCGCTATACAGACATATATTTTTTTATATCAAATTTTTAATAACTAAATAAATTCATAATTTATAGATAGAAAAATGTTTGACCTACATTAACATCAAACACGTGTCAATCGCTCTAATAATTTCAACAATATTTTCATTTTCCACCCGATTCGCTACTACAGACATATATTTTTTTTCTCTTTTCTGTTTTCAATCAAAAACAAATACTTTGAATTTATTCTTCCACCCAAAACCAAAAATTGAAAAATCAATTGCTGTCTGTCTGTCTGACTAACTTTCCATAACATACACTTTCTTATCCGAAAATATTTAGGTATATGTATTTCATAAATTCTTTATTATTAAGTAACCGAATTTTAAACATCAATTACATCCACAAAATTTTTAATAACTTAATAAATTCACAATTTAATAAGTTATTTTTCCCTTTTTTTCTGTCCATCCAATAAATTTTTTTTTCATCACCTAATTCAAAACAAAAAAAAAGAAAGGCTTTCAACAATATTTTCCAATTGCTTCTACAAGGGCTGAATGGCTATATAGCTCTATGGCTGTCCGTCTGTCTGTCTATCTATCTACCCACAATTAATATTTTTTTTGTTTCGTATACACTCGATCATTACAACAAGCAAAACAACAACATCCCTGCATCTGGCTCTCCATAAACACACACAAAAAATAAAAAAAGCGCTTATCAGCTGTGTGTTTTTTCTCCCAACAAACATTTTTTATTTGATTTCAATTTTAATGGCTTTTGCACCCCATTTTTCACATTTTAATGGCTTCTGCACCCATTTTAATGGGTTTTGCATCCACCAATCAATTTTAATGGCTTTTGCATCCATTTTAATGGCTTTTGCTCCCATTTTAATGGCTTTTGCGCCATTTTAATGGCTTTTAAACCAAAGTGAACTTAAACTCTCATTACCCATATACTCAACAGTCGCACACACTACTTTCTTAAAGATAACAAGACTACCAACCTAGCAAAAAAGCTAGCAGGTCATTATCGATAATAGTTTTTGAGCAGTGATAATTTCTTTCGGATTAAATATAAAAAAAAATCCATTTTTTCTGAATTTAAAAACAAGTTGTGTTTAACAACATGGCACGACCACAATTACGAATATTTTGACCTAATTTTTTGGCTACCTTAGTTTTAATATGTTAACTATTAAATAAAATTAAAATTTTGGAAATCGGTGCCAAACAAAAATTGGACTTTTGGCCAATGAAATAAAATTTTCAGCCACTGTGCGAAGCAAGTGCACATAAAAAAATAGTAAATAAAGTTTTACCTAAAATGTATGTACATATGAATATAAAAAACATCAATTCTTTAACTGAAAAAAAATTTTATTCTAAAAAAACAAGAGCAGTCATAAAAATGTTTTTTTTTTTTTTTCTTAAAAAAAACTCGAGTAAGGCAAAGCACGACAACAATTTTCGACGCTTCGTTTCCTACTTACAAATGTGCACAACCAATTATACATAAGAATTATTGTTTTTATTTCGCGGCATCATAGGTACTTTCTTTTCAGTTAAATAATCACTTAAAATGCATAATAAGTGAACTGAAAACTCCTTTATTTTCCGCGAATTTGTACCATTTAGGTTTTTACATCAGAATGAGATTAGCGCCATAATTATTCCTTAATAATGTCCATGCAAATGCACACACAAAATAGTAAATAAAAAAGCTATTCCTAAAATGTATGTATGAATATAGAAAACAACAACAGTTATTTAACTAAAAAACTAAAATCATATAAAACAAGAGCAGTCATAATTTTTTTTAACTTGAATAATGCACAGACCTACAACAATTTTCGATGCTTCATTAACCACTTACAAATGTGCACAAGCAATTATACATACTTACAATGTTCTTTTCTCTGCTGCATACCTGCGTTGACCTGCTACTATAATATCGCAATTGGTTTTTCTATTTTGAATACATCCATTCGCATCAAGAATTAAATATACCAAAATCACAACAAAATACGTCATAAAACTTTGATCAACACACTCACGCATAAAATGTCTACGCTTATAATATTTACTTTGACGGTTTAAATAAATTTTTCGAAACACAAACGCACTTGTTTTATAACTCTATTTATGAGCGATTGTTATAAACACCTATTTAGATTTATATTTTGGTATTAATACTATATTTTATTAAAACATTAGTATACTTTTGCATGTGTCTTATATTTCTGCACTCCTGTTATAAAACTTAACTTCAAATTATATTCTCGATTTTTTTTTTTTTTTTTTTTTTTTTTTTCAATAAATAAACAAACAAACCATCAAAAAGTTATATTTCTTATTTTCTTTCACATACATACAGAGGATTTATTATTTTAAATATTTGCTTTAAAAAAAAGTAAGTACAATAAATGTTAACTACGCAGACACTAAAAAAAACATATCATGTTAGCTAAAAGTTAACTACGTGTTCACTAAAAAATACAGAATAAGTACCTCAAAAGAACTTAACACTTACTCTAAAATAAGTTTGGGAAGTTATATAAGTGTTTGTGTACAAATCCACAAAAAAAATAAGATTTAGAGTTTGTGTAGTAAGACAAGTACACTGCGTTAGTGTACAGTTTTTTTTTTTCGAACTCTGTGCAGTAGTTTTAGAGATATTGAAAAAATAAACTCAACACATTCGGCTTATGACATTTTGAATATGACGTAACTTTTGCAAAAAATTTTTTCGTTAATATATGTTCCGTATAGGATGAAAGGAACCTTCACACCAAATTTCATTCAAATCGAAGGGGGTCGGGTCCCACTCTTGGTCGATTTGTTATGGAATTACCCATATATTAACTGTAATTATTTTTGTTTTCTTGCACATAAATTTAATATCTTTTTATAATTTTCTATAATTCTTATAACCTCCTTTTTTCTCTTATAGAAAAAGTAGTATCCATACAAACCGACATCTTCACTTGTACTTTTGTGAGAGCAAAGCATATTATATACATTAAAATTTGTATATTCTCTTTTGAATGCACATAATAATTCCAAATGTTCTTCAAAGATTACACTTGTAGTTCTTGTATTCTTGTATAAAAGCTCAATAACCTACATCTTTATTAATAATTCTATATTATGTATATATTTATATACATATATATATAAATAAAAGAAAAACACTGAATATATAACAATTTGTTTTTATTGTTTAATTATTTTATTGAAAAATTATTTTATTTAAAAGTATTAAATTGAGTATAAGAGTAATATCCTTTCATAGGAGCAGCCGTCTTTATTTCTAGCTTATAATTAATGCTGTCCTTTTCATCATCTAAAGGAACCTTTGCAATGACATATGCGCCAGTTGACAGGTTCCCAACGTAATTTTCAGTTAAGGCATTAAACCTTTTAGGAAGATGAAGCATAGATCCATCCAATTCCAAGACAATGGTATCTCCATATTTTGTAGTTACCCGTTCAGCTCCTGTAATAGGATAGTCCTTTCCACCTATCATATTTTTAACACTTAAAATATGTTTCATATTTAATTTATTTAATGAAGCAATTAATTCCGCGTTAATATTCATCGTTTGATAATTTACAATGAAATGTTATAAATAACTAAATAAATTCACAATTTATAGAAAAATTTTTGGTTGACCTACATAAACATCAAAATAGCATTTTTTAACACACGCCAATCGCTCCAATAATTTCAACAATATTTTTATTTTCCACCCGATCGCTACTACAGACATATATTTTTTTTCTTTTATCAATCAAAACAAATACTTTGAATTTATTCTTCCACCCAAAACAAAATTAAAAAACCAATTGCTTTTACAAAGCCGGTCTGTCTGTCTGCTGACTTACTTTCCATAACATACACTTTCTTATCCGAAAATATTTAGGTATATGTATGTCATAAATTCTTTATTATTAAGTAACCGAATTTTAAACATTTATTACATCTATACAATTTTTAATAACTTAATGAATTCACAATTTAATTGGTTATTTTTACTTTTTTTTCTGTCCATCCAATAATTTATTTTCACCACCTAATTCATAACAAAAAAAGAAAGGCTTATCAACAATATTTTCCAATTGCTTCTACAAGGTCTGTATGTCTATCTATCTCTATGCCTGGCTGTCTGTCTATCTATCTACCCACAACAAATATTTTTTATTTTATTTTTTCGTATACACTCGATCATTACAACAACAACATCCCTCAATCTGGCTCTCCATGTCTGTCTGTCTATCTATCTACCCACAACAAATACTTTTTTTTCGTATACACTCGATCATTACAACAAGCAAAACAATAACAACATCCCTCCATCTGGCTCTCCATAAACATACACATTTATTTCATCTACTTTTTATCTATCTATATCTAAACAAGGCGTCACAATGGACCATTTTGGTCTCTGGGTAAAGGTGTGGAGGAGACTTAACACAAGCTAACACTTAAGGTTTAAAAACCATAAACATATGTATATACTATCAAAATAAGCGGATAATGTTACCGATTTGTGAATAAAACTTTGTAAGGGTTAAATAAATATATATACATGATGCAATATCTCGCCAATGTAGCGAACCTAACGAATATCTTATTAAGTAAGCCAACCAACTGTAGCAAAACATATTCTAAATAAACAAAATTCGTTAAACAAAACATCCAGGGATGGGAGCACTGTTTTATCTATTTCTACCTTTTTTGTGGTTTTATTTACATATAAAACAATTTTTTATTCTTAATTTGAATTCCTACATTATTTTATTTCATATAATCAAAAGGCGCAGCATAAGCTCAGGTTAGGTTAGGTTAGGTTAGAAAATCTGGTGTGAAGCAAACACCCTCACCCAGAGACCAATATGGTCCATTGTGATGCCTTTATTTAGTGAAACAAAGGAAGAGAGAAGATAAAGATATCTAGTGTGACAGAGTAGGAGAAGTAAATGGTGAAAGCACAGGGAAGGAAGATAGTGGAAGATAAGAAATCGGACAGGACAAGCAAAACACAACCCTACCAAACAGGAAAAACTGCCCTACATGTTTCCCAGCCTCCTGCCGCGCAGCCAGGTCATTCCCATTACGAGTCCCGTCAGATTCTCGAGCCCGCAGTCCGAGACATCTCCCAATTCGTGCAGGAATCTGCTACCTAGCCACCTCAGCCTGCTGTTCTATAGCCTGGGACAGTGGCACAGAAAGTGCTGAACTGTCTCCAACTCCTCTGGGTCCTCACACAGCCTACATATATTCGATAAGCCAGACCCCATTCTCACCGCCATTCTGCCTATCATACAGTGGCCCGTGATAAAACCTATCATGGTCCTGACGGAGGCCCTACTCTTACCCAGCAGCGCGTCCTAATTTGACCTACTAAGCATCGGCCACAGCGTGCGCGATACTCGGCAGTTCGTTCGGCCCCGCCAAGCCCGATTAGTCCTGTTCAGAATCCATTCCCTAATTCTACCAAAGTAGAAGCCCATTGGAGGCCTGACCACTTGCAAACTGTCAGGATCTTCCATTTCCGAGCCCAGTCTTGCCAACTCATCAGCTATCTCATTGCCGGTGATGCTGCAGTGACCCGGTACCCAGCAGAGCCTCACAACATAATTCCATAAGATTACTCCTAGAGCCCTCCTGCAATCGTCCACTAGCCTGGAGTTCACATAACAGCCCATCAAGGCCCTAAGAGCCGCCTGGCTTCTGACCTATCCTGTCAAAACGTCCCAGAACGACATTGACAACCAAGAGCCACAATAAGGGTCTCTCCCTTATGGGGTCCCCCTAGTCACGAGTTTCCTTAAGCGCTCGTTTCCCCAGTCCGAGTGAATAACTCTGATGCTTAGCATCAGAGTTATCCATTCGACCAAGAATAACGAAACCCCGAAATCATTCTATTTTCACATTATTAAAGGCCCCCTCTATATCCAGGAATGCCGCCAAGGTGTATTCCTTATCTCGCGATCCCCGTTCTATATAACACACCACATCATGGAGCGCACTCTCAACAGACCTACCCTTAAGATAGGCATGTTGAGCGCCGCTGATGATGCCGGCGTCAATCTTCGTCCTCAGATGTAGATCAATCAGTCAGTAAATAGTTCCACCAGCAATATGAGTGATGATCCCTGGATATTCTGTAGCATAGCCGGAAATATACCATCTGGTCCTGCCGATTTGTAAGACCCAAAAGTATTAACCGCCCATGCAACCTTATCCCACCGCCTCTCTTATCTCACCTCCCGAGCCCGATCCAGAAAAGGGGTTACCACACCCCACCTGTTCCCCCGTCCAAGGATCCACACAACCCGGGAAGTGAGTCTCCATAAGCAAACAGAGATTCGAAGTTAGATTCCGTCCATGAGTCGTCCGGTCTCTGAATAAATCCCGGGACCACAGGGTCCTTGGATAAAATCCTTCTGAACCAGGACATCTCATTTACAGATTTCACTGACTCGCTAAATTTATCCACGAGTCCCTTTTAGCCCTTCTAATATCTCCCATGTACCTATTATAACTTATCCTAAAGTTACTCCAGTCCTCATCGCTACGCGTATGCTTCGCTCTATTCCACCATCTCGGTTGCGAGCGCCTACCCGGAAAATTCAGCGGACAAGATCGCTCATAGCTACTGGTCAACACCTCCGTAAAGGTACCCACCAGGTGCTCCACGCCGGCCGAAGTCGACCCGCAATCGTGTGTAACTCTAAGGTTACTATTCACCAATCCCGAAAAGGGAGTTTAGATTAAAGGATATACGACCATGGTCAGAGAAGGAAAATTCCAAAGCCACCCTCCAATCATCTACTAAGTCTCTATAGTTCGTCAATGTTACATCTATTACTGCCTCCCTATCTCTAGTTCTGAGTGTTGGCGTTTTCCCCCTATTACAGATGTAATAGGGGGAATACGCTCGAGTGCTCCACCAACTCACGTACTTTCACACCAGGTGAATCGGTAGCCTCATATGGTAAGTATACCGATGCTAGTGCTAGGACCGTTTTGTCCCTAGCTTCACCTGTAACAACCGTGAGGTCTCCATTGCTGAAAGAATGAGACAACATAAATTTGAGCTCATTTCTTGCCCTTATACAAGTTCGAACCTTCTCATCCGTGTGGGGTACGAACAGTGTATATCCCGTGGCCTTTAATCCATCTACCCGGTTGTTGTTGATCCAGGGCTCTTGGATTAAGGCCACGTCCACGTTGTTATCGATGAGGTTGGTTACTAATTCGGTTGAGGCTGCTTCACAGTGGTGCAGGTTTATCTGCACCACATTCAGCCTCTTAGGGTCCATCATTTTTGGGAAACCTAAAACTGATAGACCCCAACCCAAATATCGCAACCCCACTCATGACTTCAACTTCCTGAGAGACTCTTGGTATACTGTGGGCAATTCGTCCCCAGGCCTAGCTCCCTTAACCGTGACCAATCTGTCACCATTAAGAGGGCTGGGTGGTGAACTCTTACCCTCCTTCCTTCTACCTTCAGCTCAACTATTACTCAAATTTCTTTGTTTTTTCCAAGAATTCTAAACATCTGCAATTGTAACACACACACATACTCTTATTCACGGTAGGAAAAACTTTATATGTTCTTATTTAAGTGTAGCGTATCAATCGATTAACTTAAGTGCCGACTGTAGTGTAGGCATGATGCCCGGAATGGTTCAAACATACTACTAACTATGTCAAGTTTTTGATTTTATATTCGTTGAAGAATCCGTATTACGAACAAAAATATTTTTATGTTGTTTTATTAAGCGCATCTTTATAACTGAATGAAATAATTAAATATTATGTTTTTCTTATAGAATACAATAAAATAAAATAAATTGGTGATTCTCTTTAACTACAAGATTAATTACAATAAAACTGTCAGAGGAAGAGATTTAGGCAATAAATTGATAAATTCACTTCCTTTTGAGCTTCATCTTCCTGGTTATCAATCAATATTGCGGTCCTGGAACGAAATTACAAAAACGTTTAGAACGAGGTGATAACGGAATTAATCTATTGGGCGCTGCATGTAAAGAACGCGGTATTGCTTATTCAAAAAGTAAAGATATAAATATTAGTCATCAAGCTGATAAAATTCTTGAGAACAGAGCCTGGGAACGAGTACATTCAAACCGCAGCAGTCTGCCAGAAAAATCGTTTGCATATTTGCATACTTACACAATGAAAGCAAAAACTAAACTCGGTATGGGGATGAATAAGCAAAACAAAAATAATAGACAATCAAAATCGAATAAAGTTATTGGAAGAAAACTGTTCAATTCAACACTAAAAGCGACAGCAAAACTGTTAAAAGAAGAAAAACCAACAGATCTTAACGCTGCTATCAAGATTGAACGTAAAACCATTAACAAATCCTGTAAGGGAAGGAAATCTGAAATTGTAATACCACGCGTAATACGTGTTCCAAAAGTTGGTGGTGTTTTACCATTAATACCAATATTAACAGCTTAAGGTGTAATTGGCAACCTATCGAGTGGAGGTGCTAACATAGCAAAAGCAGTTAATGCAGCAAAGAATGCTAAACTACAACTTGATGAAGTGAGTAGACACAATAAAAGCATGGAAGCCATAGCAAATAAAAAAACTGCTATACAAGCTAAGCAAGACGCCACTGACTGATATTGATATACGAAAATTCTCAAAAAAAATTTCCTCACTTTAGAGGAATTTATATGTTAGACTCAATACCAAAAATATTGAATGTGGAATAATTAATTTTGATGCTACAATAGGTAGTGGAACACATTGGGAAGCTTACTATAAAAACAATAAACAAATAGAATATTATGACAGTTTTGGAAATTTACAACCACCATTGGAACTAGTTGAATAACTAGGAGGTAATATAAAATATAACTACAATCAACATCAAAACTATGATTCATTTAATTGTGGACATTTATGTCTTGAATTTTTGTATAATATAACTGAAAAAAGCAATAAATAAAAGAATTAAAATGATTTAAAAAAGAAAATAGAAAACCATTAATTTTTTTATTTAATTATTTTAGTTTTAACTTTATTATTATTATATTGGTGTAGGTACATATTGCTATTTTTATCATTAAAATAAAATTTAAAAACTGTTAAAGTTGCCGTATATGGGGTATTTAGAATTGGCTAGAAAAGTTATCATCCTCCTCGAATGGTTTCAATTGCAAGTTTTTCTCCCCGTCCCTGGATATAAGATACGTTCCAGATGATAAATTCTTCAAATCTTCGTCAGTTAGCGTATTGTATCGATATGGCAAAAACAATACATTATCCTCCAGCTCAATTGTTATTGATCTCCCATACTTTGTTTTCACTCTACTTGCACTTATAATAATGTGTTTAGATGACATCACAAGATCCTTAATGTGGATTTAGGATTTGCTATAGCTCAGAGTGTTAAATTAATTTATTAAGTTTTTCGAGGGTTCCATTTTCCACAACCGATCACGTTAGTTTCTTTTTTTCAACTGAGATTAAATCAATTTCTAAATTGTCTAAGTATATTTTATTTAGATCGACCGCATAGAGAAAGGGACCAGTAAGGTAAAGGGAACAGTAAGAACCAACTACACAAAACAAGAGGTAGGGACGACCTACGCGCGTTTTCAAGGTTCACCAACACGTCCCTGACGTCATGAGATGTGTCGCTTTGAAATGAGACCAATACTAACACGCTCAGTGATGGTACACCAAAGGTACACGTATTTAAATCTTTAAAATTGCTCTCCTGAACAAAACCCTTAAGTCCATTTCTATTTTGCGCGTCAAATATAATGATGTTAAAGAAAGAGATGAAGATATACATTTCTTCCATTTGCTCTAAACAAAGAAATTGGTATATATAAATATTGAATAAAGGCCCAACTGTAATATGAATAAGCTTGCTTAAGCTTTTGTAAAAATTAACAACATTTTAAAACACAAAAACAAAATTAAAAAGCATCTGATTCTGTATGGAAAGTTCGATAAGTTTCACACTTTGCTTAAGCAAATGACAGATTCATAAAACTTAACAAAAAGATCTCGCTCAGTTGCTCAAGCAAACTTAAGCATATTATAGTTGGACCTTAACACTTCCACATTAATAAGAATCAATACAGAACAAATAACCGAATAGCATAGTACCGAAATAAATATAGTTTTCTCTTTCACTCCAGTTATTAAGTGAAATGTTGTGAAATAATAATAAAAAATTCTTCTGACATTTCACACTTGTATCTAGAAATTTAAAAACGAGAAACATTTACAAAAAGAAAACCAAACAAAGAAGATAAAAATAATGTGTGCCTTAAAAGAATTTGTAATCAATTTTTTAAAAACATTTGAGGATGTTTTAATGTTTGAGCACAGGGAGTGCATACAATATTTTTTAACTATTATGGATGAAAATGAGGACTTTGGTGTTGGAGATGAACGATGCAGAGCTACATTTCGAATGATGCACGTGGTAGAGTTCGGCTTGTGAGGAGGGTCCTAGTCCGTGCAGGTGCACAGTTTATTATTTAAGAAAAATAACACTGCTATACAGTCATTTTGCGGCAGGCATACTTGAAGTCGATTTTGTATAAGACGAGTGTGCTGATAACGGGAAAAATACCAGAATGGTCATATTGACTCCAGTTTTTTAGATAAACGCTTCTAACATTTTCCATAAAATGCTTCAATAAATGGGCCAAAAGATTTATTTAAAATTTATTTTTATTGTTTATCTTTACAAAAATACACAAAAATAATAGTTTGGGGTACCTAGAATAAATAAATGAAGATCATAAAAAACTTTTTCTTTGGGATTTTCTCTTATTTACTTTGTCAGGACAATCTCTTTTCAAGGTCCAGCAATAGTCAGCCATCATATGGCTGTCCCATCGACCTTGATATCTTTCTTCCATTATCCTCATATCCTGATGGAATCTTTCTCCTTGTTCCTCACTGTAATCACTCAGGTTCTGCGGGAATCGGTCCAAATGGCTGTGTAAGAAATGCAATTTTATGCTCATGTTGACTCCTACTCTGTTAAAATTTTGTAGCATTTTTGCAACTAGTTCTTGATATTCCGGCGCTTTGTGATTCCCCAAAAAGATTTTTACTACCAACACAAATCTTAACCATGCTTCAGATTCAATCTGTGTCATATGGGCTACAAACTCAGTGTCTTTTATCAGTGTACGTATTTGCGGTCCATCAAAGATGCCTGCTTTTAATTTTTCCATGCTAAGGGCTGGAAATTTTTGGCACACATATTTGAAACAGACACCATTTTTATCAAGGGCTTTAATAAACTGCTTCATTAGCCCAAGCTTAATGTGAAGGGGTGGAAGAAGGATGTTTTCTCGGCTTATCAAAGGTTCATTTATCACATTTGCTTTTCCAACCTCCATATTTTCTTTTAAAGGCCAGATCTTTGTAATCCAGTGTTGGTGTCTTGCACGGCTATCCCATAAACATATGAAACAAGGGTACTTAGTATACCCTCCTTGCTGGCCTAGTAAAAAATTTACCATTTTCAAGTCCACGCAAACTGGCCACTGATGTTGTGCGTACGAAATATTTTCTAAAACCATTTTAATATTTTGGTATTCTTCTTTTAGTTTTGTAGTATGACCAATCGGAACGCAAGCATACTTATTTCCATTGTGCAGCAATACACATTTTAGACTTCTTTTTGAGCTATCTATAAAAGCCTCCAATCTTTAGCCTCATATTTAGGAAGACCCATAGATCTTAGGAGCCCAGGAATGTCATTACAAAAAACAAAGTTATCTTCTTCTGAAAAGTAAGGAAGAAGTTCACTCTCCCTGGTTCTAAAGGATGTAATGATAACACCAGGTTGAAGACAATGTTTTTCTTTCAACCTTGAAGCAAGAAGTTCGGCCGAAATTTTCGGTAAATTCAAATCACGAACCAAATCATTGAGTTCGTCTTGAGAAAATCCAGGTTTCTTAGAAACATCTTCTTCGAACTCACTTCCACTACTGCTCGACTGACCGCTTGATCCCTCTAACATTTCAAAATCATTTGATGTAGATGGTCTTGAAAACACTGGAATTGGCAAATCATCACTGTGAGATACTGGAGTTGTAACCGATTTCACACTCGGGTAAACCCAAGTACGTTTACGGCACAAAAATAACAGTCGTTTAAGTGATTACTTGGCTTATTCCACATCATCGGCACTCCAAATTGTAACCCTTTACGTCCTCCTTGGCTCCAGTAACGCAAAGATTCTACGCACGGCTTGCACACGATGTTTGGCACCCAATATTTATTGCTTTTCACTAGTGGTATCCCGAAATATTCTCGGTAGACTGTTTTTACAAACTCTGTGATCTCTTTTCTTTGCTTTTGTAAACTAAACTTGCCATAAATAAAGCAAAAACTGTTAGGATCGTTTAAACAAGGTTTACGTGGAAAACTCATGTTTTTGAAAGGAAAAATGCACTTTAACACAAAACAACCGATTTATAACTGATAAACACAAATGCTCTCAACAGTATTACCATACTTTTATTTAATTTCATACATTTTGTAAACAAAACCAAAGAAAAATAAAAACAAAAGAAATTAGGAAAAAAACTTTTGAAATTCCAATTGAATTTATAGTTTTGTAAATTTCTAAAAGAAATGACTGATATTGAAAAAAATATGCAGTGGCCAATGTACAACAACAATTTCGCAATAAAAAAATTGATATAATTTTTTCAAAAACAATTTTTTATAGCTTTACACACAAAAAAAGTGTAAAAATTAATTGGCAGATCCTGAAGTTGCAGTCGGCGTTTCAATTATGGGCCTGTTTTCTCTGAGAGTCATTTTTGCTTGAAGTTGCGGTCGTGTTCTGTTTCATCATTTAGGAATGCATCCAAATATGAAAAATGTATGACAATATTTGAAATAAGAAATAAACGTAAGTGAAAACAAATCAATGAACCACAATGTTTATAGGGTATTTCAATTATTTCTTAGTTCCGTTTATCTCAATAACCAGAGTGAATCAAAAATAAATAAGCATGCAGCGTGAGTATTAACAAAAACCATTAACAAAATCCCTGCCGCAGATTTTTTTATTTTTTTTGTATAGCAGTGTAATCGTTGTAAATCTAATTAATTTTTACAACTTAATATTTATTAAAGAATAATTATAAAAACAAAAATTTATATATATGTTTTTTTTTCTCTTTTATTTTATTTTATATTTATTTTCTAATGTCAGTAAATAAAATGTATTCCAATACAAATAAAATTAATAGCAGAGTTCCGAAACGCTCGCTCATTCTTCATTCATGAGCGAGCGTGAAAATTTAAAAAATTTTCTGGAAATTCATCCTCATGAGGGTGAGGAAAAAAACTATTTTGATTTTCCTCGCTCATGAGGAGTGAGCAAAAACAAAAAATTCATATGTGATTTTACAGATATGAAAAATTTGAAAAAATTCACGTTAAAATTCTTCACAAGGAAAAAAAAGCGATTTTCCCAACGATTTCCAGCGGGAAAATCAAGTAGTAAAGAGGCCTTATAGAAGGCCTTTTTGCAGACATAAGATCTCCCAGCCGCATTCCAACTTTATTACCAATTAGCAAGGTGTGTCATTGGAGACCAACACCTTGCACTTTTGCATATATGTTAAACTCTTCTGGAAGAGTTTAAAAAGATTTAAGAATAAAGCTTTATCCAAGTTTAATTGTTGTGGCTAATAATACGAAGTGAGTAAATTAATAACTAAACTTGCAACACGTTCTAACATAACTACTAATAAAACGATTGCGACAGGCCTTATCTTAGAATAGAAAATTTGAATTTGTAAAATATTAAATAAAAACCTTTTTAAAAGACCTTTTCAAAAAAGGCAGAGTGGAATAAGTAAAAGATTACTAAAAATTCAATTGTAAACATTCTTAAAGGCCTAAAAAGTGATTCGCTTGCAGTTTTCCCCGCTGGGCAGCACGTTTAGTCTGTGTGTATTTTTTTTGTAAAATTATTTCTTGACTGGTGAACCAAAATGTGTGTGTTGTTTTTTATTTTTGTAGGCAAATATTATTGAAAAAAAAATAAGAGAACTGCACATATCGTCATCTTAAATGCAGAATATTGTAACATCAAATTTCATAAGTTTACATGAGAAACAAAAAACGTTGTAAAATGAAAATTATATGAGATATTAGAGTAATATTAAATATTTAGAATAAAAATGCGATAACCAGTTTTTTTTTTTTGATACAAAAATGTTATTTTAACTGTAATTTATTTAGTTATGTGTGTTACGTTATTTTAATTTGTAATTCTATGAAGCAAAACGACGAATCATCAACGAAAGTATGATAATATTAAGTTAAACAATCATTTAAAACATTAAATAATTAAATATTTCTGTTAAGTTACAGGTATAATAGAATATAAATATAATGTACATGGTTATAAATGCAATACTGCGTTTAAACAATAAATTTAAATATGGTTAAATGCACATATAAAAATTAACTTATTAGGAATGCGTTGACATGGTGAAATAAGTTTGTTTTTCTGATGCAGTGCAGGCAGTACTGCATTTGAGAACGTAGAGATGTTATATTATTAGAGATATTATTATGACATATTATTTATAGTTTTTCATTTCTAATTAGAAGTGGATTAAACTAAAAAAAAGTACTTCATTAAATTTAAATTAATTTTAAAAATCCAACTTTTCCATTATAACTAACGTGTATTTTGAGGTGGGGTGCTTTAAAACCATGGGAGATAAGGCCATGATGACTTTATCTCTCATTCAAAAGGGAGATAAAGTCTTTTATTTATTTTTGTTCATTTGAATGGGAGATAAAGCCATAATGGCATCAGCTCACATTAGCGATATTAGAAAATGGCTTTATCTCTCATTTCAGTTTTGAAGAACTTTTGCAATTTATATTGATTAATAGTTTTCACTTCCGGAAACACTAAAGTCAAGTATTGAAATCTGGCTTCGCATACTAAAGTTTTTCTGCGTGGCGGCCTGCGGCGGCGCTTAGGGGTTTTTCCCTCCAGTAGGACACGGCACGTGGCTTCGCATACTAAAGTTTTTCTGCGTGGCTGTATGATTGATAAATAGTAACTGATAACACACATGTGATTAGGAACGCATTTTTTAAATTGACATATAAGAAATGAATTTAAAATATTAATTCTTAGTTGTTATTTTTTCAATGATAACTAAGGATTTTCCCTTTTACAGAATGTTTACACCATGCATAACAATATTCTGAGAAAATATGGTTTTATCTCTCATTTGCGAAAAAAAATATGGCTATATCTCTCATTTCGCAAAATTTTAAATATGACATTATCTCTCAATGGTTGGGCAATAAGGCCATTATGGCTTTATCTCCCATTCAATTGAGCAATAAAGTCATCATGGCCTTATCTCCCATGGTTTTAAAGCACCCCACCGTATTTTGATGTCCTTATAATGAATTTTCTCAATTGAATTTTTCTTTACAATAAACAAGTTTTGTAAAAAATTTGTATCATATACATATATGCATACATATTTGTCTCCATATAAGGAATTATTTCGAAAAAACTTCTGCAAGAAGTAAATTTTAATTAGTTAATTTCTGAAAAATTTAAATAAGAAGAAGTATTTAGTGAAAGAAAATGTTGTATAAAGAAGCACTTATCCTAAAAAAAATACTATTAGTATTTAATAAAGCCGTAAAAGGATTAACACAAAATTTAGCTAAACAATTTATATTCCAGCACTTTATAAGATTCTTATGTTTATGTTGTTTCGATCCTACATCTTTAGAAATGCTATTATTCTAAAGATGTAGAAGACAAGTAATTTATTATTTAACACAAAAGGCCTTATAACAGTCTTTTTGAGGATATTGATGAAGGACGACTTGGAAGAATGCAATCCTAACAAAAATACCAGATTATTTTAAATAAACGTGGAAAAAATATTTCTATTGTATTATAAACATTCTATATTAATAATGAAGAAATATTCTGGTCCAATAGTAACAGATTTATTATAGGGGAATTCGACTGTATAAAAATTTATTAAAAAGTATATACATATGTGATGGAAAAATCATATCATAAAAATAATGACAGTCTGCTGGAAGCAAAAAACTAAGGACCTGCAGATGGTACTATTTATTCTTGGAAATTCTTAGCATATGGAAGTGCAATGGGTTAAGCTGTGAAATTTCGAACAGTCCAATGTAGAAGAAGCTGATAGTCATACTTAATATAGGTTTTGCAATAAGCCATTTTTGATTTTGTTAATAGCTAGGATATTTTTTAAGGTGGAAGCTTAAAAATTTTTTTAAATATTTAACGTGAATCGTAATCAATAAAAAAAGTATATTTCAAAATGTTCAATGATACATTGCTTTGCATTTTAGCAAACGATATTTATACTGTTGTAAAAAATTCTTTGATGCTTTAAAAAGGGTCGGTCCTTTTCTTAAGCAGACATAAAGGCAAAACTTATTGAAAAAAACTCCATGAGCAAGTATAGAAACGTGGGCGCTGTTTCTCAAAACTACAAATTACAAATCTACAAGTAAAATATATTTGAACAAAAACCAAAGTTGTAAAATTGTTGATTTTTTAACGTAAATGAAGTGATTTTATGTTCCCATGCAGTTTTATTATAGGGAAGTTCGATTGTACCTGCTGTCACATTTGCTTTTACACATAATTTTTAGCAAAACAAGCCTTTTTTACTTTAATTTCATATATTTGTTACCTACTTAAGAAAAATGTTATCAACGAACAACCGTTTTGGTTGGTAAAACCAAAACTGTATTACAACAACAACACGTATTGAGTACTTGGAATTTTTTTCAATGAGTTTTGCCTTTATGTCTGCTTAAGAAAAAAACGTTCCCTTTTAAAAGCATCAAAGAATTTTTTACAACAGTATAAATATCGTTTGCGAAAATGCAAAGCAATCTATCATTTAAAATTTTGAAATAGACTGTTTATTGATTACGATTCACGTTAAATATTTAAAAAAAATTTTAAACTTCCACCTTAAAAAATATCCAAGCTATTAACAAAATCAAAAATGGCTTATCATTAAGTAAATAATTTCCTTAAAAAACATAATGAATAATCTTAATTAAAAAAAATAAGCAGAGTATTTGATATATTTTTACGAACACATTCATTTTTTTTACGTCAAAAATGGGTATTCTGTTTCATACTCTGAACGTGTTAGTGGAATAAGTGATCAAACTGCACATTATTGCATAAGCAAAAAGAAAAACAGTGCTGTAAAATTAATATAAACCGAATCCATATATATATATATGTATTGAAAAACCTATATTAAGTATGACTATTAGCTTCTTCTACATTGGACTGTTAGAAATTTCACAGCTTAACCCATTGCACTCCCATACGCTATGAATTTCCAAGAATAAATAGTACCATCTGCAGGTCCTTAGTTTTTGCTTCTAGCAGACTGCCATTATTTTTATGATATGATTTTTCCATCATTTATTTCGTTTTCCAACCTTATGAGTTTATATATGTACATATGTATATAGTTTTTAATAAATGTTAATACAGTCGAATTTCCCTATAATGAATCTGTTGCTATTGGATCAGAATATATCTTCATTATTAATATAGAAAGTTTATAATATGTACAATAGAAATATTTTTTCGACGTTTATTTAAAATAATATGGTATTTTTTGTTAGGATTGCATTCTTCCAAGTCGTCCTTCATCAATATCCTCAAAAAGACTGTTATAAGGCCTTTTGTGTTAAATAATAAATTACTTGTCTTCTACATCTTTAGAATAATAGCATTTCTTATAAAGTGCTGGAATATAAATTGTTTAGCTAAATTTTGTGTTAATCCTTTTACAGCTTTATTAAATACTAATAGTATTTTTTTAGGATAAGTGCTTCTTTATACAACATTTTCTTTCACTGAATACGCGGGCTGCTATCAATACTACTTTTAATTGAAAAACTCTTTCATTCTTCTTATTTAAATTTTTCAGAAATTAACTAATTAAAATTTACTTCTTGCAGAAGTTTTTTCGAAATAATTCCTTATATGGAGACAAATATGCATATATGTATATGAGTCAAATTTTTTACAAAACTTGTTTATTGTAAAGAAAAATTCCATTGAGAAAATTCATTATAAAGAGATCAAAATACACGTAAGTTATAATGGAAAAGTTGGATTTCTAAAATCAATTTATATTTAAATTTAATGAAGTACATTTAGTTTAATCCACTTCTAATTAGAAATAAAAAACTATAAATAATATGTCATAATTATATCTCTAATAATATAACATCTCTACGTTCTCAAGTGCAGTTAGGGTTGCCAGTTTTTAAATCAGAGAAATCAGTACATAAGAGAAAAAAATCAGTTCAATTGAATAAAAAACAGCACATTTACTTTTTTAATATAAAATTGCATATTAATAACATAAAAAGTTATAATCTTTTTTAAAACAAAACTTGAATTCATTCTATAATTTGAACAGTGACAAAATTTAATTAATAAAACCGAATTTTTTCAAACAATAACTCAATTCCGTATATATTTTTAAGCGGGAATACAAAGTGAATAATAAAAAAATCTAAAACACAAGTTACGGTCACACCTAGCAAATATTTGAGGAAAAAAAACTTGACTAACATGTGAACTAAAATTGTATTTCCTTTATTCTATTATATTTTTTGAATATAGGTCACATAAAATTAAAGAAAAATTACATAAAAGTATTTCTTTGCTATATCTACCAGCATAAATAATTTCATTTTGCAATTAAAAGGTCATGCTGAATGTCTTTTATTTTGCGGAAACAGCCAATGTCTAATTTAATCGAGAACAGCTTCAAAAGAGTTTTGAGCCAATTTCACTTAGAACTCTTCTATAAAAAACTAAAATTTAAATTTTCTCTAAAATTAATTATTTGACATTGGCCTTTTTAGCACAAAGCTTTAGATATAAGGACAACAATGTTAAAAGACAAAATCAACACTTGAAATAACGAAGCTTGTTATGTATTTATCTTTAAAATAATTTTAAAGTGATTTATAACTAATAACCTTTAATTATTGCAAAGGGCACAATCGTTTTTTAGACGATCTTATACTATAGATTTTTATAAATAATATATTTTCATATTTATGGCCTTTCCACAATTTATTTCCTGTCATCAAGAAATTGTAAAACTCATTACAACAACAACCAAAGTTTGTCTTTATCTGCAACTCACTTTCTAGGTTTTATATTAGGAGCCCGTTTCTTTCTTTTCTCCACTTTTAAAACTAAAGATTCGTTCTGTAAAATCGTTTGAATGTGGAATGAAAGAAATAAAATTACACATTTCCTCAAATTCGTAAACGCACCACCGTTTAGAAACACTTTCCATTTTTATTCTACTGTCATCTTTTTTCGTACTGACGCGGCAAAAATCTTTATTGTTATGAACTCATCGATAAGAACATCTATATTAATATTTGTATCGCAATTTGACAACATGACAAACTATATACTGAGCCCAGTTAATATATAATAACAGTACAGAAACAGTAGATTAATGACAGAATCAGTACATTTGCGTACTGATTTGCTTGTAATGCATAAATCAGTACTTTAAACAAAAAACAGTATATGTACTGATAAAAACAGTACGAATGCAGTACTGCCTGCACTGCATCAGAAAAGCAAACTTATTTCACCATGTCAACGCAATCCTAATGATGCTGCATATTAATATTTAAATTTATTGTTTAAACGCAGTATTGCATTTATAACCATGTACATTATATTTATATTCTATTATACCTGTAACTTAACAGAAATATTTAATTATTTAATGTTTTAAATGATTGTTTAACTTAATACTATCATACTTTCGTTGATGATTCGTCGTTTTGCTTCATAGAATTACAAATTAAAATAACGTAACACACATAACTAAATAAATAACAGTAAAAATAATATTTTTTTATCAATAAAAAACTGGTAATCGCATTTTTATTCTAAATATTTAATATTACTCTAATATCTCATATAATTTCCATTTTACAACGTTTTTTGCTTCTTCTGAAAACTGTGATGTTATATTATTCTGCATTTAAGATGACGATATGTGCAGTTCTTTTAGTTTTTTTTTTTAAAATAATATTTGCCTACAAAAAATTCAACACACACTTTGGCTCGTTGCCTTTAACAAAAACAAAATACACACAAAGACATTTCGTGCTGTGGTCATGCAAACTGTTGAACAACAACAACATTACTGGTGAGGAGCGTTAAGAAAATTTTTTGTTTCCTCATTTTTCATGACTGAGGAAAGGCAAAAATTTATTTTTCCTCACGCTCATGAATGAATTGGCAAAAAAATTCACAATTCATTCATGGTTGTGAAAAAAATTACACGTTTTAAATTCCTCATTCATGAAAAAATTCATGAATGGTTAAATATGAGCGATCATATATGAATTTTTCGGAACTCTGATTAATAGCAATAAATTGTAAACAAAAAAAAAATATGTATTTAGCTATATTTATTATGAAAGATGAAATTTCAGCGTTTTGCATCATTGTTTTTGAAGATTCGACAAATGAAATTGGGATTTCAATAACTTGAACCACATAATTTGTAATGTGATTTCTTCTATAGATATCATCGTTTTTCATTTCCATATAATAATGAGGAACGTTGGAAATGTTATCATCTCGTATTTCGCATTCTTCAGTTAGACCACAGGTTTCATAGCTGGGTGGTGGTAGTAGTTGATTTAATGCATTAATCGGTACATTATTGGTACAACACCTTCTCAGTAAAGCACAATGTGATGACCAACGCAAATGCTCTGTTATAGGTTCATCAGTAGGCTCCCTATTCCAAATTTCAACTTCGCAAAAATAACACTTTGTTTTGTCATAATCTCCACTATAAAACATGCCACTCATAGCTTATTCCCTTTTACCTAACCATTTTAAAGGCCAGCATGCAAAGGTTTTTAAACGTTCATTTTCTCTACTAAAGTTATCGTTAACGGATATTGTTTTAAATGCTGATCTTCATTGCAATCAAATTTTAAATCTTCAACCATTTAAATTTTTTTTTTTATTTAATATTATTTAAAATACTATTTTATATCCACGATATGTCACAATATACCTATTATTGAAATAAATTGTATATGCCAATCATAGCTAATTCCCATTTATCTAAACATTTTAATGGCCAGCATACAAAGGTTTTTAAAAGTTCATCTTCTCTACTAAAGTTATCGTTAACGGATATTGTTTTAAATGCTGATCTTCATTGCAATCAAATTTGAAATCTTTAACCATTTTAATTTTTTTTCTATTTAATATTATTTAAAATACTATTTTAAATCCACGATATATCACAATATACCTATTATTGAAATAAATTGTATACGCTATTTATCATAGATGGGCACTTTGCAGTACCAGTACTTCTTCAGTATTTTTTTTTTACTGGTACTGCACTTGAATTTTCATTACGAGTATATTTTTACTGATTACTGAAAAAAAATTCAGTACTGAATACTGAAAAAAATGACAGTAATCAGTAAATTTTACTGAATACTGAAAAAAAAAATCATTAATCATTAAATTTTACTGATTACTGATAGAATGCAGTATCGGGCGGTTTTTACTACTGAATACTGAAAAAAATGACAGTAATCAGTAAATTTTACTGAATACTGAAAAAAAATCATTAATCATTAAATTTTACTGATTACTGATAAGAATGCAGTATCGGGCGGTTTTTACTACCTATACATACATAAAAAAAAAAAAACAAGAATTATAAAACTGTAAGAATTTTCGTACTCAATAAACGTTAATAAAACGAAATTCCAATATGTATATAAAACAAAAGAACAGATGAACGGACCTAATGTACATTCCTTTGTAATTAAAAAAATTATGGACTATACAATATTTATCAGTTAATAAAAATATGTGACTCAACCTGTGCTGTTAAATTAACAGTGTTAATTACATAGAGGTTAGAAATTCTTTCCGCAAATATTTGGAATTTTGTATTTAAATTTATTAAATATTGAAAAAAAATGAGTGAAATTTCTGATTTTAATAGTGATGATTCGGTAAATGATCCGGATTATGTGTGCGAAGAAAATACACCTAGTTCTTCAAATTTTTTAAGTGAAACTTCAACTGACACCCATGATTTATTAAAAGGCGAAGAATTGATGGGAGTCAACAAAATTCTTTTTAGCGAGGAATTTTTTAAAGTTGTTGAGAAGGTAAATAACATACATATAACTTAACTTAACCATGTAAATATTTTGCACAAATGTTAAGTTGAATTAACTTTAACTAACATTAATTTAAGAATTGTGCAAAATATTTACAAGCTCGTCTTAGCCTAGTGGTTGACACTCGGGACTCTCGAATCCCCGTTCAGTCGGTCGAAATAAAAAGTTTAAGTAATCAAGTTTTTACTCGATAGCAAAATATAAATCGAAATTTATTATTTAAATTTAAAATAATTTAATAAAAATATAAAAAGAAATAAAAGAAAAATTTTTTTTCGACAACATAAGGCAAATCTACCGGAATTGTGCTATCGTCTTTCCATCCCCACTATTCTTGCTGATGAAATTGAGTATTTGGAGGAATATATAAGCATAATGGAACCTTTAGCAGAGGCAATTGATTATCTTCAGGGGGAAAACGCTATATTTTTCGGTCACTTTGTCCCAACTATTTTCTCTTTAAAAATAAAATTTGTCCGTTTACATAAAGCCGAATTTAAATACTTAGTCGAATTAAGTAAAAAACTGCAAGAGGCATTAGTTAAGAGATTCGAAAAATATTTTCTGATCCAGCCTGACACTTGAGATGCCATTATTGCCGCAATAACAATACCGGAAATAAAGCTAAGGTTTCTAAAACCACTTTTAGAAACGGCAACGGGGAAAACAGAAGAAGAGGTTAAGGAAATGTTTAATACATATGTTGTAAAATATGGAAAAATACCCAAACTTGAAAGCCGTGCTTTGCCTCAAAGACCGCCAAAATCGTTTTTAGATTTTGGAGAGGAAAGTAATGGTAACGTTTTGCATCTTATTTTCCACTAAATTTTTGTATTTATTATTCACATGCTTATCTTATTTTCTTAAACAGATGCGGGCATAATTATTAATTCAGGTGACTTGGCAAACTATCTCCAGGAAATAATTTTGTACCTGGCCGAACAAGACACTAGCATAAATTGTCTGCATAATCACAGTGCTATTAAAAACGTGTTTTTGAAATACAATACTCCTTTGCCTTCGTCTGCTCCTGTAGAAATATGGTTTTCTTTCGCTGGGATTGTGAATCGTTCCAGAAGACAAAAACTCAGTGATACAAATTTTGAAATGCTTGTATTAAGAAAAGCCAATAATATATAAAATCTTTTATCTTTATTCAACAAATTTTCCAATTTACAAATATTTCTTGTGCTAAACCCGCAAAGCTTTGAGCTTGTCAAAAAAAAAAAAAAAAAAAAAAATACGTAATCGTGACTCAATTTTCAGTAATCAGTAAAATTTACTGATTACTGAAATTTTTTCAGTAAAATTTACTAATTACTGTCATTTTTTCAGTATTCAGTAAACTTTACTGATTACTGATTTTTTTTCAGAAATCAGTAAAATTTACTGAATACTGAAATTTTTTTTCAGTAATCAGTAAAATTTACTGCATACTGATTTTTTTCTTCCAGTAATCAGTAAACTTTACTGAATACTGATTTTTTTTCAGTAATCAGTAAAAATTTACTGGTAATGAAAATTATATTTCATTACCAGTAAGCATTTACTAGTATGCCCATGTATGCTATTTATACATGGATATGTTCAACCATTAAAAATTATTTTCGAAATGTGATTCAATATTAGAAATAAATAATTATTTTACTTTCAATAGTTTTTTATTATTTATATTTTATTTAATAATTTCTTAAAAATATTTGAAAAAAAATCTCTACATCTATAAACTTAAATTTACTTCCCTAATAGAGCGATCTCCTTCTTCATCCATATAAAACCCATAATTTTCCTTCAAAATTTTGGTATCTCCCTTTTCATCATCTAGAAAATCCCCAATTTCCCACAAAAAATCATAGTACGCCAGCTGGTTGTTGGGGATTTCAATTCCTGGGTTTTTATTTAATAGGATGTTTTCTATAGATGCTTCGATTAACGCATTTATACGCGTCTGCGTATTCTCTTCTACTGCTTCCATAGAATTTTTCTCCATTGAATTTTCATCGACAAATTCAATTTCGTACTGGCTCGAATCCATTGATCAAATCATCAATGTACAAATGCAAATAAACCTAGTTTTCAGAAGTATACTCCACTAAGCCTTTTATGAAGGCAAAATAAACCATGTACAAATTCTTGTTAAATATTATTGGGACACATTATATTGCGAAAGAAAACAAACTGCAATTAATGCTTTGTTTTATAAACAAATTATACATAATACATTCTACATTATGATTCTTAAATATAACAAAAAGGATACTTCATCAGATTTATGTTAAAATAAGCAAGTAGAAATATCGTCAGCATTTTATTACAAAGTACAAATTCTAATTTTAATTCTAATCTTATTAGGACACATTTTATTGGGAAAGAAAAGAAACCGCAAATAATAAAAACATAATGTCATCCTAAAGGGAAATACAATATTTCTCAATACAAAAAAACTAAATTTAAATATTTTGACTGTTGCGTTAACTCTAAAAACTGTATTTAAAAATCCACAAACATGTTTTTTCAAAACCGAAAATTTCAACTTGTTTGGAAACTAGAAAAATTATGGTCTATCTAATTGGATATAGCATTGCTATCCACTAAAAACTGTATTTAAGAATTCACAAACTTGTTTTTTCAAAACCGAAAATTTTCAACTGGTTTGGAAACTAGAAAAATGATGCTCTATCTAAATATATCATTCCAATCACAGGGTTTGGAAACTAGAAAACTGGTGCTGAAATTGGATAATGCATTGCCATCCACATTAGCGAAACCGCATTACCATCCACATTGCCGGAGCTGCATTACCGTACGCATTACCTTCCGCATTACCGGAACCGGAAACTGCCAAAATCCCCATTACCTATCTTCCCTAAATTGGTGGCAAAAATGTCTACTGGAGGCCCTTTGAATGAAGCTGAGAAAGAAGTTCCTAAAGAAACTGTATCTTGGAAAAAAGACAAAAATACATATCCAGAGATCTGTCTGCCATTTTACAGTTTTTCTAATTACAATTAGGACAAAGCTATAGAAAACAATTTTTTAAACACTCCGTCTTTCAGTCTCTCACTGGATATTTTTTTGTATAGAATTAAAATATTTAAAACTAGTTATAAAATAATCAGTTTCTTAGTCATCACTGTTATTTAATATTTAGTCACTTCTGAATCGATTTAACGGTGCCCGCACGGCTGAACCTTGTGCGAAATTGACTAGTCGCACTTTCGAAGATAATTTGATAAAATTTGCTACAGACGTGTTAGTTTTGATAAGAACGAAGTCTATGTTAAGAGTGAGAATCGGTCTATAATTTTACAAAGCCCCCACAAAACTTTTATCCGCAATAGTCTTTGTGCTTATAACATTTTATTTAGATTAAATAAGGCTAACTTACTACAAACTCAATAACTTTTACCAAATATTGTTACAGTCGTTCCATATTCGGCGAATCAATCCCGAAAATATCTTTAAATACCATTACTTCCTTATAATTGTTTATATTGATATGAAATTCAGTGACCGCCCCTTTAAGAAGAAGAAAATCTCATATAGATTTTGATAGGTACTATCTTGATAATATTCGGCACAACAATGTTTCTCTAATGTGAATCTTAGCCTTTATTCTGGTGGATCCATGACTGCCTATAGGTTGCAAATAGGGTACACTTTCAAGAGTTCGTCTGTAAACACTGTGGTGTAGTGTATCATATAGTTACATTACTGCCTTTTCTGTAACGTTTTTGTTTATTTCCTTTATAAAATACCTCTTGAGTTCTTTTCGTGCAACTTTAATAAAATAAACAAAACACTTTTTCAATTCACAAACTTTATTACGAACTTAGTCACTTTCACAATCTTTATTTATAGCTCTTAGAAACTAAATCGCAATTGTGGCCTCTATTTGTGATCAACACACTTTAATGTTTGTTCTAACACTGACTTTTTAGTGCCATCTGAATGTGATATTTATACTCTATCACAAGTTTCGAATTGTTTTCGTAATATTCGAGATTTATTATTAAACTAAACAGCGAATAACAGTATGCTTTAAAACTATGGCTTAATTATAATTGAGCTATTATACATCATAAGACTTCAATTACAATTATGCATAAAAATTTATCATTTGTACTAGAAAATTCTGTACAGTGATTTTTAGACTAGAAATATGCATGACTAATATAAAAGCAATTTAAACAAATAAAATAACTAACAAATACATAATCACTAAGGGCTAATAAATCAGAGCAAGTTAAACTCTATTTTTGGTTTACACATTTTAAGCCAACAAATCTAAAAATCAGAAAACATATAAACCATCTTTAAACGCATAAAATTGGGCGTTTAAACTACCAATACAAACCATATGAATTTGTCAAAATTTATCGTAGTGCTGCCACATGTTACTTTTTTCACTACATATAATACATGGGACACTGATTTACAACTGTTGAGTTTAAACTACATGCAAATTTAAGTTTAGTTCAACTAAACCAGCGTTTAAAGACTCACTGATTTATTAGCCATAAGAAATACAAGATACCTAATAATTAAACTAATTCTTAACTAAAGTTAGTTTCATAGCAATATGGTCGGGATGGGCCGACTATGTGTTTTACATTTTTATTACATATATGCCAATATAATTTAATTGTTAAATCTTTTGTAAGGCTAGTTTACACTATTATACTTTGTATTAATACATGTCAATACTCAAGTAATATGTAAAAGTGTGATAGTGTGAATGCAATGTGTTATGAAAATGACAAGTATTGCGAAAAAAATTTAACATCCCATACGACTTCATCGTTTTTAGAAATTTTTCTAAACAATAATATTTTTCATTGGATCTGGAGGCTTATTATGAATTGCGATGCGAAAATCAATGCGATGCGAAAATACATAAATGCGAATTGCTATTCTGTATTGCGATATTCGCAGTTTTTTTTAATTGCATTTTAAATGCGAAAAGGTGGGAAGTCGGTATTCCACATTGCGAAAACAAATGTCAAACACACGTCAAATGCGCAAAATTTATTCGACAACAAAATAGCATTCGCAAAGTACAAACATGTGTGAAAGATAATATTTTATTTATTTGTTCATCATATATTTATTATTTATTTCAGGGAAGGAAGCAATAAGACCACCAAGCCGCGTCAATTTGAAATAATGATAGAATTGCACTTGATTTCGTAGTATTGCATTCCGAGCTAATATTATTTAAGACATATAAAGGGTCCGCCATCTAACGTTTTTTTCAACTAGAGCTTATTTCGTGAATGGTAACACTTAGCTCATGTCTGATTTGACAGATAATTAGTTTTATCGTTCCGCTGAACGAATATAGTTGTGTATACGCTTGAACAACGCTGGGAAATATTGCGCCATTACTTTGAAAATCATGGTAATGTTGCAGAATGTGTGCGAAAATTGCGTATGGATTTTGGAAGAAGAGAAGCACCGTCAGCTCCGTATGTTCGTTATCTTGTGAAAAAAGTGAAAGAAACTGGCATCCTCATCGATAAACCAATAAACTAAAAACAGTGCGTTCACCCGAGAATATTGCTGCTGTGGCAGAAAGTGTGCGTGAAGCGCCATCAACATCAATTCGCCGTCGTTCTCAACAATTGAACATTTCGGAGACATCATTGAGACGAATTTTGCACAAAGACCTTGGTATGACGCCATACAAAGTCCAATTGGTTCAGGAGTTGAAGCCAACTGACCATCCAATGCGTTTTCGTTTCGCTAAGTGGGCCTGCGATCGACTTACAGAAGATGCCGATTTTGCCAAAAAAAATCATCTTTTCAGATGAAGCTCATTTTGATCTTGGCTGGTATGTAAACAAACAAAATTGTCGCATTTGGGGCACAGAAAGCCCGCACGCATACATTGAAAAGCCGATACACCCAAAACGAGTCACTGTTTGGTGCGGATTTTGGTCCAGAGGCATAATTGGGCCATTTTTCTTCGATTCGAAAATGAGCAAGGAGTGGCCGTTACAGTCAATGGCGATCGTTATCGGGCCATGTTGAACGAATTTTTGTTCACAAAAATTTAAGAGGAGGATATTGGCAACATTTGGTTGCAACAAGACGGCGCTACGTGCCGCACAGCCGAAGCTGCACTCGATGTTTTGCGCCCTCTTTTTGAAGATCGCATTATCAGCCGCAGAGCTGATGTCGTTTGGCCACCTCGGAGCTGCGATTTGACACCGTTGGACTATTATTTGTGGGGTGCCGTCAAAGATAAGTGTTACGCCGACAAGCCAGAGACAATTGACGCTTTAAAGGACAATATTCGTGAAGCCATTGGTGAAATACAGCTGCACACAATCGATAATGTGCTTAAAAATTGTACCGATCGTGTAGGCTACTGCATGGCCAGCCGAGGCAGACATTTGTATGAAATTATTTTCCATTATTAACCGGAAGGATTGTACTTTCAAATAAAAAAAGAAATTTGAGAAAATATTCAGTAGTTTTTTTATAGCATTTTCCAAAAAAAAAAAGTTATTTGGCGGACCCTATACAATTGCTTCTTTATATAATCTAAAATTTTTTATAAAGCTGAAAAAAGAAATACTCTGCATAAGTAAACGTTTATTTTTCGCAAGCATCAAAATAAATTACTTTTTTCCATTCAAGCTTAGAATATCGGATTTGCTTCTAAGCAATCTTCTCTGTATCCTTTTATTTTGCTCATGTCCTTCTTCGTCGTCGAACCACAGTGCCACAGAATCCTTTTTTATTATTTTTTTTATACAGAATGTCCCAAATAAATTTTATAAGCAATTTTCACAGCCAAACACAAACAATTTATTTATTTTTAATTTGACGTTTGTTGACACTGACGTCTAACAGAAAATCTAACAGAAAGTCTAACAGAATACCAATTTTCTTTCGCATCGCATTGATTTTCGCATTGCAATTCAGAATAAGCCTCCAGGGTTGCATTTTAGCAAAAGCATTTAACAAAAGTGTGACTACAAACTATAATGGTACATTAGATTTTTTAACAGTCGCAACAAAACTCATTAGATTTCTATCTCACAAAGTATGATATTGATATTGTGTGATATTGTAAACTATCCTTTTATAAGCTACTTCTATTTTGTTATGCATATCTTAAAAATTTTAAGAGCATATTTCCGGTTTCCCTGCATATGTATATTCAGTACACTGAACTATTCTGAATTAATTTCTGTTGGGTTGAGTGTACAAATATGCAAAGTTCAGCCATATATACGTTTTCTGTTTTTTATTTCCATTTAGTTATAAATATTTAATTACTTACCTCAACCCAAAGAGGTTCTACAGCCTTTGGACATCTTTCATAAATTCCAATTCCATGAGAAAAGTCAATTACCTCGTCATCAGTGCCATGAATGACCAAAACTGGTGATTTCACTTTAGAAACCTTATCAATGCTGTTAAAAAATAGTAAATAAATAATATATGAGTATGTTTAATACATGACAGAACATTATTACACTTAAAAGTTGATATTTTTCTTTAATTTTATAGCCGCGCCTATCTACAGCATCGATAATAATCTCAAAAGAGCTTTTATTAATAAAGAATTCTTTAAAATGTATGCACACTAGTTGCAGATTGCATACCCACTAACCACATTACAAACACTTGTCGATTGACTTACGTACATTTAGTTGAATGTAGGTCAATGCAAATAGCATGATACAAATGCATGCTAATAAATATAAAAAATATAATTGCTGATCAATCAGAACATATGTATGTGAGTAATAAACATAATTGGGTACATTCCAAACCCATATATTCTGATTGGTCAAAATAATTATGCAAAAGAGAAATTCTTGATACCTCCGTGGTACCGAAAGAGATAGATACATTTTCATAACAATTAGAATAAGTAGAAAAGGTTAAGTTAAGTTCTCATAGGTAGTATATAAGAAGACCAAAAATTTAATAAAGACAGACTTGAAATTACTAAACCGGCAACAACTTGCCTTGTGTTTTTTGATTGAATTCTTCAGATAATTCGGTAGTTCCTTTGAACGCCTAACCCTGAAACCCTGACAGCTATTAAAAATAACCAAGGGCTATAGGGAAAAATTACAATAAACACAACTTCCATAAAACAACGCACACTACAGTATTTGTGCAAAGAAAAAAACTGTCAACAATTTAAGCAACTAAAAAATTTTAACTCTTTCTTTCCTACTTTTATTAAAGAAGAAACAATTTTGGTAAGGTGGGAAGGGTATCTGTATATAATTTTGTCATTCCGTTTGTAATTTCTACAATATTAATGTAAGACCCTATAAAGTGTGTATATTCTGGGACCTTATAATAAGCGAATTTGATTTAACGATGTCCGTCTGTCTGTTTAAATGGTGTTTCCGAAGACCAAAGAAATTATGGGGTCTAGGTTGTTATACATTTATGTCGGATATAGCACAGAATTGGTTGTTATTGAAATTTAGCTTGATCGGTCCACCAATTGCTGAGTTATGAGCAACAACCCACGAATGCCTTTAATTTTACCCAAAAATCCATTGTCGGTGTTTTTTTATTTTATTTTTATATATATCTGGAGCATGCCGGAGCCAAGGTTATTTGGTACAGGCATCTTGGTTTTCAAAACACAACATCCGACAAAATATGGTCAAGATTTGGCAAGTTGTCGTGGGATTTCCCATAGAAAGACATTAAAGATTTCTGTATATCTGGAGAACGGCAAGTTCCAAAGTTTCCAAATTAGGTACAAGCATATTGGTTATCAATCCGATCAAATGTGGGCGGGATGGCACCAGTGAGCGTGGAACTTCCCATATAAAGACCTTATAGGTTTCTGAATATTAGGGAACGGCAAAACCCAAAGTTTCGCAATTATGTACCAAGATAGATATGAAGAAGGCAACCCAGAGGATATTTTGTGCAGCCTGTCACCATGTCAGGTGATATACACGAAAGATCGTAGAGGACATGTTCCGACGCTTCATCATCAACCTAACAAAATCTGCATATCTTGTTACCAACATTGCCCATTATATGTTAATGGTATCCGAGACCGCTATGCCCCGTAAAAAGGCCCACAAGTAGCATACGTTCCCCCTTTTCAAGAAGAAGTAGCCTACTTGCCCTGCTAAGGGACAAAGTCACAAATCTCTTGGACTGTCTAAATCCAGAGATGGACGTCCATGTGTGACGAAATTCACGTTCGGACCATGTTTGCAACATTCCTTCAATGTGACTGGCAGGGACGCCAACGAAAGGCTCAGGGCCTATAAGTCGGCGACGAGCGCCCCTTTTTGCTAAGTAATCAGCCCTTTCCTTGCCCACATGGACGGGTACACAACACAAATTAAATTCGTTGTGTTACCCCAGATCGATCAGATGCAAAACAGTCCATCACCAACCTGGACTTTACCTCTAAAGAACATAGTGCTCTAAGAGCGGCCTGGATATCCGATATTATATATATCCTCAAGCCCCTTGCCCTTCTGCTCAGATATTCCCCAGCGCATATGAGGATAGCGTAGATCACTGCCTGGAAGATCAAAGGCTGTTTGCCCATTGGCAATCCCTTAGGATATCCGGGTCCATAATGCCCGCTCCAGTATCACCATTTGTCTGTTTCGAGCCATCGGTAAACCAGACCTGGTCCGCGCACCCGTGCTACCAGGATTGGTCCTCCTATTGGTCCATATAAGGCATAAGGACATTAAAGTTCCTGTCCAATATCAGACTAAGCAGCATCACTAACCAGGATAGATGGATCGTTTTTGAGAATTTCAAGGATGCGGTGACCAACATAGTCCCCTGCCCTGTTTTATGCAATGCGCGGCATCCTCCTTTGCAGATATGTGTAGCGGATGAATGTGCAGGATAGCCTCTAAAGCCAGAGTGGGACAGTGTAAGGAAGGTGTTTAAATGTGTCGGTAAAGTGTTGATAAGTTAATCAGTATTGTAGAGGGATTAGGGGGTGGCTTATTATAAGGCGAGCACGCCGCTTGGGTATGGCTAACAAGCCGCAGTTATGTTGAGAATAAAAAAATATGATTTTTTTACAGCTAACCAGACGCTTGTATCATCCAATTTATTCTGCCTTCTTTATTAAATTTTACAGCTATTTATATATGAATTCTTAATCTACACTCTTAACATAAATATGCTTATGACTTAATTTTATTTTCTATTTGTTGACGTTCAGCGTAGTGTGTGGTAATTTATCCTTACTTTAGCAATTTTGCGTATTTTGTTAATTCTTACTCATGTTGGTAATTTGATTTCTCGCGCCGTTAGGTCATTGAAACTTATTGTTTACATAATTGGGAATTTCAAGCAATACAAATGTGACCGACCTATAATAGTGATAAATGTGACCAACACACTACACCTCCGCTCTTAACAAAAATCCATACAATTCAAATTTAAGGATTTTTTTTTTTTTTTTTTAATACTTATTATAAGTTCTAAATTTAATGTTAGTATGTATTGTTAAATTTATTTATAAGAGTTCTAAGAATTATTTTATACTTTATATTTTTTTAGTCTGTTTTTATGAATTGATTTTATGTTTGTTTTTATTTTAATTAATACATTTAAATCATCTATATATATTACTTAATATGGTCCGTCATAAGGTGGTTCATGTTTTCTTCTATTTTCAGCTTTGACCAAAACTAAGTCGCCTACTTTTAGTTCTATGTTATTTGTGTTATTTAATGAGTCTATACTTCTTTTGTTTTTTATAGTTTCTATCAAGTTTTTGGCATTCTCTAAAGCATGTTTTAGTCTAGTCTTGAGTTCATTAGCATAATTTTCAAAATTGTAAACCTTTGGATGATTCATGACTTCATCTCCAGGTAAACTTGGAAATTTTCCAAAAATGAGTTCAAACGGTGAATATTCAGTATCTACATGAGGAGCTACATTGTACGCAAAAGTATAATAAGGTATCCATTTTTCCCAATTGTCATTTTGTACAAATGATAAAAAGTATTCATTTAGAACCCTATGATTCCTTTCTACCGTACCCAACGTTTCATGATGATATGGTGTAGAAAAAACTTGCTCAATCTTCAATAATTCTCATACTTCTTTCAACAATTCATTTTTAAATTCTGTACCGTTATCTCATTTTAGTGTGCTAAATAAACCATATTTAAGGATTAAATTCTCTACTAGTGCTCTGGCTATTGTTTTTGCCTCTTTTGTTTTTATAGGACATGCAATTACGTATTTTGTTAATTCGCATTGCATTGTTAAAATATATCTAAAATTGTTTACTGGACGTAAAGGACCTACAGTGTCAATTACTACAGTTTTAAAACTATCTATTGGAGTATCTGTAACCTTTAATTGTTCCTTTGTATGTCTAGTTTGTTTATTACGTTGGCATAAACCACATATTCTTTTACATTTTTGTTCATATTCTTCCAAATGCATTTCTGTTTTAATTTTAGTAAAGTTTTCTTCACTCCGAAATGTCCTCCTTGAGGTGTGTCGTGGTATAATTTTATCAATTCCTGTCTTCTATCTTTATTTGTTATATTCTGAGGTTTTCTATATAGTAATATAATTATGTCACCTTTATTATTTTTGTTTGCTTCATTATATTTGGCCTTAAATTCATCCGCGGGTATTATATCAAATATTGCATCATTTCTCTCGATTGCAAATTTCTTATTTCTTGTATTTTTTAAATATGATGATAGTTTCTCCAAAAGTGTACCTAAATACTTTGGATTATCGCTACACCTGACACGTGTTTCATTATTCATTCTATAATATTCTACTATATGTTTATATTACTCTTTAACATCATTCTCTGGCCTTTTTTCTAATACAAATTTTAGCTTCGTTGCGCGCTTTATATCATTTATTGACGTGCAATCCCACATCTGGAGTTGATCAGTCTCCTTATGACATTCACTCATATCATTTTTATTCTTTATAATATTTTCTTCCGATGACTTTTTAATCATACCTCTTGTAAAAACTAGTGTTTTCTTTACCTTCTCGTCATTTTCCGTTGGTATCATACTTTTTAGTGTTGTAGAATTGATTTCTATCCTTGATAATGCATCGGCATTAGTATTATGTGTTCCTTTATTATATACTATTTCAAAGTCGTAGTCAGAAAGTTCCAGTCTTATCCTTGTTAACTTAGAACTTGGGTTCTCAGGAGAGAATAGTGAAATCAAAGGTCTATGTTCTGTTACAACTGTAAATTTTCTACCATATAAATACGGTCTAAAGAATTGTATGCCCCAATATATGCATAAAAATTCTTTTTCAATCACAGGTTTATTCTTTTCGTGTTTGTTTAAAGATCTACTTGCATATGATATTGGTAAATCATTTCCTATTAAACCTTGTGACAAAACTGCGCCTAGTGCAAAATCTGATGCATCTGTCGTCAAGATGAATGTTTTGTCAAAGTCTGGATATTGCAAAATAGGGGGTTCAATAAGCTTGTTTTTTAATGTTTCAAATGCATTATGACATTCTTCCGACCATTCAAATTTTGTTCCTTTTTTCAACAAATTATTTAAACAATTAGCAATATTTGCAAAATCCTTGATGAATCTTCTGTTGATGTTTCCATGGCTATGTCAATGGCTTCATTAAGAGTCTTTACTCTACTGGCATTAATTGTCCTAACAATATCTTGGTCTTTTAGTCCGTTCTTAAAAGAATTAAATGCAATTACGGCATTAGTTTTACTGATTGCTTCTCTATTGTCTTCTCCAAGAGAACTTATTTGGATTTCATTTAACTCCGTAGTAAATGATTATATTTTATCAGCAAATTTTCGGATAGTATCTAACTGAGTAATCTTTGGCAGTTCGTTTAAAATAACATTTGGTGATTTTTTTGTTTTGTAAACCTCTTTCAAAGCGGAACCTAAGGAGTCTATGTTAGTAGGAACTAATACTTGTCTTAACTTGGTTTTCACTTTATTTGAAATTTTGGTTTTATATACAAAATTGAAAAATGAATTGTGTTTTGTTTGAGTTAATGTGTCTTTAATTATTTCGATGTTCGCTACAAATGAACTTAATTCATCCTTTGTACCATTAAAAACTGTTAGCAATTTTGAAATAGATGCTAATTTTCTAATTGTTCTTTTAATGATTGAATTTTCACTTTATCTGCGAGGCTCCGTAATATCTCTAATGCTCTTTCTTTTTCCCAGGAAAAACTTTTTGAATTTTGGTAATAGGTCGTAGTTATTTCATACGTTACCTGGTAAGTAGTTGTCATTACAATTGTCATTATTCTGAAACCCTCAATAAGTACTTGCTAGTAATGACCTCAGTAAGTACTTTTCACTACTATTATTTTCAGTAATGAATATTTGCTTACTAATAATCAGCTAAGTAACTACCTTTTAGTTGTCTTGTTTTCAGTACTGAATATTTAAGTACTGGTAACTAGCTCCATAACTACTTATTAGGTCTATTAACTAGCGCCAATTAAATAAAAACTAGTTATTTTTTGGCTTCTAGTAAGTATATTGTAAGTACTTACAATTCAACTTACAGGTAGTTAAATAATAACTAGATATTTTGTGACTTCTAGTAAGTGCATTGTAAGTACTGAATTCTGTGGACAACTCGAACAAAAATAAGTAGTTATTCAGCCGAAAAATAAGTAGTGTTTATATTTCTCCAATATTATTTGCTAACTTACCAGGTAAGTAAAGTTTTTGCTGGGTTTGTCTCCAAACCTCAGGATATGTAATTGTCTTTGTTGTTCTCTTACTACTTTGTCTTCTAACAATTCTATGGCTCTCTTTTCTAATTTTTCTATTTCTAATCTTTTATTTTGAATGGTATCATCAGTGTACCCTCTTGATAGTGACTTTTTTGCATTGATTATAATAGAATCTATACGTTCGTATATCTCTTCCATTGGTCATACTGAAAATGTATCTTCTTTTTTTTATATTGTTTCAAAGATTAAAAAAATATAAAGAGAATTTTATTACACTTTAATATTATTAGTTAACAATATTTTTTCCTTCAACCTATTGTTTAAAAATTTTTTATACATTTTGTGAATTTTAGCTAATACTAGAAATAATTGCAAGACTTATATTATATATATAACTGTTGTCTGACTGACGTTTATCTTGTTGGTGCTGTCGTTATTATTAGAGATTATTATCTCCTCGTTCTTTGAATCCTGATTCCCCATTAATATTTTTTGTGGTTTGGTTTTTTTGTTCGGCTAAAATAGATTTTAAACTTTTCCTTAGGGTGTTGTCTGTAGTTATTGCTAGTATCCTGTGTACCTCTGCAGCTTTCTGTCTCAGTTGTACCTTTCTTCCGCCTCTTGGGTTATGTTGTTTTTTCTCCTCTATCGGTGACGCAACTATTGGCTTATTCTGACGTTGTCTATACTCTGCTATTGTAATAGGTCTTGGGCCTGCTGCTTTTGGCGTAGGTGTGTACTTGGGATAGTTTTCTATTGTTTGTGCTTCCGGAATATATTCGTCTAATACTAAATTTTCGTACTTCTTAAAAATGTTATCAATTATTTCCTTCGAGACTACGTCTTCACTGGGAGAATTCATTAGTATCAAAAGTACAGAATGGGTAGGATTGACTAAAAACAACTCTCAACAACTAGGATCGAGAGGGCAGGATCGCCATGTAAGGAAGGTGTTTAAATGTGTCGGTAAAGAAAGTGTTGATAAGTTAATCAGTATTGTAGAGGGATTAGGGGGTGGCTTATTATAAGGCGAGCACGCCGCTTGGGTATGGCTAACAAGCCGCAGTTATGTTGAGAATAAAAAAAATATGATTTTTCTACAGCTAACCAGCCGTTTGTATCATCCAATTTATTCTGCCTTCTTTATTAAATTTTACAGCTATTAATATATGAATTCTTAATCTACACTCTTAACATAAATATGCTTATGACTTAATTTAAATTTCTATTTGCTGACGTTCAGCGTAGTGTGTGGTAATTTATCCTTACTTCAGCAATTTTGCGTATTTTGTTAATTCTTACTCGTGTTGATAATTTGTGAAATGTAATTGGATTTCTCGCGCCGTTAGGTCATTGAAACTTATTGTTTATATTATTGGGAATTTCAAGCAATACAAATGTGACCGACATATAATAGTGATAAATGTGACCAACACACTGCAACAGGTCTTCATGGTGCCCGTGATCGATATGCAGATCAGGCGATAAACTTTATCGAGTTTCGCTCTAAATTTGATAAAAGATTGTTTAAAAAGAGGAAAATTCCATTGAAAATTCTTTCTTTGGACGAAAGCTCAAATCCTGTGTAAGGAGTTAAACACCTGGACAATTGTGTGATTATCAAGATTATCATTATCGTTCCAGTTTTCGAAATATTATTTTTGTGGTAGATGTGTTTTGGGGTTAAGCATACGATAGTTAAAACAGGTCACCCTACACCAAGTGCACATAAAACTAATAAGGATTAGAATAATAATATATTTTTTTTTATTAACATTGTTATTATTAATTTTTCATTCATTTTATTAATCAAATTTGTTTCATATTTTTTTTTAATTCCCTAAACTTACTATGTTTTCTATTATAAATAAGTTATCTTTTGAATAAATAAATGTACTTTTAATTCACGATGATTTACTAAATTGTAAATAATTCCACGAAAAGTTTAGGTACAATAATGTCGGGTTATTGTTGGGCTATTTGGAGAATATGAGAGTAAAAATAGCATGGTAGGGTGGGTAGAGACAGAGGGCTAATTCTATCTTGGTCCTCAATATGAACTCCTTCGCGTATTTCCGTTTTGTTTCCTAGTTTGTTTTTTTTTTAATTTTTTTTATTTAAATTATCTTTGTTTTTGTGATCGACTTAGAAAATTAATTTTCTGCTACCTTTATTAAACTATTTTGTTAATGGTTTAGTCTACCTATAAGGAAGAAAGAACACCCCTCATTTTCCCTGAGCACGGCCGGATTCATAGGTAGCATATTTTCCGAAGTGGTAGGACTAGTACGACCGTTACATAAATATTTATTTGGCGCCCAACGTGGGGCATCAGCGCTATACTTTACTAATTTTTTTTCTTTAGTTAATACGGTGTTAGTTTCCATCTATGCTGATGTTTCATTTTATAAGATCATAACCGTGAAGTCGATTATAAAATTTTTTATTTAATTATTTTTTTATATAACTTAAGGATTTTTCTATTTTCTTTTGGAGATTAGAAACCTCAATCAATAATTATTGGGAAGTGGTGTTTAAATTTCGCTGTGGATTTTTTTTCCTTGACTTATTGTTGGGAAAATACTTTTCGAATTTGAACACTTACGACTAATTTTTGGGTTTATTATTTTCGAAATTCTTATATTTGGTGATAAAATGGTGGATTTTTGTACTGGATTTGATTTTGGTACATACTATTATATTGCATTAGATAGGATTTTTTTTGTATTTCTTTTTACTTTGAAGTTCTTATATTGAGATTTTTCTTTATTTAACTGGTATTGTTATCTGGAAACTCAAATGAATTTCATAAATTTTTTTTTTTTGTTGTACTATTATTTTTTTATGTAAGGGAGTTCAAGGTTTTAACATCGTTTTTATTAAATATATTTGGCAATTTGTACCTATACGAAGTAGTGGAATTGATAGTTTAATTGAGATATTTCTTTTATATTTTTGCGAAAATGCCTGTTACTAGAAGTAGGGATAATTTGATGAATTTAGAGGAACCGACGAACGTAAGTTTTACGGTTGATATGGGTGGCGGAGATGCTTCGCAGGGGGCGCGTGGACGTGGTAGGGGTGATGTAAGGCCTACTGGTGACAATAGGGATAGTGGTAATGAAAGGGAAAATAGGTTGCGGGAAATAGTTTCAGAGTCATTGAGTTCTTTCCGAGGAGAAATGGCAGAATACATTTCTGGTGAATTAAGATCCTTAGTTCAAAATTTAAATACAAGTCGAAGTGGTGAACGGGCTGCTGCGCCAGGGAATGCATCGGGCATGTCTCCTCGTTTGAACAATGACAATTCTAGGGATCCTTTCTGTGCTGAAAAGGTATTGAATATAATTCGTAACTGGCGGTTAAAGTTTACAGGTCATGACAATCAGATGACCGTAGAGGAATTTATTTACCGGGTTAATATTTTAACTACTAATAATCTTGGGGGTGATTTTAGTTTGCTGTGCAAACATGGTCATAGTTTGTTTGATGGTAATGCGTTGGATTGGTACTGGAGATACCATAAGCGGAACAATGAGATGAATTGGTTTTCATTAACACGTGCTTTGCGCGATCAATATGGAAATGATTTTAGTGATTTTGAACTATTAGAGGACATTAGACGTCGCAAACAAAAACCTACCGAAAATATCGACGATTATTTAGAGACAGTGTCAGCTATGACAGATAGATTAAGGACACCGATGACAGAACGAGATCTTTGCGGGATTCTTATTCGTAATCTAAGGAGTGAGATAAGACTTGAACTTTTACATCTTAATATAAGCAGTGTTTTTGATCTACGTCGAGAAGTCAGGAAACATGAAAAATTTGTGATGGAATTACGTCGAACGGACAGAGGACGAATATCTGAGTTGTTGGAACAAGATGACGACCGTACACTACAGGTTTCGAAGGAAGCGGATATTTGCGCAGTTAGGTCGGAAATAAAATGTTGGAACTGCGATAAAATCGGACATACATTCTTTGACTGCATGGAGGTTCGTCGCATTTTTTGCTATGGCTGCGGTTTATTGAACGTTTATAAACCAACATGTCCGAATTGTAAAAGAAAGACAGACGCTCTGGGAAACTTGCAGCGGGATGTCCGAATGAAATAATGCGGACATCCGAATTATCAACTAATAGAATCTCTGACATGACAATCTATCAACCGGATATTGACAAAAGCAAAACATCTGAAATGGTTCATCCTCTGAAAAGACCATATCATATTCGGCTAATGGAATATGAGGCGGCTCGTGCTAGAGTTTTCGGTTTATCAAAAAGGCGTTTAAAGTCTACAAAGCGTATTCGCGATTATTATCGTAAGCTTAAATCTTATAGAAATTATGTTATTTCTCCAATCGTAAGTCAAAATTCTGATATTAGACCTTATATATCTTTGGACATTGTAGACGGAACTTATTTGGCATTGTTAGATAGTGGTGCTAATAAAAGTGTGATCGGTGGTACACTGGCTGCCAAGGTTCAGGAATTAACGGGTTTTACGAAATGTTATGGTAATGTGAAGACAGCGGACGGACAAAAACAGGATATTTCGGGAACAGTTAGTTTGGAAATTTTATTTAATGGACGGACAGGATTTTTTGAATTTTTGGTGGTACCGACGATACAACAGGAAATTATTTGTGGTTTTGATTTTTGGACTTTTTTCGGACTTGAAATTTCAGTACCAGTTATTGGGGAAATTGGTAGTGTGGATGCTAGCCCGGACAAGCTTGAACTGACTGCTGAGCAGAGACGTAGGCTTGACAGGGTTATTGCGGCGTTTCCGAACTCCGAGATTGAGGGTTTGGGAGTCACTGCTCTCGTTGAGCATTGTATAGATACTCGTGATGCAAAACCAATCAAACAAAGGTACTATCCAATTTCGCGAGCAATTGAGAAGCAACTATGTGGGGAACTAGATAGAATGCTCTCACTAGGTGTGATTGAGGAGGCACCTTGCTCACCATGGTCATCACCAGCAGTTGTGGTCGTTAAACCTGGGAAAATAAGGATGTGCGTGGACAGCCGTAAATTAATTTCTGTGACCGTAAAAGACGCGTACCCTATACCTAACATAGACGGACTAATTGCAAGACTTCCTCCAGTTTATTGTATATCTAAAATAGATTTAAAAGATGCCTTCTGGCAAATTAAATTGGAGGAAAGTTCAAAACAAAAGACAGCATTCACTGTCCCTAATCGGCCATTGTACCAATTTACGAGGATGCCGTTTGGATTGTGTAACGCACCACAGACTTTGTGTAGACTGATGGACATTGTTATTCCGTACAATTTGAAATCTCACGTTTTTGTTTATTTAGATGACCTCTTGATTGTTTCACAGAATTTTGACGAACATTTGACTCACTTGTTGGAAGTTGCTTCCCAACTTCGGAAAGCTGGTTTAACGATTAATGTGGGGAAAAGTTGTTTTGCATTAAAACGAGTCAAGTATCTTGGATATGTAGCAGGTGACGGCACATTGCAAGTGGACGATGATAAGGTACGTGCTATTCGTGATTTTCCTGAACAAAAGACTTTGAAACATTTACGTAGATTTTTGGGTATGACTGGATGGTACAGACGATTTATTAGGGATTATTCGACAGTTACTTACCCTCTTACGGAACTACTGACAAAGAAAAGGTCGTTTGTTTGGACGGACGGGGCTCAAGAAGCCTTTGATGAATTGAAAGTAAGTTTAACATCGGCACCTTTGCTTGTTCACCCGAATTATTCAAAACCATTTATATTACAGTGCGATGCGAGTACTTGTGGGGTTGGGGCGGTTCTGTCGCAACTTGATGACGACGGAGTGGAGAGACCCATAGCCTTCATGTCCCATAAGATAAATAGAGCGCAGAGAAATTATACAATAACAGAACTTGAATGCCTTGCTGTTGTGATGGCTGTAAAGAAATTCCGATCTTATATAGAAGGTCAGGAATTTATAGTTGTGACGGATCATGCTAGCCTGAAGTGGTTAATGGGCCAGAGAGATTTAGCAGGTCGATTAGCGAGATGGTCGTTAAAATTGCAAAGTTTTAATTTTACTATTGAACATCGTAAAGGTAGGGAAAATGTTGTTCCGGACACATTATCGAGAGCTCATGAAGGTGAAATGATTTTAGAGGCTTTGGAGTGTGAAAGTTTGCCTATGATTGACTTGAAGTCTGTGGCATTTGATAGTGAGGAATATTCAGGGTTGAGACGGAATTTAATTGAGACGGAGACACCTGACTTTAGGATTGTGGACAAGTACATTTACAAAAGGACCGATTTTACTTCCGGGGGCTCTGATGAATCGTTTTTATGGAAGTTGTGGGTGCCTACGGAACTTCGTAATGGTATTATTTTTTCTTGCCATGATGTTCCAACTTCGGCTCATGGTGGAATTGCTAAGACACTTGAGAGAATAAGACGGTATTTTTATTGGCCAGGACTGGTAAAAGAGGTACGGGACTATATTGGAGATTGTGAGTTGCGCAGGACGTCGAAGACTCCAACACATATATTGAGACCGCCTTTGGGACAAATGACTAGGACTGAAAGACCTTTTCAGAGACTTTACATGGACCTAATTGGACCTTTACCTAGAACAAAATCTGGTAATATGGGCATTTTAATTATTTTGGATAACTTTTCCAAATTTACTTTTTTGAAACCACTGAAAAAGTTTATTTCCAGGGATATTATAAATTACCTAAGGAATGAAATTTTTACGTGTTACGGGGTTCCTCAGGTTATTGTAACTGACAATGGGTCGCAGTTTCGAAGCAAGGATTTTGAGGAGTTTCTTCGGGAAAGAGGTATTCAGCACTTATTAACTGCGGTATACAGTCCCCAAGTGAATGCCAGTGAGCGAGTAAATCGCTCGATAAATGAGGCATTACGTTCATACATTAGGAAGGATCAAAGGGAATGGGACATATATATTAGCAGTATAAACTGTGCTTTAAGGAACAGCGTGCATCAATCTGTTAATAGAACTCCATACCAGATAGTTTTTGGGCAGACTATGCTAACACACGGCGGGGACTATAACCTGCTCACGAATTTGGGACTTATGACTGATTCCGAAATTACAATAAACAGACAGGACGAATTTGCTTTGATCCGGCGAGAAATTATGAATCATATTGAAAAATCGTATAATAAAAATGCTAGAATATATAATTTACGTTCCAGAAATATGGCATATACTGTGGATCAGGAAGTTATTCTTCGAAATTACGCTCAAAGCTCGAAAATAGATAGCTACAACTCAAAACTTGCACCTGTGGGAGTAAAGGCAATAGTTTTGAAACGAATTGGACAGGTTAATTATGAATTAAAGGACGTGGATAGTGGGAACACGGGCGTTTACCATGCTAAGGACATTTGGACCTGAGGTCTTGGAGTAATATGTATTTTGACCTTTTCCAGATCCAGTCTCTTCGTAGAACCGTACAGTGACTGTATCTGTTTTGTGAGGTCTCAAATAAAATATTTTTTTTTTCTCCACTCTGAAAAATTTCTACTTGCTTTAATTCAAATAAGTAACTTTTGTAATTTTATTTTTTTTTGTAAAAACATTTTGTCAAAAATTTTCACTTGAAATTTAATTTTTATAGTGTGTGGTTTGAAAAGTTAAGTGCGCAAACATTTTTTTTGGTTTGCTAAATTTGATTGCTTGGATATTTTCTTTAGAAGGAGGGACAACAATTTTAATTGAAAATTTAAGAAATAATTGGCTAAAAGATTGTTTAAAAAGAGGAAAATTCCATTGAAAATTCTTTCTTTGAACGAAAGCTCAAATCCTGTGTAAGGAGTTAAACACCTGGACAATTGTGTGATTATCAAGATTATCATTATCGTTCCAGTTTTCGAAATATTATTTTTGTGGTAGATGTGTTTTGGGGTTAAGCATACGATAGTTAAAACAGGTCACCCTACACCAAGTGCACATAAAACTAATAAGGATTAGAATAATAATATATTTTTTTTTATTATTAAACGTTTAACTTCTAATTTTGGTTTTGCTAGACTACATTGGCATTCTGGTTTAACATATCGGTTATGAAGACAAATTTTATTGCTAGTCATTGGGAATAAACATATTTAAAAAGGAAAAAAATATAACACGTTAAAATTTAAAATAAATTTGTAATCTAACTTTAAAGTAAATTCTTATTTTAACGTAACATTAATTAACAAAACGTAGAAAGTTCGCGGTTAGTTTTTTTAAAGGGAAAGAAACAAATAGGAAATCTTTATATACATGTAAAAATTTCAAATTTTAAAATTTAACATGTTTGCACAAACCCTACACACATAACCACTTATTTATTTTACCAATTACGCAACATACATAAATAAATTCTCAACACTATAAATACATATAAATTTTTGTTCATCAATTTTAATTACTTTGTATCCTACGTAACTATCATAAAACCTAACTTACTTCGAGATAACAGCGCTGGGATCTTCGATGGATTTTGTTTGGTAAGTGAACATTTACTTATAAGAACTATTATTTTTTTTATTGAAGTTCAAAACCATTACTGCACAATGATAAATATTAAAATATTAATTGAAAAAAGAATGGAAAAAAATTGATTAACATACATATACTATATACATACATACATATACTACCTACATACATATATAACGCAAATTTGAAATTTAAATATTGCTTTTATTTCTATTTTGGTTTTTTTTTAACATTGTTATTATTAATTTTTCATTCATTTTATTAATCAAATTTGTTTCATATTTTTTTTAATTCCCTAAACTTACTATGTTTTCTATTATAAATAAGTTATCTTTTGAATAAATAAATGTACTTTTAATTCACGATGATTTACTAAATTGTAAATAATTCCACGAAAAGTTTAGGTACAATAATGTCGGGTTATTGTTGGGCTATTTGGAGAATATGAGAGTAAAAATAGCATGGTAGGGTGGGTAGAGACAGAGGGCTAATTCTATCTTGGTCCTCAATATGAACTCCTTCGCGTATTTCCGTTTTGTTTCCTAGTTTGTTTTTTTTTTAATTTTTTTTATTTAAATTATCTTTGTTTTTGTGATCGACTTAGAAAATTAATTTTCTGCTACCTTTATTAAACTATTTTGTTAATGGTTTAGTCTACCTATAAGGAAGAAAGAACACCCCTCATTTTCCCTGAGCACGGCCGGATTCATAGGTAGCATATTTTCCGAAGTGGTAGGACTAGTACGACCGTTACAAGATCATTCTAGGCTTTTTTTATTTTTATTTATTTGTTTAATCAATGGACATTATCCTTACTGACAAATAACAAGATTGACTTAAAATTAATGAATAACATGATGGACTTAAAAATGTACATAATGACGAGTTTTGCGACAAGGTATATTAAATTAAATAAAATTTAACAGAAATTCACAACAAATATTACCATTAATAAGATTAACCATAAGATATACATTTAACATTGTAAGACGACTTTTGAGCGATGGTAGTTTTATAAAAGCCAGTCTACTAGAAAAGGAAGGAAAGTTTGTCGAGTAACTCCATTGAAGACCACGTAAACAGAACAACAAAAATTGTTGTTGGGCAGATTCAATATGAGAATTATGAATGTTGTAATATGGATCCCAAATGATTGACCCATATTCTAAGATAGGTCTAACGAGTGACACATAAAGTTGCTTCGTTATGTATGGATCAGTAAGCTCTTTAGCCCAGCGTTTTATAAAGCCAAGAATTCCTCTAGCTTTATTTACAGTTAACTTATATGTGAAACAAAGTTTAATTTATGATCCAATAGGACTTCGAGATCCTGAAATGAATCAACCAACTCCAATTGATGACCAACCAAAGCATAATTAACAGCAATACAGTAATTTCTATAAAAACGCATGCATTTGCATTTCAATAGATTCAAATCAACATATTATGATAACACCATAACAACAAGTTATTAAGATTCGATTGAAGATAAAAATGATCAACAAAGCAATTAAAAGAATGGAAAATTTTTACATCCTCAGAATACATCAATATATTGACAAAGTTGATAACATTGGGCAGATCATTAATAAACAGCGTAAGTGGGCCAAGATGACTGCCTTGGGAAACACCGGACGAAACATATATGTACTTGGATATACAATTTTTGAATTGTCCTTTTTGCTTTCTGCCAATTAAATCAGAACTTAACCAGCTTGAACTTCTACGGGATAATCCTAATAAATCCAATTTAGAAGAAGTTGATGGTTAACTTTATCAAATGCATTACTGAAGTCAGTATAAACAGCATCAGTTTGTTTCCTTTGTGTTAACGCAAAGTTGATGTACATTGGTTCTAGCTGAACAGCCTTTCCGAAAACCAAGCTGTCATGCTGCCACCAATGACGATGTGTGATGGCATGGGAAATCAGCAACTAGTTTTTCAAATAGTTTTGGAATAGCACTTAATTTGGCAATCCCTCTATAGTTTGTTATATCCGATCTATTACCAGATTTAAATAACGGTTGTATATACGAGTCTTTCCACAATACAGGAAAATAACCACATATGATCGAAGCATTAAACATTAAAGTTAATGGCGTAACTAATGATTCAGCACATTAATTTCAAATACATGTTGGAACAAGATCAGGACCATGATTAAAAGACATCTTTAGCCTTTTCAAGTTAACCAAACTATCATTGCTATTAAATAAAGGGAAAGAGATTGCCTGGTTTGATGAGAGCAGATATGGATAACCATTACTATCATCGTATACAGCATCAGAATTAGTTGTTGCAAAAAAATCGGCAAACATATCACAAATGACATCAGCATCACCAGATTCTTGGCAACTAAATTTCATAACGGATGGGTATCCATTAGATTTTCTCTTTACAAATGCAAAAAACAATTTTGAATCACGAACGAAATGGTTTTTCACCTTATTTATGTATTGATTATATAAAGCATGACTCAGCAGAATATATTCTGAACGACTGACGGAGTATTTTCCATAATCAACAAATGATCCAGACTTTTTGAATTTCTTATAATTTTTATTCTTTAGATTTTTTAACCTAGTCAGCAGTTTGGAGTTCCATGGTGGTCCAACTGGAGTATAAAAAGTTTTTTTAGGTACACAAATATCAAAAAAAAAAAAAAAAAGAAGAGTGGACAATTTGTTATTCAATCGACGAACGTTTTGATACATAATATTTATACAATTCTTAGAGCCCATTAGTTTTTTGAAACTAATGAATAACTAGGTGGCAAACGAGCAATATTTTTAGATCTTGGATTTTGCTTAAAGATATATTCACGATCAATGATATTAGCAGGCCAAAAACTTGTATCAAGAATCTGATCATAGACACAAGCAGTAACAGAAATTTTAAACGATGTTATATCGATTTTTGATTTAATGTTATAATCAATGTCATCTACGGTTGCATCGTATGCCATACGTAATAAATAAAGGGTCCGCCAAATAACTTTTTTTTTTTTTAAATGCTATAAAAAAACTACTGAATATTTTCTCAAATTTCTTTTTTTATTTGAAAGTACAAAGCTTCCGGCTAATAATGGAAAATAATTTCATTCAAATGGCTGCCTCGGCTGGCCATGCAGTAGCCTACACGATCGGTCCAATTTTTAAGCACATTATCTATTGTGTGCAGCTGTATTTCACCAATGGCTTCTCGAATATTGTCCTTTAAAGCGTCAATTGTCTCTGGCTTGTCGGCGTAACACTTATCTTTGACGGCACCCTACAAATAATAGTCCAACGGTGTCAAATCGCAGCTCCGAGGTGGCCAAACGACATCAGCTCTGCGGGTGATAATGCGATCTTCAAAAACAGGGCGCAAGGCATCGAGTGTAGCTTCGGCTGTGTGGCACGTAGCGCCGTCCTGTTGCAACCAAATGTTGCCAATATCCTCCTCTTTAATTTTTGTGAACAAAAATTCGTTCAACATGGCCCGAAGAGAAATGGCCCAATTATGCCTCTGGACCAAAATCCGCACCAAACAGTGACTCGTTTTGGGTGTATCGGCTTTTCAATGTATGCGTGCGGGTTTTCTGTGCCCCGAATGCGACAATTTTGCTTGTTTACATACCAGCCAAGATCAAAATGAGCTTCATCTGAAAAGATGTTTTTTTGGCAAAATCGGCATCTTCTGTAAGTCGATCGCAGGCCCACTTAGCGAAGCGAAAACGCATTGGATGGTCAGTTGGCTTCAACTCCTGAACCAATTGGACTTTGTATGGCGTTCTACCAAGGTCTTTATGCAAAATTCGTCTCAATGATGTCTCCGAAATGTTCAATTGTTGAGGACGACGGTGAATTGATGTTGATGGCGCTTCGCGCACACTTTCTGCCACAGCAGCAATATTCTCGGGTGTACGCACTGTTTTTAGCTTTTCACGCTATGGTTTATCGATGAGGATGCCAGTTTCTTTCACTTTTTTCACAAGATAACGAACATACGGAGCTGACGGTGCTTCTCTTCTTCCAAAATCCATACGCAATTTTCGCACACATTCTGCAACATTACCATGATTTTCAAAGTAATGTCGCAATATTTCCAAGCGTTGTTCAAGCGTATACACAACCGTATTCGTTCGGCGGAAGGAAAAAACTAGTTATCTGTTAAATCAGACATGAGCTAAGTTTTACCATTCACGAAATAACCACTAGTTGAAAAAAAAACGTTAGATGGCGGACCCTTTACTTAATAACAAAATGCATTTAACTGTTACTGTAAATGGTGGATAATAAATAAAACCTGAGTAATTCCTTGTGACACATGGCAAATCCACATCCATAAGCTAAGCTATTTAGGATCAATGCTTTTCTTTTCTCTTTATATATCCGTATGAATAAATCAATGTGTGAGTGCATTTGTACAATATACGTATATGTAAATAGTGTTTTTTAAGCCTCATAGAAATTGCAATTAAACAAAATAGCATGAAAATTAAATTTTATTAAAAAACCCAAATTTACATATTTTCAATTGGGCTTAAGTTCAATAAATTGAATTGGGGCTCTAACCCACGTGTACGAACAGGTTGATCTGACGCGTTTTTATAGTAACCACACTATCTCTTAAGAGGTCTTTGCCGTTTTACCCTTAAATCCATTGAATCCATTTTTTTTTTTTTTTTTTTTTTTTTTTTTATTTTTATTAATTCAAAATTACAATTTTACAATTATGATGAGGTCTCAGCGCCCCTAGGGCTTTGTTGAGACTTCGTTGGCAAAAAAAATACAGATTGTTTATTTTTTTTAAATTATTACATAAAAAATAAAAAAAAAAAAAAAAGAAATAAAATAGTTAAATTACACTACATTAAAAGCATTTCAATATTATTAAGATAAAAATCTTTAAGCTTTTTCTTAAATAATGTTATTGATGTACAATTTTTTAAAAATTGGGGCAAATTATTGTATTCCAACCCACCCGAGTATTCTATTCTTTGTTTAGTGATTTCTAGACGACATCTAGGAATCCTTAAATTCGAATTGTTTCTTGTATTAAAAAACATTTGATTGACAGAAAAACTGATCGTGTGATGTCCAATATTATGTATGGTTTCATAAATATATATCAATAACTGCTGTTTATAAATACCATATATTGGTAAAACATTTTTTGCAATATCCTTATAAAGCAGCAAAGTAGGGTATAATGGCGGCAAATTAAAACAGCCTTTAGCGATTTGTTTTGTATAACCTGTAAGCTTTTTAGGTCAGCATTTCTTTTAAATCCATATACAAGCGTAAGATAATTAAGATGACTTTGTATAAGAGCTTGAAAAATCAAATATTTAGTTTTTTTATCAAGTTTATGTCGTAGTTTGAATAAAACGCCAAGTGCAGGAGATATTTTTGATCGAACATATTTAATGTGATGTTGCCAGGTTAAATTGTTTTGCAAGATAATTCCCAAATACTTTGTAGAGTCTTCTTCAGCAATTTGCTTTCCATCTATAAATAATGGATGTTCCCCAGAGAAACGACTTGGTTGAGGTCTAAAACGTACGAGTTTTGTTTTATTATGATTTAGCACTAATTTATTAATTCTCGCAAATTCTGCAATTAGTGATGCATCTCTTTCTCCAAATGTGTTAAAAACTAAACTTTCCTTATAAGGATAAAGTAGGCATAAGTCATCAGCGTACATTACAATTTTTCCATGCAGTCCCAAGTTATTGATATCGTTAACATAAATATTAAACAATAAAGGGCCTAGCACACTCCCTTGGGGAACTCCATGCCTAATAGCACCCATTGAGCTTATGCTTTTGTTTATTTCCACATATTGCCTGCGATTTTCTAAATAACTTCTAAAAAAATCGAGTTCTCTTTCTCTTACACCATAAAACTTTAATTTTTCAGCCAGAATAAAATGATTAACTAGATCGAAAGCTTTAGAAAAATCATAAAAAATAGCACCAACTCCAGTGAAACCTCTATCCAAACCATCACAAATATAATTGACAACATTCACCACCGCTTCATCTGTACCGCACCCCTTTCGAAAACCATATTGATTGGGATATATTAAATCTTCATTGCACAAATATGTTGACAATTGCTTATGTAAGATTTTTTCAAAAATTTTATCAATGACAGATAAGACTGCAATAGGTCGAAACTTATCTAGTGTATTTAGGAATCGGAATAATTTTGTGAATTTTAAGTTTGTCGGGATATATTGAATGATTAATACATGAATTAAAAATCTTAGTTAATAAAGGTGTTATAATCTCTTTACATTCAACCATACACTTTGACGTTATTCCATCACTCCCTGGACTTTTATTGATATCCAAATGCGTTATTATGTCATAAACTTGATTTTCATAAATATGGCAAAAAACAAACTGATTGCGATTATAGTTTAAAGATCGAAACATATTACAATGATCCGTAGAGTTATATGTGATTCCGTTATTTAAACTTTCCACAGATTTTAAAAAGTGTTGATTTAAAATTTCGGCTTTATCATAATCATTTGCAATTATTTGATTCTCATCATTTTTTACAATAATGCCAGATCTAGAACTTCTTCCAAGCGTTTTGTTCACGAATTGCCAACATTTCCGTGGATTATCACGGGTATTATATAAATTGTCTTTTTTTTTATCATACTCTTTTTGAATGCTAGTTTTAATATTTTGCTGATTCTCTTAATTCTGTCATTTAAATCAGTTTTATTTATCTCTTTTCTTCTTTTTCTTAACAGTTTCTTTTTGTATTCCATAAGAGATTGTAAATTGGCATTAACCCATGGTGTTAGTTCAAGTTTTAAATCTTTTTTTGTGCTGGTTGCAACTGTTGAATTGATAACAGCATTTGTTATAGACTCTATTAAGTACGTAGTGTCAACATCGGGATCATTAGTAAAACTTGAAACAGTTAGTGTGCGACTTAGATTTCGTTTAACATGTTCATAGTTACAATGATAACGAATAACCTCCATGAAATCTGTTATATTAGTTACAGAATCAATTACTATATTTATTAAGTTATGGTCTGATAGTGTCCATTCCACCGAATTAACTTTAAGTTCCATTTCAATATTAGAAAAAACCTTATCTATTGAAGTTCCACTACTAGGTCGAGTAATAAGAGTATGACAGTTTCTGAAATCATAGCATCGAAAAAGATCATTTAGATCATGGGCCTGAGGATTATACATAAAATCAATATTAGTGTCTCCAACAAATATACAGGGATTTGGAGCTAGCCTTGTAAGACAATTTTCAATATATGCAAAGAATTTTTCCGTTTTACATTTTTGAGATCTATAAAAGGACAACAACTTTATAGATTTATTAGTTACATCTAAACTCGATATATTAAGAACAATAGAATCAATGAAATCTTTACTCTCACAGGTTTCCACTGAAAATAATATGCTTTCACGAATATATATTGACGTACCACCGTAACAATCAGATCTGCAGCAGTGAACTACATTATACCCCGGAATTTTGTAGAGTTGTATCAGTTTACTATCAAACCATGTTTCTTGAATACAAATAACATCAGGTAATTTAGATAAAAAAGAAATTTCCGTTTTAAACTTATTAAATTTTGTAATTGAGGAAATGCTTCTAACATTTACAGAGACAATTGAGAAATACGAATTAATTTTAGCATTTAAAAATTTTACATAAGATGAAATTGAGAAAAAATATTTATTTAAATTCATTATACCTATTATGATTTAATTATTTATTACAGTTTATAAAATAACGTTAAAAAGCAATTTATTATTAAGCAGGTGACAAAAACGGCGAGTGAACTTCATTATCACTAGTATTATCATTAATAATATTATCACGACGCATTGACCTTCTTGCGCAATTTGTTGTTGCTTCTAGCAGTATATTATCTACTTCTTCAAAAGTTTTAATAAGCCTTGGATTCGACAATTCACTTTTTTTAACATATACTCGACCAGCTAAACTATAAACACGTCGATATCCAATTTTTTGCAGACTTTTAGCCTGATTAAGCAAAGATAGTGTTTCTCTACTTAAAAGATCATTAATAAATACAGATTTATTTTCTTTTTCTTTTAGTTTAGACTTTATAGACATAACTTTTTGTTTTGTTGCTTTGTTCCTAAATTTAACGATCATAGTTTTCTTTTTCTTCTTATTCTGGTCTGTACCTGCAGCATTGTTGTGTTCTTTTTTACTTTTCAAGAAAAAAGCTTCATCAATATTATTAACTTCTATCTGTGTATCAAAGTCCCCCAAAAATTTTATTAAAGTACCAACAGCATCAGCATCTTCATCACATTCCAAACCATTGATTACACAGTCATTTTTAACCCGTTGTTCGTTAAGCATTTTTACAGACGTTTTTAACTCAGCTATTTCTTTTTTCAAGTTTTTATTTTCCTTTTGCACTGCTTCTATTTTTTTTTGTTTTCATTTATGCCTTTAAGTATATCATCAAATTTTGTTGACATAAATTGCATTGTTGTTTGCAACTCATCCAGCTGATTTAGTTTTGCAAGCTGTGTTTTAATTGCATTCAATTCTTGTTTTACGTCTCCACCACTTTCGTTACAAAAATGACAAATGTACTCATCATTCTTATTCTGTACCATTTCATCGAATTGACGTTTGTCTAGGGTTGTACTAATATCATGAAATGTTTTGCTGCATTTATCGCATTGAATTCTTCCATCGTCTTCTTCCACTTGTAATTTGCATTGACTGCATAATATTTTTTTAATAATATTAGCACTTTAACGTCTTTCCCCAGGCATATTTGATATTATTCTAACAACTTACAGTTGATTTTAATAACTAATATATTCCAGAGGATTTAAAAGATGTTAAAAAAGAATTTAAATGACTTTTAAAAAAATTCACTTTAGGAAAACTTAAAATGTCGACTTTAATCAAACAGAGTTGCCAACGATTGATTTACATGTCCCTCCTTACTTCTTTTTTTCATACTTTTTGTCAAGAATTCTTCTTAATGTCCAAAGTACATTTTTTCTTTTCGGTTTTTCATGTTTTTGTCTTTCTTTTTTATCGTTGACCCTTTTCAGCACAACTTGGAAGACAATGAAAAAAAAGTATGGTGGAACATGTAAATCAATTAAAATAGATAATTATTCAAAATTAAATTTCAATTAATTTTTTAAAAAAGTTAATTTTTCTTTGAATTACAAATATTAAATATCTACGCAAGCCACTGGCGCGCCGTTTACTCTGTGGCGTATGAAGTACGACTTAGTTTGCACCAGCTATTTTTTTTTTGCGTTTGTATTAAATATTATACGCCTTATTTTGAGAACTTATCTACGTCTTACGCTACAACGTTCATAAATTGTAGTTGTGTTCCTACGGAAACGGTGCATTTGGCTGCATGTAATGGGGAGTCTGTAGGAGTCTTACTTCATATGCGGCAATTTTGTTTATCTATTTACAAACCCGTTTAGCTTAAAATGTGCTTCATCACTAAACACAATTTTGCGATAAAACATCAATGACTGATTTTAAAAGTAAATTTGGATATTTTGGAAGCGTTGTTCAAGAGTAAATCTATTCATGATCATATGCCAGAGTATGTTTATAATATATTCTTTGGTTCCTTTTACGAACAAAGGGCCTCATCAAACTCCGGTGTCCAACGCACTTATAAAGACCAAATCCTTACCCGAACCAGAACTTCGGTAAATTTTGTAAAGTTCGGCAGAACCCGAACCGAACCTAAAGTTTTTGCCATTAAATCTGAACAATTGTACTTTTTTAATATCTTTATTTTAAACAGAATAAAATTTCAGTAATTCTTATGCAAAATGAAAAGATAAATTGAATTTAAAGTAGTTAAACTATTTTATTTAAAAAAAAGTGCAATACACACGCAGAAAAAAGTATTAGCTCAAAATTAAATTTTCAGCAAAAGCAAAACAATTCTTAATTTTATATTTAAGACAAATTAAAAATAATTTTAAAACTAACCGTATTAAAATATCACTTTATTTTTACAGCGGTTAGTTTTCCAAAAAGTGAAAACATAAAAGTTTTGAGTTAATACGCTCTTGTTGATCAAGTGCGATAAAAGTACTCAAAATTTAATATTAAAATCCAATTTTAATACTAAAGAGCAATTTTTCTGCAGTTGTGCTATGTAGATTATTTCTTCGGTCTGACTAAAGTTGTCCCGCAGCACTAAATAACTGCTCACGAGTAACGCTGTTTGGTGGTGCCAAAAGGTTCTTTCTTGTCACATCCTTAAGATATATAAATAGACTGGAGTTCTATTATTGAAATATATTAGAATTTCGAGGACTTTAATATACAGTCAAATATTTTTTAATTTCTTTATCAACACATTTTTATCATGTTCTTCTTGGACTTATACATGTGGTGCTTTCTTGCTATTTTCATATACACACATGGATAATAACTATGTAATTTCATTAAAAACTTTGGCGGGATATAATTTTTTGCCGAACTCCATAACCGAACCCGAACGTTCGGTCGGACACTTATAAACTCTCTGCACTCCGTTTTTTTTTTTTTTTTTGATGAAAGATCTTTTATTTGTCTCCAGCTTCGACCGCACCGGTTGACTTCGTTCTCGTGTTTACGACGCCAAGTGTGCGATGGGCGACCAATTTGTTGGGTGTTGCGCTGACGGTTCCACTCAATAGCAGCTCTAGTAATATCACCTTGAGGCTTTCGCAGCGTTTGACCAACGCAATGCCATTTGCAGATTAGTATTTCAATAGGGGTTGGTTGGTGTTTGTTATATTTGGCCAAAATATCTTATCATAGATGTCAAAAAGTAAGTGCGTAACCATGCCTTCATGCTCAGCTCGAGTGGCTCTGTTAAAACTCCCTTCTTTAAAAAGTCGTAGAACAATGCTAAATGTGACGTTTATTTTGAACATCATTAATGGTGATATCTGCGTTTTTTAATTAATGAGATTTCACTTAATATTCTTCAACGTTCACCTCGAAATTACATCCAGTTATCTGTCAAAATTTTCAGAGCGAATTATGGCGATGCTAACCAGCGATGCCACTTTGTGGGTAATTATCCGAATTTGGTGTAATTTTTACCCTCGTGGGTAGAGCGTGGGTAATTTCTATAAGTTGTAGACCAGGTTTAGTTTGAAATTCTTTCATTTTAAAACAAATAATATAAAGGACTAGCTGACCAGGTCCGCGTTGCTGGCCCTAAGCAAACATTAGTGTTGTATTACCAGACGATTTAAATTGATCTTTAAACGAAATTTACGGCCTTTAAAGAACAATCCATGAAATACCTATCATAAAGTTTTTTTTACAGAATAACTTACATATGGTGTAGATATGGGTTCAATAAAAAAAGAAACAGATATTTTTAAGGCAAATTGGAAATTATATTTATTGATTTCTTCATCTTAAGGCTTGCGAAGCCGGGTCAGCTAATAATATTATAAATTAAAATGTTGTTCATATACATATGTTTGATTTACATTTGATTTGTAAATACATATGGTTGTATGTATGTATATATATGCTGTGAATCTTACGAAAAAAGTGGGCGGGGCAAAATTTTCTTTCCGTAAAAACCTAACTTGGACCATGGCGATCATTTTAAAGAACAAATCGTTCAAATCGGTCAAGCCGTTCTCAAGTTATGGATTTTGCCACGCCCCTCCGCCCCCAGACCGAAAATCAGAAATCAGACTTCTTAGTGTCACCCGCCTGAATATTCTGAAGATTCCCTGAAAATTTCATCAAAATTGGCCCAGCCGTTTTGGAGTCCATACGTTACATAGACACATCCTATTTTATATATATAGAAGATAGAAGACAGATAGATAGAAGAAGATTTGATTTTGATTTAAGTGATAAAATTTATACCATTTAAGATATTTTTGATCTAGAAAGTCACTGTTTATTTAAAAAAAAAGATTTCCATAGTTTATGAAGCAAAAGTGATTGGCACCAGATTACAATTAGATTTCGAGAAATATTTGTGAGCTTCATAGTGATTAAGAATCCGAGGCTTATTGGAAAAGAATGTATTTTTACTAAAAAACACATGGGGGAAGATATGCTTCCAATATTAAAAAAAATAATGAATTTTGTGTTTTCTTTAACATTTAATACGCTTTGATTGAGAAATATTTAGCGCCCTTAACATTTGTTTAACTAATTTGAGAAACAGACTGTCAAACCATTACACGAATTTTATTTACTAAAAAAAGTATACAAAGGAACGGTAATTAACATTTCGAAACATTCCTAGATATGTGGAAGTAGAACTTTGTAGTGTACCTCATAAGTCACCAACGCATACCCTTAAACTACATTAAACCAACACTTACCAACTTATATAGAGTAGGGTATTTTAAATATCAAATAACGGTATAAACACATGACGACAATCGGAATGTAAGTGAATGACATTTCATTGAGTGAGAATTGAGTGCATTCCAACTTGCAACATTCTGATTGGCGAGAGAGTTTGTTATTGTTACGATTTATTGATATCTCCATATGACTGACAAAGACAAACATAAAGATGTAAATAATTAAACTAAGTTAGAACGGTTAAGTTAAAATCTCATGTATAGTATATAAGCACCAGTAAATTGAAAATAAATTAGACTTAAAATTAATAACTTAATTCGGCAACAACTTGCCTAGTTTTAATTTAAAGACTCAACTAAATTCGGCAGTTCCTTTGAACGCCTTGCAAATCAGCTGGTACCCTAACAGCTATTTAAACAAAATAAGGGCTATAGGGACCAATACACATTAGAAAAACACGCTCACACCACAACACAAAACCCTACATAGCGATCCTGCCACCCCTCATACACTACATGGCGATCCTGCCAGTCCACTTCCAACACTACATGGCGATCCACCACTCGGACCACTAGGACCAGAACAGATTAATTATCCTGCCAGACTAAAAATTCCATTGAATTAAGAAAATATCCTGACAAAAAAACAAAAAATTAAATTAAATAATAATTAAGATTCGGTAGAAATTCCTACCAAACTAAAAAAAAAATGTTTAAGAAAAATTTTAAAAGATTTTTAATTGTTTAAAATAATTAAGAAATTCCTTTATAATTAAGAAATTCTTGCCAGTACATTTCACCCACCACAGAAGATCCTTCACTTCATTCCATACCTATTCGGATCAAGAAAGATGGAATTCTGCGCTTCCTTTCAACCTGAAGAAGATCGTACAGATCCTGCTGTATCAAAGTTTTTAAGATGGGAAACATTTTTCGTTAAATTTTCGTATAGAGGAAAACGGAAAAATAGATTAAAACAATAGAAGATATGAAACAAAATTTTTTTATTCTAACGTTTTGATAGATGAAAGTAGAACTAAGATTGAATAATTTAAAAAAATGGGTAAAATAAATGAAATGGCTTTAATAATAAAAAAGAAGAGAAAAAGGAAACCTTTTAATGAACATAAATTAAAAAGAAAAAAAAATAGTAAAACAAAGAAAAATTTTTTAAATATTATAAAAACAAAAGGAAAAATATTGTATTTATTTTAATTTGTTAAAAATATATAGAAACAGTAATGTTAAATAATTATTTTATTAAAATTATCAAAACATTTTAAACATTTATTAATATTTTTGTATTTTTAATTATCAATTATTATAAAAAACTATTATAAACACATAAATATTTACTTAGTTCTTAAGAATATTTTACTATTTTTCAAAAAAAAATTTAAATAAAACATAGCACTTTCAATGTAAACAAAAGCATTTAACACAAAAAAATTTTATACTACCCCAAAACAGAAATTATACAATTATTGAAATTAAACCTTACTGATTATTACGTCATATTAAATAATAATGAATTAAAAGACGAAAATTTTTTTTTAGTAATTCAATAGGACAAAAAAAAAATCAGAATGACACATTAAATATTAAAAATAAATAAATAAGACAGAAATTTTGCAGGGCATTAAACTGCACGCTGACCCACTGAGAAACTCTGACATATTAAGTTACACAAATGTAAACAATGACGAACGTTTTAACAAAAATTTTAATGAGCTACAGTTAGACCAAAATGAATAGAAATAAACTCAGACATACTAAAACAAATGATACCGTTGGAAAATGATGAAACAAAAAAGAAAATACTAATAACTACAAGGGCGATAAAAAGAAAGATGAAAATACAAATAAAGAGGCAAATAAGAATAAAGAAATAAATATGGATGAAGAACGCGCGAATGGAAGTAATATGGGAAAATGCATCTCTCAGGAGTCTGATCAACTTCTAATATGGGAATGCACATACATAAATGATGTTAGGAATATGAAGAAATTGCAATTTAATAAAGTTTGAAAATATAGAATACGTCGATATAAGAATTGAAGATAATATTGTGCACATAGGGCGTGATGATAATTCATCGAAACAAGATTCGTTTATGAAGAAATCACGTACCCAAAAGAATAATTATATAAATGAAGGAAGTAACGATAATTCATCAAAACAAGATTTGATTATGAAGAAGTTACATTCCAAGAATAAAGATAATATGCATGCAAGATTCAGCGATAACTCAGCGAAACTAGATTCGATTCTGAGGAAACTGATATCTGTACTGCAGAAAGAGAATATAGAAGAATTAGCGCTAGCGAAGAATGAAAAATATTTAATATATATAGAATGGAAGATTTTAAAAAGCATATGCAAAGATAAAAATGAACAACAGAAGTCCTCAACTAAAAATATTAATATATAATGCCCCAATAAGAACAATAATTAAATTGAAACAATTCGTAAAATACTGTGACAAGTGTAACATAAAAAAAAAAAAACCAAACATATTAAGGAACCACTTACACTAACGGACAACAATAATTAAATGTACATAAAATATAAAAACTTTATATAAATAGACATTAAGAATTACTTTATAAAATTATAAAAATCTCAAAAACAAATAAAATATCTAAATAGAAATTAAGAATTATTTTATGAACATTGTCAGTACTATGAATATATCAAGAAAAATCAATCCCCTAATTTTTCTCTTAGCGGTGAGGGTGTAGTGTACCTCATAAGTCACCACCGCATACCCTTAAACTACATTAAACCAACACTTACCAACTTATATAGAGTAGGGTATTTTAAATATCAAATAACGGTATAAACACATGACGACAATCGGAATGTAAGTGAATGACATTTCATTGAGTGAGAATTGAGTGCATTCCAACTTGCAACATTCTGATTGGCGAGAGAGTTTGTTATTGTTACGATTTATTGATATCTCCATATGACTGACAAAGACAAACATAAAGATGTAAATAATTAAACTAAGTTAGAACGGTTAAGTTAAAATCTCATGTATAGTATATAAGCACCAGTAAATTGAAAATAAATTAGACTTAAAATTAATAACTTAATTCGGCAACAACTTGCCTAGTTTTAATTTAAAGACTCAACTAAATTCGGCCGTTCCTTTGAACGCCTTGCAAATCAGCTGGTACCCTAACAGCTATTTAAACAAAATAAGGGCTATAGGGACCAATACACATTAGAAAAACAGGCTCACACCACAACACAAAACCCTACATAGCGATCCTGCCACCCCTCATACACTACAACTTATTTTTTTTCTCCATTTTTTATTTAATTTTTATTAATTAATTTGAGGTTTTCATTGTTATTTTTGTTAAATTTTATGGAGTTACTATATGAATCTTAATAATATGACTAATATTGATCTTATTTAAGTGAATAGGGTACTATAAGTACATAAAGCACATACAAATATTTGTTGTAGTATATCAGTCGACTTAGAATCAGTATCTGAGTCGTCTGTTCTGCTGGCTTGTTGTCAAGCCATGTAGGCCTTCTGCGCCTAGTACAGTAGCTCGTTTCTATATTTCTCGCATCGTAAAATTTCCCACATGAAGAGTGAAACAAAAAATTCCATCGTTTCTCGATATGTGAGAAAAAAGTGTTTCTGTATTTAAATGCGAGAACAGACAACACAGATTCTATTTTAACTGGAAAGCTTCCAGTAATTTAGTACCAAATGCACGCGAAACGTCAACAAAAGAAATATATAATACAAATAGGGCTCCCAGATTTGTCGATTTATCGGAATTTTGACGATTTTTTGTTCCGAAATTGAGACAAAGTGCCGATTTGCTGATTTTTTCCTAGTGACGATATTATTCAATCTTCGAAATAAATCAATTTTAAATATTTTTATATGTTTGTGCATTAGACACCACAGAAAAAATATAACTTTAGAAACAAGGTAGCTTAAATTTTTATATTTATCCCTACTGTGAAAATTTTCCTCGGAATTGTTTCTGTTCCCTAAAAAATGTATCGGCAAATGCTAAATTTCGAGGGAAAGTGTTTAATTTTTATTTCCTTGGATTATTGAATACATTTGCTTATGTGATCAAGACATTAAACTATTACCCCATTATTGAGTCAATGGCTTATAGGAAATTTTTGTCTTTTTTGGTCAAAAGTAACACTTTTTTAGTTCTTAGTTCAATATAATATTTTGTCACGGCTTTGTGTGACTTTTTCAGCGAAAAATAACAATCTGAAATTTTAAATTGTTATCGGACTAAAGAAAAAATAAAACACATAATTTTTTAAAACTAGACCTCAAGCTTAATAATGTATGTAAAAAATATGTATAAAATACGCACTTTAACTATGTTTTTTTTTTCAAAAATTATTTTCGAGAAAATAAAATTTATTATTAATAAGATTTCTTCTATGACGTGCTAAATTCCCAGTTCGTCAGAAACCCCTTTTTTTTTTTTTTTTTTTTTTTTTGATTACGTTTTAATAAAAATCGAACAAAATTGTCAAAATAAATTTTAAAATGTCCGATTTTTTAAAACAAAAATATACGTTTTTCTTAGAAAATTAAAGATTTTTTAACAAATTTATCTGGCAGCCCTGCATAAAACGAAAGGCTAAAAAAATAACAAAATATAACAATTGTGTTTTATTTATTTTCAACATTTAAATTCTTTATTCAAATAAAAAAAAAAAAAAATAATGTTCATTCTTGAGTACATGCATGTGTATATGTATGTATATATATAATTATTTTTTCGGATAATTTTAGCTCCATTTTTTTAAATTTTATTTTTCTCGCATCAATTTCAAATGTGACTTATTTTGACAGTTCTTGTAAGGGATGTGCAATAAATATCGATATATCAAAATATCGATATTTCTGCCACCCGGAGGAGTAATGCAGCGGATGCTGCTTTAGAATGGCGAAGGTTAATTCGTAAAATTGTAATTTTATATATTGCTAACACGTTAGATGTGTCATAGGTAATGATAGTTTGAGACAAGTTAAAAACAAGTTTTATTACCATTGCGCCTAATATTGTAATACCGCTAAAACAAAAAAATTCCCAATCTGTCAATAGCATTGATTTCTAATGATCAATGTAGTAAATTATTAAAAAGTTAATCGATCACGCTTACCTCATATCTGCTAAGCTAAAGGAGATACAAAAAAATTTAATACTTATTGTTGTTCAATAGAATAAAAGGCGGTAACTACGGAAATTCACTAACCTCATATCTGCTAAACTAAAAGAGATACAAAAATAAGCGGTCAGGTGTCTAGCACTTTTATGAAGTAAGGAGTAAACGGGTAAAACCTGTACTTTGAAACTTTTTTGTCATGCCATATATGTATCTATTAAACCAATAAACATTGAAATAAAAAATATTACATTCGTAACGTATCAAATACAAATAAAAATTTGGTAAATTTTAGAAATTCGAACGTTTAAGAGGTGAAGTAGCGGATTAAAACCTAGAAATATAAACTTTGGCGTTAAAATATGTCCACGAAAGAGAAGAAGACGCTAAGGAAGTAGCGGGTTGAATGCTAGTGTTTATATAAAATTGGTTCATAATAAGACCATGTTATGAAACGATTCTTAAGTTATGTACTCTGTTTTGTTTTTGTTAATTTTATCAAACTTAGACAAACGTTCCCGAGTTGATGGTTTTCTGATAGATATTCACTAAAAAGCAATATTATGAAAAATTTGTAGAATTGTGTGCGCTGCCCTGTGAATGTTTATTAATATACAGATTTTTAAATAGTATAAACTTAGAGCTATCATTATAGCTTAAAATTTGTTCTGGCATAAAATCAATCTTGAAATTTATAACATTAGTGATTTTGAGCCATATTCAGAGAGAGCATTCGTTGCGAACGGACGTGTTTTAGAATCGATCTCCAATTTGATAAATTTTTATTAAGGAAATAATATCAAATATACCAGCCTATATTTAAAGAATAATAAGCGATACATTCTGCTACTTAAACAATAATGAAAACCTAAAGTGTGTAAATTATTTAATTTTTTGTATAAAATACCTATAAAACAAATAAATCAATTTTTCATTTTAACATACAAACAAAAAAATAAATAAACAATAACAAAATGAATAAGGTTTTGTGTAACAAGTGTAACAACGAAATTACAACAGCGACATATGTAAAGTGTTTCAACTGCAATTCAAATTATCATTTTTCTCCATGCTGCTCTTTATCAGAATTCACTTATGCAAATATTTACGGCGAGAGAAAATCAAATTGGAAATGCGCTGTATGTAAAACACGAAGCAAATCACCCATCACCCTCGCTACCGTTCCCGAACAGCAGAAAAAGCAGAGGACTAGTGACGATGAGAACCCCATCGAACAAAATAGAGCAAAAATGTTTAAGGATTCCCTGTCTCTCGACTCGATGAAGTCTACCTTATGCTCAGTTCAAACTGATGTCAATGAACTAAAAACTAATATGAGGGAGATGAATGACAAATTTGAGCAAGTTTTAAATACAATAACTACGTCACACCTACAAATAAAGGAAGAAATCCAATCTGCGCTGTCTACAATAACAAACAACATAACAAAACTGGTTGATCAAGGAAACGATCTTACTGCTAGAGACAAAACAAGAGAGGAACAAATAAAAGCAATGGATGTTAGGGTAAATAAACTAGAGCAGAAAATAAAAGAAAGAAACATTGAAATAAAAAATGTAAACAATCCAGACCTCTCCCCGTATGATGTTGTCAAATCAATTGCCTATTCACTAAAAGTCAATATAAAGGAAGCAGACATAAGTGCTTACAGAATAAAAAAACAAAATAATAAGATCATTGTGGAATTATCTTCAATCAACAAAAAAAGAGAACTCATGGGTAAAATTGTCCGACACAGAGTGGACGCTCAACCTGTGAATAATGATGAAAGCAACATAAAATATATATATATTAATGTCGAATTAACTTTTCATAATCGGCAGTTATTGTGGATAGCCAAAACTAAAGAGGCCAATTGGAAATTTTTGTGGGTCAGAGATGGAAAAATATTCGCTCGCAAAAATTAAAACTCTTCATTAATTTTTATAAATAATGCTGCGGACATTGAATTGATCGCCAGCACAAACTAATTTCAATATGAAAAAAAAAACTTTCCTTTAAATATTTTTAATAAACTGTAAATTATATAAATATAACTTAATAATGAATCAAAATGTTAAAAATTTCAAATACATTAATGAAAACTTCCTAAGTTATCCCGTATCATTCGTTTTTATGAATATACGCTCGCTTAGGCGCAACTTTTCTGCATTTCTTGTAAGCATCAATAATATAAAAAACAAACTTAAGCTAATAATTCTTGTTGAAACAAATATAAATGAATGTGAGAACGTACTATAAACATATATGGGTTCAACTCGATTTTTCTCAACAGACAGGGTAGGGGAGGGGGAATAGCTATCTATTTAAGAGAAAATATCAGCTTCACAGAAAATTTAACAATAACTTCTTCATTTGAACTTCTACAACTCGATATCAAAATAAACAACAAATCAATTTCTCTTCTTGCCATATATCGCCCCCCCTCCCCAATCAGAATGTTCCTTCATCAACGAGCTAGCAAACATTGCAAATAAAATAAACAAAAAGAAGGAAATAATACTGGTCGGCGACATAAACATCGATATTTCTAAACAAAATCAGACAACAAAATACCTTGATATGCTTATATCGAATGGTATGAAATGCACGATAAAATGAATCACTCGCGAAGATGTAAGTAAAAACACAGCCACTTGCATCGACCATATATTTGTTAAAAATAAACAAACATATAAAGATTATTACGCAGCTATAATAGCAACAACAACAACTGACCATTATGCCCTTTTCTTCGCTATTGAACAACAAAAATATACACACAGCAATGACAAACATACGCAAGAATCTAAAATCAAAATAAACAAAAATACAGTGTGCAGGAAAATAAAAGAAACAAACTGGAATGAAATAATATACTAAACACATGATTTAAATGATTTATTTAATAGAATATCAAAAATTTTTTCTAATATATACAAGAATTCTTTAGAAACTATAAAACCGGGTAAAAAAGATCTCACAATCCCTGCATAAGTGAAGAATTGATTAAAAACTGTGAATATCGGGATAAACTTTTTAAAAAATGGAAGAAAAATAAAAATAACAAAACTTACGAGTTTCAATATAAAAAACTTAGAAATTTACTGAATAAATAAATAATATATGAAAAAAATACTTACTTTAGGAAAAGATTTATTGAAAATAAAAATAATATTCGTGTCACGTGGCAACTCGTGAATGAAATCATAGGGAAAAACAATAATATTGATGAAAATATAGTAAAAAATTTCGGATCATATAATTTGCCTCAATTAGTGAATGACTTTGCGATAAACATTAGAGATAACATCACAAAAATAGTGCATGATTGTAAAATAATTACTCTCAAAAATAATACAAAATCGGTTCCAAATTCATTCTATATGACACAAACAAACAAAGATGAAATATATAACATTTTAACATCCTTAAATACAAACAAAAGTGCAGGAGATGATGGCATAAGACCAATCGACATCAAAAATAATGCAAAAGAACTTACCAAAGTTATAACGTACATAATTAATTTAAGCCTTATAGAATCAAGTGTGCCCACCACCTTAAAAACGGCTATAGTCAGACCCATATACAAAGCAGGATGTAAAACAGATTGCAATAACTATAGACCCATATCCATTTTGCCAGTTATTGAAAAGATATTGGAAGAAATCGTAATTAAACGTTGAACAACATTTTTAGAAAAATACAAAATCATCCACAAAAATCAATACGGATTCCAAAAAGGAAAAAATATTAATAAATTACTGGGAGAATTTGCAAATCATATTAACATAAAACTGAGTAAAGAGATGCATTGTTTAACACATTTTATTGACTTCAGCAAGGCTTTTGATACTTTGTCTCATGACAAGCTATTACTAATGCTGGGGAGGATCGGAATAAGGAGAAGCACTCTGTGCTGGTTCCAGAGTTATATGGAATGTAGGTCCTACCAAGTAAAAATTCAAAATACATTAAGTGACAAAATAAAGATAAATTGTGGAGTTCCGCAGGGATCCAAATTGGGTCCTATTCTCTACATTATTTATGCCAATGAACTACTAAGTACCTTAACACAGAGCAAAGCTTTTGCTTATGCTGATGATACAGCAATTGTCGTATCTAGTCCAAATTTGCAGTCAGCAATAGAAGATATGCAAAAGGAACTTAATATTGCTAACCGATGGTGCCACGATAATGGCTTAGTAATAAATGCACAAAAAACAAAAATAATGCATATCAGACCAAAACACCCTGCACATTTACCAATAAATCTTATTTTTCATAATACGGAATGTCTACATAAAACAACAAATAATACAAACAAAGCATGCAACAACTGTAACACAATAATTGAAACAGTGGATATATATATATAAATACTTGGGAGTTTTAATTGATAGCAAGTTTAAATGGAAGGAGCATATCGAGAGTTTGCAGAAGAAATTAAGAAAATCAGCTATAACATACTGCGTTATTAGACAAGTTTATTTTTCATTAGAAGAGTCTCACATAAGGCATGGAATATCAGCCTGGGGAAGCTCAGTGCACTTCAGAATACTACAAAACACGCAAAACCAGTTAATGAAAATATTGCAGAAAAACTTTCACTTCTATGAAAATTACAATACTACAAATACCAACAACAATTCTACACAATATACAACCAACAACAACATATATACAACGAACAATAACTCAACAACCAACATAATCAACATTACAACGAGAAACACACCACTCACCAATTCATCAGAAATCAACAACAACGAGCAAAATTCGTTAATACCAGTAGAAAGAAACACCAACACAAATTACCTTATTACATCAAACTGCAGAACTCATATTAGAAATCGTCGCAAACTTGAACAGAACACGCAACCACAAAACAACTAAATCTACTTAACGTTAAAAAAATTTATCACATGACGTTATTGAACGAGTTCTATAAAGAAAGCAGATTTTTGAAAACCATTGATCATGAATACAATACACGAAGTAGAGCTCAAGGCAAACACAAAGTCCAGCGATTCCAAAATGAATACGGCCGAAGCACTCTAGCCACCGCACTTCCAACTATATTCAACAAAATTCCAAATAATACTATAAATGAAAAAAATGTATATAAAAGAAAAAAAACTTATAAAAGCATATTTTATAGGTTCGCAATGAATGCGTATTTTTAAGAAATTTTAATCTTAAGTTTTTACATTTCCTGCTGACAAACCGAATGGCTTAGCGGGATTTTTCAAATCTTGGTTACAAAGAAAAACAAAAATCAATAGATTTAAGAAAATACATGTAAAATTAAAATCAATAATAATAAAATAATAAATATAACTTCAAAAAAATAAAAAAAAATGTATGTAAATATGTTTTACTGCCAGTGCAAATTTTTTACTGCTATGGCATGGTGCAACGATAATCAAGTAACCAAAATACAACGACAAGTTTGCACAGCTGTGTATAAATTTTAATTCTACCTATTCGTAAGTCATAACTTTTTACAAAATACCAATAGCGCACCTTCTTGTTGTGCATAAATGTATTAATTCATAATACAGGTCAAAATTGCGTTAAATGGTAACCATAAAATGGTATCTATTAATCCAGATCAAAAAAAAAAACAAATCTAATAAAGGAAGGTACTAAATTAAAGTTTTACTAGTCATGATTTATATAATTATTATGTAGAAATTGAGATATATTAAGTTTTGGTTATATAATTGACATAAAAAAATATTAAGCCATAAAATTCGTTTTATTGCAACTTTGCTTTATCTACATAAATATTGTAGGTACATAATTGAATTTACAAAACTGGCGTTAAAACTTGGCGGGAAACAATAAAGTTTTATTAATACAACAACAAAACACATCTTCGATACGATACCGATACTCAAAAAGAAATATCGGCGATAACGATACCGATACGAATATTCAATTTGAGTTCAAGCTAAAATTGACAAGTAGAATAATTTTTTCATTATACAAAATTATAGTGGTAATTATTAATATTAAAATTTACATAAATTTGATTTAGAAAACAATCAATTTAATTTTATGGTAATAATAACAATAACAAAAAATAAATAATGTGTTAATAGAAAAGAAGAGAGTAAATGTTTAAACACAGTTGAGTCTTAAACTTCAGGCAAAAATCCTAAAGCCCATAATTTAAACGTCGGCAGTAACTTCAAAGTCAGTCTAATTTCATTGTTTTAACTTTTTATTTCCTTTTATTTTTAATTCTCTGTTTTCTGTTTCAAGAATGAGTGTCTATATGTAAGAGCATTAGCAAAAACGCTTCCAAAATAAAATAGATTTTATTACACGACGCACAGTGGCGCCATTTGAGTTTTTTCGTTGCAAAAATCATATCTTTTGAACCGAATAAGATAATTGAACAGTTTAAACAGCATATGATAGATAACTGTTCAGCCTATGAAATGAGCGTTTGGAAAGGGTGCTACGCTTTGTAGGGGCCTACTTATGGGTTATCAAAGTTAAAATTAGTAGAAAAATCAACGCATATTCTCCATATTTTGTAGAATTGACATTTTCTTTGCAGTTTAAAACACCCAAGATCGTTCCCAATCTTTTCACGATTTGATTGCCAATTCCAATGATTCTAGTTATTGCCTCATCATTTTCAAAAAATCTCCTAGAAGTGTTTCCATCGTTTGAGTTACCGTATCCGTGCTTGGGACAGTCTACTTTTAATCCAACTTGTTTAAAAAAAGCATCCTGTATTTGCTTCTTTCTGATCTTTTCCTTATCCTTTATTGATGTATTTTCATCGAAGTTTTCCTCCTCTTGTGGTAGGGTATATGCCAGTTTTAGCAAGAATTCCATACACCTTATCCTTGCGTGGAATGGTGACATTCCATATTCGTAATTCTCCTCATTTGTAGAATCGTTTAAATTACCAAAGTTCTTCTGACAAATAATAATAAAAAATCGATAAAAAATATATAAAAATGAAACGAAAAAAGGGGTTTAAATAGGGTTTTGCTTAATTTTTACCTCCAATATAATTCTGTCTATATATATGTATTTGATAACTAATTGAAATATGTTATAATAAAGCAGAAAAAGATACTAATCTTAAACTCTTTACAACTAATTATATAAAATTGAGATGTAACATATTATATATGAAATAAATTGAATTTAATTGAAAAAAGTTCTTCTGACTCTTTTTGCAAATCGGGCATGACATTGTTGAGGTTGTGCCTGTCAGTTCGTTTACGACTTTTCCGTCAACCATGGTCAGGTGGAACTCGTAATTGCATTCAATATATTTTCCTTCTCCAATTTGCAGCTTTGTAGGCTTAATCTTGCTTATTTGTTCTTCAATGTCCTTTACCGTAGTCGTTATGAGTTCTGCCGATTCCCTTGCAAACTGATACATTATTGGTCGGCAATAATGCACTGATGACGAACGTGGATTTTTCCAGTGTAGGGAATCATCCGATTTTAGACGTAAAGGAACAACAGATGCCATAACCATATTTCCGTCCGATATTGTAGCGTCATCGGAAGATATGCTTTGCTTATAAACGCTTTGTCCGGATGATCCATCGCAGCCCCATTTGCTGATTAATGTCAACTTCTCAGGAAGAATTTTCACTTCCGTGAAAAACTTTGGTGTGGTTGACTTTCTAAGCAGTTCAAATAATTTTAAATTGTTCAACGCCATGTTTTCAGTACTTAAATTGTTTAATGGTTTCAGTAATTGTTGCGCCAACTTTCAGGCGTAGACTAATCCAGGCATTATGCTTATTTTGCAATATATAGGCTTTTGCTACCATGCCTAAAAATTTACCTCTTCCCTGCATACATATGGATTTAGGCTGAATAATGCAATTTTGATATTATGCACGTGTCCAAATAAGATTTGTGCCTACCTGTAGGGACCATAAGTCAATATTGTTCCTGACCATTTGTACGCCAAAGTATTGTTTATGTGAGGTACGTACCTGCTAATTTCAATGAGTAGTTTTTTTCAAACTATTAGATCAAACTACTGTCAGTCAAAACATATAAGGAATGGACGCCATACAATTTCTGCAACCATGTCTTTTTAAACTTTTTTACCTCTAGAAGCCAAACGGGCACGTACGGGCAGATAAAACCTTTTGCATTATGTAAAGAAATAATCAAAGAACAGGTTTTGCAAATATGGCAAATATAGAAAAATATAGTTTTTTTTTATTTTCCGTCAAAGTTGAAAAATAGTGAAAAAACGGATAGTTTTTAAATAGCAGGAGAAACACAAAGCAAACAGTTAATTTTTTTTTATCATTATACATTTAATAAATACATCAATCAATACAAACAAAAAATAAGGCGATTCGTTACCTATATTTCGTGATATTACACCTGAAATCGCAACAAATTGACTAAAAATTGTGTGTTTTTTTGAAAACCGAAAGTCGGTCAACTTTGAACGGTTATATCTTCTAAACTAAAAATGTGATATTATTAAGAGTGGCATATTTGAAATCGTTGAAAAGTTTCCTGTAACATGGGTTTATTCAAAACTTCGTCGGCACTCATGAAAATTTTGATTTTTGCAACCTCGCTTGCTCTACGGGCGCCACTGTGCGACGGCTTTCTACGAGACATTTTTATGTCTAATTGTATGGAATATGAGGTCTCGAAGCAATTATGTTTGAACAATGAAGAGATAGTCATTATTTTCAATTGAAATTATTAAGATTTTTGTTAAAAATACAAGATTTTCTCAACTTTTGCGGAGATCGCAAATTTTTTCAAACCAGACTTGCAGTGGAAAATATTATCTCCGATGCGACAGAACTCATTTGAAAACTTAAGTATTTCTGCACCAAGCGGATCTGTGTCTCTAGTAATATTAAAAGAAGATTTATCTGGTCTTCGTCTTTAGTAGAACTACAACTTAGGATGGACAGAGGCGTATCCTCCTCGGGTTTTCTTATTAGTTGTTAACAAACGCTCTAAAGGCATGTTTTAGACTTATCAGAATTTTTACTAAGTGTAGAGGTGACCGTATCTTCCACAATTTCAGAATACACAGTCATAGCAGCTTAGTAAAACGGTATTTCGATACGATTCGAAAAACCATAGATTTCCTTATTCCCCTAACCCGACGGAATTATACCATCCATACCCGGAGATGCATATGGGCTAAAGCTGTCGACAGCCCATTTGATCCTATCGTAGTTCAATGAAATGGAAAAAGGAGTGGGTGTCATCTCACCAACTTGATCCCGCAAACTCCCTTGGGAATTTCCGGGAGAATGAGTGTCAATCCACACCCCGAGTGTTTGCAAACTATTCGTAGTCCAACAACCATCCGATTTTCGGACATAAGTCGGAATAACCAGGCTCGAAGCCATTATTTTACGTAAACGGTTTGCCTCAGAGGATCCCTCCACGCTGCTACTGAAGTTCTACCAAGCATTTCTTTTCACCGATCTGACCAAGTTTCTAAACCTATTCAATGATGACGTATAGTACGCCTAATTACCATGGCGCTTAGCCACATTGAACAGCCTTTTTGCCTGCGCGATATCAGGACCCACCGTGGTGGATGATCCCTGCCTCTACGCACCATTGGCTTACACGTCAAAGAAGTCGGCAACTGCAGTGAATCCGTAAGTAGATCCACTGCCGCATCAATCCCCCTGATATCATCGACCCGAGAAGGATCAGACAGAGTCCGAATCGGATTAGCCGGTTGGAAGGGGCCTGTTCGTGATCATGCGTTAAATATCCCGAGACCATCCAGACTATTTCCGTCCCGTGTCTCGATAGCGACAGTAATCGTGTCTTCATCACTGTAATCAGAAAGAATGAAGATATTCAACGACTTTTTAACTAAGACGCAAGATCTTATTGTAGCTTTTAAGATTTAGTCCGCAAACCCCATCCTTGAGAATCCATGATTCTTGCACCATCGCGAGCTCCTCCCCTGTTTCTGCTACCCGGAGGAGTAATGCAGCGGATGCTGCTTTAGAATGGCGAAGGTTAATTCGTAAAATTGTAATTTTATATATTGCTAACACGTTAGATGTTCCATAGTGTCATAGGTAATGATAGTTTGAGACAAGTTTTATTACCATTGCGCCTAATATTGTAATACCGCTAAAACAAAAAAATTTTGTTTTCGGAACCAAATGAAAGGCTCACATATATTACAACTGTGAAAGGTGAAGTCAAAACCACCAGATAACCCATCAAAAGAGGAATTATTTGAAAGCGGAATCATAAGGCCATCAAAATGACCCTATAACGCACCAGTGTGTATTGTCGACTACCGCAAGTTGAACCAGGTAACAGTACCAGATCGCTATCCAATTTCAGAGATTAACGAAGCACTAACAAATCTTGGACGAAAACGTTTTTCAGTGTTTTGGACCTGAAATCAGAATTTTACCAGATTCAAAAACCGCATTCTCCGTCAACAACGGGAAATGCGAATTTATACGCCCATCATTCGGCGAATCAGCATCCTACCAATTCCAGTTAATTTTTCCTTTGATACACAAACACGTAATAATAGAACCACAGTTCACAGAAGAAAAGTTTCTTTCACATTCAAAAAGAAGGCATAATCCATCAGTTATCAATGGCATTTGCACGGAAGAAGGTATAGTGGGACTTATACAAAATATTTTTCCTCTCCATATCAGAACCTACAAGGTCAGATACACGAACCAACTTGTTGAAGACGTAACAAACGAACAGGACCAAGCTCACAATCGAGCACACAGAAACAAAAGAGAACAAACCTTAGATAAATAAAAAAAAAATTCCCAGGAATGGCAGAAGAGATCAAACGTATAACAAAAATATTTTAAAAAAATAAATACGAAAGACAGCCCAAAAGATAAAAAATGTTTGAAACGTCATTACTAAGTCACCAGAAGGCACGGTGAACTCCTAGAACTATTTTGATTCCGTATCCGAATCCATTACTAGAATCCTTGGAGTCTGAAGTGAAATATTTGGTGCCGGGGACTGCAACGTTCACAATTCGTTATAGTTCTATGATAGACACTGTTCGTAAAATTGTAAAATAAAACCATTATTTTCATAAGCAAATTAATGTATTGACATATGGGGGATTTCATGTCAAGTTACCCAACTTTTAAAATCGATGTCTTCCGATTTAGATGAAATTTGCACCAAGGTTAGTCCTATTGGATAGAAGTTTAGACACAAATTTATAACAAGATCGGTCTAAAAGTTTCTGAGTTGTAGTGTACCTTATAAGTTTCCACTGCCTACCCAATAACCACTCTAAAACACATACATACCAATAATAGTAGGGTGAATGCCATTAACAAATATCAACTAACAGCATTTACCTAGTGACTGAATATGTTTAAACATGAGAAAACACAAATAGCGCAATGGTAAAGCAGGTCAATAAGAATGTGAGTGACATAAATTTGGAGTGTCAAATGTGAATGTGTCCATTCCTCACTCTTACATTCTGATTGGCTAGGGTGATATGAATATGGAAAACCTTGATAACTGCATGGTACTGACAAGGAAGAATATATTTTAAGAATTAATACAATAAGTTAGAATAAATAAGCAACAATGTAGAACTTAGTATAAAAAGGGTAGTAGCCCACAAATAAAGCTGACTTTGAATTTGAAAACTGAAAGCGGCACTTGTTGCCTTGTTTACTTCTCTTAGTCTCTAATCTGGCTGTCGCAAGACGCCTAATCATTAAGCTGAACCACTACAGCTGTATAAAATTATATTGGGCTACAGGGAAATAAAAACAAATATACACATACAGACAACTTCATACACCACATGGCGATCCTGCCCACTCGGATCACTACATTTTTAGATCCTGCCGGTATTGGCAATAATTCTATGATAAGTATAAGTCCTTAATTACCCAGATTTCTAAATTTTTGATGGAGGAAGAAGCACAAGACATCTTCGACCGTTCGGAAAAGCAACCGACACACAACCGCAACCGACAACGGCACCGACATACAAACCGACTCCGCTGGCCCGAAGACTATCCGCATTGAGGAATATTTTAAGAGGACAGCAGCAACTAAGAAGCAACCTAAACAACTTAACAACGTACAAAAGAAACGTGCTGGAAAAAGATTCCAGGGAAGAAAGCAGCTAGATATATTATTCCAGAGTCTCACCTTAACTACCACTAAAGAAGAAAGCGAAGATATAAAGAAAAAGATAAAGCGGCTAAAAAAAAAATAAATAAAATGGCAATCTATAAATTGTTAAGGTTTTAAGATTATTAAAAAAAAGAAAGAAAAATACTATTAGAACATTGTTATTTTTAGAAACAATTTTTTCTTTCCACACAAAATGTCTTGGTGGAAAAACGTATTGAAAGCAATCCCTCTGATTTTCGCAGGTTACGAAGTAGGGAAACATGAGGGTTTAAAAGAAAGTAATAATAAAAATGATCAACTAGTTAAATACATAAGGGAAAATACAATTAAATTACAAAATAAAGATGAGAAGGATAGCATGGATATATTTGAGATAGTCATGGTAGTTATCTTGGCATTGCTACTACTAGTTGCATACTTTATAAGATTGATCATACATAGGAGACGATAAAAAAAAAGAGAATCAACACATAATATTATTAATAACTGTCATAATCTTATCTATAATTTATAAAATTCAAAAACTTATAAATAATAAGAATAAAACTATTATAACTAACGTATAGACTATAAGAAAACCCAATTAATTTTTACTTATGCATAAGTCTTAGAAAATATATGGAAGAGAAATTAAGTAGCTTGAAGGAATTCTAGAGGAACTTAAAAAAGAGTCCAGGGAGATACTATACTGAAGCGACAGTTTCGAATAAATTAGAGTATATAAGAAATTTAAAATTCAGCTAATTGAGTTAGAAGAGGACGATACAAGAAAGTAAGCATTAAAATTAGAATTTAATAACCTTTACAAACTCGTAGAAGAATATTTAAGTAATAGTGTAAAGAGACCGTTAGAAACAAAAGACATAGACATGGCATCGTTTAATTTAAAATTGGTTGCTAAAGCATTACTTTTGTTTACAGGTAATTACATTGAATTAGACAGTTTTTTTAAAAACAGCAGAGCTAATAAATAAGACCCTATCAGACACAGCAAAAATAGATTTTCTTCTGTATGTTTATCATGCTAAATTATCCTCACAAGTCAGAACATCAATTGGAAGCTACACAAAGCCTGAAAATTTCGAAGCGCTCAAGAAACTATTAGAGCAAAGATATAAAAGCAATTAAACAATTCCAGAGTTACAAACTAAACTCAATACATTATTCCAAGGGAAAATGCCTATTCATTCATATAGGGAGAAAATAATGGGTATCGTTGACAACCTAAACAAGTTAGGCATAGAAGAGTTAGGAAATCAGGTTTCAGAAGCTGAGAAAAACGTTATAGTCCGATTAAATAATAAACTTGCTTTAAATACATTCAAAAAACGTTTAAATGAGTGTTTCAAATCGACCATATACGCTGCCCGACCGACTACATTACAAGAAGCATCAGACCTTGCAGCTAATTGAAAATGAAAAGAAGGCAACGCATAACGAAATTCTGCATGTCAGAAGAGAGGAACCACGGTATCAACCACAAAATTACAACAGAAATAACAACACATACCAATAACAGGCAACATAATAACCAAAACTTTAACAGAAACAATAATTTTAATAATATAAACAATGGCAACAATGAAAATTTCAACAGAGGCAATAGTTACAACAGTAATTACGCTAGAAACAACATTTATGATAATAATAATTCACGGAGAAATACAAACTCCTCTAGAAAAAACAATTCTAACAGACTAAATAACAACTACCAAAACGACAGAGGTAACAACAATAATAGTAGAAATAATAATAGCAGTTCTAATAGAAACAATGATAACAAAAAAAATAACAATGACAACAGAAGGTATATACGCACGGTACAAGACGAGGGAAACGAGGAAGGCTCGGAATACATGGATATTCCGGACAGCCAAAATTAAAGATATACAAAATTTTTGATGATGAACCATTAAATGTTGAGAATATAGATGAGACAGACGGAATAATAAGGAGAGACTTTTTAAAAGAATACCTTTGCAAAATAGATTACGAGACATTTACAATTTCTTTGTTTACAAACAATGAAACGATAATTCTCCCAATGCCAACAAAAGCATTCGACACCTTTTTTTTTTTTTTGATTGCGTCATTTTTAATACCGAATTAAGAGACGGAGTTTTTTTAAGTAATTCAATAGCACCAAAAAAACGGTATGACACAGGTAAAAATTTTAAACACAGAAAAGCGAGACAACAACTTTACAGGGCATTAAACTACACACTGACCCACTAAAAAAACTATGGCATATTTTATTACAACAATATAAACAGCGACGAACGATTTAACAAAATTTTGAATGACTTGCAATTAGACCATGATGACGAGTATGCAAAAACACAATTAAAAGAAATATTTAAAAAATATCAAAACGTTTTTCATTTAGAAGACGAAAAATTAACTGTCAACAATTTTTACAAGCAGAAAATCACGACCTCAGACAACACTTCTGTGTATATAAAAAACTATAGATTACTACATTCACATACAGATATAATAAATGAACAGGTACAGAAAATACTGGATGACGAAATAATAGAACCATCCGTTAGCCCATACAATGCTCCACTCCTTTAAGTACCAAAGAAAAACATGGAAGATAAAAAGAAATGGAGACTTTTTGTAGATTTTAGAAGACTTAATGATAAAATCGTTAACGACAAATTTCCTCCAACTTGACTAGAAGATATTTTCTCGATTCGAACGTAATTTTATTTCTCCTTTATTCCGTCGATACTGAACGAATCGAAATAATTTTTTTAAGAGTTGTGAAAACTCAATTAAATGCTTTACAACACTGAAAAAATAATTTTCATTCGTTTAGTATCGACTGAAAGAATTAGTAATTAAATTGCTTTCGAATCGAGAAAGTGCTCGATCACGACTGCCAGAATTAGCCCCCTGAAGTAGTTTACTTAGGACATTTAATAACAAAAGACGGTGTGAAAACAGACCATCAAACTATGAAGTAATGAAGAACTATCTAATACCAAGAAACACGGACGAAGTACGACGATATAAAAAGGGTAGTAGCCCACAAATAAAGCTGACTTTGCATTTGAAAACTGAAAGCGGCACTTGTTGCCTTGTTTACTTCTCTTAGTCTCTAATCTGGCTGTCGCAAGACGCCTAATCATTAAGCTGAACCACTACAGCTGTATAAAATTATATTGGGCTACAGGGAAATAAAAACAAATATACACATACAGACAACTTCATACACCACATGGCGATCCTGCCCACTCGGATCACTACATTTTTAGATCCTGCCGGTATTGGCAATAATTCTATGATAAGTATAAGTCCTTAATTACCCAGATTTCTAAATTTTTGATGGAGGAAGAAGCACAAGACATCTTCGACCGTTGGGAAAAGCAACCGACACACAACCGCAACCGACAACGGCACCGACATACAAACCGACTCCGCTGGCCCGAAGACTATCAGCATTGAGGAATATTTTAAGAGGACAGCAGCAACTAAGAAGCAACCTAAACAACTTAACAACGTACAAAAGAAACGTGCTGGAAAAAGATTCCAGGCAAGAAAGCAGCTAGATATATTATTCCAGAGTCTCACCTTAACTACCACTAAAGAAGAAAGCGAAGATATAAAGAAAAAGATAAAGCGGCTAAAAAAAAAATAAATAAAATGTCAATCTATAAATTGTTAAGGTTTTAAGATTATTAAAAAAAGAAAGAAAAATACTATTAGAACATTGTTATTTTTAGAAACAATTTTTTCTTTCCACACAAAATGTCTTGGTGGAAAAACGTATTGAAAGCAATCCCTCTGATTTTCGCAGGTTACGAAGTAGGGAAACATGAGGGTTCAAAAGAAAGTAATAATAAAAATGATCAACTAGTTAAGTACATAAGGGAAAATACAATTAAATTACAAAATAAAGATGAGAAGGATAGCATGGATATATTTGAGATAGTCATGGTAGTTATCTTGGCATTGCTACTACTAGTTGCATACTTTATAAGATTGATCATACATAGGAGACGATAAAAAAAGAAGAGAATCAACACATAATATTATTAATAACTGTCATAATCTTATCTATAATTTATAAAATTCAAAAACTTATAAATAATAATAAGAATAAAACTATTACAACTAGCGTATAGACTATAAGAAAACCCAATTAATTTTTACTTATGCATAAGTCTTAGAAAATATATGGAAGAGAAATTAAGTAGCTTGAAGTAATTCTAGAGGAACTTAAAAAAGAGTCCAGGGAGATACTATACTGAAGCGACAGTTTCGAATCAATTAGAGTATATAAGAAATTTAAAATTTGAAATTCAGCTAATTGAGTTAGAAGAGGACGATACAAGAGAGTAAGCATTAAAATTAGAATTTAATAACCTTTACAAACTCGTAGAAGAATATTTAAGTAATAGTGTAAAGAGACCGTTAGAAACAAAAGACATAGACATGGCATCGTTTAATTTAAAATTGGTTGCTAAAGCATTACTTTTGTTTACAGGTAATTACATTGAATTAGACAGTTTTTTTAATAACAGCAGAGCTAATAAATAAGACCCTATCAGACACAGCAAAAATAGATTTTCTTCAGTATGTTTATCATGCTAAATTATCCTCACAAGTCAAAACATCAATTGGAAGCTACACAAAGTCTGAAAATTTCGAAGCGCTCAAGAAACTATTAGAGCAAAGATATAAAAGCAATTAAACAATTCCAGAGTTACAAACTAAACTCAATACATTATTCCAAGGGAAAATGCCTATTCATTCATATAGGGAGAAAATAATGGGTATCGTTGACAACCTAAACAAGTTAGGCATAGAAGAGTTAGGAAATCAGGTTTCAGAAGCTTAGAAAAACGTTATAGTCCGATTAAATAATAAACTTGCTTTAAATACATTCAAAAAACGTTTAAATGAGTGTTTCAAATCGACCATATACGCTGCCCGACCGACTACATTACAAGAAGCATCAGACCTTGCAGCTAATTGAAAATGAAAAGAAGGCAACGCATAACGAAATTCTGCATGTCAGAAGAGAGGAACCACGGTATCAACCACAAAATTACAACAGAAATAACAACACATTCCAATAACAGGCAACATAATAACCAAAACTTTAACAGAAACAATAATTTTAATAATAGAAACAATGGCAACAATGAAAATTTCAACAGAGGCAATAGTTACAACAGTAATTACGCTAGAAACAACATTTATGATAATAATAATTCACGGAGAAATACAAACTCCTCTAGAAAAAACAATTCTAACAGACTAAATAACAACTACCAAAACGACAGAGGTAACAACAATAATAGTAGAAATAATAATAGCAGTTCTAATAGAAACAATGATAACAAAAAAAATAACAATGACAACAGAAGGTATATACGCACGGTACAAGACGAGGGAAACGAGGAAGGCTCGGAATACATGGATATTCCGGACAGCCAAAATTAAAGATATACAAAATTTTTGATGATGAACCATTAAATGTTGAGAATATAGATGAGACAGACGGAATAATAAGGAGAGACTTTTTAAAAGAATACCTTTGCAAAATAGATTACGAGACATTTACAATTTCTTTGTTTACAAACAATGAAACGATAATTCTCCCAATGCCAACAAAAGCATTCGACACCTTTTTTTTTTTGATTGCGTCATTTTTAATACCGAATTAAGAGACGGAGTTTTTTTAAGTAATTCAATAGCACCAAAAAAACGGTATGACACAGGTAAAAATTTTAAACACAGAAAAGCGAGACAACAACTTTACAGGGCATTAAACTACACACTGACCCACTAAAAAAACTATGACATATTTTATTACAACAATATAAACAGCGACGAACGATTTAACAAAATTTTGAATGACTTGCAATTAGACCATGATGACGAGTATGCAAAAACACAATTAAAAGAAATATTTAAAAAATATCAAAACGTTTTTCATTTAGAAGACGAAAAATTAACTGTCAACAATTTTTACAAGCAGAAAATCACGACCTCAGACAACACTTCTGTGTATATAAAAAACTATAGATTACTACATTCACATACAGATATAATAAATGAACAGGTACAGAAAATACTGGATGACGAAATAATAGAACCATCCGTTAGCCCATACAATGCTCCACTCCTTTAAGTACCAAAGAAAAACATGGAAGATAAAAAGAAATGGAGACTTGTTGTAGATTTTAGAAGACTTAATGATAAAATCGTTAACGACAAATTTCCTCCAACTTGACTAGAAGATATTTTGGACAAATTAGGTAGAGCAAAATGGTTTTCTACACTCGATATGTCTAGTTCTTTTCATCAGATTGAATTAAATAAGGAATCCAGACCATTAACTGCCTTTTCAACACCACAAGGACATTTTCAATTTAAAAAAATTCCATTCGGACTCAAAAAAAGCTTTCAAAGAATTCTTAAAATAACATTATCCGGACTAGAATCTGAAGCATTTCTTTATGTAGATGATATAATTGAATACGGTTGCAGTTTAAACCATCACAATCAAAACCTAATAAAAGTTATTGATAGGCTGCAAAAATACAATCTGAAATTGAATCCAAAGAAATGTTGTTTTTAAAGACCTGGATGCTAATTGTGGCAGTCGTGATCGAGCACTTTCTCGATTCGAACGTAATTTTATTTCTCCTTTATTCCGTCGATACTGAACGAATCGAAATAATTTTTTTAAGAGTTGTGAAAACTCAATTAAATGCTTTACAACACTGAAAAAATAATTTTCATTCGTTTAGTATCGACTGAAAGAATTAGTAATTAAATTGCTTTCGAATCGAGAAAGTGCTCGATCACGACTGCCAGAATTAGCCCCCTGAAGTAGTTTACTTAGGACATTTAATAACAAAAGACGGTGTGAAAACAGACCCATCAAAATATGAAGTAATGAAGAACTATCTAATACCAAGAAACACGGACGAAGTACGACGATTTGTTGCATTCTGCAATTATTATAGAAAATTCATACCAAATTTTGCAGACATTGCAATACACCTAAATATTTTATTAAGAAAATCAGTAAAATTTATATGGACAAATGATTGCCAAAATGCTTTTGACACCTTGAAAGAAAAACTAATGAAACTAATGCAATACCCAAATTTTAAAAAACCATTCATTTTGACAACCGACGCCTCAAACTACGCACTTGGAGCTGTCTTGTCTCAAGGTGAAATTGGCCAAGACCTACCAATTTCTTATGCAAATAAATCTCTACAGAAACACGACTTGAACAAACCAATAATTGAAAAGGAATTGCTTGCAATTCATTGGGGAATAAATTTTTTTTAACCATATTTATACGGTTAAAAATTCATAGTAGTAACAGACCACAGACCACTGATTTCCCTGTTCTCACACAAAAATTCATCATCAAAAATAACAAGAATTAGGCTAGATCTAAGCGATTACGATTTTACAATAATTTATAAAAAAGGAAAAATTAACACTAATGGAGACTCAGAAATACTTAAACAAATGAAACCATTGGACAATGATGAAACAAAAATGAAAATACTAATAACCACAAGGGCAATGAAAAAGAGAAATGAAGATAATATGAAATTTAAGTCGCCTCCTTTAAAATAACAAATAAAGAAGCAAATAAAGTTAAACTTAATGAAGAAAAAGATATGAATAAAGCACGTGCGAACAGAAATAATGTGGAAAAATGCATCTCTCAGGAGTCTGATCAACTTCTAATATGGGAATGCTGTAGTGTACTACTCTTAAACCAACACTTACCAACTTATATAGAGTAGGGTATTTTAAATATCAAATAACGGTATAGACAAATGACGACAATCGGAATGTAAGTGAATGACACCTCATTGAGTAAGAATTGAGTGCATTTCAACTTGCAACATTCTGATTGGCGAGAATAGTCACGAGGGTTTGTTATTGTTACAATTTATTGATATCTCCATATGACTGACAAAGACAAACAGAATAATGTAAATAATTAAAATAAGTTAGAACGGTTGAGTTAAAATTTCATGTATAGTATATAAGCACCAGTAAATTTAAAATAAATCAGACTTGAAATTAACTACTTAATCCGGCAATAACTTGCCTAGTTTTAATTAAGAGCTTCAAATAATTCGGCAGTTCTATTGAACGCCTTCCAAATCAGCTGGTACCCTAACAGCTATTAAAAATAAATAAGGGCTATAGGGAATACACTACTGACAACTACACTACATGGCGATCCTGCCATTACACATCTAACCCTACATGGCGATCCTGCAATCGGACCATAAACTAACGATCCTGTCCACTCCACTGTAGATCCTTTTGTAGATATTCCAGGCTGGCAAAGAAAATTTTAGACTATTCCTGCCAAACTAAGACCAAGCATTCTAAATATAGACACCACATTGCAAAGAAGATTTCAAAATGACATGGTGGAAAAATATATTAAAAGCAATCCCTTTAATTTTTGCGGGATATGAAGTAGGAAAACATGAAGATTCCGAAAACAAACATAGCAATGATCAGCTATTAGAATATATAAGGACGACACGTACAATGAGAGTACAACACGAGGTTGAAAATGAGAACTTAAATATTTTCGAAATTATAATGATAGTTATAGCATTATTGGTAATTGCTTACATTATTAGTTTAATATGTGCAATCTTAAATAGAAGACAATAATAGTAAAATATTTATAATGTTTTCAAAAATAACTACAATATTATTAATGATTGTTATAGTCCTATCTGTAATATACAGGATTCAGAAACTTATTAGTAAATATAAAACCAACAATAAGAATAAAATAACAGTAGTATAAATATTAAACACACATAAATAATTCCTTAGTTTTTAAGAATATTTTTACTATTTTCAATGTATGAATAAGAAATTTTTTTTTTTAAATAAAAATAATAATATATAAAAATATAATAAATAATATAAGATATAAATAAACAAAATGTAATTAAACATTATCTATAATATAAAAGATTTAGAAATGTGCTATTACTCATAATAAAAACAAAATTACCATATAACTAATTTTATGGTAATGGAGGAGAGCCTCAAAAAGCTAACAGATATATTGAAAAATTTAAAGAAAAGTCCAGGAAGGACATATACTGAAAAGACAATTAACCTTAAGTTAGAAGAAATAAAAACCATAACAAAAGAGTTTGAAAAAGCACAAATTGAAGAGACAGACGAGGAAAAAGCATCAGCGCTTATATTAGAATTTAATAATATAACAAAGAAAATTAAAGAATATTTAGTCCAGAATGTTACTAAGATAGAAAACAAAGACATCAAAACGGCAGCATTTAATTTAGAAACAGTGTCTAAGGCACTCCCACTTTTTGCTGGAAACATGAAGAACTAGAAAGTTTCTTGATAACAGCAGAACTCATTGAGAAAACTCTAGCTGAAACAGCAAAACAAGATTTCTTACAGTACGTATACCACGCAAAATTAACTTCAGGACGGCAATAGGTAGTTATGCAAAGCCAGAAAATTTCAATGCATTAAAAATATTATTACAACAGAGGTACAAAAGTACAAAGACCATTCCAGAGTTACAATCAAAATTAAGCACTATTTACCAAGGGAAAATGTCTGTTAATACATTCAGAGAAAGAATAATGACGACAATAGATAACCTGAACAAGTTAGGAATAGAAGAACTTGGTAATGACGCCACAGAAGCAGAGAAATCAAATTAAACTCAAAGCTTTCTCTTGATACTTTTAAAAGAGGTATCAATGACAATTTAAAGACGGCCATTTTTGCAGCTCGTCCGAAGACCTTGCAAGACGCAATTGAACTTGCACTAGAACTAGAAAATGAAAATAAACTGACTACTAACTCGATGCTGTACATACAAAAACAACAGCGCAATAATAATGATAACAGAAACAGCAATAGTAATTTCCATCATAATAGGAACCATAGTTTCCCAAACAATAGAAATGATAATAACTACAATTTAAACAATAATAGAAACGACAGAAATTTTGACAACTACACTAGGAATAAAAATAATTTCCCAAACAGTAGAAATAATAACTACAATTCAAACAGTAACAGAAACAACAGGAACTTTGACAACTGCGCTAGAAATAACAATAACTCAAACAACAATTACAGCCGTAATACACCTAGAAACAACAATAGAGACTACAGGAATGACAACAATAATAATAGAAATAATAATTCCAATAGAACCAACAACAACTACGGAAATAATAACAATAGAAGAAATATACATGTAGTACAAGACGAGGGAAACGAGGAAGGCTCGGAATACAGGGATATTCCGGACAACCAAAATTAAAAGTATTTAAAGTTTATAATAATAACACAAATTACATAATCGCTAAATACAAAGGTAAAGAATTAACGTTTCTTGTCGACACAGGAGCCGACATATCACTATGTCGCAATAAAACAATTTTTGATGATGAACCACTAAATGTAGAAAACAGATGCAAATTAACAGGCATCACTAAAGAAGAAATATATTCATTGGGGACAAGTCAACTTGAACTTTCACTAGCAGACCAAACATGCAAATACAAATAGTAGATGACAATTTTCCAATAGAGACAGACGGCATAATAGGAAGAGACTTTTTAAGAGAATACTTATGTAAAATAGATTATGAGACATTCACAATTTCTTTCTTTACCAACAATAAAACCATAATTTTGCCCATGCAATCAAAAGCATTTGACACATTAAAAATTACCATACCCCCACGAACAGAAATTATACAACCATTAAAATTAAACCTTACTGAAGATTGCGTAATACTTAATAATGAATTAAAAGGCGGTATTTTTTTAAGTAATTCAATAGCACCAAAAAACGGAATGACACACGTCAAAATTTTAAACACAACAAATGAGACACAAATTTTACAGGGAATTAAACTGCACACTGACCCACTTAAAAACTACGACATATTAAGTTACACACATATAAACAATGACGAACGTTTTGAACAAATTCTAAATGACTTGCAATTAAATAATACTGATGAATATGCAAAATTAGAATTAATAAACATATTCAAAAAATACCAAAATGTTTTTCATTTGGAGAATGAGAAATTGACTGTAAACAATTTTTATAAACAAAACATTACGACCTCAGATAACACTCCGGTGTACATAAAAAACTACAGACTACCCCACTCACACTCGGACATAATAAATGAACAAGTACAAAGTATGCTAAATGACGATATAATAGAACCATCGGTTAGCCCCTACAATGCTCCACTTCTTTAGTACCCAAAAAGAATACGGAAGACAAACGAAAATGGAGACTTGTAGTGGACTTTAGAAAGTTAAATGACAAAATAGTTAATGACAAATTTCCACTAACTAGATTAGAGGATATTTTGGACAAACTAGGAAGAGCTAAATGGTTTTCGACTCTTGATATGACTAGTTCATTTCACCAAATTCAATTGGAAAAAGACTCAAGACCACTTACAGCTTTTTCTACACAACAGGGACACTACCAATTTAAAAGACTACCATTTGGACTTAAAATTTCATCAAATAGTTTTCAGAGAATGCTTACAATAGCACTTTCAGGACTTGATTCAGAAGCTTTTCTCTATGTCGATGACATAATTGTTTATGGATGTAGTTTGAAGCATCACAATGAAAATCTTGTCAAAGTTTTGGATAGACTTCAGCGATACAATTTAAAACTGAATCCAAAGAAATTTTGTTTTTTAAGACCAGAAGTAGTTTTCTTAGGACATTTAATAACAAAGGACGGTGTGAAAACAGATCCAGCTAAATATGAAGTTATTAAAAATTACCCAACTCCCAAAAACGCAGACGAAGTTAGACGTTTCGTTGCATTCTGTAACTATTATAGAAAATTCATACCGAATTTTGCGGACATTGCAAAACATTTAAATATGCTATTGAGAAAATCAGTAAAATTCTCATGGACAAATGAATGCCAAAATGCTTTTGACACACTAAAAGAAAAGTTAATGAACCCACCAATTTTACAGTACCCAAATTTTGACAAACCTTTTATTTTGACGACTGACGCCTCAAACTACGCACTAGGAGCAGTCTTATCACAAGGTAAAATTGGTAAAGATGTACCTATTTCTTACGCAAGTAAATCACTTCACAAGCATGATATGAACAAACCCATCATTGAAAAAGAATTGCTCGCAATTCACTGGGGAATAAATTTCTTCAAACCATATTTATACGGTCAAAAATTCATAGTGGTAACAGACCATAGACCATTGATATCACTATTTTCACATAAGAATCCTTCATCAAAAATGACAAGAATTAGACTAGATTTAAGCGATTATGACTTCACGATAATTTATAAGAAAGGAAAAATTAACACTAATGCTAAAACAAATGATACCGTTGGAAAATGATGAAAAAGAAAAGAGAATTCTAATAAGCACAAGGGCAATGACAAAGAGAAATGAAAAAGAGGCAAATAAAGTTACAAATAATGAGGCAAATAAAGTTGATGATAATGAAGAAATAGATATAAATAAAGCGCGCGCGAATAGAAATAATGCGTATAGAAATAACGCGAATAGAAATAATGCGGATAGAAATAACGCGAATAGAAATAATGCGGATAGAAATAACGCGAATAGAAATAATGCGGATAGAAGTAACGCGAATAGAAATAATATGGAAAAATGCATCTCTCAGGAGTCTGATCAACTTCTAATATGGGAATGCACATCCATAAATGACGTCAAGAAGATGAAGAAATTGCAATTTGATAATATTGAGAATATAGAAAATATAGATATATATGTAGAAGATAACATTGTGCACATAGGGCGTGATGATAATTCATCGAAACAAGATTCGATTATGAAGAAATCACGTACCCAAAATAATAATACAAATAAAGGATGTAACGATAATTCATCGAAACAAGATTCGATTATGAAGAAGTTACATGCCAAGAATATACAAAATAGTATGCATACAAGATTCAGCGATAACTCAGCGAAACTAGATTCGATACTGAGGAAACTGATATCTAAAATGAATAAAGAAAATATAAAAGAACTAGCGCTAGCAAAGAATGATAAAATATTTAAAGTATATACAATGAAAGATTTTAAAGAAGCCTATACAAAGATAAGAATAAACAACAAAAGTCCTCAACTAAAAATATTAATTTACAATGCCCCAACAAGAATAACAGATGACATACTAAAATATAAACTCATCGATGAATTCCACAATGCCACACACGCAGGCCACTTAGGAATAAGAAAAACAATTATTAAATTAAACCAGCGGTACATTTGGAAAAACATGAATAAGATGGTAAAGCAATTCGTAAAATACTGTGACAAGTGTAGCATAAACAAACAAACAAAACATATTAAAGAACAACTTACAATAACGGACACCCCGAGCAACAGCTTTAAGACAATATCAATTGATACTGTAGGACCTCTTCGTATTTCAAACGGATACCGATACATATTGACAATGCAATGCGAGCTAACGAAATTCATTATTGCTCACCTAATGTCAACAAAAGACGCACTTACAACTGCCAAAACACTAGTAGAACAATTAATTTTAAAATTCGGTAAATTTAAAGTGCTCAAATCAGACAACGGGACAGAATTCAAAAACGAACTCGTGCATAACATATGTTCACTACTCGATATCAAACAAACATTTTCAGCCCCTTACCACCATGAAACAATGGGTGCGGTAGAAAGAAATCACAGGGTTCTCAATGAATTCTTGCTGACAACAGCAAATGATTACGAATGGGATAAGTGGATAAACTATTTTACTTTTGCCTACAACACGGCACCACACATAGACACTGGTTACACACCATTTGAATTAGTATATGGTAAATTACCATGCTTACCATCAGAATTTCATAACAGTGAAGGAGATAAAATATATAACTATGAAGATTATGCAAAAGAACTTAAGCAAAAGTTACAATATTCTTTAAATAGAGCTAAGGAGCTTACAACTAAGATAAAAGAAAAAAGAATCATAGAATAAGATATAGCAGTAGTTTAAATCTAAAAATAGGAGATTTAGTTTTAATAAAAGTAGAAAATAGGAAAAAGAATCAAAGCCCGTACAAAGGCCCATATAAAATAATTAGAAATAACGGTGTAAATACTATAATAGACTACCACGGAATTGAAAAAGAATTCCATAACAATCAATTAAAACCATATATAGGCTTAAGAGACAATAATTAAGTACACAGTAAACATTAAATATTATAAGAATACTATTTTTAAATAATTATAAATTAAATATTAATTACATTAAGAACTACTTTAAAAACTATAACTGATGTAAATACAAATTATAAAACTATGAAAATATTAACTACTATATTAAGAATTACTTTGTAAAATTATAATATATGTAAATTGAAATTAAGAATTATTTTATGAACATTGTCGGTACTATGAATATATCAAGAAAAATCAATCCCCTAATTTTTCTCTTAGCGGTGAGGGTGTAGTGTACCTCATAAGTCGCCACCGCATACCCTTAAACTACTCTTAAACCAACATTTACCAACTTATATAGAGTAGGGTATTTTAAATATCAAATAACGGTATAGACAAATGACGACAATCGGAATGTAAGTGAATGACACCTCATTGAGTAAGAATTGAGCGCATTCCAACTTGCAACATTCTGATTGGCGAGAATAGTCACGAGGGTTTGTTATTGTTACAATTTATTGATATCTCCATATGACTGACAAAGACAAACAGAATAATGTAAATAATTAAAATAAGTTAGAACGGTTAAGTTAAAATTTCATGTATAGTATATAAGCACCAGTAAATTTAAAATAAATCAGACTTGAAATTAACTATTTAATAATAACTTGCCTAGTTTTAATTAAGAGCGTCAAATAATTCGGCAGTTCTTTTGAACGCCTTCCAAATCAGCTGGTACCCTAACAGCAATTAAAAATAAATAAGGGCTATAGAGAATACACTACTGACAACTACACTACAATGCGCATCCGTAAATGACGTCAAGAATATGAAGAAATTACAGTTAATAAGTTTGACGATATAGAAGAAGTCGGCATAAAACTTGAACATAATATTGTGCACATAGGACATGATGAAAATTCATCGAAACAAGATTCGATCATGAAGAAATCACGTACCCAAAATAATAATTATATGAATAAAGGATGTAACGATAATTCATCGAAACAAGATTCGATTATGAAGAAGTTACATGCCAAAACGTACAAAATGATAATAATATGCATGGAAGAATCAGCGATATCTCAGCGAAACTAGATTCGATTCTGCGGAAACTGATATCTAAAATGAATAAAGAATGGATAAAAGAATTAGCGCAAGCAAAGAATGATAAAATATTTAAGATGTATACAATGGAAGATTTAAAAGAAACATATGCAAAGATAAGTATAAATAACAAAAGTCCTCAACTTAAAATATTAATATACAACGCCCCAAAAAAATGACATTCTGAAATATAAGCTCATCGATGAATTCCACAATGCCACACACGCAGGCCACTTAGGAATTAGAAAAACAGTAATTAAATTGAAACAGCGATACATTTGGAAAAACATGAACAAGATGGTTAAACAATTTGTAAGATATTGTGACAAGTGTAACATAAGCAAACAAACAAAGAACATTAAAGAGCCACTTACGTTAACAAACACCCCAAGCAATAGTTTTGAGATAATATCAATTGACACTGATACATATTGACAATGCAGTGCGAACTAACTAAATTCGTTATTGCTCACCCATTGTCAACGAAAGATGCACTTACAACTGCCAAAACATTAGTAGAACAACTAATTTTAAAATACGAACTGATGCGTGACATATGCTCGTTACTTGAAATTAAGCAGACCCCTTACCATTATGAAACAATAGGTTCGGTAGAAAGAAATCATAGAGTTTTTTTTTTGTTTTTTTTTTTTTTTTTTTTTGTTTTCTATAGAAAAAACTTTTCTACAGAAAAAATTTTATTTGTACAAAATATTTAAAATACATTTCAATTTCGGCCTCAGCGCCGTAAGGCATTATTGAGGCAAGTTGGCAAATTAATACATTGTCAAAAGTACAAATAAAGATTTAACTTAATGTTAAGATTATTAAATTACAAAAAAATAAGTATAAAACTGTTTTGCAAAAACAAAAAAAAATAAAAAATTACAAAAGCGTTTCCAAGTTGTTAAATAAGTGTTGTTTAAAAGACGATTTAAATAGTGAAATTCGATTAATTGATTTCAAATCTGCATGTAAATTATTGAATTTTACAGCACCCACGTAATCAATGCGTTGCTTGGTAGTTTCTAGTCTACATCGAGGAATTCATAAATTTGTTCTGTTTCGTGTGTTAAAATTATATTGCTGTTGAGAAAATGTTATGCTTTGGTGACCAATATGGTTAATGCATTTAAAAACAAACATTAACACCTGATACTCATGCAATCCATAAATTGGTAAAATTGTTTTGCTTATATCTTTGTACAATATGACAGTTGAATACCGTATTGGTAGTTTGTAAATAATTTTTAGTGCTTTGTTTTGCATGCATTGAAGCGATTTCAGTGAAATGTTATTTTTATTGTAAGCATATATACTTGCTAAGTAATTCAAATGCGATTGAATCAATGATTGAAATATCATCATCTTTGATTTAACATCCAGTTTATTTTTTAACTTATATAAAATTCCAATTGCTGGAGCTATTTTCCTTTTCAAATCAGTTATATGTAAATCCCATGACAAGTTACTTTGCAATGTGATTCCCAAATACTTAACGGAATGGGTTTCATAAACAGCTTTTCCGTTAATAAACACGTTAAAATCACTATTTATACTTAAAGCATGTGGGCTAAAACGTATTAATTTGGTTTTATCAGGGTTAAGAACTAATCGATTTAATCGCGCAAATTCAAATATCAAAGCAGCATCTCTTTCAATTCTTGTTTTAAGTGATAAATCGTACTTGTAGGGGTAAAACAAGCAATGAATTCTTGCTAACAACTGCAAATGATTATAAATGGGATAAGTGGATAAATTATTTTACTTTCGCCTATAACACATAGACATTGGTTACACGCCATTTGAACTAGTTTATGGTAAATTACCATGTTTACCATCAGAAATCAATAACACTGAAGAAATGAAAATCTAGAATTACGATGAGAACTGAAACAAAAACTAAAATTCTCTTTAGAAAGAGCTAAAGAACTAACAATAAAAACAAAAGAAAAAAGTACACTAGACAATAGATATAATAACAGATTGAATTTAAATATAGGAGATTTAGTTTTAATAAAAGTAGAAAATAGAAAGAAAAACCATAGGCCCATATAGAATAATTAGGAGTAATGGTGTAAATACTATTATAGATTATCAGGTATGATTTTAAAAACGAAACGATTTGAATCCGAAAATACCGTTCTAAGTATCTTTTAAAATGGATTTTTAATACATATTCCTTTTATTTTCTGTCTTTATTCTTTTATATTAAATATGTCAACTGAAGTGTATTCTGAACAAAAATTTAAGACTATAATTCTGAAATGGATTTTAAAATCGCTCGAAATTCATCACACCTTTTAAAAACGTTCGTTTTAAATTCGTTCGATTTTCATCACATACCTGATACAGGTATACAGGTATACACAAATAGAAAAAGAAATGCACAACAACCAAATAAAACCATACCTAGGATTAAGAACTAATGAATAAAACAAACTATGTAAAATCAAAAGTATAGAGAAAAAAGAATTAATTATGTAAATAAGTATTAAGAATCATCAATTAATATAACACATTATAATTTATAAGAGAATTTTTACAGTGCTATAAACATATCAAGAAAAATTACTCCGCTAATTTTTCTCTTAACGGTGAGGGTGTAGTGTACCGTAAAAATGTCCACTGCCTACCCAATAACTACTCTAAAACACATACATACCACCCCAATAATAGTAGGGCGGATGCCATTAACAAATATCAAACAACAGCATTTACCCACTGACCCAATATGTTTAAACATGAGTCAACACAAATAGGGCAATGGTAAAGCAGGTCAATCAGAATGTGAGTGACATAAATTTGGAGTGTCAAATATGAATGAGTACATTCCTCACTCTTACATTCTGATTGGCTAGGGTAATATGAATATGGAAAACCTTGATAACTGCATGGCACTGACAAGGAAGAATAGATTTTAAGAATTAATACAATAAGTTAGAATAAATTAGCAACAATGTAGAAATTAGTATAAAAAGGGCAGTAGCCCACAAATAAAGCAGACTTTGCATTTAAAAACTGAAAGCGGCACTTGTTGCCTTGTTTACTTCTAGTCTCTTATCTGGCTGTCGCAAGACGCCTAATCATTAAGCTGAACCCCTACAGCTGTATAAGATTGGGCTACAGGGAAATAAAAACAAATATACAAATATACACATACAGACAACTTCATACACCACATAGTTAGAGGGGGTCAAAATTTGGCATTTTGGCCAAACAGGTGTTCTTTTTCATCCCTGAACTTATTATCTATTGGCGTTAGCAAAATTTGTCGCAAATAAATTAGGTAGCTATTTCTTCAATCTTTCGGAAATTTTTTTTTTTTAAATTTAAAACTTTTTTTTAATTTTTTTTTCAAGCGGGTACTTTTTTTCTTTGCTCAAAAGAAAGCTTATGTCTTTTCCTTTAAGGTAGTTCTGGTCACTTTTTGGGCAACGAGTGGGTTATGTATAAAAAAAATAATTTCTAAGTCAAGACGTGGATTTTTCAGTTTTTAGCATATGCACTATTTTTTCCTATTTGTGTGTAAGTGTTTCTAAAATCTTAAAAACAAAACTTAGACAAATTAACCTTTTCGACGGTATATAACATACCTAACTTGAATTTCATACCCTCGATACTGTAATACCCAAAATATGTTAATCCCAGGAATAAAATCACTTTTTTTCTATAGAGATGTTGACAAATTAAATTTTTTATTTATTTGAAATACAGTGAACTCGCGATAATGTGAACTAATAAAAACCAAGGTAGTTCACATTATCGAAATTGTTCACATTTTCGATTATAAAAAATTGTAGCGCCATCCTGTTTTTTTTTTTTTTTTTTTGCTTAAAAAGTCTAGAGAGCAGTGTAAATCTGACACTAGACATGGCCAAAAAATTAGTTTAAAAATTTTAAAAATAATGCTAACATTTTGGTTAAAAATTTATTACCAGTATGTAGTTGAGACTAAATTTAAATTTAAATGAGGGCTTTTCTAATATTTACTGAATATTCTATTTTTTTTTTACAAGACAGGTAAGACGTTTTTTAAGATGAGAATTAACCATTTTCAGGTGTTAATCAATTAATATATAGGAAAATCACTGTTGTTTGGGTACTTTTCATATAAATTTTACTACACAATCAATTGCCTGTAACCTGGAAACAGCACATTACTTCAAGTGATTTCTATGTGCAATGAAAGGTCAACTCAAAAGTATGTATGCATGTTTTGTTTTCTTTTTTTCAATCGAGGGATTCCCAAAATTAAAAAATAAGCAAAAATCGCCAACATTTTTGTTCACTATTTAGAGCCATTAAACTTTGTTCACTATTAAGAGCGTTAATATAAAAAAAAGGGGTTCACATTACTAGATAGTTCACTATATTGGAAGTTCACATTAACGTTTTTTTTTTCTTCATTATTTATTTATTGAATCTTCATATTTTAAATATGAACTAACAATAATTAATCAAATCTTATCCTAATATTTACTTTATGTCCTGCCAGTGCCAGACAAAAAGATTTAGTCATCACGGTTTCTGTTCACATATGTAGGTGTTTATCGCTCATCTGATTGGGTGAGTGCTGCAGTGTCTCTTCTCCTTAATCGAGTGTGGCCGCCATAATTTAAAATATTTCGAGCTAAGGGATTTGGGTGCAGTTCCAGTCTTTTTAAATATTTTACTTCATATTTCGTTATAATAGTTTTTACTAATGGCACATTGAGATCCTTGTGATTATTTTAGTTTTTAACATACCAGGGGGCGGCTGTGATTATTCGAAGAAGTTTATTTTGGCGCCTTTTAAGTTTTTCGATATTTGAGGCCGAGGCAGTGCCCCATAGCTGAATACCGTAGCACCAGATTGGCTTTAATATAGAGTTGTCAATTAGAAGTTTGCAATCGAGGCTAAGAACAGAATTTCTTCCAATAAGCAAATAAGTTTTAATTGCTTTTAGTTTCATTTGTCTTAGTTTTGCTTCTATATGGCATTTATATGTACGCATTTTTGCTCATTGACCTTTATCCTCCATTGTTTTAACCACTATTCCAGTTTAAATATATGATCGCGCAAGTAACGAGATGCTTAATGACAGTGTTCGTGTACGCTTAAAAAAGCTGTATCATCAGCAAATGTTGAAGTTAGGGTGTGGTTATTTGTTGGCATGTCTGACTTATATATTAAGTATAACAGTGGGCCCATGATGCTTCCCTGAGGGCCCCGAGCGTCAATTGGCTGAGAAGAACTTAAAAAAGCCCCTTCTTTAATAATAAACTTTCGACCGACTAGGTAGCTTTCTAACAGCTTGTGTAAGTTTAGCTTCAATTTATGTAATAAGCCTTCATGCCAGACTTTATCAAATACTTTGGAAACATCGATGAAGAGGGCGGAACAATATTTTTTTTTTCAAAGGCTTTTCTTATGGTGATTAATATACGATGGGTTTGTTCAATTGTGCTATGTTCTCTTCTAAAGCCGAATTGATGGTTAGGAATACATCTATTTACATTTAAAATTGGGGCTAATTTTGACACTAACAGCTTCTCAAACAGCTTTGATATATAAAAGATAATAAGCTTATTGATCTATTTTACTCAACTTTTTTAGGATCCTTTCCTGGTTTAGGTATAATGGTAACTAAGGATACTATCCATTCTTGAGGGTAGTATTCAAGGCGTAAAATAGCATTAAAAAGGTAGCTCCAAAAGCATTTTGTTACTGATCTTATCAAAACCAGGGGCTTTCTTTTGGTTTAAATCATGAATAGCCTTTTCGATTTCTCTTATCTCAAATCTTAGTGGAACAGCTGCTCTAACAGCAACTGGTGGTAACTTGACCGCAATATCGAGAGATGTATGAGGGGTAAATACGGTTTTCAAATTTAACAAAAAGATTTCCTTTTTCTATATCATTTCGTGCCCAACTTCCATTTAAGTTTCTTAATGGTGGTTTAGTGATAACTGGCCTTTTAAGATTTCTAGCTGCACGCCATAATGAGTAGTCTGATTGAGAAGCTGCATCGAGTTCCTTAAGATATTTTTCAGAGGATGCTATTTATTGGGACTGCAGTAACTTTCTTTGCCTTTTTGTGCACTCTTTTTTAATAAATTCTTAAGTTGAGAGGATCTATGCAATTGCCAATCTCTTCGAGCTCTCCTTTTTTCAGTCAAGAGACGCTCAACATCTGTAGAATATATTTTACTATTTTTGGTTTTTTGGAGGTTATGCTAGAATGTAGAACAGCTAGATTTAGTTAACTGTCAAAATTAACAATAGAAAGATTCACATTCTCCGGTGTACTAAGCGGAATATTTTCAGCGCAATGGGTACTGAGATATTTTTTATATTTTAACCAATTTATTTGTGTTGCCGACGACACTTAGTAACCAGACGGAGATACAATTCTATTAGGGTTTGTTATAGTAAGAATTGTAGGTGTGTGGTCAGCATGTAATAATTCAAAGGAATCTTCAACATAAATCGTATCTGCATCTGAAACTTTTTGCTGATCAGTAGGACAATATGTTGGTTGTACGCTCGCGACATCATTTAGATCCATTTTACAAATTGTGTTAAATAAAACACGACCCTTAGGTGTAATAAGTCGTGACCCGCAGAAAGTGTGTTTAGCGTTATAATCGCCGGCAGCCAGGAAGTAGGGTCCTAATGGTTTGAAATATTTATTATATTGGCTTTCTGATATAAAAAAATCTAGTTGGGGAGTATAATGATTAAATTACTAGGTTTAAGTAGTGTTTTACTCGGTTTTTTATCAATATGGCTCTACCTCGAGGGTTCTTGGTATCATATAATATATAACCACTGATTTTAAACGTATTTCTTGAGGTTCGATGAGTTTCAGAAACCATCATAACATCAATTTGTTTATTTTTATTTTTTAAAAATAAACATTACCGAGAGTTCACTGTAATAATTAAATTAATATAAAATAATAATAATAAAAAGATAAATAATCTAAAAAAATTAAATCTTAATCACATAAGATCCTTTTATATTATAACTATTTTTACACTTAATTTTTTGTAGCTAATGAAGTGTTTAAGTTTTGCAAATTTTCAAATACCCAGTGTTAACGCTACTCCCAAAACACCATAAATTAATTTTATTTTAATCTTGCAACACTATTTTAACTCCGAAAAAAACTTAGAATACGTAAACTAATGTTATTTGTATTTTTTAACGAAAGTAAATTGTCAAGAAGCGTCTTGGCGCGTTCGCCATTCTTTTTCTTTTGTTAAAATTTAATTGCGAGGTGACCTAGACGTGATACTGAAAGCCAAGAAGATTTTTTTTATATCCAGTAATTTTCATACCAAAAAGTATGTAAAAAATTATTTAGACCTACTATGTATATTTGAAAATATTTTTAATTGTTTTAAAGGAATTTTAATATAAATACAATTGCATGATACATCAAGTCTTTTATTGGGCCTTTGTATTTTATTCAAAATCCCGTGGAAATTGCTGGCTCGGCTGAAAGCCTTCTCAACATTTTTAAAATTCTTTTTGTGGTTCGCTACACCTTCCTTTGTATCACATCAATTTAATGCCAATCTCAGAGTAAGTACTAATGGATAAAGAAGTAGAAAAGGGTCAACAACAAAATGGTAACTTTAATTCGCGTCCTAATCTCTTTACTGACAACATGGCGACTTGTACCAAATGTAATAAAATATTTAGAAAAAATTACGTAAATATTTCAGAAAACATTAACGTTTTATGTCCGCAATGTTCGGTTAATAGGTCAAATTCTCCTGACCACAGTATTAGTGATCAGCGATCTGTTCAATCTCAACACTCACAATCGCGTAGCCTTCAACTTCAACTTCAACGTCTAGAAGAAGAACAAGCCTTAAACCTAAAGCAAATTCAGTTACAACGCGATTATTTGAACAAGAAATATCAACTTCTAGAAGAAGCTGACAATTTATGTGAGGGTGTGTCCAATAAATCTCAATCCATTCAGAACTGGATAAACGAAACGTCCTTAGAAAACCCAGAATTTGAACAACCTGCTCAGAATCCACCAACTACAAATAATAATGCTGATGACTCAATATGGCAGCAAGCACATGACGTGCCAAACGAAACTATTCCAATTAATAGTAAAACTTACACAATAAAACAAAGTTCTAGATTTTGCAGAAACACTGAGGTTCAAAATGATTCGCGCCTTTCTAAGGCAAATATTGCTCCAACTCGTGCAACAGCCCCCACTAATAGTGGCGGACATAACAGACAAGAAAATCCTCCTAATATGCAAAATGTTTCACACCGACCAACCAATGTGACATTTTCCTATTTGCCTGCATCTGATTTCAATTTTAATTCAATGCCGCCGCACTATATTAATACAGGCACAGCACTTCCGTGTAATTCAGCATTACCACCAACTTTCGATAACAACCCCCCAATTTCTTCTTTTAATTACAAAAATACATATAATCCATTATTCACAACACAAAGTGATAATAATACACAGCTTCAGCAAAGTGCCCTTAACGCACGACAATCCGTTCCGAAGGAGTTGCCTATATTTTCTGGTGAACCAGAAGATTGGCCTTTATTTATTTCCACATTTGAATGGTCTTCAACCACATGTTGTTTTTCAGACGCTGAAAACCTCATTCGCCTTCGAAAATCTTTAAAAGGTAATGCTCTTCAAAGCGTTCAGCACATGCTCGTACACCCCTTAAATGTACCCAGTGTCATAAATATTCTTCGTATATTATATGGACAGCCTGAAAAGATTTTAAATTCTATAAAAAACAGAATTAGTTTATCCCCAAAGGTTGATGAAAATAACCTTCAAAGCCTTACTTCTTTCGCAGTTAATGTTCGCAGCTTAATATCCACTATTAATGCCGGCAACCTACCAGATGAAATAAATAATTCTTTTTTACTACAACAGTTGCTAGAAAAACTACCAACTTATTATCAAATGCAGTGGGCTTCTCTAAAGTTGCAATTAGTGAATCAAAAGAAAAAACCAAATTTATACGAGTTTGACAACTGGCTGTTTAATATTGGATTAACAGCAAGTACAATATCAATAGAATCCACTATAAATAAACAAAACAATAAAAACAATCATAACAATGCAGTCAGCAACAAACATACAACAACAGCTTCAAAGAGATTTTATGTTAATTCTCATAGTGGTGAACGTAGATGTGTTGTCTGTAACAACAGTGACTGTAAAACTGTAAGCGAATGTCAAACGTACCAATCATTGGATCGTAATGAGAAGTGGAAGGTGATAAGAGAAAATAAATTATGCAAATACTGTTTGTGTTTACATAATGGTGAAAGTAGAAGAAAAAAGAAATGTGGTGAAGAGAACTGTGATTATTATCACCATCCATCATTACACCGGTATAATTCACCTCAAAACAATGATAATAAAGAAACGTCAAATGTACAAAATATGCATGTTTCCAGTGAACATGATGAAGAAGAAGAAGTAATTCATAACTCCCATATCAATGACAAAAATAAAATATTATTTAAAATAATACCTGTGAAAGTACACAATAATGAAAAGGTGATTGAAACCTTTGCATTCATTGATGAAGGGTCGTCTATAAGCCTGATGGACGAATCAATTGCAAATGAACTGGAAATAAGTGGTATACCAAGCCCACTGTGCTTGAGATGGACAGGAGGTATGCAAAGAAGCGAAACAAATTCAAAGAAATTAATTATTGAAGTTTCAGGGGAAAACGGAAAGCGTGTAAAACTAAATGTAAGTACGGTGAAGTCCTTAAATTTACCAACGCAATCTTTGGATTACACAGAAATGTGCCAACGATATCGCCACCTGCAAAAATTGCCAATTAAAAGTTATTTCGATGCTGCTCCAAGACTTCTTATCGGATTAAATCATTTCAACCTAGGTATATCAAGCAAAACTCGTGAAGGTGCCCAACATGAGCCTATAGCGGTACTCACAAAACTCGGATGGCTTATCTATGGATCAACAGCTGCAAATAAACCTACAAGTAAGCATTTCAATTATCATATTTGTGATTGTTCTGAAAGCGATAAGAGGTTAGATGAGTTAGTTAGGAGTTTTTATACACTAGAGAGTATAGGAATTTGTGCAAAAGACCCCCTTGAATCGGAAAATGACACACGTGCGTTTAACTTGTTAAAAAAGTATACAACGATTAAAGAAAATGGACATTATGAGGTTTCATTGCTTTGGAAGATCGATGATTTTAAATTGCCAGAAAGTTTTAATATGGCTTTTAACCGGCTAGTATGTCTAGAAAGAAAGTTAATTCGAGACTCAGGTCTTCACCAAATTTTTCAAGATACAATTAAAAGTTATCTAACTAAAGGTTATATACGTAAGATTAGTGAAAAAGAAATAAAACGAAACGATGGAAGAGTGTGGTATCTGCCTATATTTGCAGTGTTTAATAAAAATAAACCAGGCAAATCACGAGTTGTTTGGGATGCGGCTGCTAAGTCTGAAGGGTTGTCATTAAATTCATTTTTATTAAAAGGCCCCGATATGCTAGCATCATTACCCTCGATTCTTTTTAAGTTTAGACAAAAGGCTATAGCTGTTTGTGGTGATATCGAGGAGATGTTTCTTCAAATACACATAAGACCAGAGGATCGCGACGTTCAAAGATTTTTATGGCGCGAATGTGATCAAAGCAAAGCACCCGATGTTTATGTTATGGACGTCATGATTTTTGGAGCAACATGTGCTCCCAGCATATCCCAATACGTAAAAAATTTTAATGCTGATAAATTTCAGCAAGACTTTCCAGCTGCTGTCAAATCAATTAAAGAAAATCATTATGTTGATGATTTATTAGATTCTGTCGATACGCCGGAAGATGCGATAAAATTAATTTCTGATGTGTCGTATATACATCGCCAAGCATGCTTCAATATAAGAAACTGGGTATCGAATAGCGAACTTGTGAGAAAAAATTTTGCAACGCCGAATTCAGATGGTGCCAAATGCATTAACTTTAAAGATGATAGTCAAGTGGAAAAAGTTTTAGGGGTTTTCTGGGAATATAAAGAGGATATCATTACCTTCAAAATTGCTTCGTGGCTTATTTTTAGCGATTTATTTGCACTAAGAAAGTTTCCTACAAAGCGTGAAATGTTACGATTAATCATGTCGATTTATGACCCTCTGGGTCTGATTGCACATATAACAATGTTTGTTAAAATACTGATGCAAGACGTGTGGCGAAGTAAAGTCGAATGGGATGAATCAATTCCTCCTGAATTGATGGCAAAATGGGCTCAATGGGTTAAACAACTTCCTGATATACAAAATATTAAAATACAAAGATGCTATTTAAAATCAATTAAAAGCTACAAGGAGGTTGACACTCAGTTGCATACATTTGTTGACGCTAGTGCTGACGGTTATGCAGCAGTATCGTACTTTAGATTTCGAAAAGATGGCGTGGTTATTTGTTCCTTGATAAGTGCTAAAGCCAGGGTGGCACCAATAAAAATAACTTCTATTCCCAGACTAGAGCTTATGGCTGCTTTGATTGGAGCCCGTTTAGCTAAATTTATAACAGAAAACCACGAAATAAAAATTTCTAAAAAATATTTTTGGAGTGATTCCAAAACCGTGCTTAGCTGGATTAATTCCGATCATAGGAAGTATCATCAGTTTGTAGCCTTCAGAGTTACCGAAATTTTAGAGCTCACATCTGTTAGCGAATGGAATTGGGTACCAAGTAAACAAAATGTTGCAGATGAGGCTACAAAATGTTCAAAAATACAGCAAGTGTTCCAATCCAGTCGATGGTTTAATGGGCCCCAATTTTTGTACAAGCCTGTAGAAGAATGGCCTCGACCCGAACCTTTCCCACATTGTATTGAAGAAGAGCGTAAGCACTTTATTCACCAAATCACAAAATATGAGCCAGTTATTGATACATCCCGATTTTCAAGATGGGTTCGTCTTGTAAGGACAGTAGCATATGTTTTACGCTTTATTAATAACAAATGTAAAAGACAAAAGGGAGAATTCACTCAGGAAGAGTTAAATAATGCTGAGCTCATTTTATACAAGCAAGTACAATGCGAATATTATGGGCCAGAGATTTCGGCGCTAAGATCGAACAAATCGTTAAAAAAGACAAGTGAGATATACTCTAAATCACCCTATTTGCATGATGATATTTTACGTGTTGATGGACGGATTGACCTGGCAGAGGTTTCCTTGCAACAAAAACGTCCAATTATATTGCCAAGAAAAAGTTATTTAACCAAGCTTATTTGTCTGCACTATCATGAAAAATTTTATCACAGCAGTCATGAAACGGTTGTCAATGAGTTGAGGCAAAAATATTGTATTTCAAGACTTCGTGCTACATACAAATCAATTGTTCGATGTTGCCAAATGTGTAAAATTACAAATGCTACTCCACAGTTTCCACAAATGGCAAAGCTGCCACGTGCTCGCGTTGCATCATACACGGCTCCTTTTACTTATACCGGGATCGATTTTTTTGGCCCCATGCTAGTGATCGTCAACCGCCATAAAGAAAAACGTTACGGTTGTTTGTTTACATGTTTGACGATAAGGGCGATTCATATTGAAATTGCGCATTCTTTAAACACAAGCTCCTGTATTTTGGCTATTCGAAATTTTATGGGCCGAAGAGGAATTCCTCTTGAGTTTTATAGCGATAATGGGACCAATTTCGTAGGCGCTGAGAGAGAACTACGTGAAGCCTTAGCTGATGTGGATCGAAATGAGCTAGTAAAAACGTTTACATCCTCCACTACTAAATGGAGTTTTAATCCACCAGCTTCACCCCACATGGGGGGCGCATGGGAGCGCTTAGTTCGTTCGGTAAAGACAATTTTTTACAAAATTACGCCTTTCAGACACCCAACTGATGAACTTCTATTAAGCATGTTTATTGAGGTTGAAAACATTATTAATTCGAGACCCCTTGTATATGTTCCAATTGAACCAGATACGACAGAAGCCATAACTCCGAACCACTTTCTGGTAGGAAGCTCCAGTGGGCTGAAACCTTTAACTTCGTGCAACGATAACGGAATTGTATTAAGACAAAACTGGTTAATTTCTCAGCAATATGGAAATATATTTTGGAAGAAATGGTTAACTGAATACCTGCCATCATTAACGTGTCGGACAAAATGGTACGAAAAATGTAAACCTTTAAGTCAGGGAGATTTAGTTATCATTGTTGACCCTTCCCTACCTCGAAACGTTTGGCCTCGCGGCAAAATAATTGAAACGAGATTGGCTGGCGACGGGCAGGTCCGAAGTGCAAAGGTGCTAACACAGCGAGGCATATTGGAACGACCTGTAAGCAAGCTGGCAGTATTGGAAGTAGCTCCGCCAAAAGAAGTCTGACAGCGAAAAGGTTTCTTGCCATACTGCGGGGGGAATGTTAACGCTACTCCCAAAACACCATAAATTAATTTTATTTTAATCTTGCAACACTATTTTAACTCCGAAAAAAACTTAGAATACGTAAACTAATGTTATTTGTATTTTTTAACGAAAGTAAATTGTCAAGAAGCGTCTTGGCGCGTTCGCCATTCTTTTTCTTTTGTTAAAATTTAATTGCGAGGTGACCTAGACGTGATACTGAAAGCCAAGAAGATTTTTTTTATATCCAGTAATTTTCATACCAAAAAGTATGTAAAAAATTATTTAGACCTACTATGTATATTTGAAAATATTTTTAATTGTTTTAAAGGAATTTTAATATAAATACAATTGCATGATACATCAAGTCTTTTATTGGGCCTTTGTATTTTATTCAAAATCCCGTGGAAATTGCTGGCTCGGCTGAAAGCCTTCTCAACACCCAGTCTTACCTCCTCTCTATTTATTGCCTTTATTTTCAGCATTTTTGTCTATCCTTTCTTTGCGTTACTAGGTTCAGTGTTTTCAATGTTTCCTCATGATCCTCTTTGCTACTAAAAACTATTTCGGTTTTTTACAATAATTCTTTGCCCAATGGAATAAAGCAGTCGCATTTAAGATGCGATCTTGATGAGAGCACTGGAGGCTATACTTCGCTGCATTTCTTTTGAGGTTTGCTCCAACACCATCACATGCTCCTTTACCATGAGCAGTAGGATGAAAATGCCACTCAGCTGGCATTCCAAAATCTTTTTATTAGCTATCAGATTTGCGAAGTTACTTTTGTTTTTAAAATGTTGACGAGCTCCGTCTGAAACGTAGTATACCTTCACTACTGTAAATTTAGATTTTAGATAATTTAGTATTATCTTCTGGTATTCATAAATTGCAACGGCATTATGTTTTAAAGCGTCAGATAGTTGCCATACTTTTGTGGTCCAGTTTTTCATCTTTCATGTAGTAAATAACTACTGTAAATATAGCTGCTTAGTCGTTATTGAAGTGGAATGACTGTATGGCATCCTGAAGAACATATTTATAGTTCTCTGCGAAACCAAACGAAATAACGAATTCCCCAGACTTCAAATGTATCTTTTAATCCTTGAAGAATGACCAATGCTCTTTGACGAAGAAGTCATGGGTTCTTAAATTTAGCAATCCTCTACACATTTCCTCCACAAAATCATGCACATTTGAAATGATTGTTTTCAATGTGCATCTTTCAGTCTGAAAATTAAAAAATCCTCGTCTTGACTTGGGAATTTATTTTATACACAACCCACTTGCGGCACGGTTACAATTCCAATATGAAACAAATAACTTCGTTATCAATACACATCTGCCAAAAAGTCGGCTGGATTAGACAAGCGGGCGGGGCACGTCCCACACAATTGCAATAAAGATTTCTACGTATTTGAAGTACTGTAATAGTGAAAGTATTCCAATTTTGTACAAATAGCTTAGATAATAATCCACAACATATTTCAAAAGGTAGTTTTAATGGGAAAAATAGACATGACACCTCCCATACGAAGACACTTGAAATTTCTGTATATCATCTGTTGAACGGTTACAGTAAAATCATTCAAATTTAGTCCAAGATGCTTTACCTTTTAAAAAAATCTAACCAATTTTATTTCGATGGGGGTAGCAAAGCCCACCAGGTTAAGCTAGTTAATTGTATTGTTTGATGTACACATACAACAGGCTAGTTGTAATAGTTTATAACTTTTCTTTTTTCAATAAAGTCAAGATTTTATACATTAAATTGCTAGCAAAACCGATTCTGCACCTTGGTGATTTTGAGCCATATATATATATTAGGGTGGGTCAATTTGTTCGGGGGAAATCTACACAAAATCCTAAGAAATTTACCCACAGAAAGTATGAGTCTAAAATGAAAACCTAGCTCCCGCCGAGAGGTATAATAATTTTTTCTTTTTTTTATAATTTATTTTATTTGCAATCTTAATTTACAAAGAAAATAATAAGCAAATCTACTAACCACATTAACAATAAAATAACAGCAGCGTTAAATTCCATTGAATTAAAAAAATTAAAATTGTATAATTTGAAGAATTTTACTATTTATACAATAAAGCAAAACAAAGAGAAAAAAAAGATAAAGACAAGAAATAAAGGGAAGATCTAATATGTGCAGCCTTTTTAACCTTCTAACTTCTTCATCGTCATCTAAAAGTGTTATCGCAAGAAAGTTTTGGTGTTTGCTAAGCCTTTTCAGGTAATTTGTGCTATACTTTTTGATTTCATTCTTTACATATAGAACTTTGAGATCAGTGTGAATTGTAGTGTTTCTAACGAACCAAGGAGCGCCTTTTATAAGCCGTAGAGTTTTGGACTGATATTTTTGAATGATAGCAATGTTGGAGTAAGAAGCGGTTCCCCATAATGGAATACCATATAGGTTGTAATACTGTTTTATACAATAATAATTTATTATTAATACTTAATTCAGATCTTGGCCCAAGAAGCCAGTACATTCTACTGGTTTTAGTTTTTAGTTGTTTTCTCTTTATTATTAAATGTGTTTTCCAAGTTAAACCCCGATCAATCATAAGACCTAAATATTTTACTTAATTTGACTTGGGTATTACGACTTCGTTCAAGTTGACAGAGGGACAATCACCATTTGTGAGAGTGAATGTAACATGGGTTGATTTGTCTGCATTGACTTTAATGTTCCATCTTTTGAACCAACTGTTAACTGAGTCAAGCTGCGTTTAAATAATGTTAGATGCTATTGTTGCAGATTCGTTGACTGCTAGCATAGAAGTATCATCAGCGTAAGTTGCAATAACTACGTCATTATTTGTAGGCATATCTGAAGTAAATAAAGTGTAAAGAGTTGGACCCAATACGCTTCGCTGTGGTACACCAGCCTTTATATCACCGATTTCCGAATTTTCATCGTTGGTGTTGACATAGAAACTGCGGTCACTGAGATAGGACTTAAGCAGGAGGTAAAATGGAGGTATGATTATGGAAAATAAAAAACTAGCAACTTCTGGTATATCCCTACAAAACACAAATATAGTTGCTCTTTTTGGACCTATTTATCACATTTTTTCTTAAACTTTATTTTATTACAAATAAATTATTATGTTCCCACTAAGTATTGCTCAAGAAATATGGCACATTGGTCTTGCGTCGATATAAGGTTTAATTTTTATACGAATTACGAATGCTTTTCGACGAAAGGAAACCTGTTCGTGAACAACTGTATGACTCACTAAATTCAGGGTTTATAAAAAGCATCAATTTCACAGATTATATGGATTTAGTCGACTTAGATAATGGCAACATATTATCTCAGCCTCCATTTACTGCAAGCATCCCACACGAGCACCTGCTCGAGTATATTAAATCTGATGATGCACCACTGCCAGATCTAGGAGTTCCGTCGCACATCCAGGGAACCGAGCCATGTGTACAGTTTCTAACGCATGTCCCACGACGAGTAATTGCAAAAAATCGTGACGGTGTTATGGAAGAGACTTTACAAAGTCAAACCCAAACACATCGAATGGATTGTAAAAAATAATTCGGTTCTGTTGTTTAAATTACAAAATAAAACATTTATTAAAAAAAAAAAAATTGTGTTGTTTCTGATTTTTTTAGGTAAATTTTCTAAATAAAGGTTTGAAAAGGTCCAGCATTATTGAAAAATGTGTTATTTTTTTTGAATAGAACAGTTTTTTGCTCTCTTAGCCTATTATTTGAAACATAACTGAGCATTAATATCAAAATACTCTTGTAGAATTTAAACGTGTTTCCTAAATTTTCAAAATGATGGAACGATTTTTAGAAGTGGTTGATGAGAAGAACATAACTTTGAAAGAAGTAAGCAAGATGTTCAAAATTGATAGAATAACTATTTTATGGCTCTCGGCGGGAGCTAGTTTTTGATTTTAGACCCATAGTTTCTTAGTCAAGTTTTCTTAGAATTTGTTGTAGATTACGTTTTTGCTATACGCCTATTTACAAAAAAAATTTACCCACCCTAATATATATATATATATATATATATAGTTTAGACACGAATTTTCAACCAGATCGGTCAACAAGTTTCTGAGTTAGAGGGGGTCAAAGTTTGAAATTTTGGCCAACCAGGTGTTTTTTCTCATCGATGTAACTTATTACCTATTGGTGTTAGCAAAATTTGTCCCAAACAAATTAGACAGCCATTTCTTCAATCTTTTCATTTTTTTTTTAACAATTTTTTTTAAATTTTAGTGGGCTGCGAGTGGGATATGTATGGGCTGCGAGTGGGATATGTTTAAAAAATAATTTCTAACTCAAGACAAGAGTTTTTAAATTTTTCTCGTCATCTATCTATTGGTGTTAGCACAATTTGTAAACAAAAAAATTTTTTAAATTTTTTTTTTTTTTTTAATTAAATACTTTTTTTATTTTTATATATTATTTTTTGAATGGGTACTTTTTTGGTTCAAAAGAAAGCTTAGGTCTCTTCCTTTAAGGTAGTTTTTGTCGCTTAGTGGGATATGTTTAAAATAAATAATTTCCAACTCAAGACAATGTTTAGCATATGCATTAGTTTGATTTTTTTCCTATTCTTGAACCTTAAAAATAAAACTTATGCTGAGAAACTAGACAAATTAACCTATCCGACGGTATGAAACATAAGCTTACTAGCATTTAATACCTTCGAAACTGTAATACCCACAATATGTTAATCCCAGGAATAAAATCACTTTTTTCTATAGAGATGTTGACAAATAAATTTTTTTTATTTATTTGTAATAATAATTAAATTAATATAAAATAATAATAATAAAAACAAAAAGATAAATAATCTAAAATATATCATCTTAATCACATAAGATCCTTTTATAAAATTTTTTTTTTAAGGGGGACCTTAAAAAGGGGAGTTAGGGGTCAAAATTTGACATTTTGGCCAAACAGGTGTTGTTTCTCATCCATGTAACTTATTATCTGTTGGTGTTAGCAAAATTTGTCCTAAACAAATTCGATAGTTATTTCCAATCTTTCGAAAAAAAAATTTTTGTTTTTTTTTTTTTTTTAAATTTGCTCAAAAGACATCAGGTATTTTCCTTTAAGGTACTTCTGGTCGCTTTTTGGGACGCGAGTGGGTTATGTATAACTTGAGTCTTCCATCGACAAGCGGCATAAGAGAATGGTATTGAGCGGTGCCATCGATTGTTTCCGCAGCATCGAATCTGCTCTTCAGTGTTTTTAATGTTTCCTTATGATCCGCTTTACTAATAAAAACTATTTTAGTTTCTTTACAATAATTCTTTGCTCAATGAAATAAAGCAGTCGCATCTAAGATGCGATGTTGCCAATCTTTGATCCTGGCTTCACGGTAAGCATTATGGATAACGTGGTCCACTATGATGACCTGCAAATCCCCGCGAATACGATTCGAATCTTCACGGACGGGTCTAAAACACTGTATGGTGTCGGTTCTGGCATATACTCCGAGCAGCTAAACTGGAGCATTCCTATAAGGCTGCCGGACCACTGCAGTGTAATCCAGGCCGAGATAATGGCCATCCACACAGCCGCGAAACGCATCCGGTACGGTGAAATATCTGGAAGGGATATTCACATTATTACCGATAGCAAGGCGGCCATAAGATCCCTGGAGAATGTGTTCATCACATCGAGAATTGTCCGAGAATGCCGGATGTCTCTGGAGGAGATAGCGAGACATTCACTGGTCACCCTTAATTGGGTCCCCGGACACGGGGACATACATGGGAACTGCATGGCGGATTCGTTGGCGCATGCAGGTACCACCTTGAATCGGGACGGTTCCACATATGTAGGTGCTTCACTCCCAAGGTGTAAGCAACTTATAGCGCATAAGTTTCATCTTATCGCCAGTCAGAGGTGGCACGATGAAACCACCTGTGGGGAAACCAGGAAAATCTGGCCCATCATAGATGAAAAAAGGACACGGCGGGCATTACAGCTGTCCAGACATCATCTAAGAAACCTAACTGCGGTTATAACTGGCCACTGGCCAATTGGGAGGCACGCCCAGAGGCTGGGGCTCCCTTATAACGACTTGTGCAGAAGTTGCGGCGATGAGGAGGAGGAAGAGTCAACGGAACATCTTCTCTGTAACTGCCCGGCTTTCGGAGACTTAAGACTCAAAATGTTTGGTCGAAGAACCCTTGGGGACAAAACTTGTCTCTCTGATGTTGACGTAAATAGGATCCACTCCTTTATTGAATCGACCGGTTGGCTGCATGGGAATACTAGCAGCCAGATTTCATAGGACCCATGGGAGACGGCGTGATATGGTAACACAACGGGAACTAAGCAATGGACCCACGTGAGCTGTGCTTGATCACGGCTGCCAATGGAACCTAACCTAACCTAAGATGCGATGTTGATGAGAGCACTTGATGAGAACACTTCGCTGCATTTCTTTTGCGGTTTGCTCCAACACCATCACATGCTCGTTTACCTATCAGATTTGCGAAGCTACTTTTGTTTTTAAAATGTTGACGAGCTCCGTCCGAAACGTAGTATACCTTCTCTACTGTAAATTTAGATTTTAGATAATTTAGTATTATCTTCTGGTATTCATAAATTGCAGCGGCATCATGTTTTAAAGCGTTGAATATTGCTGCCATACTTTTGTGGTCCAGTTTTTCATCTTTCATGTAGTAAATAACTACTGTAAATATAGTTGCTTGGTCGTTATTGAACTGGAATGATTGTATGGCATCCTGAAGAACATATTTAGGTCCTAATCATGTAAAACGCAGCGCAACGCTAAGGAATAACATTGAAAGCACAAACAATGTCGAAAATATGTTGTTATTTTGTTGTTGTTTTCAAAAGAAATTGAAAGCCGACTTTATGAGAAAAATTTGAGGTATTCGTGGTCTTTCGTCATATCTCCGCCATTTGTGCTAATAGTAAGAAATAGTGGACTATGTGAAATAAATGTAAAACATCCTATCCCCTTTCATATCTGGTGTCTTCGGAAAACGTATATCAAACGTAAGACGGGCAGACTGACTTCGTTAAATTAACTTCACTCCTCATAAGGACCCAGAATATATATACTTTATAGGGTCTAGATCAATATAGTAGAAATTACAAATGGAATGACCCTTTTCCACCTGAGGTGAAGGGTATAAAAAGGACTTATAAATGACTCATCAAGAGTCGCGGGTAGCGTACCATTTTCTCCCTACAAAAGCATCATTTATGATCAAAAAATGAACGCGGATTCTGGTTTTTTAATTGAACATAAGAGTCAAAAAAGGCTCGTTCATACATACATATAAAAATTTTTATTGATAAATAGGGAAACCTGAAATATGCTCTAAAAATGCGTTTTACGCGCATTAAATATGCAGTAAAAACTCGAAAATATGCCCTGAAAATTGTTCAAACTATACCCCAAAAAAATCCAAAATTGTTCATTTGAAAACAAAATATTCGACAATGAAAACACATTTCCATTAAAAAAAAAAACAATCCTAAAATTATAATCGGTAAAGCCCAAACGTCAGATAATTTCTTCCAGATTTTAACATATTTGGAAACGATGGCAGTCACGGGCTCAAAAACACAAAGTTATGTTATGAGGTTAAAATCCATATGAGTTATTTGTGGCGAATAATATCTAGATAATTTTCAATGGCTGTTGCTAAATTGTTAATTAATGTAAACATTTAAAAGGAAGTTAAAGCTATTTATAGATGAGAGCTTTGGGCAAAGCTTCTGGGATTAGCACCACTTTCGCCAGGAAAGGGAAAATATCAAGCCAGTGCAGTGTTTCAAATGCTGAAAACCTTTAATCTAACCTAAAAATATCCCATTTATATCTGCAGATACAGCAAACTTTTGGCATTTTGAAAAAATTATCCCGTATTTATTTATTGAATCTTTATATATTCAATAAGAACTAACAATAATTATTCAAATCTTACCCTAATACATCACTTTATGACCTGCCAGTGCCAGCCAAAAAATTTCGTCATCACAGTTTCTGTTCACATACATATGTAGGTGTTTATCGGCTCTTATCATTAAGTGAGTGCTGCAGTGTCTCTTCTATTTAAAGTGTGACCGCCATAATTTAAAATATTTCGAGCTAGAGGATTTGGGTGCAGTTCCAGTCTTTTTAAATATTTTACTTCATATTTCGTTATCATAGTTTTTACTAATGGCACATTGAGATCCCTTTGGATATTTCAGTTTTTAACAAACCTGGGAGCTTGTTTGATTATTCGAGGAAGTTTATTTTGGCGCCTTTGAATTTGTTCGCCATGAAAGGCCGAGGCAGTGCCCCATAACTGATAACGGTAGGACCAAATGGCCTTAAAGATAGAGTTGTAAAGTAGAAGTTTACAATCGAGACTAAGAACAGAGTTTCCTCCAATAAGCCAATTAATTTGAATTGCTTTAGTTTCATTTGAGTTAATTTTGCTTCTATATGTTATTTCCCCGTTAAGCGCACATCTAGATGTATACCGAGGTATTTTACATGCTAGAGTTGAGGAATTATTTGTTTATTGATTTGAATAGGGGGGCATGTTTCCCGACGTAACGTGAATGTTATATGTACGAATTTTTGCTCGTTGATCTTTATCGTCCATTATTTTAACCACTTTTCCAGTTCAAATATGTGATCCTGTACGTAACGACATGCCTAATGACAGTTTTCGTGTACGCTTTGAAAAGCTGTATCATCCGCAAATGATGAAGTTTGGGTGTAGCTGTTTGTTGGCATATCGGAAGTATAAATTAAGTATAATAGAGCGCCCAGGATGCTGCCTTGTGGGACTCCAGCGTCACCTGGCTGAGGAGAACTTAAAAAATTTCCTTCTTTAATAATAAATTGACGACCGACTTAGTAGCTTTCTAACCGCTTGTTAATGTTTCCTGCTAAGTTTTGTTTCAATTTATGTAATAATCCTTTATGGTAGACTTTATCAAATGCTTGCGGCTCATCAACGAATAGTGCTGAGCAATATTTCGATATATTCTTCAAAGGCTTTTCTTATGAAATTTACTATTCGATTTATTTGTTCAATTGTACTGTTTCAATTGTATTGTAATCTAAAACCGAACTGATGGTTTTGAAAACATCTATTTTCATTTTAAATCGGTGTTAATTTTGACAGTAGTAGTTTCGCAAATGCTTTGAAATGTGAGGTAACAAGCTAATAGGCCTGTATGATTTAACTTTTTTTTTTTGATCCTATCCTGGCTTTGATATCATGGTTACTAAGGAAAGGTTCCATTCGTGAGGGTAGTATTCAAGGCATAGAATATCATTAACAATAATAAGACATATTTTCTCTATTATGCGAGGTAGCTCCAAAAGCATTTTATTGCTGATATTTTCAATACATTCACATGCGGTAACTCGGCTGCTATATCTTGATATATTGAGAGTAAATACGTTTTCAGATGATTAACAAACGGATTTCCTTTTTCAATATAATTTTTTGCCCAACTTCCAGTCAAGTTTCTTAATTGTCGCTTAGAGATAACTGTTCTATTGAGATTTATAACTGCACGCCGCACACTGGTTCATATTTTGAGAAGGCGGCCAAAACTATTTTTTTTATGTTCTCCGATTTTGAAATTTTTTTATTCATGTGAAAGTAAATACTAGTGAACCTATTTCATTGAGAACAGGGTGGTCCCAAATGGACTTTCTCAGTATTTGGTTATAGTTTTGAATTTCTAAGTAAACTTTTGAAGTTAAAATGCTCATAACTTTTATGTTCTCCGATTTTGAAATTTTTTTATTCATGTGAAAGTAAATACTAGTGAACCTATTTCATTGAGAACTGGGTGGTCCCAAATGGACTTTCTCAGTATTTGGTTATAGTTTTGAATTTCTAAGTAAACTTTTGAAGTTAAAATGCTCATAACTTTTTTGTTTTTCAAGATTTTTTGACAGAATAAGTTTTGTGTATTAGTTTATCTTATAAGCTATACGTGGTTTAAAGCATTATAATCGGCGACCTGTAGAACTATTTAATTTTCTTTTTTTTTATGTCTAAATTTCCCGGAAATTTCCTATTTTATGCCCGTCAAAACGCGTCAAAAAAAATCTATACTCTCTTGTAGTCCAGAATCTAACCTACATTTCTATACCCCATTGTACACACATCTGGATACGGTCTTGCGAACTACAGCAATTTCTGTGACCCAAGGTAAGATATTAGGTTCAAAAAATAAGTCCTGCAAGGAAACATTACTGAAATTAAAGAAGGTGAATCTTAAAGAATTTTCGACAAATAAAGCAGTTCAGGTCACATAAATTATCTAGCACGTCAGGTTATCAATTAATTTGGAGAAAGTAAAGGTATTGCCATTGTTATGAACTTATTGTGGGTGAACGGATGCTGCAAAATGAATAGGCGACATAAATAGACTAAGGGCTAATAAATCAGAGCAAGTTAAACTCTATTTTTGGTTTAAAATGTGTTTAAGCCAACAAATCTATAAATCAGAAAACATATAAACCATCTTTAAACGCATAAAATTGGGCGTTTAAACTACCAATATAAACCATATGAATTTGTCTACATTTATCGTAGTGCTGCCACATGTTACTTTTTACACTACATATAATACATGGGACACTGATTTACAACTGTTGAGTTTAAACTACATATAAATTTAAGTTTAGTTCAACTAAACCAGCGTTTAAATACTTACTGATTTATTAGCCATAACACGTTAGATTTCTGAGTAAGTTAAGAGGTTAAACATTAGTAAATAGCCGCAACATAAACTACATAGTTTAATTACCTGAAAATTGCAACTTAATTTAAAAAAATGGAAGAACAGTTATATTTTACGTGAAAATTACCTACATGTTACCTGTTAATTTATTGCCGGTATGTTATCCGTTTAAAAAGTGTGAAAACAGGGGTTTTTTTATGGTTCAAAGAAATGGTAATAAAAGATTAAATTTGTATTTAAAAAAGGGTTTTTTATGTTTCCAAGAAGTGGTAACAAAAGATCATTTAAAAAAACTTCTATCAAGAGTATAAAAATGCATGCATTCATAATTTTACCTTCATTATTGTTTAAACAATGGCTAAGTTCAGTTATAAAGTTCTCGCAGATATATATTTTCAACAGAAAGATGAAAAAGATTTTGTGTTACACATAATGAATAATCCATTCTTTAAATTATGCAACGAACAAGAAATCAAAATTCATAACATAAAAATTAAAAATTTTTCATTTACATTAAGAAAACGGTACCTTAAATGTTCAAGAAACAAGAAAACGTTTTACTTACGCAACGAAAAATGGCTAACAAATGATCTGATTTTTAAGAAGCTAAGGAAACTGGAAAAGTGGGTCGGCCCGCACAACAAATTGACAATTGCAGTGAAAGATCACGAAGACGCAAGCTTGCAAATATCAATGAAGAAATTTCTCATAGTATGATAAAGGATTCATTTCTGCATCAAATTCAACCAACGCAAAATAAGAAAACAAAAATTGCAATTATTGAAAAAATAGTGGAAGCGAGCCCTAAACGCACAGAGGATTTTAAAAAGTATGCCTACACCAACTGAAGAAATGAAATTTACTCCAGAAGAAGCATTTGCACTATTTTTGGATTTAAAACTGACAAAAAATCAGTATACAGAACTGCGAAAGCGAACCAATGAAAAAAATTGTGGAATCTTTCCAGCATATCGAGATTTAGTTTCTGTCAACAAACAGTGCTTACCTTCACAAACGGCTATTAGTGTAACTTCAAGTTCAGCAAAGGTAAAATTGCAGGCTCTTCTCGAACACACTGCAGAGCGATTATTAAATACACTAGATGCTGACTGTTTAAAAAAACTTAAAAATTGCAGCATCACTTTATTTTCTAAATGGGGATGTGATGGAAGCTCTGGTCAGAAACAATACAAGCAATGTAATTCAGAAAACTCATCTGATGCTAACTTGTTCATGGTATCTTTCGTTCCATTACGTTTAAGAAAAACTTATATTGGCTTAGAGCCGTCAACCAGTAGAGTTACAGAAATTGATGTATGGAAAAATGAAATTCCCTCTTCAACAAAGTATTGCAGACCAATAAAGTTTGTTTACAAAAAGGAAACTAAAGATGTCATAACTGAAGAAGTTCGAAAAATAAAACATCAAATTAAAGAACTTCAACCGGCAATATTTAAATTTGATGACCAATGCATTGAAATTAATTTTCAAATGTTCCTTACAATGATCGATGGAAAAGTTGCACAAGGATTAACCGAAACAAAGCCTTCGTCAAGCTGTACCATATGCCAAAAGACATCAATTCAATTAAGCCAACCCCCATCACAAGACAATAGTTTCAATGAAGCATACGTATTTGGAATGTCCCCTCTTCATACCAGAATTCGTTTCATGGAGCATATTCTTAAATTGGGTTATGATTTGGAATTTGGCCCGTTAGGCGAAACAGTGAGAAAAAACAAAGAAAATGTTGAAAAAAGGAAGCAAAGAAAAAAACAAATTCAAGAAAAATACCTTCAAATAGGCCTTATAATTGATCAGCCAAAACAAGGAGAAGGAAATTCAAATGATGGAATTACTGCAAGGAGATTTTTTTCCGATCCAGAAACTGCAGCATCTATCACAGGAGTACATTTTGAATTAATAAGACGATTCCAGATCATTTTACAAGTTATATCATGTAGCAGAAAGATAAATGTTAAAAAAATTTGGCCAGTATGCAAATGAAACAGCAATTCTTTATAACAAAAAATACTCTTGGAGACATATGCCAACCACAGTTCATAAAATTTTATACCATGGGGAACAAATAGTTCAACACAGTATCCTACCAATTGGAGATCTATCTGAAAATGCGCAAGAAAAAAGGAACAAAGACTACAGATTCTTCCGCGAGCATAATACAAGAAAAATGTCCAGATGTTGTACTAATGAAGATCTTATTACTATTTTGTTGTGCACATCAGATCCATATATGTCCAGTATTCGGCAAAAATGGAAATCAACCTCAATCGAATTAGAGGAAGAAGCTAAACAACTTCTGGAAAATGAAACTCAAAGCTATTTAGAAGAAATTTTTACTAATATTGTTTAATTTAAAATTGTTTATAGATTATAATTTGTTTTTGATTTAAGTATATATTTGTATTAATATATAAAAATAAAATACACATACATACATCTCAAACCAAAAATAAAAGTTGAATTACCTAAAATGTTATCGATAGCCAAGAATGCTATTTGGGCATTTTTCAAAATATTCCTTTTCAGTTTTATCCTTATAACAACTCGTCTCGTCCCAAAAAAGCCAACCTTTGGCCCGTGTGAATATTGGAACTAAAAAATTTACAGGGGCCAAATATTGGCATTTTCTGACAGGATCTAAGTTCGACAATAACAAATAAGTATCAGTTGTAAAATACAAGAGAAATAATGATAAATTATAAAAAAATTCATATTTGAAATATTCAACTTTTACACCGAAACTCAAAAAATTAAAATGCATTTTGAACTTTTGCTCCTATCAGTCCAATTTTACGTTTTATAGCGCAAATTAAAGCCAAATATCGCATAAAAAAATACCGATCCAGTCAAAAGTTATGGAATTTTGACCGCCTTCTCGTAAAATTTCCCATTGTGCGCCGTAAGGACTAGTCTGATTGTGGAATTGCATCAAGCTACTTAAGATATTTTCCCAGGGAAGCCGTTTTCTGAGACTGCAGTAACTTTCTTAGCCTTTTTGTGCACTCTTTTAATAATTATTTTCTTAGGTTGAGGGAATCTGTGCAATTACCACTCTCTTCGAACTCTCCTGTTTTCAGTCAAAAGGCGTTCGCCATCTGTATAATATATTTTATTATTTATGATTTTTTTGAGGATTATGCTGGAATGTTAAACAGCTAGTTTAAGATAACTGTCAACATTAAATATAGAGAAATCCACATTCTCCGGTGTACCAAGCGGAATATTTTCGTGCAATGGGTACTGAGATATTTTTTATATTTCAACCACAGTGGCTGAAAATAGTTTTTCTTTGGCCAAAATTCTGTAACTTTTGAACCGAAGGAGATAGTTTAGTGAAATTTTTTAAATCTACAGATAAATTCTTAAAATTTTCTCCACTTTCAATTTCATTAAAATCGATTGAGTAGTTATTGGGGAATTTAAGGGCAAAGTGGAACTTTAGAATTTTTAACTTTAGCGTGAAATATGTTTTTTCTTAATTATTTAAAAATGCCATATTTGGATTTAAATAATAATCATTAACATTTTTTGTAATAAAAAAAAATTTAATGTTTACATTAAAAAAAAATTTTAACATTAAAAAAAAAATAGTAAAATCAACTGGAAATTTTGCTATTATTACTGAAAAATTAACAATTTTGTGCTGTCAAATTTATTTACATTAAAAAAACTTTAGAAATATTATCTAAAATCTTGCTTTTACTACAGAAGAATTTATTTTTTGCTGTAAAATTTGTAAACAATAGCAAAATAAACCCGTTGAATTCTGATTTTTTTTAAATTTTGATACGAAAATATAGGTATTTATTTTTGAATATTTCTTATTTATTAAAACATTTCATACTATGTGGATAAAAAACCTTTTAAAAATAAAAGCAGCAATAGATTTTAATAGATTTTGTAACAATGTTAGGTTCTGTTTATTATTATTTTTTACTAATACAATGTCTGTCTTAGATTTAATGAATTATAATTATTGTTCATTTAATTGAAAGGTTGATTGCAAATATTCCATATTCTGTTCTGTTATTTTTGTTCTTTAGCAGTTTTTTGACTTCTTCATCTAAATCCCGATGTTCCACTTTTCATTGATTTCGAATACTGGGGATGAACGGATCTGACGTTGCCAATAATATATTAAATAGATCTTCATTTGTGGAATTTCGTGAAATTGTTCTAGTATTGTGGCGTCTATAAAATCTGTAATCTTTATTCCTTATTTCCTGAGCTTCCTCTGATAAATCTCCAAGTGGCACCAACTGATCTTTAATGACATATTCTCCATGATAAAGGATTTTGTGAACTGTAGCAGACATATTTCTCCATGGGTACTTGGTTATATATATTTCTGCAGTTTCCTTAGCAAAATCTCCAAATGTTTTAGAGTAAATTTCGTCATTTCACGCAAGTACTTCTAGGATTATTTTAAATCTAAAAAATGAGGTTAAAATCAACAGCTGTTATTTCAGATGCTGTTTCTGGATCTGAAAATAATTTTCTTTCGGTATTGTCATCATTTGTATTGCCTGACCCTTGTTTTGGCTGATCTATAATCAACCCAAATTTGTGATATTCCTCTTGAACGTGCTTCGTTTTTGAACTTCTTAACTCCTTGTTGGTTTCGTTGTTTCTTATTGATCCTGAAGATCCGAAATCCAAATCATAACTGATTTTTAGTATGTGTTCCAGAAGTCGTATTCTTGCATGTAGTGCTGATAATCCAAATTCATATGCATCAGTATTATCAAATGATTTTGTCGGGACTTTGTTAAATTGGCTTGATGTTGCATGGCATATGATGCAGCTGGATGCAGCCTCGTGTTTGTCAAAGCCTGGCCTACTTTTCCTTCTGTCATTGTTAGCACTAATTGGTAGCTAACTTCAATTTGCTGCCCATCTAAGCCTAATTGTAATCGCTGTAGTGTTGCAATTTGGGCCTTGATATCACTAACTTCTTTGTTAATGGAATCATGAGTTTCTTTTTTGTATTTCGTAGAAGATGGTGTCTCATTTTTCCAAGTATCCTTTGTTTGCGTTGTACTAATCGAAGGCTCTGAATCTTCCAAAATCATTTTTAATCGCAATGGTACAGATGATACCATGAACATATCTGAGTCCGAAATATTTTCACATAATACTTTTTTGTATTGTTTTTGTACGGAAGAACCATCACATCCCCATTTACAAAAAAGAATTAACTTTGTGTTTCCATATTTCTTTGACTGAATATAATGCTGTTTTGTTAATTTCGAATCCAGAAATAATGCTAATGCCTCCTCATTTGTGTATTGTTTTGCATCGCTCGGAATTGGTATTCTTTTAAAAATCCGTTTGTTCGCAATGGACTAGCTTTAACAACTTTTTCAATGATATCCACTTTTGTCAATTGTTTCTGTGATCGTAGTTGATGTAGGAACGTAAAAACGTTATCAACACTGGTGTCTTTTGGATGTGTATTGAAGTCGCTCTGTCTACAATTATATATTTTATTGTTTTGTGAATCGCTGTAAACCTGATAAACATATTTTTTAAAAAAGGATTGCCACTTTGTGCTGTTGGTGTTATTGGAGTGTGTGCATTTGCTGTTCTTTGTGAAAACAAAGGAATAAATTTGTACGTATTGTATTACTTGTGACCTGTTTTTGTAGTGGATCATATTTTTCTTTTCTGTGGATCATATTATACGTCTTTTGTCAGCTGATCTTGTTTGTTCCATATAACTGTAATTACAACTCTAACTGGTTTGTGTATTTGCTATTGTTTGTCGACAAGCGCCATCTATTGGACAGTAGGATTTTATACCCAACAAACACATTTTTATTAGAAACATTCATAAACGTATCATATACATTCATATCAAATCATATCATGTCGTGTATTATGAAAAAATGTGGTATTACCAACGCTGAAGAGATGATGATTTCGTGTTGGCTATGTAATGGTCTGTGCTATATTAAATGCAGTGGTCTTTCCGGTCTTGTTGCTGGATCATTGTCAAAAGATAATGGACTTGCTTGGCGATGTAATGATTGCAAGAAAATAAGCATTATTTTCTATCGTTTTTTCCAGTCAAATAAATCTCGTTTTTCAGAAATTCAAGAGGAAGTAAATAAACTTAGTGATAAAATTTCACAGTATGCTAAAATGTTTGAAGATTTTACTTCTTTAGAGTCTGTAAAATCTCCTGTCTCTCAAATATCACCTAAAAAAAAATCTGCAAGATTAAACAATAAAGTAAAATCGACTGAACCTTCCGTTTCGCCATCTTTGCCTCCGAATCCCGAATCCGCTACTTCATCTTCATCTGTTAATGATCGTGGTCCAACTCTTCTAAGCAAAACATCTGTTTCAAGTAATGCCTTCCCGATTATTCATTGTAATGCAACCAATTCTAGGGATTTAATAAATAGCGGAAACAACTGTGCTGCTACTGGAGATCTGAGAGTGATTCCTCCAAGAAAACAAATCTTTATATCTCGTTTTGCATTTGATACATCTGTTGACGAAATTGATGCTTATATTAAATCTAAGATCGGCAAGTGTTGATTTGAATGTTCATAAGTTTACTTACTCACAAATGCGGACTATAACATCATTTAAACTTACTGTTCCATTTGACATTTTTAACGTCATTATCGACCCATCTTTTTGGCCTGAACATGTTTTGGTTCGAGAATATGAGCAAAATGTAAACCGACGTCCAGTTAATGTTGCTTATTTGCCTAAACAACAATTAACACAATCAAAAAACTAACTGAAGCTCCTGATGATCAACTCCTTATTATATATCAAAACGTTCGTGGTCTTAATACTAAGCTTTCCAATCTGTTCATCGAAAGCTTCGATTTTGACCATCATATTATAGTCTTCACTGAAACCTGGTTAAATAAAAAAACTTTAAATACCGAAATTTTTTGTATACAGAACTGCGAAAACGAACCAATGAAAAAAATTGTGGAATCTTTCCAGCATATCGAGATTTAGTTTCTGTCAACAAACAGTGCTTACCTTCACAAACGGCTATTAGTGTAACTTCAAGTTCAGCAAAGGTAAAATTGCAGGCTCTTCTCGAACACACTGCAGAGCGATTATTAAATACACTAGATGCTGACTGTTTAAAAAAAACTTAAAAATTGCAGCATCACATTTCTAAATGGGGATGTGATGGAAGCTCTGGTCAGAAACAATACAAGCAATGTAATTCAGAAAACTCATCTGATGCTAACTTGTTCATGGTATCTTTCATTCCATTACGTTTAAGAAAAACTTATATTGGCTTAGAGCCGTCAACCAGTAGAGTTACAGAAATTGATGTATGGAAAAATGAAATTCCCTCTTCAACAAAGTATTGCAGACCAATAAAGTTTGTTTACAAAAAGGAAACTAAAGATGTCATAACTGAAGAAGTTCGAAAAATAAAACATCAAATTAAAGAACTTCAACCGGCAATATTTAAATTTGATGACCAATGCATTGAAATTAATTTTCAAATGTTCCTTACAATGATCGATGGAAAAGTTGCACAAGGATTAACCGAAACAAAGCCTTCGTCAAGCTGTACCATATGCCAAAAGACATCAATTCAATTAAGCCAACCCCCATCACAAGACAATAGTTTCAATGAAGCATACATATTTGGAATGTCCCCTCTTCATACCAGAATTCGTTTCATGGAGCATATTCTTAAATTGGGTTATGATTTGGAATTTGGCCCGTTAGGCGAAACAGTGAGAAAAAACAAAGAAAATGTTGAAAAAAGGAAGCAAAGAAAAAAACAAATTCAAGAAAAATACCTTCAAATAGGCCTTATAATTGATCAGCCAAAACAAGGAGAAGGAAATTCAAATGATGGAATTACTGCAAGGAGATTTTTTTCCGATCCAGAAACTGCAGCATCTATCACAGGAGTACATTTTGAATTAATAAGACGATTCCAGATCATTTTACAAGTTATATCATGTAGCAGAAAGATAAATGTAAAAAAAATTTGGCCAGTATGCAAATGAAACAGCAATTCTTTATAACAAAAAATACTCTTGGAGACATATGCCAACCACAGTTCATAAAATTTTATACCATGGGGAACAAATAGTTCAACACAGTATCCTACCAATTGGAGATCTATCTGAAAATGCGCAAGAAAAAAGGAACAAAGACTACAGATTCTTCCGCGAGCATAACACAAGAAAAATGTCCAGATGTTGTACTAATGAAGATCTTATTACTATTTTGTTGTGCACATCAGATCCATATATGTCCAGTATTCGGCAAAAATGGAAATCAACCTCAATCGAATTAGATGAAGAAGCTAAACAACTTCTGGAAAATGAAACTCAAAGCTATTTAGAAGAAATTTTTACTAATATTGTTTAATTTAAAATTGTTTATAGATTATAATTTGTTTTTGATTTAAGTATATATTTGTATTAATATATAAAAATAAAATACACATACATACATCTCAAACCAAAAATAAAAGTTGAATTACCTAAAATGTTATCGATAGCCAAGAATGCTATTTGGGCATTTTTCAAAATATTCCTTTTCAGTTTTATCCTTATAACAACTCGTCTCGTCCCAAAAAAGCCAACCTTTGGCCCGTGTGAATATTGGAACTAAAAAATTACAGGGGCCAAATATTGGCATTTTCTGACAGGATCTAAGTTCGACAATAACAAATAAGTATCAGTTGTAAAATACAAGAGAAATAATGATAAATTATAAAAAAATTCATATTTGAAATATTCAACTTTTACACCGAAACTCAAAAAATTAAAATGCATTTTGAACTTTTGCTCCTATCAGTCCAATTTTACGTTTTATAGCGCAAATTAAAGCCAAATATCGCATAAAAAAATACCGATCCAGTCAAAAGTTATGGAATTTTGACCGCCTTCTCGTAAAATTTCCCATTGTGCGCCGTAAGGACTAGTCTGATTGTGGAATTGCATCAAGCTACTTAAGATATTTTCCCAGGGAAGCCGTTTTCTGAGACTGCAGTAACTTTCTTAGCCTTTTTGTGCACTCTTTTAATAATTATTTTCTTAGGTTGAGGGAATCTGTGCAATTACCACTCTCTTCGAACTCTCCTGTTTTCAGTCAAAAGGCGTTCGCCATCTGTATAATATATTTTATTATTTATGATTTTTTTGAGGATTATGCTGGAATGTTAAACAGCTAGTTTAAGATAACTGTCAACATTAAATATAGAGAAATCCACATTCTCCGGTGTACCAAGCGGAATATTTTCGTGCAATGGGAACTGAGATATTTTTTATATTTCAACCACAGTGGCTGAAAATAGTTTTTCTTTGGCCAAAATTCTGTAACTTTTGAACCGAAGGAGATAGTTTAGTGAAATTTTTTAAATCTACAGATAGATTCTTAAAATTTTCTCCACTTTCAATTTCATTAAAATCGATTGAGTAGTTATTGGGGAATTTAAGGGCAAAGTGGAACTTTAGAATTTTTAACTTTAGCGTGAAATATGTTTTTTCTTAATTATTTAAAAATGCCATATTTGGATTTAAATAATAATCATTAAAATTTTTTGTAATAAAAAAAAATTTAATGTTTACATTAAAAAAAAATTTTAACATTAAAAAAAAAATAGTAAAATCAACTGGAAATTTTGCTATTATTCTGAAAAATTAACAATTTTGTGCTGTCAAATTTATTTACATTAAAAAAACTTTAGAAATATTATCTAAAATCTTGCTTTTACTACAGAAGAATTTATTTTTTGCTGTAAAATTTGTAAACAACAGCAAAATAAATCCGTTGAATTCTGATTTTTTTTAAATTTTGATACGAAAATATAGGTATTTATTTTTGAATATTTCTTATTTATTAAAACATTTCATACTATGTGGATAAAAAACCTTTTAAAAATAAAAGCAGCAATAGATTTTAATAGATTTTGTAACAATGTTAGGTTCTGTTTATTATTATTTTTTACTGTCTTAGATTTAATGAATTATAATTATTGTTCATTTAATTGAAAGGTTGATTGCAAATATTCCATATTCTGTTCTGTTATTTTTGTTCTTTAGTAGTTTTTTGACTTCTTCATCTAAATCCCGATGTTCCACTTTCCATTGATTTCGAATACTGGGGATGAACGGATCTGACGTTGCCAATAATATATTAAATAGATCTTCATTTGTGGAATTTCGTGAAATTGTTCTAGTATTGTGGCGTCTATAAAATCTGTAATCTTTATTCCTTATTTCCTGAGCTTCCTCTGATAAATCTCCAAGTGGCACCAACTGATCTTTAATGACATATTCTCCATGATAAAGGATTTTGTGAACTGTAGCAGACATATTTCTCCATGGGTACTTGGTTATATATATTTCTGCAGTTTCCTTAGCAAAATCTCCAAATGTTCTAGAGTAAATTTCGTCATTTCACGCAAGTACTTCTAGGATTATTTTAAATCTAAAAATGAGGTTAAAATCAACAGCTGTTATTTCAGATGCTGTTTCTGGATCTGAAAATAATTTTCTTTCGGTATTGTCATCATTTGTATTGCCTGACCCTTGTTTTGGCTGATCTATAATCAACCCAAATTTGTGATATTCCTCTTGAACGTGCTTCGTTTTTGAACTTCTTAACTCCTTGTTGGTTTCGTTGTTTCTTATTGATCCTGAAGATCCGAAATCCAAATCATAACTGATTTTTAGTATGTGTTCCAGAAGTCGTATTCTTGCATGTAGTGCTGATAATCCAAATTCATATGCATCTGTATTATCAAATGATTTTGTCGGGACTTTGTTAAATTGGCTTGATGTTGCATAGCATATGATGCAGCTGGATGCAGCCTCGTGTTTGTCAAAGCCTGGCCTACTTTTCCTTCTGTCATTGTTAGCACTAATTGGTAGCTAACTTCAATTTGCTGCCCATCTAAGCCTAATTGTAATCGCTGTAGTGTTGCAATTTGGGCCTTGATATCACTAACTTCTTTGTTAATGGAATCATGAGTTTCTTTTTTGTATTTCGTAGAAGATGGTGTCTCATTTTTCCAAGTATCCTTTGTTTGCGTTGTACTAATCGAAGGCTCTGAATCTTCCAAAATCATTTTTAATCGCAATGGTACAGATGATACCATGAACATATCTGAGTCCGAAATATTTTCACATAATACTTTTTTGTATTGTTTTTGTACGGAAGAACCATCACATCCCCATTTACAAAAAAGAATTAACTTTGTGTTTCCATATTTCTTTGACTGAATATAATGCTGTTTTGTTAATTTCGAATCCAGAAATAATGCTAATGCCTCCTCATTTGTGTATTGTTTTGCATCGCTCGGAATTGGTATTCTTTTAAAAATCCGTTTGTTCGCAATGGACTAGCTTTAACAACTTTTTCAATGATATCCACTTTTGTCAATTGTTTCTGTGATCGTAGTTGATGTAGGAACGTAAAAACGTTATCAACACTGGTGTCTTTTGGATGTGTATTGAAGTCGCTCTGTCTACAATTATATATTTTATTGTTTTGTGAATCGCTGTAAACCTGATAAACATATTTTTTAAAAAAGGATTGCCACTTTGTGCTGTTGGTGTTATTGGAGTGTGTGCATTTGCTGTTCTTTGTGAAAACAAAGGAATAAATTTGTTCGTATTGTATTACTTGTGACCTGTTTTTGTAGTGGATCATATTTTTCTTTTCTGTGGATCATATTATACGTCTTTTGTCAGCTGATCTTGTTTGTTCCATATAACTGTAATTACAACTCTAACTGGTTTGTGTATTTGCTATTGTTTGTCGACAAGCGCCATCTATTGGACAGTAGGATTTTATACCCAACAAACACATTTTTATTAGAAACATTCATAAACGTATCATATACATTCATATCAAATCATATCATGTCGTGTATTATGAAAAAATGTGGTATTACCAACGCTGAAGAGATGATGATTTCGTGTTGGCTATGTAATGGTCTGTGCTATATTAAATGCAGTGGTCTTTCCGGTCTTGTTGCTGGATCATTGTCAAAAGATAATGGACTTGCTTGGCGATGTAATGATTGCAAGAAAATAAGCATTATTTTCTATCGTTTTTTCCAGTCAAATAAATCTCGTTTTTCAGAAATTCAAGAGGAAGTAAATAAACTTAGTGATAAAATTTCACAGTATGCTAAAATGTTTGAAGATTTTACTTCTTTAGAGTCTGTAAAATCTCCTGTCTCTCAAATATCACCTAAAAAAAAATCTGCAAGATTAAACAATAAAGTAAAATCGACTGAACCTTCCGTTTCGCCATCTTTGCCTCCGAATCCCGAATCCGCTACTTCATCTTCATCTGTTAATGATCGTGGTCCAACTCTTCTAAGCAAAACATCTGTTTCAAGTAATGCCTTCCCGATTATTCATTGTAATGCAACCAATTCTAGGGATTTAATAAATAGCGGAAACAACTGTGCTGCTACTGGAGATCTGAGAGTGATTCCTCCAAGAAAACAAATCTTTATATCTCGTTTTGCATTTGATACATCTGTTGACGAAATTGATGCTTATATTAAATCTAAGATCGGCAAGTGTTGATTTGAATGTTCATAAGTTTACTTACTCACAAATGCGGACTATAACATCATTTAAACTTACTGTTCCATTTGACATTTTTAACGTCATTATCGACCCATCTTTTTGGCCTGAACATGTTTTGGTTCGAGAATATGAGCAAAATGTAAACCGACGTCCAGTTAATGTTGCTTATTTGCCTAAACAACAATTAACACAATCAAAAAACTAACTGAAGCTCCTGATGATCAACTCCTTATTATATATCAAAACGTTCGTGGTCTTAATACTAAGCTTTCCAATCTGTTCATCGAAAGCTTCGATTTTGACCATCATATTATAGTCTTCACTGAAACCTGGTTAATTAAAAAAACTTTAAATACCGAAATTTTTTGTATACAGAACTGCGAAAACGAACCAATGAAAAAAATTGTGGAATCTTTCCAGCATATCGAGATTTAGTTTCTGTCAACAAACAGTGCTTACCTTCACAAACGGCTATTAGTGTAACTTCAAGTTCAGCAAAGGTAAAATTGCAGGCTCTTCTCGAACACACTGCAGAGCGATTATTAAATACACTAGATGCTGACTGTTTAAAAAAACTTAAAAATTGCAGCATCACTTTATTTTCTAAATGGGGATGTGATGGAAGCTCTGGTCAGAAACAATACAAGCAATGTAATTCAGAAAACTCATCTGATGCTAACTTGTTCATGGTATCTTTCGTTCCATTACGTTTAAGAAAAACTTATATTGGCTTAGAGCCGTCAACCAGTAGAGTTACAGAAATTGATGTATGGAAAAATGAAATTCCCTCTTCAACAAAGTATTGCAGACCAATAAAGTTTGTTTACAAAAAGGAAACTAAAGATGTCATAACTGAAGAAGTTCGAAAAATAAAACATCAAATTAAAGAACTTCAACCGGCAATATTTAAATTTGATGACCAATGCATTGAAATTAATTTTCAAATGTTCCTTACAATGATCGATGGAAAAGTTGCACAAGGATTAACCGAAACAAAGCCTTCGTCAAGCTGCACCATATGCCAAAAGACATCAATTCAATTAAGCCAACCCCCATCACAAGACAATAGTTTCAATGAAGCATACGTATTTGGAATGTCCCCTCTTCATACCAGAATTCGTTTCATGGAGCATATTCTTAAATTGGGTTATGATTTGGAATTTGGTCCGTTAGGCGAAACAGTGAGAAAAAACAAAGAAAATGTTGAAAAAAGGAAGCAAAGAAAAAAACAAATTCAAGAAAAATACCTTCAAATAGGCCTTATAATTGATCAGCCAAAACAAGGAGAAGGAAATTCAAATGATGGAATTACTGCAAGGAGATTTTTTTCCGATCCAGAAACTGCAGCATCTATCACAGGAGTACATTTTGAATTAATAAGACGATTCCAGATCATTTTACAAGTTATATCATGTAGCAGAAAGATAAATGTAAAAAAAATTTGTCCAGTATGCAAATGAAACAGCAATTCTTTATAACAAAAAATACTCTTGGAGACATATGCCAACCACAGTTCATAAAATTTTATACCATGGGGAACAAATAGTTCAACACAGTATCCTACCAATTGGAGATCTATCTGAAAATGCGCAAGAAAAAAGGAACAAAGACTACAGATTCTTCCGCGAGCATAATACAAGAAAAATGTCCAGATGTTGTACTAATGAAGATCTTATTACTATTTTGTTGTGCACATCAGATCCATATATGTCCAGTATTCGGCAAAAATGGAAATCAACCTCAATCGAATTAGAGGAAGAAGCTAAACAACTTCTGGAAAATGAAACTCAAAGCTATTTAGAAGAAATTTTTACTAATATTGTTTAATTTAAAATTGTTTATAGATTATAATTTGTTTTTGATTTAAGTATATATTTGTATTAATATATAAAAATAAAATACACATACATACATCTCAAACCAAAAATAAAAGTTGAATTACCTAAAATGTTATCGATAGCCAAGAATGCTATTTGGGCATTTTTCAAAATATTCCTTTTCAGTTTTATCCTTATAACAACTCGTCTCGTCCCAAAAAAGCCAACCTTTGGCCCGTGTGAATATTGGAACTAAAAAATTTACAGGGGCCAAATATTGGCATTTTCTGACAGGATCTAAGTTCGACAATAACAAATAAGTATCAGTTGTAAAATACAAGAGAAATAATGATAAATTATAAAAAAATTCATATTTGAAATATTCAACTTTTACACCGAAACTCAAAAAATTAAAATGCATTTTGAACTTTTGCTCCTATCAGTCCAATTTTACGTTTTATAGCGCAAATTAAAGCCAAATATCGCATAAAAAAATACCGATCCAGTCAAAAGTTATGGAATTTTGACCGCCTTCTCGTAAAATTTCCCATTGTGCGCCGTAAGGACTAGTCTGATTGTGGAATTGCATCAAGCTACTTAAGATATTTTCCCAGGGAAGCCGTTTTCTGAGACTGCAGTAACTTTCTTAGCCTTTTTGTGCACTCTTTTAATAATTATTTTCTTAGGTTGAGGGAATCTGTGCAATTGCCACTATCTTCGAACTCTCCTGTTTTCAGTCAAAAGGCGTTCGCCATCTGTATAATATATTTTATTATTTATGATTTTTTTGAGGATTATGCTGGAATGTTAAACAGCTAGTTTAAGATAACTGTCAACATTAAATATAGAGAAATCCACATTCTCCGGTGTACCAAGCGGAATATTTTCGTGCAATGGGAACTGAGATATTTTTTATATTTCAACCACAGTGGCTGAAAATAGTTTTTCTTTGGCCAAAATTCTGTAACTTTTGAACCGAAGGAGATAGTTTAGTGAAATTTTTTAAATCTACAGATAGATTCTTAAAATTTTCTCCACTTTCAATTTCATTAAAATCGATTGAGTAGTTATTGGGGAATTTAAGGGCAAAGTGGAACTTTAGAATTTTTAACTTTAGCGTGAAATATGTTTTTTCTTAATTATTTAAAAATGCCATATTTGGATTTAAATAATAATCATTAAAATTTTTTGTAATAAAAAAAAATTTAATGTTTACATTAAAAAAAAATTTTAACATTAAAAAAAAAATAGTAAAATCAACTGGAAATTTTGCTATTATTCTGAAAAATTAACAATTTTGTGCTGTCAAATTTATTTACATTAAAAAAACTTTAGAAATATTATCTAAAATCTTGCTTTTACTACAGAAGAATTTATTTTTTGCTGTAAAATTTGTAAACAACGGCAAAATAAATCCGTTGAATTCTGATTTTTTTTAAATTTTGATACGAAAATATAGGTATTTATTTTTGAATATTTCTTATTTATTAAAACATTTCATACTATGTGGATAAAAAACCTTTTAAAAATAAAAGCAGCAATAGATTTTAATAGATTTTGTAACAATGTTAGGTTCTGTTTATTATTATTTTTTACTGTCTTAGATTTAATGAATTATAATTATTGTTCATTTAATTGAAAGGTTGATTGCAAATATTCCATATTCTGTTCTGTTATTTTTGTTCTTTAGTAGTTTTTTGACTTCTTCATCTAAATCCCGATGTTCCACTTTCCATTGATTTCGAATACTGGGGATGAACGGATCTGACGTTGCCAATAATATATTAAATAGATCTTCATTTGTGGAATTTCGTGAAATTGTTCTAGTATTGTGGCGTCTATAAAATCTGTAATCTTTATTCCTTATTTCCTGAGCTTCCTCTGATAAATCTCCAAGTGGCACCAACTGATCTTTAATGACATATTCTCCATGATAAAGGATTTTGTGAACTGTAGCAGACATATTTCTCCATGGGTACTTGGTTATATATATTTCTGCAGTTTCCTTAGCAAAATCTCCAAATGTTCTAGAGTAAATTTCGTCATTTCACGCAAGTACTTCTAGGATTATTTTAAATCTAAAAATGAGGTTAAAATCAACAGCTGTTATTTCAGATGCTGTTTCTGGATCTGAAAATAATTTTCTTTCGGTATTGTCATCATTTGTATTGCCTGACCCTTGTTTTGGCTGATCTATAATCAACCCAAATTTGTGATATTCCTCTTGAACGTGCTTCGTTTTTGAACTTCTTAACTCCTTGTTGGTTTCGTTGTTTCTTATTGATCCTGAAGATCCGAAATCCAAATCATAACTGATTTTTAGTATGTGTTCCAGAAGTCGTATTCTTGCATGTAGTGCTGATAATCCAAATTCATATGCATCAGTATTATCAAATGATTTTGTCGGGACTTTGTTAAATTGGCTTGATGTTGCATGGCATATGATGCAGCTGGATGCAGCCTCGTGTTTGTCAAAGCCTGGCCTACTTTTCCTTCTGTCATTGTTAGCACTAATTGGTAGCTAACTTCAATTTGCTGCCCATCTAAGCCTAATTGTAATCGCTGTAGTGTTGCAATTTGGGCCTTGATATCACTAACTTCTTTGTTAATGGAATCATGAGTTTCTTTTTTGTATTTCGTAGAAGATGGTGTCTCATTTTTCCAAGTATCCTTTGTTTGCGTTGTACTAATCGAAGGCTCTGAATCTTCCAAAATCATTTTTAATCGCAATGGTACAGATGATACCATGAACATATCTGAGTCCGAAATATTTTCACATAATACTTTTTTGTATTGTTTTTGTACGGAAGAACCATCACATCCCCATTTACAAAAAAGAATTAACTTTGTGTTTCCATATTTCTTTGACTGAATATAATGCTGTTTTGTTAATTTCGAATCCAGAAATAATGCTAATGCCTCCTCATTTGTGTATTGTTTTGCATCGCTCGGAATTGGTATTCTTTTAAAAATCCGTTTGTTCGCAATGGACTAGCTTTAACAACTTTTTCAATGATATCCACTTTTGTCAATTGTTTCTGTGATCGTAGTTGATGTAGGAACGTAAAAACGTTATCAACACTGGTGTCTTTTGGATGTGTATTGAAGTCGCTCTGTCTACAATTATATATTTTATTGTTTTGTGAATCGCTGTAAACCTGATAAACATATTTTTTAAAAAAGGATTGCCACTTTGTGCTGTTGGTGTTATTGGAGTGTGTGCATTTGCTGTTCTTTGTGAAAACAAAGGAATAAATTTGTACGTATTGTATTACTTGTGACCTGTTTTTGTAGTGGATCATATTTTTCTTTTCTGTGGATCATATTATACGTCTTTTGTCAGCTGATCTTGTTTGTTCCATATAACTGTAATTACAACTCTAACTGGTTTGTGTATTTGCTATTGTTTGTCGACAAGCGCCATCTATTGGACAGTAGGATTTTATACCCAACAAACACATTTTTATTAGAAACATTCATAAACGTATCATATACATTCATATCAAATCATATCATGTCGTGTATTATGAAAAAATGTGGTATTACCAACGATGAAGAGATGATGATTTCGTGTTGGCTATGTAATGGTCTGTGCCATATTAAATGCAGTGGTCTTTCCGGTCTTGTTGCTGGATCATTGTCAAAAGATAATGGACTTGCTTGGCGATGTAATGATTGCAAGAAAATAAGCATTATTTTCTATCGTTTTTTCCAGTCAAATAAATCTCGTTTTTCAGAAATTCAAGAGGAAGTAAATAAACTTAGTGATAAAATTTCACAGTATGCTAAAATGTTTGAAGATTTTACTTCTTTAGAGTCTGTAAAATCTCCTGTCTCTCAAATATCACCTAAAAGAAAATCTGCAAGATTAAACAACAAAGTAAAATCGACTGAACCTTCCGTTTCGCCATCTTTGCCTCCGAATCCCGAATCCGCTACTTCATCTTCATCTGTTAATGATCGTGGTCCAACTCTTCTAAGCAAAACATCTGTTTCAAGTAATGCCTTCCCGATTATTCATTGTAATGCAACCAATTCTAGGGATTTAATAAATAGCGGAAACAACTGTGCTGCTACTGGAGATCTGAGAGTGATTCCTCCAAGAAAACAAATCTTTATATCTCGTTTTGCATTTGATACATCTGTTGACGAAATTGATGCTTATATTAAATCTAAGATCGGCAAGTGTTGATTTGAATGTTCATAAGTTTACTTACTCACAAATGCGGACTATAACATCATTTAAACTTACTGTTCCATTTGACATTTTTAACGTCATTATCGACCCATCTTTTTGGCCTGAACATGTTTTGGTTCGAGAATATGAGCAAAATGTAAACCGACGTCCAGTTAATGTTGCTTATTTGCCTAAACAACAATTAACACAATCAAAAAACTAACTGAAGCTCCTGATGATCAACTCCTTATTATATATCAAAACGTTCGTGGTCTTAATACTAAGCTTTCCAATCTGTTCATCGAAAGCTTCGATTTTGACCATCATATTATAGTCTTCACTGAAACCTGGTTAAATAAAAAAACTTTAAATACCGAAATTTTTTGTATACAGAACTGCGAAAACGAACCAATGAAAAAAATTGTGGAATCTTTCCAGCATATCGAGATTTAGTTTCTGTCAACAAACAGTGCTTACCTTCACAAACGGCTATTAGTGTAACTTCAAGTTCAGCAAAGGTAAAATTGCAGGCTCTTCTCGAACACACTGCAGAGCGATTATTAAATACACTAGATGCTGACTGTTTAAAAAAACTTAAAAATTGCAGCATCACTTTATTTTCTAAATGGGGATGTGATGGAAGCTCTGGTCAGAAACAATACAAGCAATGTAATTCAGAAAACTCATCTGATGCTAACTTGTTCATGGTATCTTTCGTTCCATTACGTTTAAGAAAAACTTATATTGGCTTAGAGCCGTCAACCAGTAGAGTTACAGAAATTGATGTATGGAAAAATGAAATTCCCTCTTCAACAAAGTATTGCAGACCAATAAAGTTTGTTTACAAAAAGGAAACTAAAGATGTCATAACTGAAGAAGTTCGAAAAATAAAACATCAAATTAAAGAACTTCAACCGGCAATATTTAAATTTGATGACCAATGCATTGAAATTAATTTTCAAATGTTCCTTACAATGATCGATGGAAAAGTTGCACAAGGATTAACCGAAACAAAGCCTTCGTCAAGCTGTACCATATGCCAAAAGACATCAATTCAATTAAGCCAACCCCCATCACAAGACAATAGTTTCAATGAAGCATACGTATTTGGAATGTCCCCTCTTCATACCAGAATTCGTTTCATGGAGCATATTCTTAAATTGGGTTATGATTTGGAATTTGGTCCGTTAGGCGAAACAGTGAGAAAAAACAAAGAAAATGTTGAAAAAAGGAAGCAAAGAAAAAAACAAATTCAAGAAAAATACCTTCAAATAGGCCTTATAATTGATCAGCCAAAACAAGGAGAAGGAAATTCAAATGATGGAATTACTGCAAGGAGATTTTTTTCCGATCCAGAAACTGCAGCATCTATCACAGGAGTACATTTTGAATTAATAAGACGATTCCAGATCATTTTACAAGTTATATCATGTAGCAGAAAGATAAATGTAAAAAAAATTTGTCCAGTATGCAAATGAAACAGCAATTCTTTATAACAAAAAATACTCTTGGAGACATATGCCAACCACAGTTCATAAAATTTTATACCATGGGGAACAAATAGTTCAACACAGTATCCTACCAATTGGAGATCTATCTGAAAATGCGCAAGAAAAAAGGAACAAAGACTACAGATTCTTCCGCGAGCATAATACAAGAAAAATGTCCAGATGTTGTACTAATGAAGATCTTATTACTATTTTGTTGTGCACATCAGATCCATATATGTCCAGTATTCGGCAAAAATGGAAATCAACCTCAATCGAATTAGAGGAAGAAGCTAAACAACTTCTGGAAAATGAAACTCAAAGCTATTTAGAAGAAATTTTTACTAATATTGTTTAATTTAAAATTGTTTATAGATTATAATTTGTTTTTGATTTAAGTATATATTTGTATTAATATATAAAAATAAAATACACATACATACATCTCAAACCAAAAATAAAAGTTGAATTACCTAAAATGTTATCGATAGCCAAGAATGCTATTTGGGCATTTTTCAAAATATTCCTTTTCAGTTTTATCCTTATAACAACTCGTCTCGTCCCAAAAAAGCCAACCTTTGGCCCGTGTGAATATTGGAACTAAAAAATTTACAGGGGCCAAATATTGGCATTTTCTGACAGGATCTAAGTTCGACAATAACAAATAAGTATCAGTTGTAAAATACAAGAGAAATAATGATAAATTATAAAAAAATTCATATTTGAAATATTCAACTTTTACACCGAAACTCAAAAAATTAAAATGCATTTTGAACTTTTGCTCCTATCAGTCCAATTTTACGTTTTATAGCGCAAATTAAAGCCAAATATCGCATAAAAAAATACCGATCCAGTCAAAAGTTATGGAATTTTGACCGCCTTCTCGTAAAATTTCCCATTGTGCGCCGTAAGGACTAGTCTGATTGTGGAATTGCATCAAGCTACTTTAGATATTTTCCCAGGGAAGCCGTTTTCTGAGACTGCAGTAACTTTCTTAGCCTTTTTGTGCACTCTTTTAATAATTATTTTCTTAGGTTGAGGGAATCTGTGCAATTGCCACTATCTTCGAACTCTCCTGTTTTCAGTCAAAAGGCGTTCGCCATCTGTATAATATATTTTATTATTTATGATTTTTTTGAGGATTATGCTGGAATGTTAAACAGCTAGTTTAAGATAACTGTCAACATTAAATATAGAGAAATCCACATTCTCCGGTGTACCAAGCGGAATATTTTCGTGCAATGGGAACTGAGATATTTTTTATATTTCAACCACAGTGGCTGAAAATAGTTTTTCTTTGGCCAAAATTCTGTAACTTTTGAACCGAAGGAGATAGTTTAGTGAAATTTTTTAAATCTACAGATAGATTCTTAAAATTTTCTCCACTTTCAATTTCATTAAAATCGATTGAGTAGTTATTGGGGAATTTAAGGGCAAAGTGGAACTTTAGAATTTTTAACTTTAGCGTGAAATATGTTTTTTCTTAATTATTTAAAAATGCCATATTTGGATTTAAATAATAATCATTAACATTTTTTGTAATAAAAAAAAATTTAATGTTTACATTAAAAAAAAATTTTAACATTAAAAAAAAAATAGTAAAATCAACTGGAAATTTTGCTATTATTACTGAAAAATTAACAATTTTGTGCTGTCAAATTTATTTACATTAAAAAAACTTTAGAAATATTATCTAAAATCTTGCTTTTACTACAGAAGAATTTATTTTTTGCTGTAAAATTTGTAAACAATAGCAAAATAAATCCGTTGAATTCTGATTTTTTTTAAATTTTGATACGAAAATATAGGTATTTATTTTTGAATATTTCTTATTTATTAAAACATTTCATACTATGTGGATAAAAAACCTTTTAAAAATAAAAGCAGCAATAGATTTTAATAGATTTTGTAACAATGTTAGGTTCTGTTTATTATTATTTTTTACTAATACAATGTCTGTCTTAGATTTAAAGAATTATAATTATTGTTCATTTAATTGAAAGGTTGATTGCAAATATTCCATATTCTGTTCTGTTATTTTTGTTCTTTAGTAGTTTTTTGACTTCTTCATCTAAATCCCGATGTTCCACTTTCCATTGATTTCGAATACTGGGGATGAACGGATCTGACGTTGCCAATAATATATTAAATAGATCTTCATTTGTGGAATTTCGTGAAATTGTTCTAGTATTGTGGCGTCTATAAAATCTGTAATCTTTATTCCTTATTTCCTGAGCTTCCTCTGATAAATCTCCAAGTGGCACCAACTGATCTTTAATGACATATTCTCCATGATAAAGGATTTTGTGAACTGTAGCAGACATATTTCTCCATGGGTACTTGGTTATATATATTTCTGCAGTTTCCTTAGCAAAATCTCCAAATGTTCTAGAGTAAATTTCGTCATTTCACGCAAGTACTTCTAGGATTATTTTAAATCTAAAAATGAGGTTAAAATCAACAGCTGTTATTTCAGATGCTGTTTCTGGATCTGAAAATAATTTTCTTTCGGTATTGTCATCATTTGTATTGCCTGACCCTTGTTTTGGCTGATCTATAATCAACCCAAATTTGTGATATTCCTCTTGAACGTGCTTCGTTTTTGAACTTCTTAACTCCTTGTTGGTTTCGTTGTTTCTTATTGATCCTGAAGATCCGAAATCCAAATCATAACTGATTTTTAGTATGTTTTCCAGAAGTCGTATTCTTGCATGTAGTGCTGATAATCCAAATTCATATGCATCAGTATTATCAAATGATTTTGTCGGGACTTTGTTAAATTGGCTTGATGTTGCATGGCATATGATGCAGCTGGATGCAGCCTCGTGTTTGTCAAAGCCTGGCCTACTTTTCCTTCTGTCATTGTTAGCACTAATTGGTAGCTAACTTCAATTTGCTGCCCATCTAAGCCTAATTGTAATCGCTGTAGTGTTGCAATTTGGGCCTTGATATCACTAACTTCTTTGTTAATGGAATCATGAGTTTCTTTTTTGTATTTCGTAGAAGATGGTGTCTCATTTTTCCAAGTATCCTTTGTTTGCGTTGTACTAATCGAAGGCTCTGAATCTTCCAAAATCATTTTTAATCGCAATGGTACAGATGATACCATGAACATATCTGAGTCCGAAATATTTTCACATAATACTTTTTTGTATTGTTTTTGTACGGAAGAACCATCACATCCCCATTTACAAAAAAGAATTAACTTTGTGTTTCCATATTTCTTTGACTGAATATAATGCTGTTTTGTTAATTTCGAATCCAGAAATAATGCTAATGCCTCCTCATTTGTGTATTGTTTTGCATCGCTCGGAATTGGTATTCTTTTAAAAATCCGTTTGTTCGCAATGGACTAGCTTTAACAACTTTTTCAATGATATCCACTTTTGTCAATTGTTTCTGTGATCGTAGTTGATGTAGGAACGTAAAAACGTTATCAACACTGGTGTCTTTTGGATGTGTATTGAAGTCGCTCTGTCTACAATTATATATTTTATTGTTTTGTGAATCGCTGTAAACCTGATAAACATATTTTTTAAAAAAGGATTGCCACTTTGTGCTGTTGGTGTTATTGGAGTGTGTGCATTTGCTGTTCTTTGTGAAAACAAAGGAATAAATTTGTACGTATTGTATTACTTGTGACCTGTTTTTGTAGTGGATCATATTTTTCTTTTCTGTGGATCATATTATACGTCTTTTGTCAGCTGATCTTGTTTGTTCCATATAACTGTAATTACAACTCTAACTGGTTTGTGTATTTGCTATTGTTTGTCGACAAGCGCCATCTATTGGACAGTAGGATTTTATACCCAACAAACACATTTTTATTAGAAACATTCATAAACGTATCATATACATTCATATCAAATCATATCATGTCGTGTATTATGAAAAAATGTGGTATTACCAACGATGAAGAGATGATGATTTCGTGTTGGCTATGTAATGGTCTGTGCCATATTAAATGCAGTGGTCTTTCCGGTCTTGTTGCTGGATCATTGTCAAAAGATAATGGACTTGCTTGGCGATGTAATGAGTGCAAGAAAATAAGCATTATTTTCTATCGTTTTTTCCAGTCAAATAAATCTCGTTTTTCAGAAATTCAAGAGGAAGTAAATAAACTTAGTGATAAAATTTCACAGTATGCTAAAATGTTTGAAGATTTTACTTCTTTAGAGTCTGTAAAATCTCCTGTCTCTCAAATATCACCTAAAAGAAAATCTGCAAGATTAAACAATAAAGTAAAATCGACTGAACCTTCCGTTTCGCCATCTTTGCCTCCGAATCCCGAATCCGCTACTTCATCTTCATCTGTTAATGATCGTGGTCCAACTCTTCTAAGCAAAACATCTGTTTCAAGTAATGCCTTCCCGATTATTCATTGTAATGCAACCAATTCTAGGGATTTAATAAATAGCGGAAACAACTGTGCTGCTACTGGAGATCTGAGAGTGATTCCTCCAAGAAAACAAATCTTTATATCTCGTTTTGCATTTGATACATCTGTTGACGAAATTGATGCTTATATTAAATCTAAGATCGGCAAGTGTTGATTTGAATGTTCATAAGTTTACTTACTCACAAATGCGGACTATAACATCATTTAAACTTACTGTTCCATTTGACATTTTTAACGTCATTATCGACCCATCTTTTTGGCCTGAACATGTTTTGGTTCGAGAATATGAGCAAAATGTAAACCGACGTCCAGTTAATGTTGCTTATTTGCCTAAACAACAATTAACACAATCAAAAAACTAACTGAAGCTCCTGATGATCAACTCCTTATTATATATCAAAACGTTCGTGGTCTTAATACTAAGCTTTCCAATCTGTTCATCGAAAGCTTCGATTTTGACCATCATATTATAGTCTTCACTGAAACCTGGTTAATTAAAAAAACTTTAAATACCGAAATTTTTTGTATACAGAACTGCGAAAACGAACCAATGAAAAAAATTGTGGAATCTTTCCAGCATATCGAGATTTAGTTTCTGTCAACAAACAGTGCTTACCTTCACAAACGGCTATTAGTGTAACTTCAAGTTCAGCAAAGGTAAAATTGCAGGCTCTTCTCGAACACACTGCAGAGCGATTATTAAATACACTAGATGCTGACTGTTTAAAAAAACTTAAAAATTGCAGCATCACTTTATTTTCTAAATGGGGATGTGATGGAAGCTCTGGTCAGAAACAATACAAGCAATGTAATTCAGAAAACTCATCTGATGCTAACTTGTTCATGGTATCTTTCGTTCCATTACGTTTAAGAAAAACTTATATTGGCTTAGAGCCGTCAACCAGTAGAGTTACAGAAATTGATGTAAGGAAAAATGAAATTCCCTCTTCAACAAAGTATTGCAGACCAATAAAGTTTGTTTACAAAAAGGAAACTAAAGATGTCATAACTGAAGAAGTTCGAAAAATAAAACATCAAATTAAAGAACTTCAACCGGCAATATTTAAATTTGATGACCAATGCATTGAAATTAATTTTCAAATGTTCCTTACAATGATCGATGGAAAAGTTGCACAAGGATTAACCGAAACAAAGCCTTCGTCAAGCTGCACCATATGCCAAAAGACATCAATTCAATTAAGCCAACCCCCATCACAAGACAATAGTTTCAATGAAGCATACGTATTTGGAATGTCCCCTCTTCATACCAGAATTCGTTTCATGGAGCATATTCTTAAATTGGGTTATGATTTGGAATTTGGTCCGTTAGGCGAAACAGTGAGAAAAAACAAAGAAAATGTTGAAAAAAGGAAGCAAAGAAAAAAACAAATTCAAGAAAAATACCTTCAAATAGGCCTTATAATTGATCAGCCAAAACAAGGAGAAGGAAATTCAAATGATGGAATTACTGCAAGGAGATTTTTTTCCGATCCAGAAACTGCAGCATCTATCACAGGAGTACATTTTGAATTAATAAGACGATTCCAGATCATTTTACAAGTTATATCATGTAGCAGAAAGATAAATGTAAAAAAAATTTGTCCAGTATGCAAATGAAACAGCAATTCTTTATAACAAAAAATACTCTTGGAGACATATGCCAACCACAGTTCATAAAATTTTATACCATGGGGAACAAATAGTTCAACACAGTATCCTACCAATTGGAGATCTATCTGAAAATGCGCAAGAAAAAAGGAACAAAGACTACAGATTCTTCCGCGAGCATAATACAAGAAAAATGTCCAGATGTTGTACTAATGAAGATCTTATTACTATTTTGTTGTGCACATCAGATCCATATATGTCCAGTATTCGGCAAAAATGGAAATCAACCTCAATCGAATTAGAGGAAGAAGCTAAACAACTTCTGGAAAATGAAACTCAAAGCTATTTAGAAGAAATTTTTACTAATATTGTTTAATTTAAAATTGTTTATAGATTATAATTTGTTTTTGATTTAAGTATATATTTGTATTAATATATAAAAATAAAATACACATACATACATCTCAAACCAAAAATAAAAGTTGAATTACCTAAAATGTTATCGATAGCCAAGAATGCTATTTGGGCATTTTTCAAAATATTCCTTTTCAGTTTTATCCTTATAACAACTCGTCTCGTCCCAAAAAAGCCAACCTTTGGCCCGTGTGAATATTGGAACTAAAAAATTTACAGGGGCCAAATATTGGCATTTTCTGACAGGATCTAAGTTCGACAATAACAAATAAGTATCAGTTGTAAAATACAAGAGAAATAATGATAAATTATAAAAAAATTCATATTTGAAATATTCAACTTTTACACCGAAACTCAAAAAATTAAAATGCATTTTGAACTTTTGCTCCTATCAGTCCAATTTTACGTTTTATAGCGCAAATTAAAGCCAAATATCGCATAAAAAAATACCGATCCAGTCAAAAGTTATGGAATTTTGACCGCCTTCTCGTAAAATTTCCCATTGTGCGCCGTAAGGACTAGTCTGATTGTGGAATTGCATCAAGCTACTTAAGATATTTTCCCAGGGAAGCCGTTTTCTGAGACTGCAGTAACTTTCTTAGCCTTTTTGTGCACTCTTTTAATAATTATTTTCTTAGGTTGAGGGAATCTGTGCAATTGCCACTATCTTCGAACTCTCCTGTTTTCAGTCAAAAGGCGTTCGCCATCTGTATAATATATTTTATTATTTATGATTTTTTTGAGGATTATGCTGGAATGTTAAACAGCTAGTTTAAGATAACTGTCAACATTAAATATAGAGAAATCCACATTCTCCGGTGTACCAAGCGGAATATTTTCGTGCAATGGGAACTGAGATATTTTTTATATTTCAACCACAGTGGCTGAAAATAGTTTTTCTTTGGCCAAAATTCTGTAACTTTTGAACCGAAGGAGATAGTTTAGTGAAATTTTTTAAATCTACAGATAGATTCTTAAAATTTTCTCCACTTTCAATTTCATTAAAATCGATTGAGTAGTTATTGGGGAATTTAAGGGCAAAGTGGAACTTTAGAATTTTTAACTTTAGCGTGAAATATGTTTTTTCTTAATTATTTAAAAATGCCATATTTGGATTTAAATAATAATCATTAAAATTTTTTGTAATAAAAAAAAATTTAATGTTTACATTAAAAAAAAATTTTAACATTAAAAAAAAAATAGTAAAATCAACTGGAAATTTTGCTATTATTCTGAAAAATTAACAATTTTGTGCTGTCAAATTTATTTACATTAAAAAAACTTTAGAAATATTATCTAAAATCTTGCTTTTACTACAGAAGAATTTATTTTTTGCTGTAAAATTTGTAAACAACGGCAAAATAAATCCGTTGAATTCTGATTTTTTTTAAATTTTGATACGAAAATATAGGTATTTATTTTTGAATATTTCTTATTTATTAAAACATTTCATACTATGTGGATAAAAAACCTTTTAAAAATAAAAGCAGCAATAGATTTTAATAGATTTTGTAACAATGTTAGGTTCTGTTTATTATTATTTTTTACTGTCTTAGATTTAATGAATTATAATTATTGTTCATTTAATTGAAAGGTTGATTGCAAATATTCCATATTCTGTTCTGTTATTTTTGTTCTTTAGTAGTTTTTTGACTTCTTCATCTAAATCCCGATGTTCCACTTTCCATTGATTTCGAATACTGGGGATGAACGGATCTGACGTTGCCAATAATATATTAAATAGATCTTCATTTGTGGAATTTCGTGAAATTGTTCTAGTATTGTGGCGTCTATAAAATCTGTAATCTTTATTCCTTATTTCCTGAGCTTCCTCTGATAAATCTCCAAGTGGCACCAACTGATCTTTAATGACATATTCTCCATGATAAAGGATTTTGTGAACTGTAGCAGACATATTTCTCCATGGGTACTTGGTTATATATATTTCTGCAGTTTCCTTAGCAAAATCTCCAAATGTTCTAGAGTAAATTTCGTCATTTCACGCAAGTACTTCTAGGATTATTTTAAATCTAAAAATGAGGTTAAAATCAACAGCTGTTATTTCAGATGCTGTTTCTGGATCTGAAAATAATTTTCTTTCGGTATTGTCATCATTTGTATTGCCTGACCCTTGTTTTGGCTGATCTATAATCAACCCAAATTTGTGATATTCCTCTTGAACGTGCTTCGTTTTTGAACTTCTTAACTCCTTGTTGGTTTCGTTGTTTCTTATTGATCCTGAAGATCCGAAATCCAAATCATAACTGATTTTTAGTATGTGTTCCAGAAGTCGTATTCTTGCATGTAGTGCTGATAATCCAAATTCATATGCATCAGTATTATCAAATGATTTTGTCGGGACTTTGTTAAATTGGCTTGATGTTGCATGGCATATGATGCAGCTGGATGCAGCCTCGTGTTTGTCAAAGCCTGGCCTACTTTTCCTTCTGTCATTGTTAGCACTAATTGGTAGCTAACTTCAATTTGCTGCCCATCTAAGGCTAATTGTAATCGCTGTAGTGTTGCAATTTGGGCCTTGATATCACTAACTTCTTTGTTAATGGAATCATGAGTTTCTTTTTTGTATTTCGTAGAAGATGGTGTCTCATTTTTCCAAGTATCCTTTGTTTGCGTTGTACTAATCGAAGGCTCTGAATCTTCCAAAATCATTTTTAATCGCAATGGTACAGATGATACCATGAACATATCTGAGTCCGAAATATTTTCACATAATACTTTTTTGTATTGTTTTTGTACGGAAGAACCATCACATCCCCATTTACAAAAAAGAATTAACTTTGTGTTTCCATATTTCTTTGACTGAATATAATGCTGTTTTGTTAATTTCGAATCCAGAAATAATGCTAATGCCTCCTCATTTGTGTATTGTTTTGCATCGCTCGGAATTGGTATTCTTTTAAAAATCCGTTTGTTCGCAATGGACTAGCTTTAACAACTTTTTCAATGATATCCACTTTTGTCAATTGTTTCTGTGATCGTAGTTGATGTAGGAACGTAAAAACGTTATCAACACTGTAATTACAACTCTAACTGGTTTGTGTATTTGCTATTGTTTGTCGACAAGCGCCATCTATTGGACAGTAGGATTTTATACCCAACAAACACATTTTTATTAGAAACATTCATAAACGTATCATATACATTCATATCAAATCATATCATGTCGTGTATTATGAAAAAATGTGGTATTACCAACGATGAAGAGATGATGATTTCGTGTTGGCTATGTAATGGTCTGTGCCATATTAAATGCAGTGGTCTTTCCGGTCTTGTTGCTGGATCATTGTCAAAAGATAATGGACTTGCTTGGCGATGTAATGATTGCAAGAAAATAAGCATTATTTTCTATCGTTTTTTCCAGTCAAATAAATCTCGTTTTTCAGAAATTCAAGAGGAAGTAAATAAACTTAGTGATAAAATTTCACAGTATGCTAAAATGTTTGAAGATTTTACTTCTTTAGAGTCTGTAAAATCTCCTGTCTCTCAAATATCACCTAAAAGAAAATCTGCAAGATTAAACAATAAAGTAAAATCGACTGAACCTTCCGTTTCGCCATCTTTGCCTCCGAATCCCGAATCCGCTACTTCATCTTCATCTGTTAATGATCGTGGTCCAACTCTTCTAAGCAAAACATCTGTTTCAAGTAATGCCTTCCCGATTATTCATTGTAATGCAACCAATTCTAGGGATTTAATAAATAGCGGAAACAACTGTGCTGCTACTGGAGATCTGAGAGTGATTCCTCCAAGAAAACAAATCTTTATATCTCGTTTTGCATTTGATACATCTGTTGACGAAATTGATGCTTATATTAAATCTAAGATCGGCAAGTGTTGATTTGAATGTTCATAAGTTTACTTACTCACAAATGCGGACTATAACATCATTTAAACTTACTGTTCCATTTGACATTTTTAACGTCATTATCGACCCATCTTTTTGGCCTGAACATGTTTTGGTTCGAGAATATGAGCAAAATGTAAACCGACGTCCAGTTAATGTTGCTTATTTGCCTAAACAACAATTAACACAATCAAAAAACTAACTGAAGCTCCTGATGATCAACTCCTTATTATATATCAAAACGTTCGTGGTCTTAATACTAAGCTTTCCAATCTGTTCATCGAAAGCTTCGATTTTGACCATCATATTATAGTCTTCACTGAAACCTGGTTAAATAAAAAAACTTTAAATACCGAAATTTTTTGTATTGGATACAACGTATACCGACTCGATAGATTAACTACTACAATTGGTGGTGGCGTTTTAATTGCTGTTTCTTGTTTATTTTCGTCAGAGGAAATTATGCCTAATACTTCTCACAATATAGAATTTGTTGCTGTTCGTTTAAAACTAAAATACAAACATATATACATAACCTGTTCATATATTCAACCGAATTCTGATGGTCTAATTTACAATCACCATTATGAGAACATTAAATCATTTATATCGTCTGCCCAGTCAGATGATCTAATTTTCGTTTTTGGTGACTTTAACTTGCCCACAGTTTCTTGAAAACTTTTACCAGATTCTTTTTATTATACTCCTACAAATTCCTATGATTAGATCGATGTTTTTTTTAATAATCTATATGACTTGTGCCTTTTCCAATTTAATGGTGTGTACAATGAATACGGAAAACTGTTAGATTTGGTGTTTGTGAATGAACCTGCTGACTGTTCATTAACTCGAGCTGTTCCAATATCAAGACCTGAAGATCGCTTTCATCCTACCATTGAACTTTCTTGTAATATTCCATTTGTTGAACGTAAAATAATGATGAAAAATGAAAAAGTCAACTGCTTCAAAAGAACAAGTTATAACGATTTAAATAATTTTCTAAACAGTACAAATTGGCTTGACAAGTTATCGATTCCAAATGGTACACCCTCATTCATCGATACTATGATTGATACTTTCTATAAAACTATTTTTGAATATTTAGATGAATGTGTTCCAAAAATTACTGTATTTAAACAGTCAGGACCTCCATGGAGCTCAAGACAGCTGTCCAGACTAAAAAATATAAAAAACAAACGTTTCAAAAAAATTCGTAAATTCTAAACGATAATCTACGGGATATCCATCTATCATGAAGTATTTAAATCATGAATCCAGTAATGATTTAATAATAAGTAACCTGTTTGCTGACTTTTTTGGAACTACATATTCTGATGCCCAATACAACAAATATAACAATTACCCTTACGTGATTGACGAACACCAAGCAATATCATTTTCTCCCATTACAACTTCCCAAATAGTTGCCAGTTTGAAAAGCGTAAAATCATCCTTTTACAGTGGACCTGATGGTGTTCCAAGCTGTATTCTAACCAACTGCGCTAATGCTTTTGCCACACCCTTATCAATAATATTTAACTTATCAATTAGATATGGCTACTTTCCAACATTTTGGAAAGAATCTTATATAATTCCGCTATTTAAGGCTGGAAATAAATCAAATATAGCAAATTATAGAGGTATAGCCAAACTAAGTGCTATTCCTAAACTCTTTGAAAAGTGCATGACTGATAGCCTCTTTCATCAAGCATCGTCATTACTATCTCCTTTCCAACATGGCTTTAGAAAAGGACGCTCAGCAATGACAAATCTCCTACAACTCACCACTATTGTTAATAATGGATTTAATAATGGGCAACTAACGGACGTTATATACACAGACTTTAGTAAAGCTTTTGATAAAGTCAACCATAGTCTTCTTCATAGTAAACTTTCCTTAATGGGCTTCACTAATAACAGTCTTCGGTGGCTTGAGTCATATCTTATTTCTAGGAAACAAAGTGTTCGCTTTAATAATACAACATCAAGGAGCATCATCGTCAATTCTGGAGTACCGCAAGGTAGCCACCTTGGTCCAATCTTATTCTCACTTTTTATAAATGATCTGCCGAGTGCAATAAACAATTGTGATGTATTAATGTATGCCGACGATGTAAAAATCTTTTTAAGCTACAAAAAAACTTCTGAAATGCTCAACCTTTAACATGATTTGGATAATTTTTATAAGTGGTGTAACATCAACCTCATGAATCTTAATTTAACAAAATGCAAACATATGCGTTTTTGTAGAAAATGGAATTCTTTGGGTAACTATACTTTGGGTGACAGCCAACTTGAATTAGTTAAAGATATTTTGGATCTTGGTGTTTTACTTGACTCAAAATTAGACTTTATAAAACACATTACGACAATGATAAACAGAGCTCGTGCAGTACTTGCTTTTATAAAGCGTTGGGCTAAGGAGTTCACTGATCCCAAAATTACAAAGCAGTTAAACATATCTTTGGTAAGACCAATCATCGAATATGGTTCTATTATCTGGGATCCTGATTATAATGTTCACATAAATCGAATAGAATCTGTCCAAAAACAATTTTTATTGTTCTGCTTAGGAAATTCAACTTGGAACCCATCTGAAGTTCTTCCATCCTACTTCGAAAGACTTGAACAAGTTAAACTACCTTCACTGGTAAGCCGAAGAAAAATGCTTAACATTACGTTCTTAGTTAATTTGCTTAATGGTAATGTTTGTTCTGAATTCCTGCTTAATAATGTTAATGTCAACGTTCCTCAACGATCAACTCGCAATTTCATACCATTGTATCTTCAGACTTTCCGCACAAACTACGCTAATTCTGATCCTTTTCTGAGAATATGCAAGGATTTTAATGAAATGTATAATTTTATTGACTTTTCTTTGAATGTTAATGTCATTAAACGTAGTAGTATTTTGTTTTTGAATACTTTACCTAATAGATAATATTATTTGTAATTAAATTCTAGTCTGTAAGGATTTACATATATCCATGGACTTAAATAAATAAATAAAAAAAAAAAAAAAGTATCTTGAATATGTTCATATCAGATTTCTTCATTGATATCCTTAAGCTTCAGCCTCTTAGATCTATCGCTACAGTTGTCCAGCGAGTGTTTTGATTTGTAGTTTCTGAAGCGAAGTGGACAGAAAGTTCGTTCTCTAACCAGTTTGCAAAGCTCTTATAAAATCTATCCTTGCTGTAATCAACTTTCCTGTATCGCTGTTTTAAATTTGTGGTGAAAACCGATAGTTTATTTTCTAAGTCCAATTGTATTTCAGTGCTATAGGAATTTAAGTTTCCTTTTTTCGAATGTAATTTTTAACATGTTCCTCGTTTTTGTTTCTAAAATACTCTCCGTCCAATTTTTTAAATCCTTTTATTTATATGCTATAAAATACCTGACACAAATTTAACAACGCATTGCATAGTTATAGGGTCATAGAATATTATTAGAGTCATAAAAACAGACAAATTAAAAGACCAAAAAAAAAAAATTTTAATCCCTTCTAAGGTGGTATTTACAATATACCTGTTTAGTGTAAACGCGTGTTTAAGCTCTTTATTCTACTATAAAATACGCTAGTGTGAACGTAGTGTAACGGATAAGGATGAATCATGAATAACAATAATAAAATTTTGTATATGTACTACCTGTATTCTGTTCGATCACGATCAATATTCCCTATATCATAAAATTTTTTTGAAGGCAATAGAACATGATTTCTGTTACTTCTGACAACATTTTTGCGGAATAAAAAAAATTTCAAACAAAAAATTTTTTTGGAATAATTTTATTATAATTAAAAGTGTTAAACAGACGGATCCAAACGGGTACAAGAGTATATACAGGGTTAAAGAACACACTTTCACCTTTCCCTCAGCGGTTTTACCTTCTTAATCCCTTTTGATTCGCAAAATTTTTATTCTACTAAAGTTGAAATTTGACAAAAATATAGTAGTTTAGAAAATATGTCTTAACATCTCAAATATAAATATCACAATAGTCGCACATATTACTTTTTTAAAGATAACAAGACTTCCAACCTAGCAAAAAAGCTAGCAGGTCATTATCGATGCTAGTTTTTGAGCAATGATAATTTCTTTCGGATTAAATATAAAAAAAATTTTTTTTCTGAATTTATGTGCTGTTTCCAGGTGACAGGCAATGGATTGTGTAGTAAAATGTATATGAAAGCCACTCAGTTTTGTGAGTGCTTTTCATATAAATTTTCCTACACAATCAGTTGTCTGTCACCTGGAAGGTTAGGTTAGGTTCCATTGGCATCCGTGATCAAGCACAGCTCACGTGGGTCCATTGCTTAGTTCCCGTTGTGTTACCATATCACGCCGTCTCCCATGGGTCCTATGACATCTGGCTTCTAGTATTCCCATGCAGCCAACCGGTCGATTCAATAAAGGAGTGGATCCTATTTACGTCAACATCAGAGAGACAAGTTTTGTCCCCAAGGGTTCTTCGACCAAACATTTTGAGTCTTAAGTCTCCGAAAGCCGGGCAGTTACAGAGAAGATGTTCCGTTGACTCTTCCTCCTCCTCATCGCCGCAACTTCTGCACAAGTCGTTATAAGGGAGCCCCAGCCTCTGGGCGTGCCTCCCAATTGGCCAGTGGCCAGTTATAACCGCAGTTAGGTTTCTTAGATGATGTCTGGACAGCTGTAATGCCCGCCGTGTCCTTTTTTCATCTATGATGGGCCAGATTTTCCTGGTTTCCCCACAGGTGGTTTCATCGTGCCACCTCTGACTGGCGATAAGATGAAACTTATGCGCTATAAGTTGCTTACACCTTGGGAGTGAAGCACCTACATATGTGGAACCGTCCCGATTCAAGGTGGTACCTGCATGCGCCAACGAATCCGCCATGCAGTTCCCATGTATGTCCCCGTGTCCGGGGACCCAATTAAGGGTGACCAGTGAATGTCTCGCTATCTCCTCCAGAGACATCCGGCATTCTCGGACAATTCTCGATGTGATGAACACATTCTCCAGGGATCTTATGGCCGCCTTGCTATCGGTAATAATGTGAATATCCCTTCCAGATATTTCACCGTACCGGATGCGTTTCGCGGCTGTGTGGATGGCCATTATCTCGGCCTGGATGACACTGCAGTGGTCAGGTAGCCTTATAGGAATGCTCCAGTTTAGCTGCTCGGAGTATATGCCAGAACCGACACCATACAGTGTTTTAGACCCGTCCGTGAAGATTCGAATCGTATTCGCGGGGATTTGCAGGTCATCATAGTGGACCACGTTATCCACAATGCTTACCGTGAAGCCAGGATCAAAGATTGGCTCGGGTGTGACATAATCAACATCCATGTGCCAATTAATATCATTCAGAATGTTAGCATGTCCGATATTATAATCTCTCCATGCTCCGGTGGCCCTTAGTCTTACCGCCGCGTTCGCAGCTAACCTTTTCGCCAAAATGTCTGGTGGTAACCAGTTTAGAATCGTAAACAATGCCTTAGAGGGGGTTGTTCTAATGGCACCTGTTACCGCTATCGCCACCATTCTCATTGTACGTTCAAACCTGGATTGATGACTCTTCGCCTTGAGCGCCGGCCACCAAACAGCTGCCCCGTAGAAGAGAATGGGTTTAATGACATATTCGTATAGCCAGTATACATTCCTCGGGTTAATTCCCCAGTTTAGGCCAATGGCCCTTTTGCAGCAATATAATGCAGTAGCCGCTTTATTAGTCCTGGAGCTGGTGTTCATCCTCCAGTTCAGTTTACTGTCCAATATTAGCCCAAGATACTTGGCGCTGTCAGACAGTTCCAGTGACACCCCTTTTATCCTCGGGGTATTAAATTTGGGAATTTTGTATCTCCTTGTGAAAAGTACCAGTTCTGTTTCGGCAGGATTAACATCCAGTCCACATCCCTGGCACCATTTTGTTAGGACGTCCAGTGCGCACTCCATTAGTTCAGACAAAAATCTGGGATCTTTACCCATAGCCACAACTGCAACGTCATCCGCATATGCAACCGTTCTGCAGCACGTCCTTTCCATGGCTCGGAGTCACCTGGAAACAACACATTAAATTTGTGTTTAACAACATGGCACGCCAAAAATTACCAATATTTTGAACTAATTTTTTGGCTACCTTAGTTTTAATATGTTTACTATTAAATAAAATTAAAATTTTGGAAATCGGTGACAAACAAAAATTGGACTTTTGGCCAATGAAATAAAATTTTTAGCCACTGTGCGTCGATAAGTAACAAGATGGAGATACAATTCTATTTGGGTTCATTATAGTAACAATTGTAGGTGTGTGATCGGAAGATAATTCTAAGGATGCTTCGACATGAATCGATGCTGAGGGGATGTTGTAACTACTCCAAAATCGAAGACATCTGGAATTTTTTGATGATCAGTAGGCCAATATATTGGTTGTCTGCTCGCGACAACATTTAAATTCATTTTCGAGATTGTATTAAACAAAACACGACCCTTTGGCGTTATAAGTCGTGACCCCCAGAAGGTACGTTTAGCATTATAATCGTCAGCGGCCAGGAAACAGGGTCCTGATGATTTGAAGTATTTATAATATTGGCTTTATCATATTGAAAGTCTAGGTGTAAAGTATAAGAAGAAGTTACTATGTTTCTATTAAGCTCTTTTCTCAATTATCACACATTAAGAAGTGTTTGATTTGGGATTTTAACAAAAGAGCAGAACCTCCACAAGCTCTATCTCGAGGGTCATTGCTATCATATACTATAAACCCATTGATTTGTAACGTATTTCTTGAGGTCAAATGAGTTTCAAAAACCATCATAACATCAATTTGTTTATATTTGAGAAAGTATTCTAGTTAATTTTTATGTTGTCAAATGCCGTTCGCGTTCCAAAAATCATTTTTTTAACAGTTCATGATTTGTTATGTACATCTTGCAATAACATCGACTGCATTCATAACATTTTCTGCATCATGTTACCCATTGTGTTCGTAAAGTTATTTCATAGAAGCCGGAGTTTCACCATTATTTCGCTAAGCACATTGCATTGGCTTATGGTTTGATTTTAGGATGTAAGCGTTTGAGGTTCTGTTATTACTTGGCTGCGGTACTTGAATGTCATTAGTGTTAACTTGATTTTTAGCTGTATTCGAGGGGGATTAAGTTTCGGTCCAATCGAGCGCTTGACGATAGAGTATACAGGGTATCCTCAATAGAATACAGGGTATCCTCTATAGTTGGCAGTGTGATTACCACCCACAGTTGCTAAATTTTTATTACGTTGGGGTCGATTTTAGACTTATCGAAAAGAACTGTACCATGTAATTCTCCTCATACGACGCAAACAGGTGGTAAATAGCAGTATACCTTATTATGCCCATATTCTTGTCAGTTAGACATTGAACGGGACCATTTCTTTTGTGCGGCTCCTCTATCATGATCATTCAGAATATATCGCAAACTGTAAATGGGATGCGTTTCGCTTTTTTAGCTTAACTTCGCCGGGTTCTAACCCCACTCGAAAAAGTGGTTGGGGATTTTTTCCCATATTTTTAACATTTGTTACATTTTTTCATTAAAATTTTTTTTATTTTTAGTTTAAATTAGGTGCTTCAAATTTAGTAATTACTTTACGAAAATCATCTTCATGAATAACCTGCATTATTGTCTCGTTTATACTACCACGCTTTATTGCAGCTACATAAAAAGAATTTTCACCTATTATCGAGATCAAGTTGTTTATTAATTCATTTGAGCTTTGCTCTCTAATGGGTCGATTACGGATAACAGCTGAACTGAAGTTGAGTTAAAATATACAACATTTTTTTATTTTATATTTTAACATGAGCGGCACTGCCTGATTTTGCTGCTGGAAACTCCACTTTAGTTCAGTTGTCCTCCAAAATCGAACCATGGCTTAGACGATTTGATAACATTTGGCGCTTCAGGGGATTTCTAATCCAGAACGGATGGACGGATTGACATCGTTAGATTCATTTAAAAAGTTATTCTGAGTCGGTCGGTTTACTTAAAGATTGGTCCAGATTTTTTTGTATTACATCGCCAAACACGTATACAATTGCTTTTTCCTTAATTTTGCTTATTTTGTATACCTACAATTTGAAAGTTTGGTCCAGATTTTTTTGTATTACATCGCCAAACACGTATACAATTGTTTTTTCCTTAATTTTGCTTATTTTGTATATCTACAATTTGAAAGTTTAAAATAAAATTTAGCTTTAATGACAACCTGCTTTGGCTTACAATTTAAGAGTAAAAATTAGATTTAGGACGAAATTGAAGCAACACGTTGGCTATACAGATAGATATTTAAAACAGAAAAACCAGAATTTTGAAGAAATAAACTTTATTTGCTTCGAAAGCTCTTGGCATCTTAAAAATGTAATATATATCAAAATATGCCCAAAAAAGGCAAAATATGCACTATACACCTAAAATATGCTGGAAAAAGGTCTTTTCACTAAGCTATGCGAAAAAATGCTGTAAAGGATAATACATGCAAAAATATGCACCAGCAAATCGATGCCAAAATTCATAAAAAAAAGCTCTAAAACGGATAAATATATTGTTTCTGCCTTCACACAAAGAAAAACATTCAATTGCATATTTATGGTTTCCCTGTTGATAAACAATTAATAATAAGAAGAGCACAACGGCAATCAGTAAAGTAAAATTACTCTTATGAGTGCAAATAATGGAATAATAATAAAAGAGAATGAAAGAAATGTTTATGTGACCGTGAGTGTTGACGAAACAAATGCAGAAATAAGATAAATAATTTTAGATAGTAAATACGAGTACCTAACAGGTAAACCTATTACTCGCATGCATTCCCTCTCACCGTCTGTGTTTACTAATACGATTGATCGTAGGGGGATCTGAGGTAACATTCGACGTCGATAGTCAGGCTGCGTTAAGAGCATTGTCAAACTTTACAGTGCGACCGTGTCTGGTTGCACGGTGTAGGAATGCTCTGAGAGAGCTCATGTTGGCATTCACAAAAAGGCTGTGTTGGGTACCAGGACACTGCAAGGTGGATGACAACGAGGTGGCAGACGAATTCGCGTCAGGGGGTTCGAATCTGGACTAAGAGGTAAGGGACAGAGTGGTAAACCCCCCTTATGTCACTACTATGTGGTGATACGGGAAAGATTCCGTGATGCCGTTAACCGGTCCTGGAGGGATAGAACGGATTGCAGGGTGTCGAGGGCCTTATGACCCGGATTGGACGCAGGTGCAACCAGGGTTCTATTAGGACTGGATAGGAGTAGTCTTAGGACTACTGACGGGGCATTGTTCTGTTAGGGCTTTTATGGGTGGGGATGCCGAGGAGCTAGAGACGGTTGAGCATGTACTGTGCCACTGTCCTAGGATGCACGGCCTCAGGCAGAAATGGCTAGGGGCTAGATTTCACGACGAACTGGGGTGTATCGCTGGATGTAATCCAACCGATCTACTGGGGTTTGTCAGGGAAATAGGACGGCTGTTTCTGTTTGGATACCATAGGGGGAATTTATCCTACGTACTTACCAATCCTTAGGTCTATTTTCTACTCTTCTTCTTTACTTCTCTTTTTTCTCTTTTCTCCTTTACTGAAGGGATTCACAATGGACCTCATTGGGCTCCGAGTGGATATGCGCCCTTGGGCGCATAACCCTTCTTAACCTAACCTAATTTAAATGTATTCCTCAACTATATTGATATTAGCCTTTAACATTTTCAAAACGTTTTGAGCTATAAAGCCGTCAAATTGTTTGTTTTTGAAATCCGTCAATGTGTTGGAAACATGAGAATGTTTTCTTTGAATTCTTTCGATGTTTCTATAATAATTTCATAATTTACCTCCATTAGTCCGTTTAATGTTTTGAAAAATAAAGGTTTGTCCAATTTAACACGTTTATATTGTGGAAGTGTTTCTTTGCTGATGAACGTCGTTGATGATCCTGTATCTGCTAGGCATTTTATTTTAGTATTTCCTATTGTTAGTTCTATTACTGGTAAATTAGCCTTGCGGCTGGTAACAGAAAATTTTCTCCGTCGATATGATCGACTTCCATTGGCTCTACATGATTTTTTCTGAAATTATTTCGTACTTCTCCTGATATCTGTCTACGGTGTTCACTTCTAGGCAAGTTTGAATGGCGGTATGGGACGTTTTGACAGGATAGGTCAGAAGGTCGTCGCCTACGCGGATGATGTAGTTATATTGGTATCGGGCAAGTTTCTGCCGACACTTAGCGTTGTCATGCAAGGGGCGCTGGGCGAACTGTCAGCATGGGCGACTGATAAGGGCTTGGGAGTTAATCCGGAGAAGACAGAATTAGTTCTTTTCACTAGGAGGTACAAGGTGGAGAATTTTAGGCTGCCGGTACTAGGGGGAGTAGAGCTTAGGCTATCTGATAGTGCTAAGTATCTAGGAGTTTTTCTGGACAGTAAGCTGTCCTGGAGGAGGAATACTCAGGAGAGACTAAAGAGGGGTCTCAATGCTTTCTATGCTTGCAGATCGTCGATAGGTAGGAGTTGGGGACTCCGGCCGTCAGTTGTGGGATGGCTGTACACTTCGGTGGTTAGACCCATTCTTACGTATGGATGCTGTGTTTGGTGGGAGGCATTGAAACTAGCTAGTCGGAGGAACCTTCTGTCTAAGGCCCAGAGGTGTGCTTCGATCGGCATGACAGGTGCCTTGAGAAGTACCCCTCAGGCGGCTCTGGATGTTATTCTTCATCTTCTGCCTATAGAGCAGTATGTGAGGGAAATGGCAGCAAGGAGCATTCTTAAACTGAGGGAGCTAGGACTGTTAGGAAATTTCACGGAGGGTCACTCGCGGATCTTGAGTGAAATGAGTACTAGTGGCTATCACCTAGGCTCGCCCGGCTCTACGGATTATTTGGTCACTACGCTCGATTTTGGGCGTTTGCCAGAGGTGATATTGCCTTCTAGGAAGAGCTGGTCAGGGCAGGGCAGATTGTATAGGGGATTTGCTATTTTCACTGATGGCTCGAAGACGAAGGGCACGGGTGCGGGGGTCTACATTGAGGATCTGGACATCAGAAAGTCATATAGACTTCCCGACGACTGCAGTGTATTTCAGGCGGAGTTTCTGGGGGTTCTCAGGGCCGTGGAATTGGTAGGAGCTAACATTGACAAGGGATCGGAGGTCACTATATATATGGACAGCCAGGCGGCTCTTAGGGCCTTGATGGGCTGTTATGTGAACTCCAGGCTAGTGGACGATTGCAGGAGGGCTCTAGGAGTAATCTTAGGGAATTATGTTGTAAGGCTCTGCTGGGTACCGGGTCACTGCAACATCACCGGCAATGAGATAGCTGATGAGTTGGCAAGACTGGGCTCGGAAATGGAAGATCCTGACGGTTTGCAAGTGGTCAGGCCTTCAATGGGCTTCTACTTTGGGAGAATTAGGGAATGGAATCTGAACAGGACTAATCGGGCTTGGCGGGGCCGAACGGACTGCAGAGTATCGTGCACGCTGTGGCCGATGCTTAGTAGGTCAAATTCGAACGCGCTGCTGGGTAAGAGTAGGGCCAGCGTCAGGACCATGATAGGTATTATCACGGGCCACTGTATGATAGGCAGAATGGCGGTGATAATGGGGTCTGGCTTATCGAATATATGTAGGATGTGTGAGGACCCAGAGGAGTTGGAGACAGTTGAGGACTTTCTGTGCCACTGTCCCAGGCTACAGAACAGCAGGCTGAGGTGGCTAGGTAGCAGATTCCTGCACGAATTGGGAGATGTCTCGGGCTGCGGGCTCGAGAATCTGACGGGATTCGTAATAGGAATGACCTGGCTGCGCGGCAGGAGGCTGGGAAACATGTAGGGCAGTTTTTCCTGTTTGGTAGGGTTGTGTTTTGCTTATGCTGTCCGATTTCTCATCTTCCACTATCTTCCTTCCCTGTGCTTTCACCATTTACTTCTCCTACTCTGTCACACTAGATATCTTTCTCTTCTTCCTTTGTTTCACTAAATAAAGGCATCACAATGGACCATATTGGTCTCTGGGTGAGGGTGTGAAGTTTGCTTCACACCAGCCTTTCTAATCTAACCAAACCTTGAATGGCGGTATAGTCCTGTATTGCAGGATTGCCAAATCTGTCCAAAGTTGTTTGTCTGCCTAAACTGTGTTTGGTTGTTAGACTGGCCTGAGTAACTGGGTTGTGCATGGTGTCCAATGTGATTGGATTGGCTGTATTGTTCCCTATTTGGTATTTATTTGTTGTGTGAGCAATAAATGGTTTGTTTAATGATCCCTGCTTATTCTAGTGTATAAAAAGCTGATCTTGTGCTAGTTATGTTTCTACTATATATGATGCTTGCTATGTAAGGCTGTATATTATTTAGAAATATTTTTAAAATCATGCTTTCATTTGGATTAAACTCGACAGGCTTATTGGTATCCTGTTCGTATTTTTCATTCAACTTATTTAGAATATATCTTAAATTATAGTAATATTGACTTACGTTGTAATTCTTAAGGGATAGAGCGTTGTGATATAGCTGATGGTAAGATTCTCGCATCTGGCACGAATGTTCTAATAACATCTAAGGCTGCTCCCTGTATTTTATTGATTACGCATCTTTGGAAGACATAACCTTGTAGTCTTTTGTTGTCCGGGAGAAAAAGTTCCACTTCCCTCAAAAATTACGGTCGGGCAGTCTCTGTTTCCCCTATACTCCTTTATCTTTGATGCCTCTTTGAGGATTTCAGTTACCGGGATAGGTGACTCCGGCTTCCATTTTTAATTTAATTCCCACCTTCTTTCTTCTTGATTGTAGTTTTGGTGAATGTATTCGTAAACTTTTTGTTGAGTTTAATTATTGTTAAAGTGTAGTTTAACTAAAAAGTTCTTTTTGTTTATTAATTTTTTTAGGGATTTCACGAAAAAAGATTCTTTTTGAAAAGAGTTTACGACTAATTTTAATTTGAAATTTTCTTTTTGAAAAGATTTCACGATTAATTTATTAAAAAAAAAATTTTTCTATACATAAAAGTTCCTTTTTAGAAAGGATTTTGCAGTTGGTCTAATCCTTCGGGGTTAGATCCTACTGTCGACTGCGGCACTTAAATACCTTTTAAATTCACTTTATTAACAAAATGTTCAGTGGCTTTTGATAATAAAAAAATGCAGAATTTGTATAAGTGTGTCAATTGCACAATTTTAGTTGGGCAATTGACCTCTTATTAGTTCTGCCAGTCAACGTTTATTTTGGGTGAAGTCAGAGCTGTCTCTGACGTAACACGCGTGACTCATATCAAACTGCTTTGTCATTTTTGTTTAGTATCGTGGAAATCATGGAAAGACTAACACCACAACAGCGTCTCCAAATTGTGCTGGAAAAACTCAATTAAAACCCGGTGTTTTATCGTAAATTTTGTTGAGTGATGAATCACATTTCTGGCTCAATAGATACGTTAATAAATACAATTGCAGTATTCGGGCTGATGAGCAGCCTGAAGAGTACCAAGAGCTACCATTACATCCATTCAAAACAACGGTATGGTGCGGTTTATGGGTTGGTGGAATCATTGGTCCATATTTCTTCAAAAAATGAGAAAAATCAGAATGTTACCGTCAATGGTAACCGTTCTCGCACCACGTTAACAGACTATGTGCTTCCTGAAATTAAAGCGCATGGTCTCGTTGAGCTCTGGTTTCAACAAGACGGAGCTACGAGCCATAAAGCGCATGAAACAATGACCTTGATTAGAAATCATTTTGGTGAGCACTTAATTTCAAGTTTTGCTACGGTAAATCCGGCCACCTAGATCGTGCGATATCACACCTTTGGAATCCTTTCTCTGGGAATAAGTAAAGTCTTCAGGAATAAGCCAGGTCTTTAGGAATAAGCCAGCTACGATTGAGGCTTTGGGAGCCAACAGTACTCGTGTTATTTGCGAGGTACCAGTCGATATGCTCGAACGAATCGCCCGAAATTCGACCTTCCGAATGGACCACGTTAGACGTAGTCATGGTCAACATTTACATTATTCATTTTCAAACAGTCAATTCCATAAATTGTTATTTAAACCGATAATAAAAATGTTAAGTTCAAATTTAGTTTTGTTAAAACTGCATTATTTGTTATTATATAGTCGATTAGTGTTTTTGAATTTTGTGTTATCCTGGTATGGTCGTTCATTATTTGTTTTAGGCCAATATCATTTAATAAACTTTCTATTTTAGTTTTATAAAAGTCTTCAAGCCAGTCTTATGCCCCAATTCTGTTAGACGATTTATGTCGAATTTTCTTCTCTATATATTTCACTTTTTATTTTTAAATTCATAAATCAATAATGGTTATCGTATACGATTATGGCATTTAATATCGTTAAATATTTGATTCAGCAAGATTATTGTGGAAGTTTTTATATTTCAAAATAGACGAAAACAATTTTGTAGTCTTCTTGAATATTGAAAATATTTTCTATTGTTGGATTTTAGATTGAACAAGGAAGTATTCCAAAATTAATTTCTCTTGGTAAGCCCTCACACGGCAAAAAGATGTTATTACGATGACTTAGAGTTACAACTAACATCAGTTGTACACAAATTACAATGCATTCACAGTACTAAAATGATAACGCCAATTGGCGACCCTCTTACTCTTATTTTCAATGTTACTGTTACTTTAAATACAATATAGTCACAATGTTAAATTTGAAACTAAATGACCATCTTTTGACTATTGCGTTCAACATCGCTGAAATACATAGATACATTTAAGTTTAATGCGTTAGCTTAACATATCAATGACATTCGCAATATGTATAACTAATAAAAATATGTACGGGTTTTCTAACTTAAAAACTGACTTAAAAACATTTATTGTAATGATTTTTTAATCTAAAGTAAAAAAGTAACTTTAGAAAACAAGTAATAAAGTATAGACGGTCAAGCCCGAGCATACGATTTCCTACACCACTGTATAAAGGACAATTTTTTACATTTGTACCCTTTTTGGTACCCATGGGCAATCATTGACTCTTTATTTATGAAATTAGTTGCCTTTAACCCTGAAAGGTTACTCTTCATTTTAGTACATTAAAGTTACTTTAAGTCGAATCGACGAACTTTTTAAAAAAAAAAAAAGCGGAACGATTTTTAATGTAAAAAATCAACAAAAAGTTTTTTAGTTTAGCATTTTATTAAAAAATTAAATTAAATAAAGCATAAAAAATAAAACTTTTTCTTCGCTTTCAAAATTTGATACGAATTTTTACTCATTTTTGTGTTTAAAATTTTTTTTTAACCAGAGTTCGAAAAAAAAACTGTACACTAACGCAGTGTACTTGTCTTACCACACAAACTCTAAATCTTATTTTTTTGTTTGTGAATTTGTACACAAACACTTAGATAACTTACCGAACTTATTTTAGAGTCCGTGTTAAGTAGTTAACTTTTAGCTAACATGATATGTTTTTTTAGTGACTGCGCAGTTACCATTTATTGTACTTACTTTTTTTAAAAGAAATATTTAAAATAAAAAATCCTCTGTATGTATGGGAAAGAAAATAAGAAATATAATTTTTTTAAGGTTTGTTTATTTATTGAAAAAAACCCAAAATATAATTTGAAGTTGAGTTTTATAACAGGAGTGCAAAAATATAAGAAACATGCAAAAGTATACAAATGTTTTAATAAAATATAGTATTTATATCAAAAAATAAATCTAAATAGGTGTTTATAATAGTGGCTCAAAAATAGAGTAAAAAAAAACAAGTGCATTTGTGTTTTGAGAAATTTATTTAAAACCATCAAAGTAAATATAAAGGTAAACATTTTTATGCGTGGGTGTGTTGATCAGAGTTTTATAACGTATTTTGGTGTGATTTTGGTATATTAAATTGTTGATGCGAATGGATGTATTCAAAATAGAAAAACCAATTGCGATATTGTAATAGCAGGTCAACGCAGGTATGCAGCAGAGAAAATAAGATTGTCAGTAAAGATCAGTTGTAAAGTGTAGAGTATGCGTAGGTGTAAATATGTATAATTGCTTGTGCACATTTCGTCGGTGGATAATTTAAATGTCGTATGTGGATTTTTTGCATTAAAAAATTATATGTTTTATGTTCTTTCCCATACATACAGAGGATTTATTATGTTAAATATTTCCCTTAAAAAAAAGTAAGTACAATAAATGTTAACTACGCCGACACTAAAAAAACATATAAAGTTAGCTAAAAGTTAACTACGTGTTCACTAAAAAATACAGAATAAGTACCTCAAAAGAACTTAACACGGACTCTAAAATAAGTTCGGTAAGTTATCTAAGTGTTATTGTTCGTCAGCTCACAATAGTTATGTACCATATTTTGTTTGTGTACAAATTCACAAACAAAAATTAAAAAAACTGTGTGGTACTTTAACTTGCTGTACTTTACTGTTTATTTTCGAACTCTGCTTTGGACATCAGCTAACGTTGTTGAAAAAAGAGCGTAATTTGAATACACATAAAAAAGTTATATGATAAAGTGTTAATGCGATTCGTCGATTCGACGAACAGCAACCATCCAGGGTTAAGCGATTTTAGGAAGGGGGTTTATATGGGACCTATGGTAAATGTTGGACCTATTAGGACAACTTTTGGTCATGTCGTAGTAGATATCGTAAAAGTCATTGTCGCTAATTTTTATATAAATACTTACATTTATAAGGAAGAAATCGCATTAAAAGCTATTTTCGGGAGTAGTATTTGTATGGGAGCTATTGCCAAATATGAACCCATTCCAATAAAATTTAGTAAGATGATTTTAATTGTAATAAAATTAGTTTGGACCAAATTTAATCTATGATGGTATATGGATACAAGGACCCTATTCCGAAAAGAAGCTTGTATGGGGGTTATGTGAAATTATGGACCGATCCGCCCCATTTTCAAGTGGCTTGCTTCTTATGCCAATTGGAGCCTATGTCATCAAATTATCTCCATAACTTTGCGCACACGGCTTACGTGGGCAGACAGCCAGCCGGGTAGTGATTCTGAGTCGTTCGGTTACTTAAAGGTGAGTCTAGGACCAATATTTTAAGGTGTTACAAACATCAGTACAAACACATACATAATAATACTCTCCACTATTGTGGCGTGGTTATAACTAAGGTAAAACTTTCGTGTTTTAAATGTTTAGGTGTGCAGAATTACATACTTTGTGTGGTAATGCTAAACTTAAGTCATTGAAAATCTTCCATTTTTTCAATAGTTGAGAATTTTGTTATAAATAAGTTTTATATTTATTTATTTGTCAAGTTTTTTTTAAAACATTATTGCCGAACCATAAATTTAAATAAAAAAGTAGAAGAAAAATTTTAAATTTCAACAAAATAAATATCGGCAATAATAACATGAAAATATCGTAAATCATAGACACAAGCCACATAAAATAGACCAAGGCGAATTCATTAGCTGCGTTCGAGAACACAAAAGTTTTTACTATTTTTTACTGAACTTTACTGCATTTTACTAAATTGCGTTCGCGTACACAAAATACAGTAAATGAGAACACAAATTGAGAGCGTAAAGTCACAGTTCTTGACTGAGTACTTACAAATTTTTACTGCAGAAATTTTTGCAGTAAAATTTAGTAAAACAAAAAAACGTATGTTTCAAAAGGTAAACAAACAAAAGTAGCAAACAAAAGGCATACAAATTGTAAAAAAATTGTTTAAAAAAAAAAAAAGTTGAAATAAAACTAAAATAAAAACAAAAAATTAATAAATATTAATTAATTAAACTTGTTTGTGAAGAATTTATATGGCTAAATACCAACTTTTGAAACTTTGTTTTGTTAAGTTAATTTTTTGGAGTTGTAAAAGTGTCAAGTACTGGGGTACTTGTTTTTAAAGTTATCAATAGTAAAAAAAGTATTCGTGTACTATTGATCAAATTTAGCCGGACACAAATTAGCAAAATTAAATAAAATAAAAAACAAACAAATAATACATAAAATAATTTGTTTGTATTTTCCAAAAATATTCGTGTTATAAAAAGTATTTAATCGAGTACCGATAAGAAAACGAGTTAAGTAGTCAAAAGTGTAAAAATTTTTCAACACTTCAATTATTTGTCATCAGCTGTTGCCTTTATTTTACGAATTTTTACTAATTTTGCGTTCGCGTACTTTTTTGGACAACAGCTTTTTGTGAGAGCAAATTTTTAAGTTTACTCATTTACTGCATTTTACTGTAAAAGTACTCAAACGCACCTATTTTCAGGTGGCGTTGAAAACACAGCTGTGCTACTTTTTACTTGCATAATTGGGTAGAGAAATGTCAAAAGTTGTTTACATTTTCTCCCTATAATTATGTAGAGAAATGTCAGAAGTTGTTTATGTTTACATAGTAAACAGAAATTGTTGTAAACTCAATTTAAAAAAAACTGTCAAATTGAAATATTTATTATTATAAAAAATAAAAGTGATTTATGCCGAAGCTGATTCAAAGAAGAAAATGGGATAAGTAATAAGACTTGCAACGTATGAATTGGGACTTAAAGACAACCATCTCCATCTTTAAAAATTGTAAACTCCTGCAACACATTATGTTTGTAACATCATGTTTATATTGCTTGGACAAAATCAAAATGATGATTGTTGGAAATATTTCTTGACTTCATGTTGAAAAAACCTTTTTATTTTATGAAAACATACTGCAAACTTTTCTAACACAACTTATAATTTGCATTGTAAATCAGAAAATCAATTATTTTTTAGGTCTGCTGTTGTTCTTTTTCTGCCTTAATAGCAGCCCTGAGGGCTTTCTGCTCTTCATGCATGAGCACAAATTCCTCTTTAATGGGTATTGCCATGATGTGGCCCTGTTGAACCAAGTATCTTATTGAAACGGTGGTCGCACCTGAAATATATCCAAATTCTAATGAAACCATTGGCATCATGTAATAAGAAACTTACCTAAAGCGACTACATAATGTCTGGGGATGCTACTTTGTAGCACAAATAAGCGACAGCCCAAAGAGCCACCTTTGATAAATAATGAACTCCGCGCATCCATCCCACTAAGTGATCACGTTCACTGGTATCGAAACATACCAGATTTTTTATTCATAAGCTCAAGTTTATTAAACAAGCCCAACTCAGGGGCTTCACCAAAAAAATCAACCTCTGTTATGGCTGCATATTTAGTGTAAGAATTGTTTGCGCTATCGGCTTCATTTTGTGTCCCATGTTGACAGCGGGTGTTGAAGAAAATTGTATTTTAATAACTTATTATATTTACACCACAACAGGCTTTGTCCATAGGTATTAGTTTACAATAAACTTGCAATTTTTAATTCACAGAATTTAATAAATGTATTTATTACTGGTGAACTTTTTTCACTTTTCTTTTACAGACCTTGAACTATTTTGTTCGAACAAAATAAACAATAATTTTTAACATAAATAATAAAATGATCATGAAATAAATTTTGTAAACATGTGCTGTAGACAACTTTTTTCATACTTATGTAGAGAAATGTCACAAGTTGTTTACAATTGAATTCGCCTTGTTTACGTTTTTTGACATACCGACCAACTAAAGCAACAATAAAAAACCCTGTTGTTTTTTCTGTTGTTGAGTTGTTGTAGTCTCGCCGCCACCTATAGTAAATTCGCCTTGAAATAGACGAAAGCAATTTATTGTGTAAATGAATCGTTAATTCGACTACTTTTCTTCTTAAGACAAGACGACATAATTGTCTAACAGAATTGCGGTATAAGTTAAAATCTCCAACTATTATTATATCACAGCATTTTTCGCTTATTTCTTCCAATATTTCTTGAAAATCTTCACAAAATTCCGGTTGCCTGCTACTTGGAGATCTTTATATTAAAATAATTATAAACGATGTCTTTTCATAATTTGCTTTATAAACACTTATCCAATATTTTGATTCCTTTACACATTCTTTAATTTTATTTATATTCCATTGTTTTTTGATATAAGCAATTATTCCACCAGTTTTATTTGTGTTTGTGTTTCAATCTCCGTTTCAGTTTTTATTTCCAATCGATTGAAGTTATTGACCAGTCGTTGTATGTCTGTATGTATATATTATATGTATAAATTTCTTTGATTGCTAGGCTAATAATCTTATCATTTTTTTACGATTAGTTTTTTTATATACAGGAAATTCTCGGTTATTAGTGCAGTAATTTTCATCAAAACCTAAATTAAGTTTTCTATTTTGTTTAATACAGGTAATGCATTTGGTTATTACTTCTTTATTGCATTGTTTACTTTTGTAGTTTTCATGGCATTTGTAGCATGCCTATTGATTCTTACATTCCGATGATTTATGGTTATAACTTTGTCATTTTCAACATTGTAATATATTCGTACCATCAAAAACTCCATTCTGTCTGTCGCGCTCGTTGAAGATAGACGTGTTTTCTAAGCTCGGCATACGGTTTTTTTTTTTTGAACAAATAAATTATTAAAAAAAGTAAATACAAGTAAAGAAAAAAAAAAAAAAAAAAAAATACATGTATGTACATACATACATAAACACACATTTTTTTTATTCTCGGTGTTGATAAACAATAACAAATAAGAAGAGCAAAACTGTAAACAGTAAAAGAAAAAAAAAAATACTTTTATGAGTGCAAACAGTAGAAATGCATATATCACAGTGAGTGTTAACGAAACAAATGCAGAAATAAGAAAAAGAATCGATGATAGCAAATACCTAACGGCTAAACCTATTACTCGCACGCGATCCCTTTCACCGTCTGTATTTAATAACACGGTTGATAAAATAACAAATATAAAACCTGCTAGCGTTGCCTCAACAGCAAAAACAATTTTAATAAGTGATGTAAATATTAACCCCCAATCAGGCATAATAGAAAACTAAGTATCACCTTCGGTGTCTAATAATACGGTTGATCTTAATACAATAAAAAATATAAAACCTGCAAGCGGTGCCCCAGCGGCAAAAACGATTTTAATAAGTGATGAAAATATTACCCCCAAATCAGGCATGATGGAAAACTCAGCTCCACAAGTAAAAAGTGCTCAAAAGCCTCCAGTACAAGTAGGTATTGATAGGTACATAACAGTGCTTAAACGGGGTCGCAGCCCAACCTCCTCAGCAGTTGCTTCGGTCTCAAAAGTCTCAAAAGATGGTAAAGCTGATAGAACAAGTTCACAAAATCGTTTTGCAATTCTGGATGAGGAATCCCCGGAAGCACAAAACGTTATCAAATCTTCTAAGCCACCGCCGATATATCTTAGAGAGCAAAACTCAAATGAATTAATATAGAATTTGATCTCGGTAATAGGTGAAAATTCTTTTTATGTAGCTGCAATAAAGCGGGGTAGTATTAATGAGACAAAAATACAAGTTAATCGTGAAGAAGATTTTCGTAAGGTAATAACTAAATTTGAAGCACTTAATAAGAATTTTTATACATATCAACTGAAGAGCAGTAAAGGTCTTCAGGTAGTGATTAAGGGCATTGACTCATGCGTGGACCCAGGTGAGATAAAAACGTTTTTAGAAGAGAAGGGCTTCAAAATAAAAACTGTAATAAACATTAAAAATAGAGAAAAAAAATCCGCAGCCACTATTTCGAGTGGAGTTAGAACCCGGCGACATTAAGCTTAAAAAGAACGAAACGCATCCCATTTATAATCTTAAATATATCCTGTATAGAAAAATAACAATAGAGGAACCGCACAAAAGGAGTGGTCCCGTGCAATGTTTAAACTGCCAAGAATTTGGTCACACTAAGGCATATTGTCATTTAACCCCTGTTTGCGTCGTATGTGGAGAATTACATGGTACAGCTCTCTGCGATAAGTCTAAAAACGACCCCAATGTAAAAAAATGTAGCAACTGCGGTGGTAATCACACGGCCAACTATAGAGGATGCCCTGTATACTCTATCGTTAAGCGCTCGGTTGGACCGAAACCTAATCCCCCTCAAATGCAGGCAACAAATCAAGTTTACATTAATGACGTTCAGGTACCGCAGCCTAGTAATAACAGAACATCCTACGCTAACGTCCTAAAATCAAACCATATGCCAATGCAAGGTGAGTTGCCAAATAATGATGAAACTCCAGTTTCTAACTTAAGTCGTCTAGAGAAAACCATGGAAACATTAGTACAAACAGTAAATAACTTTACAACCACAATGGGTAATATGATGCAGGAAATGTTAAGAATGCAATCGATGTTATTGCAAGCTGTACTAAACAAGCCATGAACTGTTTAAAAATTTGCTTTTGGAACGCAAACGGCATCCGCCAACATAAAAATGAACTAGAATACTTCCTTAAAAATAAACAAATTGATGTTATGATGGTTTCTGAAACCCATCTGACCTCAAGAAACACGTTTAAAGTCAATGGTTATATATTATATGATACCAAGGACCCTCGAGGTAGAGCTTGTGGAGGTTCTGCCATTTTGATAAAAAACCGAGTAAAACACTACCTAATGTGCGATCATCGTGAAGATTATCTCCAAGCAACGAGCATTTGCGTTGAGGAATTATCTCGAAACATAGTAATTTCATCATTATACTCCCCACCTAGATTTTCAATATCAGAAAGCCAATATAATAAATATTTCAAATCATAAGGACCCTGCTTCCTGGCTGCTGGCGATTATAACGCTAAACACACTTTCTGGGGGTCACGACTTATTACACCTAAGGGTCGTGTTTTGTTTAACACAATTTGTAAAATGGACCTAAATGTGGTCGCGAGCGGACAACCAACATATTGGCCTACTGATCAGCAAAAAGTTCCAGATGTCATAGATTTTGGCGTGGTTAATAACATCCCCATAGACACGATTTATGTGGAAGCGTCCCAAGAATTATCTTCAGATCACACACCTACAATTGTTACTATAATGAATCCAAATAGAATCGTATCTCCATCTGGTTACTTATCGACATCAGCCGCACAAATAAATTGGTTAAAATATAAAAAATATCTGAGTGCCCATTGCACAGAAAATATTCCGCTTAGCACACCGGAGAACGTGGATCTCGCTATTGTTAATTTTGACAGTTATCTCAAACTAGCTGTTCAACATTCCAGCATAACACTCAAAAAAACCAAAAACAAAATCATATATTCTACAGATGTCGAGCGTCTATTGACTGAAAAAAGGAGAGTTCGTAGAGAGTGGCAATTGCACAGATCCCCCCAACTTAAGACTTTATTAAAAGAGTGCACAAAAAGGCTGAGAAAGTTACTGCAGTCTCAGAAAACGGCTTCCCTGGAAAAATATCTCAAGGGACTTGATGCAACTCCACAATCAGATTACTCATTATGGCGTGCAGCTAGAAGCCTCAATAGACCAGTTATCTCTAAGCCACCATTGAGAAACTTGAATGGAAGTTGGGCAAGAAATGATATTGAAAAAGGAAATCTGTTTGCTAATCATCTGAAAAATGTATTTACCCATAATACATCTCACGATATAGCAGTCGATTTACCGTCTGTAAATGTTAGAGCAGCTATTCCCCTAAGATTCGAGTTTAGAGAAATCGAAAAGGCTATTTGTAATTTAAACACCAAGAAGGCATCCGGTATTGATAAGATCAGTAATAAAATGCTTTTGGAGCTACCAAGTACAGCAAAGAAAATTATTCTTTTTATTTTTAATCCTATTTTACGCCTTCAATACTACCCTCATAAATGGAAGGTTTCCTTAGTAACCATGATACCAAAGCCAGGAAAGGATCACACAAAAGTTGAGTCATACAGGCCTATTAGCTTATTATCTAATATTTCAAAGCTATTTGAGAAACTACTAGTGGCAAAATTAACGCCGATTTTAAATGAAAATAGATGTATTACTAATCATCAATTTGGGTTTAGAAGAAAACATAGCACAATTGAACAAACTCATCGAATAGTAAATGTAATAAGAAAAGCCTTTGAAGAAAAAAAATATTGCTCAGCACTCTTCATCGATGTGTCTCAAGCTTTTGATAAAGTCTGGCATGAAGGTTTACTACTGAAATTGCAGCAAAACTTGCCAGCAAACATACACAAGCTGTTAGAAAGCTACTTAGTCGGCCAGTTAACGCTGGAGTCCCACAAGGCAGCATCCTGGGCCCTCTATTGTACTTAATTTATACTTCGGACATGCCAACAAACAGCTACACACAAACCTCAACATTTGCGGATGACACAGCTTTCCTAAGCGTACATGAAAACTGTCAAGAAGCATCTCGTTACTTACAGGATCACATATTTGAACTGGAAAGGTGGTTAAAACAATGGAGGATAAAGATCAATGAGCAAAAATGCGCACATATAACATTCACATTGCGTCGAGAAACATGCCCCCCTATTAAAATCAATAATCAAATAATACCCCAACACTCGCATGTAAAATACCTCGGTATACATCTAGATCGGCGTTTAACGTGGAAATGGCACATAGAAGCAAAATTAACTCAAATGAAACTAAAAGCAATTCAAATTAATTGGCTCATTGGAAGAAATTCTGTTCTTAGTCTCGATTGCAAACTTCTACTTTACAACTCTATCTTAAAGCCAATTTGGTGCTACGGTATTCAGTTATGGGGCACTGCCTCGGCTTCTAATATCGAAAAAATTCAAAGGCGCCAAAATAAACTTCTTCGAATAATAACAGCCGCTCCCTGGTATGTCAAAAACTCAAATATCCACAAGGATCTTAATGTGCCATTGGTAAAAACTATGATAACGAAATATGCAGTAAAATATTTAAAAAGGCTGGAACTGCACCCAAATCCCTTAGCTCGAAATATTTTAAATTATGGCGGCCACACTCGATTAAGGAGAAGAGACACTGCAGCACTCACCCAATCAGATGAGCGATAAACACCTACATATGTGAACAGAAACCGTGATGACTAAATCTTTTTGTCTGGCACTGGCAGGACATAAAGTAAATATTAGGATAAGATTTGATTAATTATTGTTAGTTCATATTTAAAATATGAAGATTCAATAAATAAATACTGAAAAAAAAAAAAATAAAAAACTCCACATGTTTCCCATCCGACATTAATTTTTTGACTTGCCATAATTTTTGGATATGATTCATTATCAATTTTTATTTTTGCATTAAATATTGTGCTGTTATGTCTTTTTGTTTCAAACATCTCTACAAGTTATATTTCACTAATTCTTAGTATTACGTTTTGTTTTTTTTTTTTAATTTCTCAACTAAGTCTTTTTCCGGCATTTTAAAATTTATATCCGTTATTATTATTTGCATATCATCTTGTTTTGGAATTTTTATTTCATAATTTTTTCTAATCCCTTTTTGTATAGCCTCTTTAATATTTTCTCTTTCCTCTTTGTTTCCGCTTTGAATAACTAAAGTACCATTTTTGCTATTTTCAACATTTGTTATTTTATAAATGATTGGGTCTACTTTTTCATTTAATTCCGCTTTTATTTTGCAACAGTTTGTTTCTCCTTTGGTATAACAATTAATGGGAAATTTTTTAATACATCTGGCATTACTGTATTATATGCCAACTTCTGAGAAAAAACTTAGAAAAGGGGAACTGGGCGAACTGTCAGCATGGGCGAGTGATAAGGGATTGGGAGTTAATCCGGAGAAGACCGAGTTGGTTCTTTTTACTAGGAGGTACAGGGTAGAGAATTTTAGGCTGCCGGTACTAGGAGGAGAAGAGCTTAGACTATTTGATAGCGCTAAGTATCTAGGAGTTTTTCTAGACAGAAGGCTGTCGTGGGGAAGGATTACTCAGGAGAGACTTAAGAGAGGTCTCAATGCATACTATGCTTCCAGATCATCGATTGGTAGGAGCTGGGGACTCCGGCCTTCAGAAGTGGGATGGCTGTACACTTCGGTGGTTAGACCCATTCTTACGTATGGATGCTGCGTTTGGTGGGAGTCATTGAGAGTGGCTAGTCGAAGGAACCTTCTGTCTAAGGCTCAGAGGTGTGCTTCAATCGGCATAACAGGTGCCATGAGAAGTACTCCTCAAGCGGCACTCGATGTCATTCTACATCTTCTGCCCATTGAGCAGTATGTTATGGGAATGGCAGCCAGAAGCATTCTTAGACTGAGGGAACTAGGATTGATAAGGAATTTCACGCAGGGTCACTCACGGATCTTGGGTGAGATTGAAGCTGGAGGTTATTGCCTGGGATCACCCGGCTCCACGGATTTTGTGGGCACCAGGGTAGATTTCGGGCGGTTGCCGGAGGTGGTAACGCCTTCTAGGGAGAGTTGGTCAGGTAGGAGCAGATTATTTAGTGGATTTGAGGCGGTTAGGCTTCCAATAGGCTTCAACTTTGGAAAGATTAGAGGATGGATTCTTGGCGCGACCAATAGGGCCTGGGGGAACCGAACGGACTGCCGGGTATCACGGACGCTGTGGCCGGTGCTTAGGAAGTCCGACTCGGAGTTGTTGCTGGGCAGAAGTATGGTCTGCGTGAGGATCATAATAAGAATCATCACGGGTCATTGCATGATAGGCAGGATGGCGATGAGGTTGGGATCCGACGTGTGGGATATGTGCGGGTTGTGTGAGGACCCGGAGGAGCTGGAGACGGTTGAGCACATTTTGTGCCGCTGTCCCAGGCTACAGTGCAGCAGGCTGAGGTGGCTGGGCAGCAGATTCCTAGGCGAATTAGGGGACGTCCCAGGCTGTGGGCTCGAGTCTGATAGGATTCGTAATGGGGATGGCCTGGCTGCGCAGCAGGAGACTGGGAGCTAACCGCACATAGGGCGAATCGGTGTTGTGTTGAGTGAGGCTTTTTTCTCGGGTTTCGTCAGATCTTCCTTTTCTTATCTATCCTTATTTTTTCTAATGCTTTTGCTGTTTTCTTCACCTACTTTTCAGCTATTTATCTCTTAACAAGGCATCACAATGGAACATATTGGTCTCTGGGTGAAGGTGTGAAGAAAACTTCACACCAGCCTTTCTACCTACCTAAGTTGTTTTAACTCTCTATTAAAACACTGTTTTGTATTATTTTGTTCATTTATAGTTTTTTTTATTGTAAATTTTTTTATTGTACTTTCGATGCAAATATTAAAAATATAGATTATACGTTATATCGTTTACGCTATTATTTTCTGGATGGTTTATGGTTTTATGATATTTCTCTGTTAAACAAATTTTTATTATATTTAAATATTTCCACTGCTTTTTTTGTTGATTGGTTACAATTTTTATTTTTTATGATAATATCTATTGCCTCATGATCTGAAATTTAATTTTCATCATTATTCTTGACTAATATATTCATATTATTTGTAATAACAAAATCTATTAATGTTTTTGTATTTTCTGTCACTCTCGTGTAATCAGAAACTATTTGTTTGAGTCCATTATCATTAAAGGTTGCTTGTATTCTATTTTTATATGTATCGTTTTTTCTCCAGTCTATGTTGAAATCTCCTGCTATAATAATTTCAAGACATGATTCACAAATAACTTCTGTAATTTCATCGAATGCATACCAAAATTCCACTTCCCTACAGCTTGGTGATCTATAAACCGCCATAATTATTACATATGTATTTTTGTTTTTCACTTTATAAGCACACATTCAATATTTTGATTCGGCAACTTTTTCGCAAAGTTTTTCAACATTCCATTCTTTTTTAAAATAAATTAAGACTCCACCTGTTCGTGTTGAATTTGAAAGCGTTACATAGTGATCATAATTTAGCAATTGGTATTCTTGTTCTTCAATATCATTTGTTAATATTATAAATTCAGCGTTTCTTAGTTCTGCAATTATCTCTATTTTTTTAAAATTGTTTAATAATCCTTGTGCATTCGTGTATATACCGTGGATACATTTTGATTTTTATATATTAAAGCCAATCATCCTCATTTTTATTTTTAATTTATTTTTATACACCGGACATTCTTTGTTTGTAGTGCTATGATTTTCATCTAGGCCGAGGTTGAACTTTTGATTCGATCGTATACAGTTTATACATTTAACCCTAATTTCCTCCGCACATTCTTTTGATTTATGGTTACCATGGCATCTTTAACACACTTCTTGATTTCTACAATCTCTAGCTTTATGGTTAATTCCTTTACATTTATAACACATCATAACTTCGGTTCCGTCAAAAACTCGAAATTTCTCCCATCCAATATTAATTTTTTGGCTTGATAATAATTTCGTGTAGGATTCATTATCAACTAGAATTTTCGCATTGTATTTAATATAATTATTTCTTTTAGTTTCATATATTTTAATAATTTTTATGTTACTGTCCTTCATAAATTCATTTTGTTTTTTAATTTTTTCAATTAATTCTTTATCAGCATATTTAAATGACATATCTGTTATTGTGACACTCATTTCATTATTGCTTGGTATTTTGATTTCATATTCTTCACTCATTTCATTTTGAAAAGCTGATTTAATTTTTTCCCTTTATTCATTATTTTCACTATGTATAATTAGAGTACCATTATTTCTGTTTTCCAGATTAGTTATTTTTAGATCGATTGGGTCAACCTTATCATTTAAGTCTGCTTTTGTTTTTTCTATTTTTTGTTTTTCTTTAGGTTAAATTATAAGTGGCACTTGTTTTTTTAAGTCTGGCAACACTAATCTTTTTTTCACAGTTTCAGCAAATGACATATTTTTTGGTTAACACTTGTTTCTTTTATTGCTTTTGTTATATTGTTCTGCATTCTCCTATTAGTCCCAATTTACATTATACGATTTTTGTCGTTGCGATTATTGTCGTTTCTTCTTTGAAGTCGGTCTTATGTTTACATTGTACGATTTTTGTCGTTACAACTTCTTGTGTATACATCTAATTTGACACTACGAATGAAGGAACAAAACGAATCGTAGAGTACACTCGCTTGTGTACCCCTTTTAATTCCTCTCTCCCCTCTCGCCAATAAGGTAAGAATCGCAACGACAAAAATCGTATAATGTAAATTGGGACTTACTTTCTTCGATTGTGTTATACAAATGTTTATTTTTATTTTCATATTCATTTATAATACCATAAACCTTTTTAATTTCTGATACATTTTGTTCACATATTTTCTGAGCGTTATCTATTTTTCTAAGCCTCTCTTCATATCGTCTTTCAATAACTTCAAGTAATTGTTTTATTTCATTTTAATTTTGGCTTAATGCAAAAGTAAATTCGTTTTAATATTCTATAAGGTTCTGCTTGTTCTTTTTTTTTTTTTTTTTTTTTTTCATTATTTATTTATTGAATCTTCATATATTAAATATGAACTAACAATAATTAATCAAATCTTATACTAATACTTTATTTTTGTCCTGCCAATGCTAGACAAAAATTTTTCTCCTCACGGTTTCTGTTCACATATGTAAATGTTTAGCGGTCTTCCCTTCGGATGAGTCCTGCGGTATCTCTTCTCCTTAATCTAGAGTGTCCACTGTCATTTAAAATATTTCGAGCAAGTGGATTTGGGTGCGACTCAAGCCTTTTTAAATATTTTGCTGCGTACTTCGTAATAATAGTTTTTACTAATGGCACATTGAGATCCTTGTGAATATTAAAGTTTTTAACATACCAGGGAGCGACTGTGATTATTCGAAGGAGTTTATTTTGGCGCCTTTGAATTTTTTCGATATTTGAGGCCGAGGCAGTGCCCCATAGCTGAATACCGTAGCACCAGATTGGCTTCAATATAGAGTTATAAAGTAGAAGTTTGCAGTCGAAGCTAAGAACAGAATTTCTTCCAATAAGCCAATATATTTGAATTGCTTTTAGTTTCATTTGTGTTAGTTTTGCTTCTATAAGGCATTTCCATGTCAAACGCCGATCTAGATGAATACCGAGATATTTTACATGCGATTGCTGGGGCACTAATTGATTATTGATTTTAATAGGGGGACATGACTCCCGACGCAAGGTGAATGTTATATGTACGCATTTTTGTTCATTGACCTTTATCCTCCATTGTTTTAACCACTTTTCCAGTTCAAATATATGATCCTGCTAGTAACGGGATGCTTCATGACAGTTTTCGTGTACGCTTAGAAAAGCTGTATCATCAGCAAATGTTGAAGTTATGGTGTGGTTGTTTGTTGGCATGTCTGAGGTATATATAAGGTATAAGAGTGGACCCATGATGCTTCCCTGAGGGACTCCAGCGTCAATTGGCTGAGGAGAACTTATAAAATCACATTCTTTAATAATAAACTTTCGGCCGACTAAGTAGCTTTCTAACAGCTTGTGTGTGTTTACTGGTAAGTTTTGCTTCAATTTATGTAATAACCCTTCATGCCAGACTTTATCAAAAGCTTGGGAAACATCGATGAAGAGGGCGGAACAATATTTTTTTTCTTCAAAGGCTTTTCTTATGGCGTTTACTATACGATGGGTTTGTTCGATTGTGCTATGTTCTCTTCTAAAGCCGAATTGATGGTTAGGAATACATCTATTTACATTTAAAATTGGGGCTAATTTTGACACTAACAGCTTCTCAAACAGCTTTGATATATTAGACAATAAGCTTATAGGTCTATATGACTCAACTTTTGTAGGATCCTTTCCTGGCTTAGGTATCATTGTAACTAAGGATACTTTCCATTCTTGTGGGTAGTATTCAAGGCGTAAAATAGCATTAAAAATTAAAAGAATAATTTTCTTTGCTATGCTGGGTAGCTCTAAAAGCATTTTGTTGCTGATCTTATCAAAACCAGGGGCTTTATTGGGGTTTAAATTATGAATAGCCTTTTCGATTTCTTTTATCTCAAATCTAAGTGGAACAGCAGCTCTAACAGCAACTGGTGGCAACTCGACTACAATATCGGGAGATGTATGCGGGGTAAATACGTTTTTCAAATGATTAACAAAAAGATTTTCTTTTTCTTCATCATTTCGTGCCCAACTTCCATTTAAGTTTCTTAATGGTGGTTTAGTGATAACTGGTCTATTAAGATTTCTAGCTGCACGCCATAATGAGTAGTCTGATTGAGAAGTTGCATCAAGTTCCTTAAGATATTTTTCCAGGGAAGCCGTTTTCTGAGACTGCAGTAACTTTCTTAGCCTTTTTGTGCACTCTTTTAGTAAATTCTTAAGTTGAGGGGATCTATGCAATTGCCATTCTCTTCGAGCTCTCCTTTTTTCAGTTAAGAGACGCTCAACATCTGCAGAATATATTTTACTATTTTTGGTTTTTTTGAGGGTTATACTAGAATGTTGAACAGCTAGTTTCAGATAACTGTCAAAATTTACAATAGAAATATCCACATTCTCCGGTGTACTAAGCGGAATATTTTCAGTGCAGTGGGTACTGAGATATTTATTATATTTTAACCAATTTATTTGAGTGGCTGACGTCACTAAGTTATCAGACGGAGATACAATTCTATTAGAATTGTAGGTGTGTGATCAGAAGATAGTTCTAAGGAAGCTTCAACATAAATCGTTTCTGCGGGGATGTTTTTAACCACTCCAAAATCGATAACATCTGGAACTTTTTGCTGATCAGTAGGCCAATATGTTGGTTGTCCGCTCGCGACCACATTTAGATCCATTTTACAAATTGTGTTAAACAAAACACGACCCTTAGGTGTAATAAGTCGTGAACCCCAGAAAGTGTGTTTAGCGTTATAATCGCCAGCAGCCAGGAAGCAAGGTCCTAATGATTTGAAATAGTTATTATATTGGCTTTCTGATATAGAAAATCTAGGTGGGGAGTATAATGATGAAATTACTATGTTTCGATTTAATTCCTCAACGCAAATGTTCGTTGCTTGGAGATAGTCTTCACGATGATCACTCATTAAGTAGTGTTTTACTCGGTTCTTTATCAAAATGGCAGAACCGCCACAAGCTCTGTCTCGAGGGTGCTTGGTATCATATAATATATAACCATTGATTTTAAACGTATTTCTTGAGGTCAGATGAGTTTCAGAAACCATCATAACATCAATTTGTTTATTTTTAAGGAAGTATTCTAGTTAATTTTTGTGTTGGCGGATGCCGTTTGCGTTCCAAAAGCAAATTTTTAAACAGTTCATGGCTTGTTTAGTACAGCTTGCAATAACATCGATTGCATTCTTAACATTTCTTGCATCATGTTACCCATTGTGTGAGTAAAATTGTTAACTGTTTGCACTAATGTTTCCATAGTTTTTTCTAGCCGAGTTAAATTAGAAATGGGAATTTCGTCGTTATTTGGTACATCACCTTGCAGTTGCATAGGATTAAATTTTAATACATTAGCGTACGAGGTTCTGTTATTATTTGGCTGAGGCATCTGGACGCCGTACGTGTTTCCTTGATTAGTTGCCTGCGTTTGAGGGGGATTAAGTTTCTGTCCAACAGAACGCTTGACAATCGAATATACCGGGCATCCTCTATAGTTGGCAGTGTGGTTACCACCACAGTTGCTACATTTTTTTACATTAGGGTCATTTTTGGACTTATCGCACCGGACGGTACCATGTAATTCTCCACATACGACGCAAACAGCGGGTAAATGGCAGTATGCCCTAGTATGACCAAATTCTTGGCAGTTTAAACACTGAACGGGCCCATTTCTTTTGTGCGGCTCCTCTATCGTGATTTTTCTGTACAGAATGTACTTTAAACTGTAAATGGGATGCGTTTCATTTTTTTTTAACTTAACATCGCCGGGCTCTAACTCCACTCGAAATAGTGGTTGGGGATTTTTTTCCCTATTTTTAATATTTGTAACATTTTTTATTTTGAAGCCCTTTTCTTCTAAAAATGTTTTTATTTCGTCTGGGTCCACGCATGAGTCAATGCCCTTTATCACAACCTGATAAAGGGCAAACTTATTAATTATTTTGCGAAAATCATTCTCGTGATTAACCTGTATTTTTGTTTCGTTTATATTACCACGCTTGATTGCAGCTACGTAAAACGAATTTTCACCTATCACCGAGATTAAACTTTTTATTAGCTCACTTGAGTTTTGCTCTCTAAGATATATCGAGGGTGGCTTTGACGTTTTTATGACGTTAGGTGCTTCAGAAGATTCATCCTCTAGAATTGCAAAACGATTTTGTGAATTTATTCTATCAAATGATGGAACTTTCGAGGCCGAGGCTACAGCTGAAGAGCCAGGGCTGCGACCACGTTTAAGCACTGTTACATACCTGTCCATACCAACTTGCACTTGTGGTTTTTGACAAATTTTTTCTTGTTTGTTTTCCATTGCGTCTTAGTTCGAGTTTATGTTGTCAATGGTAACGCTTGTATTGTTTTCTGTTGTTGTATTTATTTCCACATTGCTTACACTAGCATGAGTGTCATTTATTTTTGTTGTTTCATTGTTATTACTCATATAGAGTTGTTTTTGTTTTTTTCACCGTTTTTTTATTTTTAATTTTTTGTTAACTGTGCTCTGTTTATTATGTATAATGTTGTTACACCGAGATAATAAAAGAAAAAAGAATAAATATTTTTTGCACAGATTATTTGCCAGTATGTATGTGCGTACATACATACATATGTAGGTATATTTTTAACTGTATTTTTTTTTTTTTTATTATTGTTCACTTTTATATTGAGCGTCAAAATTCGCTTATTAAACTGATATTATTAACTAATTTATGTTAAAAAAAAAGAACCGTATGCGGAGTTAAAAGAAACACGTCTTTACTCATCGAGCACGACCGACTGAATTATTAACACTTGTTCTTGTTAACACCATCTTGTATATCTTTTAAAACCATGTCAACATCATGAATATACATATTGTACACAATCATCACACATAAATCGCACATAATTTCCTGCCTCAAGTATCAAGTATATAAAATGTTATTTAAACAATAATAATTTAACAATTTCAATTAATTTTATTTTCCTCTAAACAAGAAAAGGTTTATTTTAAATATTTAACAGTTTTTGTTATTTTTCAACACTTTATTTAAAAAAGTTTTTGAGATTTTTTCAAGAGCTTAATTTTTTGCTTTCGTTTCGTTTTCGTTTCGGCACAGAAACCTAGTTTCGACCCCAAAAAAAGCCAAACTTTGGCCCCTGTGAATATTGGGGCTAAAAAATATACAGGGGCCAAATTGTCATTTTCTGACAGGATCGAAGTTCGAGATTAAAAAATAAGTATCAGTTGTAAAATACAAGAGAAATAATGATGAATTATAAAAAATTATATTTGAAATATTCAACTTTTACTCCGAAACTTAACAAAAAAATGAAAATGCATTTTGAACTCCCCATAATTTTTGTTCCTTTTAGTCGAATTTATGTTAACATCGCACCTATCGAGCAAAAAAAATCTCATAAAAAAATACCGATCCAGTCAAAAGTTATAGAATTTTGACCGCCGTCTCGTAAAATTTCCCACTGTGCGACCTCCAAAGAAACAGTGTATTATTCTGTTTGATTTTTTGCTATTAGTGGTTATGCGAAAAATAAGCATTGAAAATTAAATTGTTTGTTCAAAAAAAATTATCAAAAAAAGTCGGCGCATCGACAGTAAAATATCGCCGATACCAATATATCGGCAAAAGTGAAGTATCGCTTTCGGTATTCGTTACATCCTTAGTTACAATATGTTTATATCCAAACCTAGGAAACACATTTTTGAGCTAAACAAAATCTTTGCTTGTATCCACCAGATCAGTTGCAACTAACGGAAGGTTATACAATGCGTTTTTTTTTTCTTTTTTTTTTTTTTTTGGTAATCTAAATGTACAACCCTGAAGAACTGTAACGTGGTACAGTTATGTGATGCAAAACCATTAACAAATGCGGACGAAATCTAAAACGCGCGAAGGCAGACAAAAAAGGACGGTGCGAGCTGCATCCCCACTTAGGGAGAATCTAAAAATATTTTTATCGTAAAGTACACAACAATTCTTACGGCCTAAGTTAGTGCTAGTTCACACTGTTCAAGTTTAAGCCATCAAGTCTTGAGTTTTTAGGAGAGAGAGGAAAAGAAATGGCATTCTCTTTTCCCTTCTCTCCTTAAATCTCAAGACTTGACGGCTTAAACAGTGATGCAAAACGTGGCCATTTTTGGCACTTTTTAATGTTTGATGGCCCTGTACAAATCTATTTTGGCCCTTTCAAGTCTAAGGGAATCATGTAAAATGCAGCGCAACGCCAAAGAATAACATTGAAAGCACAAAAACTTTCATAAATATTTTGTAATTTTGTTGTTGCTTTCTACAGAAATTCATGTACCCTTTTAAAATTTTCAATTTTATAACCACAAAAGAAAGCCACAAAATTACAAAATATTTATGAAATTGTTTGTGCTTTCAATGTTATTCTTTGGCGTTGCACTGCGTTTTACATGATTAGGGCCAAAATTACTACTTTAAATTGTTCAATACATTTTTTAATGTTTTTTTTCTCCATTTTTCGAGCACAAATTTTATTTAAGAAATTGTTTTGTTTGTTTAGGACCAAATAAACTGCACAAACCGTGTGATCTTTGATAGGATGAAAAAACATGCGAAGCTTGTTTCTACGAAAATCAAAAATTTTAAATATTCACAAACACATCATGTTGTCTTTGACAAACCGTTATTATAAAAATAGTTTGGCCCTATGAAAGGTATTTGGCCCTTTTAAATCACAAATTTGGTCAAAAACAAAAAAAAAAACTCAAAATGCATCACTGGGCTAAAACTTGAACAGTGTGAACCAGCACTTATAAAAAATAAAAAAAAGGTTAATAAAGGGTTTATTTTATATTACTTAGGCCTAAAAAATCAATGAAGGTTTAAGCGTCAGTTTTGTAAAACTTTTTTTTTAAATTAAATGCAGTTTAAACTCTGTGTCTGTAAATCACTCTATCATTAGACCCCTTTCAGACAAGCAAAGTTTAGTTTGCAAAGTCTTGAGTTTATCGAAGAGAAGGGAAAAGAGCATAGCGGGGGAGTACATACTTTGCTGTACTCACAAATTCGTTTTGTTTTTCGTTCGTAGATTATACCTGAAGTTGGCTGCAACTTTATATTTATATACAGCGTTACCAGAATCTTTGGAATAAAAATTGTCATATGGCGAAAGAAATCATATTTTGAAGAGGAAAATCTTAAATTTTTTTTTCTTAATTTAAATTTTTTAAAACAAGGGCAAAATAGTAAGAATTATAAATTTTTTATAAAAACATACTTAATGCCGTATTCTTAAAAAATAAAATAGATTTCAAATGTATTTTAAAACAAAATTTCCATACAAATTTTCCTTAAAATATATTTCAAATCCAGTTTAGTTTTTTATAAATACGGCAGTTATTATTTAAATTGAAATACATAAAAACATAATTCGTCAGTATATGAAACTGTATAAAAATACATTTTTTCTTTTCACAAATATTCTTTTTATCAATATTCTAACTGCCTATTTCCGATGTACGAAAGAATTATTTACTTCTTAAGGTACGTTCAGACTAATGAAATATTTAACGAAAATATTTGTTCTGATATTTGCTTCAAGCTGTGTGAAACAAAAAAATATTTTGTTAATGTTCAAACTAAGCTCAAATATTTGATAATTTTTGTTTGATGAAACAGTTGGCAAACAGTGTTAAATAAAATAAATTAATTCATGTTTGCCATGCGTTCAGACTAAAAGAAATATTTGCATCAAATAATTATTTAATGAAAGTGTTCAAAAATAAAAATATATTTCTCAAATGGTAAAAATGAGCGCAAAAGCTAATTTATTTATTTTATTCTGTGGATCAGCATCTCTTTTAGTGTTAGAACAGGAGAATGTAGAAGAAGAAGAAAATGGAAGCCACTGGGTAACGGGAACATGGCTAAAATTTGTGAAAAATTGCAAAGTTGGAAACAAACCCTTAAATATATTTAAAGTCGCTGAATCAGTTAAAAAACAAAATGTCGAGAAAAAATTTTTTTGCAAAAATAGCGAAAATTCTCGAAAAATTTAGATATTTCAAACATGCCATAAAATTTATTAAAAGTGCCTAAAACTATAAGGAATGGCAAAAATTCGATAAAAATTGCTAAATTATCGGAAATTCGCAAAAATTTGCTAATACCGGTATGATAGCAAAGCCTATTAATTATTAAAAATCGTTAAAGCTCTAAAGATTCACAGTGAAAAATCGCTTCTTCGCGAGCATGGCTAAAATTCGCGAAAAATAGCTAACTTGGAAACAAACCCTAAAATATATTTGAAATTGCTAAATCGGTTAAAAAACAAAATGTAGGGGAAAAACCAAAAAAAAAAAATGTTGCAAAAATAGCGAAAATTCGCGAACCATTTTAATATTTCAAACAAGTCATAAAATTTAGTAAAAGTGCCTAAAACTATAAGGAATGGCAAAAATTCTATCAAAATTGCTAAATTAGCGGTAATTTGCAAAAATTTGCTAATAGCGGCACGATAGCAAAGTCTAATAACTATAAAAAATCTTTAAAATTGTAAAGAATCCGAAAACTTACAGGAAAAATTGCTTCTATTCGGAACATGGCTAAAATTATTTGTCGTTGTTTGCTCTTACAATTTTTTTGTAATATCAAATAAATGTTTTCTCAAAAATTACTAAAATATTTGATTTTTTGTGTTCACACTATGTTCACATTGGACAAATATTTGTTTGCCGGCAAATACTTTTATTTGCTCAAAATCAGCTGTTATTTTATTTGATACTCAAAAATATTTTGTGTTCAGACTACGTTAATGAAATATTTGATGTTTTCTTTCAAATATTTCATCAGTCTGAACGTACCTTAAGCAGTACAGATAATGTTCCGTAGTCGAGTGCAATTAATTAGTTAGAAAGAGAGGCAAAATCACATGTACACAAGAGTTTCGGTTAGTTTTTTCATTTTACTCTTAATAAACTAATAGAAACTTTATCCAATATAGTGGTCAAAACTACTAGTAAAATGACCGGTAGTCTTCTTGCAGGGTATTGAACTATAAACAAATTTTTAAATTGCGGGCAAAATATTAAAATTTAAACAAATTTTTAAATTGCGGGGAAAAATCTAATGTATGTGGAAAAAATGTTAAAAAAAGAAAGTTTAAAAAGAAGTCCTAATTTCACAACAGCGGAAATTAATTATTTGTTAAGTGAAGTGGAACGTTGTAAAGAAGTAGTAGAGTGCAAAAAAACAGACAGGACAGGAACAGAAGAAAAGTTACAAGCTTGGATGCAAATTGAAAATGCTTTCAATGCGAAGTTCGGACAAGTTTTCCGAAGTCACGCTGTGCTTAATACAAAATATGAATATATGAAAAAAACAGCGAAAACACGTTTTGCGGCAGATAAGCAGGAGTTGTACCGGACTGGTGGTGGTACATTGCCAGTAGCAACAGCAACTCTTATAGATAAGAAAATATCTGAAATTTGCCAGCCGGAACAAATGTTTGGTGGTGACGCAATTTATGACGACGATGTCATTGAACTATGTAAGTACAAAGTAGAAAAATTAATTTGTAATTACGCCCCAACCTACCTTATGCGTTTGTGCTGATGTTTTAAGCCCAAAAATTATATCGGTATGTCTGTCTGTTGAAAACACGTTCACTTTCTAAAGACTCCACAGAAAATAACAATATTGCTGCAAAATTCCTTTGGGATTATTGTTACAAATACACCTAATAATATTTCTGGAACAAATCATGAATTTTAATTAAATAAGGCAACGAACTATAATACAGAAATATTCGAACTATCAGTGAAGGGCATTAAATATTCAGCACAGTCGAATATAACACTTACCTATTTTTTAATTAATTCCTAAGTATTGAACAATGTGTATTTACAGGTGATGATGTGGAATTTCTTGAGAAAAACAACAATGATACCAAAAATTAACAAAGTAAATATTAATCTTGTGACACATACATTGCGCTTACTTATTTATTTACTTTTCTTTTAAGTTGAAAACAAATCGTGGGCAAAATACACACCGAATTCTTTAAAAATGCCGGTCCATTGTTCTCTTAGAAAGAAAAAGGAAAAAACAAAAGATGTTTGGGCAAAAGTAGGAGAGGCGAAACTTCAGAAAATTGATATGGAAATGGATGGCCTGAGAAAACAATCAGATCTTAATTTGTTAGCAGAGACGAAACTGAAATTGGAAATTGAAAAGACTAAAATAGAACTGGAAATATTGCAGAACAGTTTGAAAAATGTGTAAATCCAACTTATTCTTATCCCGTTTTTTAATGTGTTTAGTACAAATTTCTTTTTTTTTTTTTAACAATATTTGCTAAACTTTAATTTGCTTTATTATTATCTTTAAACAGATTTACTGTCTGTTTAACGATTTCGAACGTCAACGTTCGCATAGAAAATTATATTTAAAACAAAAACAAATTTTAGAAAATTATATTTAAAACAAAAACAAAATTCTAAAATTAATTTTTGTTTTAAATATAAATTGTAATGCGAATGTTAACGTTCGAAATCGATGAACAGTCTGTTAGGTTTCTTTATTTTTGCGTTCTCTATCTACTTTTGCTTATTATAATTATATAAATTAAAATTTGTTTTGTTTATTTGTCGAGTAGTGTTATCCAATTACTTGTGGAAGAATCCTTTTTTTTTGTTATTTTAATTATAATTCAGTTTTTTAAAATGAAATATTGGTTTTTTTGTCCTTTTTTTGTGATATTAATTATAGTTATGTATATATAGTATATTCTCAAAATAAAAATATTTTAAATAAATAAAAATCTTTTTCACAAACGCAAAATTTTTTGTATGAACATTTATAGATACATAAATATAGAAAGAAAAGTCGTGTTAGTTCCACCATTCCCAGCTATCTTTTGGGCGATTATTTTTTGTAAAAATCACCTAAATGAGTTTTTCAGAACAGTTTTGATGATTAAAAACTGATTTATCACTTGAGCAAATTGAAAAGGATTAATTAATGATTCATTAATATTTTAAAATAATGATTTTTTAAATGTTTAGAATGTTTGCTTTTGTCAAATCAAATAAAAAAAAAAGCCCAACAATTATTCACAATTTATGAACATAAGTAAATGTTAGTTAAAGCTGGTTCGAATAATCAAAAGACATAATTATGCGGCTTCGGTATCGATGTTAGCTTGGCGAGGCACCCTATACGAGACAATATGTATTTAAAAAAAATTTAACACAAAATTCTGAATAAAGTTCGCCGGGTCAGCTAGTATTTAAATAATTTAAATTAAAATTATATTATATTTCCAAAGATTCCAATTATACATATTTTATAAATTCAAAGTAGTATAAAAAATAAAGCAACTATAGCAGATTTTTAAAGTATACGTTAATTAAATTTTGTCTCTCCGTATTATTTGCTCGTATGTCCCTTAGTCTATTGTGAGGAACTGAATTTACACTGTTAACAGCCATTTCAATGTCATTGGATAAACGAGGAGGCATTCTGTCGTTGTTAATGCAGCAAACATTGTGCAGAACAGCAGTTGCAACAATAATTGACTGAACTTTTTAAAACTGCAATCTAATTCCTAAAGAAAGGATTGGAAATCTTCTTTTCCACACCCCGTAACTCCTTTCAACACAGTTTCGGGTTCTAATTTGGGAGTCATTGTAAAGCATTTCTTCAGGAGTTTTTGGATCCGATAAAGGAATCATTAAAAAGCAACAATAAAGCTATCACCAAACTCTCCACTTTCAAATCTTGAAAAATTTTTGGAATTTTTAAGTATGTTGCTATCGTGTGCAGAACCTGGCCAACGTGCCACAATATTTAAAATTTTTAAATGTGGGTCACACATGGTCTGAACATTTATAGAAAAAAATCCTTTTCTGTTACGGTAGAGTTCGGGATTATCTCCACCTAGGTAAAAAAAGTTTCATGCCATTAAATTTAAAATAGTTTTAAGTAAAACCAACCAGGAGATATTATCTTCACGTGTACAGTCAAGTGCTGCTACTACCTTCGGAAATTTTGAAATGTCATAAAATTCTCTTTTTACTTTAGATATATTTTCTTCAGTATCTGGAAACGATATAAACCGGTGTCTAACAGGGCTATGAAATGTGTTAATGTAGTAACGACTTTTGAGACCGTAGTTGCAGATACTCCATACAAATCGGCAATTGTTCTTAGCATACCCCCAGTAGCATATACTCGAAGAGTTATCAAAAACATCTGCTCCTCTGTGATAGCATTATTCCTAGATATCCATTGAATAATAAAGTACAACAGATGGAAGAAACTTCAATCATTCTACTAGTTTAACTTACCAGTTAGTTTTATGTTTAATATGAGGAGCAATTAGCTCCAGAATGCTGTAATCCGAAGCCTTTGTAAGACGAAATCTACGAAAGAAATCTCTTTCATCAAATATAATGAAGCAATTCGGTCTAAACCTTATGGTATGAGATTTTCTCAAAATGGTGACATCCAAATTATTGTAGGTTTCACTATCACTAAAATCATCTTCATCCGATGAAAAACTCATTTTTTATTATTTATTTAATTTTGGATAGAAACTTTCCGTATAAACTTTTGCAATAAAAATTTAAATTAAATTTTAAATTTTTTTTCAATAAAACTCCCAGTTGTCAAAATCATATGGTCCCTAATGGTAGTTTAAACGTCCAATATTATGCGTTTAAAGATGGTTTAAATGTTTCGTGATTTAAAGATTTTTTGGTTTAAACACATTTTAAACCAAAAAGAGAGTTTAACTTGCTCTGATTTTTTAGCCCTTATGGCTAATAAATCAGTAAGTGTTCAAACGCTGGTTTAGTTGAACTAAACTTAAATTTATATGTAGTTTAAACTCAACAGTTGTAAATCAGTGTCCCCTGTATTATATGTAGTTTAAAAAGTAACATGTGGCAGCACTACGATAAATGGTGACAAATTCATATGGTCTGTATTGGTAGTTTAAACGCCAAATTTTATGCGTTTAAAGATGGTTTATATGTTTTCTGATTTATAGATTTGTTGGTTTAAACACATTTTAAACCAAAAAGAGAGTTCAACTTGCACTGATTTATTAGCCCTTAGTGTACAAACAAAACTAAGTCTTCAACCTCAGGCAAAAACCCTAAAGCCCATAATTAAAATGTCGGCAGTAACTTCAATTCTCTCTCATATTATTGTTTTAATTTTTTATTTTCTTTTGTTTTTCAGTTTCTGTATACATAATTTATGAAATTTTATGAAAGTATGGTAACATTGTTTGGAGAATAAGTTTCTATCAGGCCTGTTCTAAAAATCAATTTAATTCAAATCACGTGATTGAAAATCACATGTGCCTTTTAAAATCACTCCTGTGATATTTTTGTTTTCCGTTTTGGTGTGATTTTCAATTGCCAAAATCACACCGATAAAAGCAAAAAATGGGATGGTTTTCAGAACACAACAAAACCCAAATATGAATACAATTTTGCAATGGAATTTAAATGGAAACAATAAAGAGTGCTATATTCGGATATGCCGAATCTTATATACCCTTCACCATGTTGCGATAAGAGCAAAAGGTTTTTTAAATACCGTTATTTAGATATAAATTAATATATATCTTGCATACATGGGCATACTGCATTACTTTTTTACTGCAGCAAGCGTTTCAGTAATCAGTAAAAATATACTGGTAATGAAAATTCAAGTGCAGTACCAGTAAAGGCTAGTTTACATGGTAATACAATGTATTACGACTTTGTGGAATCAAAATATTATGAAATTCTCTCCGTGTTTAAAATAAAAAAATAAAAATCTGTTGGTAAGTATTTTTCATGTTTACACGGATGGTTTAAGTAAAATAAAAGCAAAGTGAGTTAAAAACAAAAAAGCAGATGGTTGCAGTTTTACAATATTTACAAAAACAACATGAACACTTCCTGAGTTGATTCTGCTTGTTTTTGTAATTTTATAAAAATGTTACCACCTTCAATATACTCTGTTAAAATGCGACTCTGGTGTGATGAGAATACGTAAGTTTCTAAAATGGTTTAGAAAATGAACATTTACCGAACGATTGTCATATTTTTATCCGTAACACATTGTATTACCGTGTAAACTAGCCTTAAAAAAGAAAAATACTGAAGAAGTACTGGTACTGCAAAGTGCCCATCTTTGATATATTGTGCCACAACCACTTCCCAATCCCGCCCACATTTTGTCGGATGTTGTGTAATGATAGCCAAAAAGATTGACCCTAATTCGATTAATAACCCAGCCATGTGTACCAAATTTGAACAATATTTCTCTTACCGTTATTTAGATATAAAAAAAAATATTTTTTGCCAAGCCCAATTCTCCAATCCCGCCCACATTTTTTTTGGATATTCTGTATTGATAACCCCATCATTGCTAGGGTCTTCGAAAACCCCATTTCGACCCAAGCTCGATGGACAGACGGTCTCTAAGAATCTAGAATATATATACTTTATGGTGTCTAGATCAATATTCTGGAAGTTACAAACGGAATGATAAGCTTATATATACCCCTTTAGCTTCGGTGAAGGGTATACAAAACGGAGAAGGGAAAAATTTCCAGCGGATTTTTTATTCATTATTGGGTTGTTTTCCCCTTATACCGCCGCATTTTCTAAAAACATGTCTAGATCTTTTTTTGTAATACATTTAAAAATTTTTAAGGTATGAAATATTATTTTAGAATTTAAAATTTACTGCCAGGCCCACAGTGTCGACAAGAACATTTCTTTCGCATTTTTATATCTATTGAAAATTATAATAAAAAAACTTAAATTTGTTTTTGTTTTCAATATAAAAATACGAAAGAAATGTTCTTGTGCACAATGTGGGCCAGGCAGTTAAATTTTAATGGAACTCGACTTTTAGATAATAGACGATTTTTAATAAAGTATTTAAAGGTGTTTTTAATATTACCTCGGAAAAGCATCAAAAAACCACGTTCTTTTTGTATTCCTAAAAACTACTCTAAGACCTGACATCAAAGGCGAATGTAGTATGACAGCTCCCACTTCATGTCTTGTAGCAAGGTCCACAGTAGGTACAGTTCCAATACTTTGACCATAGAGAATTATCGTATCCGGACTTATATTAAACCTGAATGGATTATAATATTCTTATCTTAGAAATTACGCTAAAATTATGAAATTACCTGGTGCGCATTGCTTGCCAAGCTGCTTCAATGTCTGCATAAAGATTCTTTTCGGATGGCTTCCCCCCACTCATTCCATACCCCGAATAATCATAACCAAATATGTTACAATTTAGTTGTGAACCTAACGATATATAAAAACTACTCATTTGTCCCAGATCAACCGCATTGCCATGTGAAAATAATAGAGTATATTTAGCGTTTTTACTGCAGCGAACATAAATGCAGGTAATAAGATTTCCACGTGAAGTTCTTGTAAAAAATGCCTCAACCTTTGATTTATCTCTTTCAGAAAATTGCCATTCGGCACGGTCGAACAGATGAAGATTGTACTTAACATTAGCGTCGTCAGCAGGCGTTAGTTTGTATGTTGGTTCTGGAGGTTGAAAAGCTAATTTCGCAGCAATTGGTCCAGGACATGGAGGACAACAAAACATGCAACACAATTCACTTATACTAAACATGTCGACTTAAATTTTCGATTTTTATTATTAAAATAATAAATTTTTATTTATTAAACCAAAGTATTTCTCGTTTTTCTATAGAAACTTTAGTTATTTAAAAATGTTTGACTTTTTTCGTTCTACGTATGTTCATTAAAAACCAGAGTATACATATTTTTTGTTAACTTTATTTCAAAAGAAAATCTTGTAGGTGTGAATCATATAAATAAATAGTAAAACTTTACTACCAATTATTAAAAATAAATGCATTAACGCGTTCCTTTAGTTCCAGTTTTAAATCATCAAATTGAACAATTAATGACACCTCAACTAATGAATACAAATTAGTAAATTTTCTGTGAACAAAGAGAGCAGTGTATTGCCAGACTTGACAAACAGGAGAATAATGTAGAAACGACTAAAGTACACAGAAAAAATAAGATATTAATAGCAAGGCGAATTCGCCTTGATTAATAACAGGCTGTCAAACATCCCCTACAAGAAATGCATAACCAAAACTAAAATAAAAACAATTACTAACACACTTGCAACAATTTTACATTCGTTGCGCCACTACACAACATATGTTAGAGTGGAACATCCCTGCAGATAATATTGGACTACGTGGTCCATTGTGGCTTAAATGGACATCATACAACATGGTCCAATGTACTGTAGTATGAACCATGGTACAAGTACACAAGGTAGACTCGTTGGCCCAGATGTTTGTCAGCTGTTTACCCCAGTTTGAACCTAAAAGTCAAAAGTTGTTTATGTTTTTGGCTGAAGTGCACTTTACGGGGCGTACGAAAAAAAAATATAAAAGATATGCCACCCGATCCAGAATTAAAAAAAAAAACCAAAATTAATATTTAAGGGGGCTGAGGCCCGTGGGGACCCCTGGGTCCATAAAACCGCCCCGCCCACTGAATGGTATGTGTGGGTACTCAAATTAAAGGTAATTGTGCAACAAAAACTAAAATAATTAAATTTTGGGTGGGCGGCATTTCTAGGGCCCTCTGGGGCAAAAAAGTGTCCCCCCATAACACTTATGTATATCTGTGTGGGTACTCAAATTAAAAAACGATTGCAAATATGTATTTTGTTTTAGTATTCGTTTAATATTTTCCTCTCTAGGTTAATTTATGTATCTTTTATAGCTATGCAGAGAAGCTTTAGTAAGCGAAGCCGGTCTTTGTTATACCATAGAGGAGAAAATCCTTGCGCCCGGCCGAATGCCGGCTATACAGAGAAGCTTTAGTTAGCGAAGCCGGTCTTTGTTACACCATAGAGGAGAAAATCCTTGCGCCCGGCCGAAGGCCGGCTATACAGAAAAGCTTTAGTTAGCGAAGCCGGTCTTTGTTATACCATAGAGGAGAAAAACCTTGCGCCCGGCTGAAGGCCGGCTATACAGAAATGCTTTAGTTAGCGAAGCCGGTCTTTGTTATACCATAGAGGAGAAAATCCTTGCGCCCGACCGAAGGCCGGCTATACAAAGAAGCTTTAGTTACAAAAAAATAAAAAAATAATAAAACTCGTTTAAAAATTTTAGCGCATAGGTATAACATTAAAAAAGCAAAATAAAAACAAAATATTTACAATCGTAAGCAAAATACCTTTCATTCGAGTACCCACACATAGTTATAAGGGTGGGACGGGCAATTTTTTTACCCCAGAGGGACCCAGAAGTCCCGCTCGACCTAAATTTTATTAATTTCGTATTTCTTACACAATTACCTTTAATTTGAGTACCCACACATACCACTGAGTGGGCGTGCCGCTTTTTTTATCCATGGGGTCCCAGGGGCCTCAGCCCCCTTAAAGTTTAATTTTGGTTTTTTTCTTTTTTTATTCCAGAGGGGGTCCAACTTTTTTTTTTTTTTTCCGTACGCCCCGTAAAGTGCACTTTTGCCATGTTTTTTTACATACTCAGTTGAATTAAAAAAATTGTGAAAAACATTTGATTTTGGAAAAATTTTGCAAAAGTGCACTTTACGGGGCGTACGGAAAAAAAATTGGACCCCCTCTGGAATAAAAAAAGAAAAAAACCAAAATTAAAATTTAAGAGGGCTGAGGCCCCTGGGACCCCATGGATCAAAAAAAGCGGCCCGCCCACTAAGTGGTATATGTGGGTACTCAAATTAAAGGTAATTGTGTAAAAAAACGAAATTAATAAAATTTAGGTCGAGCGGGACTTCTGGGTCCCTCTGGGGGTAAAAAATAGCCCCTCCCACCCTTATAACTATGTGTGGGTACTCGAATGAAAGGTATTTTGCTTACGATTGTAAATATTTTGTTTTTATTTTGCTTTTTTAATGTTATACCTATGCGCTTAAATTTTTAAATGAGTTTTATTATATTTTAAGACCGCGGGATTTTTTTTATTTTTTTGTAACTAAAGCTTTTTTGTATAGCCGGCCTTCGGCCGGGCGCAAGGATTTTCTCCTCTATGGTATAACAAAGACCGGCTTCGCTAACTAAAGCTTTTCTGTATAGCCGTCCTTCGGCCGGGCGCAAGGACTTTCTCCTCTATGGTATAACAAAGAACGGCTTCGCTAATTAAAGCTTTTCTGTATAGCCGGCCTTCGGCCGGGCGCAAGGATTTTCTCCTCTATAGTATAACAAAGACCGGCTTCGCTAACTAAAACTTCTCTGCATACCTATAAAAGATACATAAATTAACCTAGAGAGGAAAATATTAAACGAATACAAAAACAAAATACATATTTGCAATCGTGAGCAAATTACCTTTAATTTGAATACCCACACAGATATACATACATAAGTGTTATTGGGGGGAAATTTTTTTTGCCCCAGAGGGCCCTAGAAGTGCCGCCCACACAAAAATTTTATTATATTAGTTTTTGTTGCACAATTACCTTTAATTTGAGTACCCACACATACCATTCAGTTGGCGGGGCGGTTTTTTGGACCCAGGGGTCCCCACGGGCCTCAGCCCCCTTATATATTAATTTTGGTTTTTTTTTTTTTTTATTCTGGATCGGGTGGAATATTTTTTATATTTTTTTTTCGTACGCCCCGTAAAGTGCACTTCAGCCAAATTTTAATTAAATTGAAAATTATTGTGATTTTGAATTAAATTTGTGAAAAAATTTAGGTTTCAAGTGATTCATATTTAAAAACGCTTTTCGCTCTTGTTTATGTTGGCCTGTAATAGATAACTTAAATAAGATAGGAATAACTATACATATTCAAACTGTTTTGCAAAGTTTCCTACGATGGCGTGTTGGTTTTGAAGCAGGGATACTGCTTTCATTTAGAAATTGCCTATCCAAAGGAAATCGGTCTTTTGAAGAAAGAGAAAACCGAAAAAGGCATAATAACACACATCGACTGCACCGAAAGTATAGCGCTAGAAAAACGTCACTACATCTTACCCAAAGTAACTGGAGCTTTAAAAGCACTTTATCAAAATCATTCTTCCTTTGGACCTACCGTCATGATAGCCAAAAGATGGCTCTACAGTGAACTGATCGATGATGGTCTTTGGCCTGTAGAATGCACGGAATTGCTGATAGCATCACAGTATTTAAAAACCGCTGCTAAATGCATTACAAATACTCCACAAACTGGTTTTATAAGATTTTTACAGCTATGTACTTTCCCAAACCGATTGGAAATCAGAATTGTTTCTAATAAATTTCAATTGAGCCATGGACGGTAATTAATAAAAACATTTTTTTTTAAATATTGGATAAAAATTTTATTTGATTATTTTTTATTAGAATCTGATATATCTGACTTAGAACAACGTTTTTCCACCGAACGCGATACATTCCCACCTTTGTGCCTGGTCACGTCATATGATCAAAAACATTATGGTAAAATATGGAGCTCAGAACAGCAACCAAATGTTCAGGTTTTAGCCAGAGTTACTCTGTTAGCTCGCCAATCTGTGGAAATTATAGAATTGACGTTATTGTCCTCCAACCTGAACTTTATAAGGCCGACCACATTATTTAAAGTTCCCACTCAAGGAATTTTGTGACAACAAATAAAAAATAAAAACAAATAAAGAAAAAAAATTTGAAAACATCATTTTTTTATTTTAATGGAATTGATCAGTTAGCAAAGGTATACATGTAGTTTAACCTATTTGATAAAATTATAATAATTAATAATGGAATTACCCTTCTTCATATAAACTTTTAAAAATTTTACGTTTTAGTTCTTCATTTTTAGCTATTTGATAAAATTATAATAATTAATAATGGAATTACCCTTCTTCATAGAAACTTTTAAAAATGTTACATTTTAGTTCTGATCTTTTTTCTCCAATTGTTCTGGGCGAATTTGAATGGCTTTTTTAAGACTAGCCCATTGATTAAGTTCTTTATTTTTAGCCAACAGTATCTAAAAATAAAATTAATTGGCATAATTTTTGGTCACAGTTTATTTTTCAAAGTAGTCACCTCTTCTATAGTTAAACCAAAATCGGTTGGAGTTGTTTCTACATACTTAAAACGACACGGCGTATCACCAGTTATATCCTCACAATCAAGTTTATAGTATTCGTCAATATATTCTCCATAAGTTTTTTCATCTTCAGGATCAAACACAGGTTTTTCAGATTTAATAATTTCCATAAAGCGATCACGTCTGCCCTTGCGACCACCACTTCGTTTTTTAGTATTTTCAATAAGTTCTTTTTGTAAATCTTCTTTTGCTTTAGCCGGACTATGATCCATATTAAAATTTCATCATCGCAATGAGGTTCATTATAAACATAATCATAAAATTCTTCTTCTTGTTGTGGATCATAGTTATCCCATTCTTCGACTTTTAACTCATCTATATCTGAGGGACATTCAGGCTTTTCCTCACCCTCATCCACCTTATAGTATTCGTCATTAAAAAGCTCCTGCATTCTACGGTCACGAGCACCTGAATCAAAATCTTCTTCCAAGTCGGCATCTTTAAAGCCTAATTCATCGTTGCAAGTGACCATTTTAAATTTTTTCCTGAATTTCTTTACGTTTCATTTCCTTAACCATTTCTAATTCCTTAAATTTTTGTTGTTTTTCGGTGAAATATATTTAAATGTATTATTTCCTGCAACCACACTTTATTTTTATGCTTGACAAATTGTTTCAGCTCTTATTATTTTCAACTGCACGTGTTGTTTTTTTTTTTTCAATTTGTGTTTTTATTTTGAAGGCACAGTGTTGCTTTTTTTTGACGGCTTGGTTCAAATACAAAAACAATTTCGCTTGTTATTTTTGTCTTGTTGTACTTGTTGTAGCAACGAGTTTACCTGGTGTATTTGTACCATGGTATGAACCATATTACTTGGAGGCCACACTATCAATTTTTGTCTTTCAATTCCTTTCAATTTCCTCTCACTCTCATTTTTTTTACTAACACACTCACACTTTTTACATTGATCACGAGATTGCTCTTAATTTTAACTATCCATTTATTTGGCAATTTTATGTTCAATTAAACAGCTGATTAGAAGTTTAGTGAGCACATTTTTCGTTTGTCAGTATAAATTGTTTTCTTGATGACATTTTGAAAGTAAATTGCTTAAAAATTGAGTGCAGCCTACGTCACAGCTTTCAATTTATGTAAATTTTGGCAAACAGTAGCTCGTTTCTGTATTTCTCGCATCGCAAATTTTCTCATATTAAGTGTGAAACAAAAAATTCCATCGTTTCTCGATTTGTGAGAAAAAAGTGTTTCTGTATTTAAATGCGAGAACAGACAACACAGATTCTGTTTTAACTGGAATACTTCCAGTAATAAAGTGTCAAATGCAAGCGAAACGTCAACGAAAGAAATATATATAATAAAAATAAGGCTGCCAGATTTAAAGATTTATCGACATTTTGACGATTTTTTTTGTTCCAAAATTGGCAAAGTGACAATTTGCGGATTTTTTTCTAGTGACGATTCAGTCTTTGAAAAAGAAAACAATTTTAAATAGTTTTATATGTTTGTGTATTAGGCACCACAGAAAACCGATATCTTTAAAAACAAGGCAGATTAAAAAATGTATCGGCAAAAGCAAAATTTCGAACGGAAACTGTTTAATTTTTATTTGCTTGGATTATTTAATACATTTGTTTGTGTGATCAAAAGATTAAACTATTACCCCATTTTTCAGTCAATGCACTTTAGGAAATTTTTGCCTTTTACTTTGCACAAAAGTGCTTATTTTATTTCAGTATGATATTTTGTCACTCCTTTGTGTGATTTCTGCAGGGAAAAATAACAATCTGAAATTTTAAACTCTTATCGGATTAAGGAAAATAAAATAAATAATTTTATTTAAATAGACCTCAAGCTTATGTATGTATAAAATATGTATTTTACCCATGAACTTAATGTTTTTTTTTTTTTTGATTATGTGTTTTTATGATAAAAATTTGTGATTATATGATAAAAATCGAAAAAAAATTCGTCAAAATTAATTTTAAATTGTCCGAAAAAAGTAGACGAATTTTTTATTTTTTCTTAGGATATTGACGTTTTTTTTTCACAAATTTATCTGGCAGCCATGCATAAAACAAACACAATGAAAGGCCAAAAAAATTTAAATAACAAAATATAACAATTGTGTTTTATATACTTATTTTCATCATTTAAATTCTTTCTTTTAAAATAAAATAAAATAATACACATTCTTGTGTACATACATACATAATTTTGGCTCCATTTTTTTTAAATTTTTTGTTCTCGCATCAATTTCAAATATGACTTATTTTGACAGTTCTTGTGAGAAACTTTTTGCAAAATATAGTTACAGAAACACTTGTTCTCACATCCTTCCAATAATTGCTGGAAAATTATTTAAATGACAGATAATTCTCGCAAAGTAAAAATACAGAAACACTAATGTGAGAAAACCCATTTTTTGTTTCATATTGCACTGTTTTTGTCATAATTCACTTGTTTCATGCGGGAAATTTTACGATGCGAGAAATACAGAAACGAGCTACAGTATACATATGTAAAAGACTATCAACAAAAAGTTGATCGTGTGGCCGCACGGTTAGACAAATTAACATGCAGTGCTGCCAACAACTGCATGATGTATATGTAGGTATACTATACTATAGTTTACAGTATTACACATTGGTAGCCTTAATGTTGTAAATTATTAATTGTTTATTTAAAAGTGAAACAGGAAAGTTTTTTAAGATTTGTGAAAAAATAGAAAAAATTAAAAATACCAATGGATTACAGTGCACGCCATAAAAGGCGATTAGTGAAAAAGTAGTAACATGGAGTACTTTTGAAACTTACCCACTTGAGTACTCCATGGAGTAGTTTAGGGACTACTTCGGTGGGTTTGTTTGGTCCACTCCTAAGACATCGTAATGTTAAATAGACCACCTTTTTACCATATAATTGGAGTAGTTTTGGAGTACTCCTACTCCTTTATGGACTACTCCTTACACGCATGTATGGACTAGTCTCGATATCTGCAGGGATATAACACAACCTAAATAATGCCAATTTTTTAATATAATTTTTTCATACGCTTGGCCTGTCGATTCTTGTAAAAAAATTGAATTGCTTAAATGTTAGTTCTGTGGCTTAAATTAAGCATTACAAAAGTTATTTGCCATGTTAAGTTAAAAAATTAATTTGTAATTAAAGGATGGCGTACTGATGGCGGCTCCAGAAAACGTGGCGATAAATTTTCTGGAAATAACAGGTCATGTACGAAACAGTCGTGTTAAAAGAAGTGGTTTTCCAACAGTTAGCGGTCATTCGGGTGGTTGCTTTGGCCAGGATACTCGTTAAAGATTTGGTGGTGATAATAAAGGAGCAAATTATACCAAATATTTAAAATCCAGATGACTTTTCAAGTATGTATGCATGTATCTATTCGGTTTTTTAGTCACAAGTTGTTAATAAAATAATATTTCTTTATATGATCTACGAGAAATTAATTGGTAAGAGTACGTTTACCTCCATTACAAAAGAACTTTTACAAAAAAGATCCCAAAACGAAATCCAGACCCATGTAAGAAAGTAACGTTATAGAGCAGCCACAGAAATGACGTTACGTGGTCCCGCACCCACACCTATTATATACTTTGATGAAGCCTGCTTGATTATATTTTGTTAATAAAAACTTTATTTTAAAACTAAAATAAAAAAATTATTATTTTATAAAGTACAAACCAATTTTTACGCTATGAATAACTAGTTAGTGATAAGCTCTATTTACGTTATGACTAACTAGTTAGTGTTAACCATTATTTACGCGATCACTAACTAATATAAAGCAGCGTCGAGTGGAATTAATTATTTAGAAAGAGAGGCAAAATCACATGTACACAAGAGTTTCGGCTAGTTTTTTCATTTTGGTCTTAATAAACAAATAGAAACTTTATCCAATATAGTGGTCAAAACTACCGGTCATTTTACTAGTAAAATGACCAGGAGTCTTGTAGGGTCAGTTCTTGATGGCTTGTTGACACTACCACACAAGACTTACGTATTTTGACGAAAATGTGTTCCTGATTTATTTATTGTTTGAACATTTTTAAGATATAACAACTTATCATGACAGCGTGACAAAAGGGGTGAGTTAATGTTTGATTTTATAACTACTAACAATCTTACTATCTGTAATATGGGTAATACTCCGACGTTCAGAAATAAGGATAGGCAGGCAGTTATAGATCTGACATTAGTGAACCGCGACGACCAACTTGTTGTGGATTGGAGGGTGGCAACGTACTGTACTTTTTCAGACCATAGCCGTATAACCTTTAACTTAATTTTTGACCTGTCTAGGGTTAATCCGTTTAGGAATCCAATTTAAAAAATATTTGTTTGCAAACTCTTAATTTTGGGTTTCCTTTATTCAAAAAATACTGCAACTTCCTTGCACTGTCGTTTTTTGTAGGTCTTTTGTTCTTAGACATCTTACACGAATTAACCATGGAAATTCGCTTTTCTTTCCATGTCATATTCCAAAATAATTTAAATATACATTCACGATCTTCCTTGTAAAACTTGGGCAATGGCGTAATTTGGACTTGCGACAATATTCTGAATGACATGTAGGCTTTATCTGTCTTTCTGGGCAAAGTACATTATTTTTGTTACAAGAATTTTCATGTCGTTTTCATCCAGTATATGATTTATTGGATTCTCGTAGTTTGTTGTTAATGTTTTTTATAAAGGTCAATGAGCAAAAATGCGTACATATAACATTCACCTTGCGTCGGGAGTCATGTCCCCCTATTAAAATCAATAATCAATTAGTGCCCCAACAATCGCATGTAAAATATCTTGGTATTCATCTAGATCGGCGCTTAACATGGAAATGCCATATAGAAGCAAAACTAACACAAATGAAACTAAAAGCAATTCAAATTAATTGGCTTATTGGCAAACTCCTACTCTACAACTCTATATTAAAGCCAATCTGGTGCTACGGTATTCAGCTATGGGGCACTGCCTCGGCCTCAAATATCGAAAAATTCAAAGGCGCCAAAATAAACTCCTTCGAATAATCACAGTCGCTCCCTGGTATGTTAAAAACTCTAATATTCACAAGGATCTCAATGTGCCATTAGTAAAAACTATTATTACGAAGTACGCAGCAAAATATTAAAAAAGGCTTGAGTCGCACCCAAATCCACTAGCTCGAAATATTTTAAATGACAGCGGCCACTCTAGATTAAGGAGAAGAGATACTGCAGGACTCATCCGACGAGAAGACCGCTAAAAATCTACATATGTGAATAGAAACCGTGAAGAGAAAAATTTTCGTCTAGCATTGGCAGGACAAAAATAAAGTATTAGTATAAGATTTGATTAATTATTGTTAGTTCATATTTAATATATGAAGATTCAATAAATAAATAATGAAAAAAAAAAAAAAATGTGTTTTCCATTTTGCCTTATTATGAAACCCCTTCAGTTTTTTTTAACGCACTTTGATCATTTTCATCACAATTTGACTCCAATGATTCCGAAGATTCCATAACCGTCAAACATTCATTATTACGGTATTGATCTAAGTCAACCCCATTATCAGCAGAACTCATTTTAATATCTTAAAATAAGAAAACTTGCAAGAATAAAATATACCGGTCGTCTTTTTATGAGCATAAGCAAATTATTATTTTTTGTGTGTTTTAACGGGATTCGATAATAACTATAAAATTTTAGCTGATATTTTTTTGCGAGTTAAGAGCAGTCAACCTGTGACCGACGATATATTCTGGCTCCTTATGAGGAGCGAAGCTGATATAACGATGTCCGTCTGTCCGTTGAAATGTATTATCCGAAGGCCCCAGATATGATGGGGGCTAGACTGTTATACATATATGTCACATATAGTCCTGAGCTGTTTGCTATTAAAATCAGCAAGATCGGTCCACAAATGGCTGAGATATGATTAAAAAAGCATGACTACTCTAATTTTTCCCTTAACCCCTTGTGGTTATTGTTATTTTTTCTTTTTTTATTATTTGAACGTGATGAATTTTACGCATTACAAACTCATTCACATGTATGTGAATGATTTGTTGCTTAAATATATATTCAACAAACAAACTGACTCAAGCCGAATTTAACTACAGGTGGTGTCGAAACGCCATCTGATTTTGACAGTTCGAGCCAATTTGTTTTGATTTGTTACAGCCATACCTAAACAAGAGCGGAACGCGCTTTCTATCTGTCAAAATTCCTCATGCCCATACAGTTTGTATCAATGCGAATTCATGTATACGGTGGTGTCGATATTACAATAAGTAACAATACCAAAAACACAGCAATGTATTTTTTTGTTGCTTTCGTTAATCGATATGTCAAAAACACAAGCAACTTTTGACATTTATCTCACAAAGTAAGAAAAAAAAGTAGCACAGCTGTGCTTTCAACGCCACCTGATAAATGAATTCGCCTTGGTGTGTATGAAACATCCCTAAATAGCGCGGCATCAACGCTTTGCAATTGGAAAATCCGATTTTGACAGCGCGTTAAAATAAGCAGGGTTGTTATATTTGTGGTTTTACAGCCCTGTTTTAATCTTTTGATAATAAATAATGGCAAATTAGCTAGTTTTTGGTCAAACTAGCGGTTTTAATTCCATTTATTATTTCTTTTATGAGGGTTTTAGTAAGCACGAACGTTAACACTACTGTTTGTGACACAACGCCGACGCTCTTGTTTAAGGCCAGATTACACTATCTCACAAGCCTTACGTATTCCATTATACTTTGTGAGATAGAAATCAAATGAGTTTTGTTTCGACTGTCAAAAAATATAATGCAACATTACAGTTTGTAGTCACACTATCCCACATGAACATGCTTTTGTTAAAATGCAACCCTGATCCAATGAAAAGTATTAGCGTTTAGAAAAATTTCAAAAAACAATGAAGTCTAATGGGATGTCAAACTTTTTTCGTAATACTTGTGACACATTGCATTCACACTATCACACTTTGTCATATTACTTGAGTTTTTGACATGTATTAATACAAAGTATAATAGTGTAATCTAGCCTTTAGTTATGGCATATCAGCGTAAAGGCTACGCGGAAGAAAACGTTCCGCCTTCCGCTCTTATTTAGGTATGGCTGTTAGTGGTTTGTTAGCATTGGTTGACGTTTTGGACCGTAAACACTTACAATGCAATGCAAAAAACCCTGTGTTGTTTCTGTTGTTCTTGGATTGTTGTAGTTCCGACACCACCTGTAGTTGAATTCGCCTTGAACTGACTCATTATATTTTACTTTAATGCTTAGGAAGAAATAGCGTTCGTGACCGAGTTGTCTGAGCGTCTACCCAAGGTCTAGTAACTGCAGGCTCGAATCTCGGCTATCCCACTTTAAAAAAAAATAAAAAAATGTATTTTTTATATCTTAAAAAACGTGTTTATAAAATTTTTTCAAATGTTGGATTTTTTCATTTTATTGACAATAGCGAACGAATGGACCATATTAGACAAATTAACATGCAGTGCTGCCAACAACAGCATGATGTATAGGTATACTCATGATGAAATAAACAGGTGGCATTACTACGCCAGATGACGATTTTTTGCTCTTGTATTGTTTGTCTAGTCTTATGTCAAAGTTTTGCTTATGTTTACAAAAAGTCCACGTTTTGTGCTCTGATTATTGTATTGTATTAAAGTTTTTAATTATTTAAATTAAAATTTAATAAGATAGTAACCATAGTAAAATAAAAATTGGCTAAAAATTAATTTATTTCATTGCGTTCGGTGGCAAAATTTGATTTTAGTTTAATATAATTTTTGACGTAAACGGAGACTTATTTTTTATTTTTGTTGTAATGTTGTATTTGTTGCCGTAGCGCTGCCGCATACTTATTGCACCAAGGGTATACTATACTATAGTTTACAGTATTACACATTGGTAGCCTTGATGTTGTCCATTATTAATTGTTTATTTAAAAGTGAAACAGGAAAGTTTTTTAAGATTTGTGAAAAAATAGAAAAAATTAAAAATACCAAGTAAATATATATAATAATAGCAATAATGGATTACAGTGCACGCCATAAAAGGCGATTAGTGAAAAAGTAGTAACATGGAGTACTTTTGAAATTTACCCACTTGAGTACTCCATGGAGTAGTTTAGGGACTACTTCGGTGGGTTGTATGGTCCACTCCTAAGACATCGTAATGTTAAATGTATGGACTAGTCTCGATATCTGCAGGGATATAACACAACCTAAATAATGCCAATTTTTTAATATAATTTTTTCATACGCTTGGCCTGTCGATTCTTGTAAAAAAATTGAATTGCTTAAATGTTAGTTCTGTGGTTTAAATTAAGCATTACAAAAGTTATTTGCCATGTTAAGTTAAAAAATTAATTTGTAATTAAAGGATGGCGTACTGATGGCGGCTCCAGAAAACGTGGTGGTAAATTTTCTGGAAATAACAGGTCATGTACGAAACAGTCGTGTTAAAAGAAGTGGTTTTCCAATAGTTAGCGGTCATTCGGGTGGTTGCTTTGGCCAGGATACTCGTTAAAGATTTGGTGGTGATAATAAAGGAGCAAATTATACCAAATATTTAAAATCCAGATGACTTTTCAAGTATGTATGCATGTATCTATTCGGTTTTTTAGTCACAAGTTGTTAATAAAATAATATTTCTTTATATGATCTACGAGAAATTAATTGGTAAGAGTACGTTTACCTCCATTACAAAAGAACTTTTACAAAAAAGATCCTAAAACGAAATCCAGACCCATGTAAGAAAGTAACGTTATAGAGCAGCCACTGAAATGACGTTACGTGGTCCCGCACCCACACCTATTATATACTTTAATGAAGCCTGCTTGATTATATTTTGTTAATAAAAACTTTATTTTAAAACTAAAATAAAAAAATTATTATTTTATAAAGTACAAACCAATTTTTACGCTATGAATAACTAGTTAGTGATAAGCTCTATTTACGTTATGACTAACTAGTTAGTGTTAACCATTATTTACGCGATCACTAACTAATATAAAGCAGCGTCGAGTGGAATTAATTATTTAGAAAGAGAGGCAAAATCACATGTACACAAGAGTTTCGGCTAGTTTTTTCATTTTGGTCTTAATAAACTAATAGAAACTTTATCCAATATAGTGGTCAAAACTACCGGTCATTTTACTAGTAAAATGACCAGGAGTCTTGTAGGGTCAGTTCTTGATGGCTAGTTGACACTACCACACAAGACTTACGTATTTTGACGAAAATGTGTTCCTGATTTATTTATTGTTTGAACATTTTTAAAATATAACAACTTATCATGACAACTTAGCGTGACAAAAGGGGTGAGTTAATGTTTGATTTTATAACTACTAACAATCTTACTATCTGTAATATGGGTAATACTCCGACGTTCAGAAATAAGGATAGGCAGGCAGTTATAGATCTGACATTAGTGAACCGCGACGACCAACTTGTTGTGGATTGGAGGGTGGCAACGTACTGTACTTTTTCAGACCATAGCCGTATAACCTTTAACTTAATTTTTGACCTGTCTAGGGTTAATCCGTTTAGGAATCCAATTTAAAAAATATTTGTTTGCAAACTCTTAATTTTGGGTTTTCTTTATTCAAAAAATACTTCAACGTATAAGAGCTATTCCTTGCACTGTCGTTTTTTGTAGGTCTTTTGTTCTTAGACATCTTACACGAATTAACCATGGAAATTCGCTTTTCTTTCCATGTCATATTCCAAAATAATTTAAATATACATTCACGATCTTCCTTGTAAAACTTGGGCAATGGCGTAATTTGGACTTGCGACAATATTCTGAATGACATGTAGGCTTTATCTGTCTTTCTGGGCTAAGTACATTATTTTTGTTACAAGAATTTTCATGTCGTTTTCATCCAGTATATGATTTATCGGATTCTCGTAGTTTTTTGTTAATGTTTTTTATAAAGGTCAATGAGCAAAAATGCGTACATATAACATTCACCTTGCGTCGGGAGTCATGTCCCCCTATTAAAATCAATAATCAATTAGTGCCCCAACAATCGCATGTAAAATATCTTGGTATTCATCTAGATCGGCGCTTAACATGGAAATGCCATATAGAAGCAAAACTAACACAAATGAAACTAAAAGCAATTCAAATTAATTGGCTTATTGGAAGAAATTCTGTTCTTAGCCTCGATTGCAAACTCCTACTCTACAACTCTATATTAAAGCCAATCTGGTGCTACGGTATTCAGCTATGGGGCACTGCCTCGGCCTCAAATATCGAAAAAATTCAAAGGCGCCAAAATAAACTCCTTCGAATAATCACAGTCGCTCCCTGGTATGTTAAAAACTTTAATATTCACAAGGATCTCAATGTGCCATTAGTAAAAACTATTATTACGAAGTACGCAGCAAAATATTTAAAAAGGCTTGAGTCGCACCCAAATCCACTAGCTCGAAATATTTTAAATGACAGCGGCCACTCTAGATTAAGGAGAAGAGATACTGCAGGACTCATCCGACGAGAAGACCGCTAAAAATCTACATATGTGAATAGAAACCGTGAAGAGAAAAATTTTCGTCTAGCATTGGCAGGACAAAAATAAAGTATTAGTATAAGATTTGATTAGTTATTGTTAGTTCATATTTAATATATGAAGATTCAATAAATAAATAATGAAAAAAAAATGTATTATCCGAAGGCCCCAGATATGATGGGGGCTAGACGGTTATACATATATGTCACATATAGTCCTGAGCTGTTTGCTATTAAAATCAGCAAGATCGGTCCACAAATGGCTGAGATATGATTAAAAAAGCATGACTACTCTAATTTTTCCCTTAACCCCTTGTGGTTATTGTTATTTTTTCTTTTTTTATTATTTGAACGTGATGAATTTTACGCATTACAAACTCATTCACATGTATGTGAATGATTTGTTGCTTAAATATATATTCAACAAACAAACTGACTCAAGCCGAATTTAACTACAGGTGGTGTCGAAACGCCATCTGATTTTGACAGTACGAGCCAATTTGTTTTGATTTGTTACAGCCATACCTAAACAAGAGCGGAACGCGCTTTCTAGCTGTCAAAAATCCTCATGCCCATACAGTTTGTATCAATGCGAATTCATGTATACGGTGGTGTCGATATTACAATAAGTAAAAATACCAAAAACACAGCAATGTATTTTTTTGTTGCTTTCGTTAATCGATATGTCAAAAACACAAGCAACTTTTGACATTTATCTCACAAAGTAAGAAAAAAAAGTAGCACAGCTGTGCTTTCAACGCCACCTGATAAATGAATTCGCCTTGGTGTGTATGAAACATCCCTAAATAGCGCGGCATCAACGCTTTGCAATTGGAAAATCCGATTTTGACAGCGCGTTATAATAAGCAGGGTTGTTATATTTGTGGTTTTACAGCCCTGTTTTAATCTTTTGATAATAAATAATGGCAAATTAGCTAGTTTTTGGTCAAACTAGCGGTTTTAATTCCATTTATTATTTCTTTTATGAGGGTTTTAGTAAGCACGAACGTTAACACTACTGTTTGTGACACAACGCCGACGCTCTTGTTTAAGGCCAGATTACACTATCTCACAAGCCTTACGTATTCCATTATACTTTGTGAGATAGAAATCAAATGAGTTTTGTTTCGACTGTCAAAAAATATAATGCAACATTACAGTTTGTAGTCACACTATCCCACATGAACATGCTTTTGTTAAAATGCAACCCTGATCCAATGAAAAGTATTAGCGTTTAGAAAAATTTCAATAAACAATGAAGTCTAATGGGATGTCAAACTTTTTTCGTAATACTTGTGACACATTGCATTCACACTATCACACTTTGTCATATTACTTGAGTTTTTGACATGTATTAATACAAAGTATAATAGTGTAATCTAGCCTTTAGTTATGGCATATCAGCGTAAAGGCTACGCGGAAGAAAACGTTCCGCCTTCCGCTCTTATTTAGGTATGGCTGTTAGTGGTTTGTTAGCAATGGTTGACGTTTTGGACCGTAAACACTTACAATGCAATGCAAAAAACCCTGTGTTGTTTCTGTTGTTCTTGGATTGTTGTAGTTCCGACACCACCTGCAGTTGAATTCGCCTTGAACTGACTCATTATATTTTACTTTAATGCTTAGGAAGAAATAGCGTTCGTGACCGAGTTGTCTGAGCGTCTACCCAAGGTCTAGTAACTGCAGGCTCGAATCTCGGCTATCCCACTTTAAAAAAAAATAAAAAAATGTATTTTTTATATCTTAAAAAACGTGTTTATAAAATTTTTTCAAATGTTGGATTTTTTCATTTTATTGCGAACGAATGGACCATATTAGACAAATTAACATGCAGTGCTGCCAACAACTGCATGATGTATAGGTATACTCATGATGAAATAAACAGGTGGCATTACTACGCCAGATGACGATTTTTTGCTCTTGTATTGTTTGTCTAGTCTTATGTCAAAGTTTTGCTTATGTTTACAAAAAGTCCACGTTTTGTGCTCTGATTATTGTATTGTATTAAAGTTTTTAATTATTTAAATTAAAATTTAATAAGATAGTAACCATAGTAAAATAAAAATTGGCTAAAAATTAATTTATTTCATTGCGTTCGGTGGCAAAATTTGATTTTAGTTTAATATAATTTTTGACGTAAACGGAGACTTATTTTTTATTTTTGTTGTAATGTTGTATTTGTTGCCGTAGCGCTGCCGCATACTTATTGCACCAAGGGTATACTATACTATAGTTTACAGTATTACACATTGGTAGCCTTGATGTTGTCCATTATTAATTGTTTATTTAAAAGTGAAACAGGAAAGTTTTTTAAGATTTGTGAAAAAATAGAAAAAATTAAAAATACCAAGTAAATATATATAATAATAGCAATAATGGATTACAGTGCACGCCATAAAAGGCGATTAGTGAAAAAGTAGTAACATGGAGTACTTTTGAAATTTACCCACTTGAGTACTCCATGGAGTAGTTTAGGGACTACTTCGGTGGGTTGTATGGTCCACTCCTAAGACATCGTAATGTTAAATAGACCACCTTTTTACCATATAATTGGAGTAGTTTTGGAGTACTCCTACTCCTTTATGGACTACTCTTTACACGCATGTATGGACTAGTCTCGATATCTGCAGGGATATAACACAACCTAAATAATGCCAATTTTTTAATATAATTTTTTCATACGCTTGGCCTGTCGATTCTTGTAAAAAAATTGAATTGCTTAAATGTTAGTTCTGTGGTTTAAATTAAGCATTACAAAAGTTATTTGCCATGTTAAGTTAAAAAATTAATTTGTAATTAAAGGATGGCGTACTGATGGCGGCTCCAGAAAACGTGGTGGTAAATTTTCTGGAAATAACAGGTCATGTACGAAACAGTCGTGTTAAAAGAAGTGGTTTTCCAATAGTTAGCGGTCATTCGGGTGGTTGCTTTGGCCAGGATACTCGTTAAAGATTTGGTGGTGATAATAAAGGAGCAAATTATACCAAATATTTAAAATCCAGATGACTTTTCAAGTATGTATGCATGTATCTATTCGGTTTTTTAGTCACAAGTTGTTAATAAAATAATATTTCTTTATATGATCTACGAGAAATTAATTGGTAAGAGTACGTTTACCTCCATTACAAAAGAACTTTTACAAAAAAGATCCTAAAACGAAATCCAGACCCATGTAAGAAAGTAACGTTATAGAGCAGCCACTGAAATGACGTTACGTGGTCCCGCACCCACACCTATTATATACTTTAATGAAGCCTGCTTGATTATATTTTGTTAATAAAAACTTTATTTTAAAACTAAAATAAAAAAATTATTATTTTATAAAGTACAAACCAATTTTTACGCTATGAATAACTAGTTAGTGATAAGCTCTATTTACGTTATGACTAACTAGTTAGTGTTAACCATTATTTACGCGATCACTAACTAATATAAAGCAGCGTCGAGTGGAATTAATTATTTAGAAAGAGAGGCAAAATCACATGTACACAAGAGTTTCGGCTAGTTTTTTCATTTTGGTCTTAATAAACTAATAGAAACTTTATCCAATATAGTGGTCAAAACTACCGGTCATTTTACTAGTAAAATGACCAGGAGTCTTGTAGGGTCAGTTCTTGATGGCTAGTTGACACTACCACACAAGACTTACGTATTTTGACGAAAATGTGTTCCTGATTTATTTATTGTTTGAACATTTTTAAAATATAACAACTTATCATGACAACTTAGCGTGACAAAAGGGGTGAGTTAATGTTTGATTTTATAACTACTAACAATCTTACTATCTGTAATATGGGTAATACTCCGACGTTCAGAAATAAGGATAGGCAGGCAGTTATAGATCTGACATTAGTGAACCGCGACGACCAACTTGTTGTGGATTGGAGGGTGGCAACGTACTGTACTTTTTCAGACCATAGCCGTATAACCTTTAACTTAATTTTTGACCTGTCTAGGGTTAATCCGTTTAGGAATCCAATTTAAAAAATATTTGTTTGCAAACTCTTAATTTTGGGTTTTCTTTATTCAAAAAATACTTCAACGTATAAGAGCTATTCCTTGCACTGTCGTTTTTTGTAGGTCTTTTGTTCTTAGACATCTTACACGAATTAACCATGGAAATTCGCTTTTCTTTCCATGTCATATTCCAAAATAATTTAAATATACATTCACGATCTTCCTTGTAAAACTTGGGCAATGGCGTAATTTGGACTTGCGACAATATTCTGAATGACATGTAGGCTTTATCTGTCTTTCTGGGCTAAGTACATTATTTTTGTTACAAGAATTTTCATGTCGTTTTCATCCAGTATATGATTTATTGGATTCTCGTAGTTTTTTGTTAATGTTTTTTATAAAGGTCAATGAGCAAAAATGCGTACATATAACATTCACCTTGCGTCGGGAGTCATGTCCCCCTATTAAAATCAATAATCAATTAGTGCCCCAACAATCGCATGTAAAATATCTTGGTATTCATCTAGATCGGCGCTTAACATGGAAATGCCATATAGAAGCAAAACTAACACAAATGAAACTAAAAGCAATTCAAATTAATTGGCTTATTGGAAGAAATTCTGTTCTTAGCCTCGATTGCAAACTCCTACTCTACAACTCTATATTAAAGCCAATCTGGTGCTACGGTATTCAGCTATGGGGCACTGCCTCGGCCTCAAATATCGAAAAATTTAAAGGCGCCAAAATAAACTCCTTCGAATAATCACAGTCGCTCCCTGGTATGTTAAAAACTCTAATATTCACAAGGATCTCAATGTGCCATTAGTAAAAACTATTATTACGAAGTACGCAGCAAAATATTTAAAAAGGCTTGAGTCGCACCCAAATCCACTAGCTCGAAATATTTTAAATGACAGCGGCCACTCTAGATTAAGGAGAAGAGATACTGCAGGACTCATCCGACGAGAAGACCGCTAAAAATCTACATATGTGAATAGAAACCGTGAAGAGAAAAATTTTCGTCTAGCATTGGCAGGACAAAAATAAAGTATTAGTATAAGATTTGATTAATTATTGTTAGTTCATATTTAATATATGAAGATTCAATAAATAAATAATGAAAAAAAAAAAAAAAAAATGTGTTTTCCATTTTGCCTTATTATGAAACCCCTTCAGTTTTTTTTAACGCACTTTGATCATTTTCATCACAATTTGACTCCAATGATTCCGAAGATTCCATAACCGTCAAACATTCATTATTACGGTATTGATCTAAGTCAACCCCATTATCAGCAGAACTCATTTTAATATCTTAAAATAAGAAAACTTGCAAGAATAAAATATACCGGTCGTCTTTTTATGAGCATAAGCAAATTATTATTTTTTGTGTGTTTTAACGGGATTCGATAATAACTATAAAATTTTAGCTGATATTTTTTTGCGAGTTAAGAGCAGTCAACCTGTGACCGACGATATATTCTGGCTCCTTATGAGGAGCGAAGCTGATATAACGATGTCCGTCTGTCCGTTGAAATGTATTATCCGAAGGCCCCAGATATGATGGGGGCTAGACTGTTATACATATATGTCACATATAGTCCTGAGCTGTTTGCTATTAAAATCAGCAAGATCGGTCCACAAATGGCTGAGATATGATTAAAAAAGCATGACTACTCTAATTTTTCCCTTAACCCCTTGTGGTTATTGTTATTTTTTCTTTTTTTATTATTTGAACGTGATGAATTTTACGCATTACAAACTCATTCACATGTATGTGAATGATTTGTTGCTTAAATATATATTCAACAAACAAACTGACTCAAGCCGAATTTAACTACAGGTGGTGTCGAAACGCCATCTGATTTTGACAGTTCGAGCCAATTTGTTTTGATTTGTTACAGCCATACCTAAACAAGAGCGGAACGCGCTTTCTAGCTGTCAAAATTCCTCATGCCCATACAGTTTGTATCAATGCGAATTCATGTATACGGTGGTGTCGATATTACAATAAGTAACAATACCAAAAACACAGCAATGTATTTTTTTGTTGCTTTCGTTAATCGATATGTCAAAAACACAAGCAACTTTTGACATTTATCTCACAAAGTAAGAAAAAAAAGTAGCACAGCTGTGCTTTCAACGCCACCTGATAAATGAATTCGCCTTGGTGTGTATGAAACATCCCTAAATAGCGCGGCATCAACGCTTTGCAATTGGAAAATTCGATTTTGACAGCGCGTTAAAATAAGCAGGGTTGTTATATTTGTGGTTTTACAGCCCTGTTTTAATCTTTTGATAATAAATAATGGCAAATTAGCTAGTTTTTGGTCAAACTAGCGGTTTTAATTCCATTTATTATTTCTTTTATGAGGGTTTTAGTAAGCACGAACGTTAACACTACTGTTTGTGACACAACGCCGACGCTCTTGTTTAAGGCCAGATTACACTATCTCACAAGCCTTACGTATTCCATTATACTTTGTGAGATAGAAATCAAATGAGTTTTGTTTCGACTGTCAAAAAATATAATGCAACATTACAGTTTGTAGTCACACTATCCCACATGAACATGCTTTTGTTAAAATGCAACCCTGATCCAATGAAAAGTATTAGCGTTTAGAAAAATTTCAAAAAACAATGAAGTCTAATGGGATGTCAAACTTTTTTCGTAATACTTGTGACACATTGCATTCACACTATCACACTTTGTCATATTACTTGAGTTTTTGACATGTATTAATACAAAGTATAATAGTGTAATCTAGCCTTTAGTTATGGCATATCAGCGTAAAGGCTACGCGGAAGAAAACGTTCCGCCTTCCGCTCTTATTTAGGTATGGCTGTTAGTGGTTTGTTAGCAATGGTTGACGTTTTGGACCGTAAACACTTACAATGCAATGCAAAAAACCCTGTGTTGTTTCTGTTGTTCTTGGATTGTTGTAGTTCCGACACCACCTGTAGTTGAATTCGCCTTGAACTGACTCATTATATTTTACTTTAATGCTTAGGAAGAAATAGCGTTCGTGACCGAGTTGTCTAAAAAAAAATAAAAAAATGTATTTTTTATATCTTAAAAAACGTGTTTATAAAATTTTTTCAAATGTTGGATTTTTTCATTTTATTGACAATAGCGAACGAATGGACCATATTAGACAAATTAACATGCAGTGCTGCCAACAACAGCATGATGTATAGGTATACTCATGATGAAATAAACAGGTGGCATTACTACGCCAGATGACGATTTTTTGCTCTTGTATTGTTTGTCTAGTCTTATGTCAAAGTTTTGCTTATGTTTACAAAAAGTCCACGTTTTTAAAGTTTTTAATTATTTAAATTAAAATTTAATAAGATAGTAACCATAGTAAAATAAAAATTGGCTAAAAATTAATTTATTTCATTGCGTTCGGTGGCAAAATTTGATTTTAGTTTAATATAATTTTTGACGTAAACGGAGACTTATTTTTTATTTTTGTTGTAATGTTGTATTTGTTGCCGTAGCGCTGCCGCATACTTATTGCACCAAGGGTATACTATACTATAGTTTACAGTATTACACATTGGTAGCCTTGATGTTGTCCATTATTAATTGTTTATTTAAAAGTGAAACAGGAAAGTTTTTTAAGATTTGTGAAAAAATAGAAAAAATTAAAAATACCAAGTAAATATATATAATAATAGCAATAATGGATTACAGTGCACGCCATAAAAGGCGATTAGTGAAAAAGTAGTAACATGGAGTACTTTTGAAATTTACCCACTTGAGTACTCCATGGAGTAGTTTAGGGACTACTTCGGTGGGTTGTATGGTCCACTCCTAAGACATCGTAATGTTAAATAGACCACCTTTTTACCATATAATTGGAGTAGTTTTGGAGTACTCCTACTCCTTTATGGACTACTCTTTACACGCATGTATGGACTAGTCTCGATATCTGCAGGGATATAACACAACCTAAATAATGCCAATTTTTTAATATAATTTTTTCATACGCTTGGCCTGTCGATTCTTGTAAAAAAATTGAATTGCTTAAATGTTAGTTCTGTGGTTTAAATTAAGCATTACAAAAGTTATTTGCCATGTTAAGTTAAAAAATTAATTTGTAATTAAAGGATGGCGTACTGATGGCGGCTCCAGAAAACGTGGTGGTAAATTTTCTGGAAATAACAGGTCATGTACGAAACAGTCGTGTTAAAAGAAGTGGTTTTCCAATAGTTAGCGGTCATTCGGGTGGTTGCTTTGGCCAGGATACTCGTTAAAGATTTGGTGGTGATAATAAAGGAGCAAATTATACCAAATATTTAAAATCCAGCTGACTTTTCAAGTATGTATGAGTTTTACCCAAAGATAAACAACCAATTGCTGCTTTAACAAAAAGCAGCAAGAACCGAGTTGTAATCTAAGAGCTTGGATTGTAATTGTTTACATTTGAAGCAATTATAAGATTTCAGTTAAGTTGTGTTTACATTTAAAGAAAGATTTAAATTTCAATAGAATTTATGCGAATCAAATGTAACCATTTGATTCAGAAAAATTGTCTTGTGTTTTGGTTACAATAAAATTGGATTTATTCTTTGTTTAAAGTTATTGTAAAAAAATTATTAATTGTTTACATTTAAAGAAAGATTTAAATTTCAATGGAATTTATGCGAATCAAATGTAACCATTTGATTCAGAAAAATTGTCTTGTGTTTTGGTTACAATAAAATTGGATTTATTCTTTGTTTAAAGTTATTGTAAAAAAATTATTAATTGTTTACATTTAAAGAAAGATTTAAATTTCAATGGAATTTATGCGAATCAAATGTAACCATTTGATTCAGAAAAATTGTCTTGTGTTTTGGTTACAATAAAATTGGATTTATTCTTTGTTTAAAGTTATTGTGGAAAAATTATTAATTGTTTACATTTAAGAAAAATTGTAAAATTAGATATAAGAATATGATTATGGAAAAATAAAGTCAGTCTTAATAATAAAACTCAATAGTGAACACTAATTCACTTTAAATAAAATTGGCGCAGTCGGTAGGATAATCCTGCGAAAAAGGATTTAAGTTTTTTTTTAATCCTGTGAAAAAGGAAAATTTTTTTTTACTCTAAAAAAAAAAAAAAAAAAGAAAAAAAAAATAATCCTGCGAAAAAGGATTTAAGTTTTTTTTTAATCCTGTGAAAAAGGAAAATTTTTTTTTTTTTTTCGGTTTTTTTAATCCTGTGCTAAAGGAAGAAAAAATAAAATAATAATATTCCTGCTTAATAATATTAAGTTTTTAATTCTTAAATTTTAATTCAACAAAGCCTGACATACACCAGCCTAACAAGCGGGTCCCTGGACGGCTATATAATAAAAGATTAGTTATTATTCTTTAATGAAAATGAATAAATGTTAAAATATAACTTAAATTTTAAATAATTAACAACATTGAATAAAAGTAACCTAAAGGAAGAAAAAATGAAATAATAAATATTCTGCTTAATAAAATTCAGTCTTTAATCCTTAAATTGTTAATGAACAAAGCCTGACATACACCAGCCTAACAAGCGGGTCCCTGGACGGCTATATAACAAAATAATTAGTTATTATTCTTCAATAAAAATGAATAAATGTTAAAATACAACTTGAATTTTTAAGAAACACTTACTAATATTGAACAAAAAGTGACCAAAAATAATAATAAATTGTGTCACCAGGCAACGAATTTTGCTTGGGCAGCGGTACAGAAGAAAACAATTGTTCTCACCACTAAGTCACCGGGCAACGAATTTTTGCCTGGGCAGCCTTAACTCTGGACCTTGGGAAAAGGCATAGAAGGAACCTGTTTGACGAAAACAGGAGAATGCAACAGGAAGAAGTATTACAACAACAACAACAATATCAACAACAACAGCAAGTAGAAATGAATTATGCTAGAGATATAGATCCCCTTAAATTTTTAAGTTTAATGCCTAACTTTGATGGAAAAAGAGAAGAATTATATCCCTTTTTAGAAGGGATAGATAATGTAGTTTCGTGCATGTCGGATTATAATCCAACAGCACAAAAGATGTTTTAACAATAATTAAAAACAAGGTTGTCGGAAGGGCCAGACTGGTTCTGGAGATTCATCCTCATCTTAATACATGGAATGAGGTTAAATCTCTTTTGGAGCTAAATTTTTGGTGGTTTGGCCTCTGCCGAACAACTTTTATTAATAAACTCCCCATTAATTTAAAAACTATTCTTTGTAATGTAACTTAATTATAAATGAAAAACCAAAATCCCAAAATCCTAACAGAAACCCAGATTCAAACCCCTCTAATCATAGGGTTAAACACACAAATTACTATAATACATCCCAAAACCCCAGATACCAAAATCCTAACGTAAACCCAAATACAAACCCATCTAACCATAGGGTTCCAACCACAAATAGGTATTCAAATTATAATAATACATCCCAAAACCCCAGATACCAAAATCCTAACGTTAACCCAAATAGATATCCACACCATAGTAATACATTCCAAAATCACAGATACCAAAATCCTAATAATAACACAAATTTTCCAAGTAGGATGAGGTTAGATGAGATAGAACCAATGGAGGTTAGCGGACAGACTCACAGACAAAACCATTATATAAATAACGAACAGAATTTACGTTTGCAAAATTTTCAATATACGACCTCTCAAGCGGATGATCCACCGAATTTAGACTCCCCTATATTTTATTCAGGGGAAGGACACGAACCACAAGAATCCTAATCGATTCTGGGTCAACAGAAAATATTTTAGAAAAAAGTCATTGTCAAACTAATTTTATAAAAACATTAAGAGAACCCCAGAGAATCAAAACCGCTTCAGGTTTTCTGGTAATAAACGAAGAAGCCAATATTTCTAAGAATTCTTTACAAGTTCGCCTGGAAAAAGACGAAATTTTTAAAATCCTTAGTTTCCATCCAATATTCAACGGAATATTTGGATCTAGATTATTAAAAAATAATAATGCGATCATTAATTATAAAAAACAATCTATAATAATTAACGGTCAAGAATTACCTCTATACTTTGAGGGTCAGGATGAAAGCGAACATCCAATTAAACATCTAAAAGAAATAGAAGATTTGCCCGAACTGTATCATGTGGAAGAATTGGGAATAGTAGATCAGTTGAGAACAGGGCACCTCAACAATGAAGAAAAGCGATTACTCAAGAATATAATTGCGAGATTTTCAAAAGTGTTCTACAAAAAGGGGGACAGCTTAACGTTTACAAATGAGGTCAAACACACAATCCAAACAAATAACGAACAACCTGTCTATACAAGGTCTTACAGATACCCTGAGATACACAGGGATGAAGTTCAAAAACAAATGAATGAAATGTTAGAACAAGGTATCATTGTACCTAGTAATTCACCCTATAATTCTCCTATTTGGGTAGTCCCAAAAAAGGAAGATAAAGTAGGAAACAAAGAATGGCGTATTGTCATTGATTATAGGAAACTAAATGCGGTGACCAAAGAAGACAAATACCCAATACCAGTCATCGAAGACGTTCTGGATAAGCTAGGGAGGGCAAATTATTTCTCTTCACTGGACTTGACAAAGGGTTTTTACCAAATAGAGGTTGATGAAAACGATCAAGAAAAAACCGCCTTTTCAACCAGCGACGGTCATTACGAATTTAGACGTATGCCATTTGGGTTGAAAAACGCTCCAGCCACATTCCAAAGAATGCTCAATAATGTATTAAGGCAATACATAAATAAAATATGCGTAATTTATATGGACGATATATTGGTATTTGGAACCTCTTTACAAGAACATATGGATAATTTAGCCAAAATATTCTATACATTACAAAAAGCCAACTTAAAGGTTTCTTTAAACAAATGTGATTTCTTACAAAAAGAAACAAGTTTCCTTGGTCACATAGTGACTACTGATGGTATTAAACCAGATCCTACAAAAATAGAGTGTATTAAAAGTTTCCCAATACCAAAAACGGTTAAGGAATTGCAATCATTTTTAGGTATGAGTGGGTATTACAGAAAGTTTATACAAAATTATGCAAAAATTGCAAAACCTCTCACATTGAGGCTCAAAAAGGACAAGAAGATCAATGAAAATGACTCCGACTATAAGGTAGCTGATGCTCTTTCAAGAATGAATATAAAATCTGCAGAAATAAATTATTTCGAATGTAACGTGTGCCAGAAAGTTTATAAAAGAAAAGTTATTTTAGAACAACATATTCAGCAAAAACATGGGAAACAACTTCTTCAATGTAACTTGTGTAAAAGAAATTTTGAAAGCAGGGTAGGTGTAAAAAGACATTTTTTGCGCATTCATAAAGGTGAAAAATTAAATATTAAGGTAATAGAAAGAGAGGTTTGTGAAAACCAAGTAGAAAAAATTATAAATCAAAATAGAATTGGATCACCGATTCCAACTGTGCATAGCGCCCACGATGATGGAATTGATCATATCCCCGTAACAGAAAGCCCTCTTCAATTTGCGAACAAACAAATATTAATTGAGAAACAAGACAAAGACTCATATGAGGAAAAAACTCAATTCAATAAAAAAAAATATATAAATTTGCAGTAAGCTTAAATGATTTTAAGGAAGTTCTAGGAAAAATAATAGCTCTAATTGAGAAAGAAGAAAATTTGGTGATCTTCTGTAATATTGAAGATTTATACCTTATGATTCAAGAGGAAGTTAGGAAATTGAAAAATATTAAAAAATTTGAAGTATATAGAACATATACTCTGTTAGAGAATGTAGAGAAGCAAGATTTATTAGAAATAATTATGAGACATCACAAATATGAAAATAACCATCCGGGTATTGATAAAACGTTTTTAGAGCTTAAGCAAAAGTACTATTACCCCAATTTGAAAAAAGAAATATCTAAAGTTATAAATAACTGTGATATATGCAATTATAAAATTGAAAGAAGGCCCTTAAAATTACCATTCGAAAAAACAGAAACCCCATCATCGCCACATGAAATTTACCATACAGACATTTGGTACATGGACTCAAAAAATTCATATATTACACTAATTGATAAATTTTCCAAATATGCTCTCATTCAGAAAATTGAAGAACGAATACCGCTTAATTTAATTAAACATTTTACAATACTTGTTAATTTAATGAAGACCCCCAAAAAAACTTATTTTGGACAATGAACCAGGATTTACTTCATCATTGTTCAAAGACTTTTTAGAAAGAAATAATATAGAGTTTCACTTTACAACACCTCATAGACAAAAGAGAGGTCTTATAAATCTTTTCGGTACAGGAATGAAATACTTATACGGAACAATGGACAATGAAGACAGAAAGGATATAGAAAAAGCATTACAGAGAATAGAAACAAATACCCACAATCTTATCGAACAATCGAACAGTCAAATTAAAATAAATCAACATTTCGATGAACAACTAGCAAAACTTTCAAATTTATATAAATTACAAACGAAGAAAAATTATTTAGAATACATAAATGTTAATAATGAAAAAGTTGATGAAAGACATGAAAGCCAAAGGACACATTTAAATTTTCAAATTACGGAGCTCGAAAGAATAATTGACAAGGTAGAAGGAATTATACTAATATCAAGGCTAGGACTTTTGAGTCAAAATATACTGACCGATGAGGAAATGATTAAATATAATATTACCTTCGAAAAATTACAAAACATAAAAATGACAATAGCGACTAAGAACAGAAATATACTTTTAATAATTCAAATTCCTGAACTCACCCAAGAATCATATGACTCCTTATATATCCAACCAATCCCAAATAATAATAATTTAGAATTAAGACAAAATGAAAAAAGATACATTTCAAAAGATAATAAAATATATTTTGAAACTAATTTTAAGAACAACCTTACTGCTTTAAAAGATAATTGTATTGAAAATGTATTAAATAACAAGAAAATGTTTTGTGATTACCAAAAGAATCCAATGATAGCCATAATTGAGGTAGGCTCTGACCTGCTATTTGCTATTAATATGAAAAATGTGACCGTTAATCAATCTTGTAACAATATACCTATTATACTTACCGGGCATTTCTTAATAAAAATAGATTCATGTGAAATAAATATTTTTGATAAATGGTATGACCGAAAGGTTTATGAAAATAATGTAATAATTCCAAGTTTTTCCAAGCAAATAGAAATTAATTTCAAAGAAAGTCTATCTTTAGAGGATCTGACTTATAAACATATTAAAAATACCAAGTTCATAAAGGAAGTGAAAGAAAACCAAAATGATGTCAACATAACTTTTTATATTATAATTACTTTGATAATAATTGTTATTCTATCACATTTTATTATAAAAATGAAATCTAAGAGAACTGTAAATAAAACAGTTATTTCGTTTCCCAAAGTTCCTTCAGAATTGGGGAACGAATCTTCGTCCGGGGAAGTTTTACCCAAAGATAAACAACCAATTGCTGCTTTAACAAAAAGCAGCAAGAACCGAGTTGTAATCTAAGAGCTTGGATTGTAATTGTTTACATTTGAAGCAATTATAAGATTTCAGTTAAGTTGTGTTTACATTTAAAGAAAGATTTAAATTTCAATAGAATTTATGCGAATCAAATGTAACCATTTGATTCAGAAAAATTGTCTTGTGTTTTGGTTACAATAAAATTGGATTTATTCTTTGTTTAAAGTTATTGTAAAAAAATTATTAATTGTTTACATTTAAAGAAAGATTTAAATTTCAATGGAATTTATGCGAATCAAATGTAACCATTTGATTCAGAAAAATTGTCTTGTGTTTTGGTTACAATAAAATTGGATTTATTCTTTGTTTAAAGTTATTGTAAAAAAATTATTAATTGTTTACATTTAAAGAAAGATTTAAATTTCAATGGAATTTATGCGAATCAAATGTAACCATTTGATTCAGAAAAATTGTCTTGTGTTTTGGTTACAATAAAATTGGATTTATTCTTTGTTTAAAGTTATTGTGGAAAAATTATTAATTGTTTACATTTAAGAAAAATTGTAAAATTAGATATAAGAATATGATTATGGAAAAATAAAGTCAGTCTTAATAATAAAACTCAATAGTGAACACTAATTCACTTTAAATAAAATTTATGCATGTATCTATTCGGTTTTTTAGTCACAAGTTGTTAATAAAATAATATTTCTTTATATGATCTACGAGAAATTAATTGGTAAGAGAACGTTTACCTCCATTACAAAAGAACTTTTACAAAAAAGATCCTAAAACGAAATCCAGACCCATGTAAGAAAGTAACTTTATAGAGCAGCCACTGAAATGACGTTACGTGGTCCCGCACCCACACCTATTATATACTTTAATGAAGCCTGCTTGATTATATTTTGTTAATAAAAACTTTATTTTAAAACTAAAATAAAAAAATTATTATTTTATAAAGTACAAACCAATTTTTACGCTATGAATAACTAGTTAGTGATAAGCTCTATTTACGTTATGACTAACTAGTTAGTGTTAACCATTATTTACGCGATCACTAACTAATATAAAGCAGCGTCGAGTGGAATTAATTATTTAGAAAGAGAGGCAAAATCACATGTACACAAGAGTTTCGGCTAGTTTTTTCATTTTGGTCTTAATAAACTAATAGAAACTTTATCCAATATAGTGGTCAAAACTACCGGTCATTTTACTAGTAAAATGACCAGGAGTCTTGTAGGGTCAGTTCTTGATGGCTAGTTGACACTACCACACAAGACTTACGTATTTTGACGAAAATGTGTTCCTGATTTATTTATTGTTTGAACATTTTTAAAATATAACAACTTATCATGACAACTTAGCGTGACAAAAGGGGTGAGTTAATGTTTGATTTTATAACTACTAACAATCTTACTATCTGTAATATGGGTAATACTCCGACGTTCAGAAATAAGGATAGGCAGGCAGTTATAGATCTGACATTAGTGAACCGCGACGACCAACTTGTTGTGGATTGGAGGGTGGCAACGTACTGTACTTTTTCAGACCATAGCCGTATAACCTTTAACTTAATTTTTGACCTGTCTAGGGTTAATCCGTTTAGGAATCCAATTTAAAAAATATTTGTTTGCAAACTCTTAATTTTGGGTTTTCTTTATTCAAAAAATACTTCAACGTATAAGAGCTATTCCTTGCACTGTCGTTTTTTGTAGGTCTTTTGTTCTTAGACATCTTACACGAATTAACCATGGAAATTCGCTTTTCTTTCCATGTCATATTCCAAAATAATTTAAATATACATTCACGATCTTCCTTGTAAAACTTGGGCAATGGCGTAATTTGGACTTGCGACAATATTCTGAATGACATGTAGGCTTTATCTGTCTTTCTGGGCTAAGTACATTATTTTTGTTACAAGAATTTTCATGTCGTTTTCATCCAGTATATGATTTATCGGATTCTCGTAGTTTTTTGTTAATGTTTTTTATAAGGGTCAATGAGCAAAAATGCGTACATATAACATTCACCTTGCGTCGGGAGTCATGTCCCCCTATTAAAATCAATAATCAATTAGTGCCCCAACAATCGCATGTAAAATATCTTGGTATTCATCTAGATCGGCGCTTAACATGGAAATGCCATATAGAAGCAAAACTAACACAAATGAAACTAAAAGCAATTCAAATTAATTGGCTTATTGGAAGAAATTCTGTTCTTAGCCTCGATTGCAAACTCCTACTCTACAACTCTATATTAAAGCCAATCTGGTGCTACGGTATTCAGCTATGGGGCACTGCCTCGGCCTCAAATATCGAAAAAATTCAAAGGCGCCAAAATAAACTCCTTCGAATAATCACAGTCGCTCCCTGGTATGTTAAAAACTCTAATATTCACAAGGATCTCAATGTGCCATTAGTAAAAACTATTATTACGAAGTACGCAGCAAAATATTTAAAAAGGCTTGAGTCGCACCCAAATCCACTAGCTCGAAATATTTTAAATGACAGCGGCCACTCTAGATTAAGGAGAAGAGATACTGCAGGACTCATCCGACGAGAAGACCGCTAAAAATCTACATATGTGAATAGAAACCGTGAAGAGAAAAATTTTCGTCTAGCATTGGCAGGACAAAAATAAAGTATTAGTATAAGATTTGATTAGTTATTGTTAGTTCATATTTAATATATGAAGATTCAATAAATAAATAATGAAAAAAAAAATGTATTATCCGAAGGCCCCAGATATGATGGGGGCTAGACGGTTATACATATATGTCACATATAGTCCTGAGCTGTTTGCTATTAAAATCAGCAAGATCGGTCCACAAATGGCTGAGATATGATTAAAAAAGCATGACTACTCTAATTTTTCCCTTAACCCCTTGTGGTTATTGTTATTTTTTCTTTTTTTATTATTTGAACGTGATGAATTTTACGCATTACAAACTCATTCACATGTATGTGAATGATTTGTTGCTTAAATATATATTCAACAAACAAACTGACTCAAGCCGAATTTAACTACAGGTGGTGTCGAAACGCCATCTGATTTTGACAGTACGAGCCAATTTGTTTTGATTTGTTACAGCCATACCTAAACAAGAGCGGAACGCGCTTTCTAGCTGTCAAAAATCCTCATGCCCATACAGTTTGTATCAATGCGAATTCATGTATACGGTGGAGTCGATATTACAATAAGTAACAATACCAAAAACACAGCAATGTATTTTTTTGTTGCTTTCGTTAATCGATATGTCAAAAACACAAGCAACTTTTGACATTTATCTCACAAAGTAAGAAAAAAAAGTAGCACAGCTGTGCTTTCAACGCCACCTGATAAATGAATTCGCCTTTTTGTGTATGAAACATCCCTAAATAGCGCGGCATCAACGCTTTGCAATTGGAAAATCCGATTTTGACAGCGCGTTAAAATAAGCAGGGTTGTTATATTTGTGGTTTTACAGCCCTGTTTTAATCTTTTGATAATAAATAATGGCAAATTAGCTAGTTTTTGGTCAAACTAGCGGTTTTAATTCCATTTATTATTTCTTTTATGAGGGTTTTAGTAAGCACGAACGTTAACACTACTGTTTGTGACACAACGCCGACGCTCTTGTTTAAGGCCAGATTACACTATCTCACAAGCCTTACGTATTCCATTATACTTTGTGAGATAGAAATCAAATGAGTTTTGTTTCGACTGTCAAAAAATATAATGCAACATTACAGTTTGTAGTCACACTATCCCACATGAACATGCTTTTGTTAAAATGCAACCCTGATCCAATGAAAAGTATTAGCGTTTAGAAAAATTTCAAAAAACAATGAAGTCTAATGGGATGTCAAACTTTTTTCGTAATACTTGTGACACATTGCATTCACACTATCACACTTTGTCATATTACTTGAGTTTTTGACATGTATTAATACAAAGTATAATAGTGTAATCTAGCCTTTAGTTATGGCATATCAGCGTAAAGGCTACGCGGAAGAAAACGTTCCGCCTTCCGCTCTTATTTAGGTATGGCTGTTAGTGGTTTGTTAGCAATGGTTGACGTTTTGGACCGTAAACACTTACAATGCAATGCAAAAAACCCTGTGTTGTTTCTGTTGTTCTTGGATTGTTGTAGTTCCGACACCACCTGCAGTTGAATTCGCCTTGAACTGACTCATTATATTTTACTTTAATGCTTAGGAAGAAATAGCGTTCGTGACCGAGTTGTCTGAGCGTCTACCCAAGGTCTAGTAACTGCAGGCTCGAATCTCGGCTATCCCACTTTAAAAAAAAATAAAAAAATGTATTTTTTATATCTTAAAAAACGTGTTTATAAAATTTTTTCAAATGTTGGATTTTTTCATTTTATTGACAATAGCGAACGAATGGACCATATTAGACAAATTAACATGCAGTGCTGCCAACAACAGCATGATGTATAGGTATACTCATGATGAAATACACAGGTGGCATTACTACGCCAGATGACGATTTTTTGCTCTTGTATTGTTTGTCTAGTCTTATGTCAAAGTTTTGCTTATGTTTACAAAAAGTCCACGTTTTGTGCTCTGATAATTGTATTGTATTAAAGTTTTTAATTATTTAAATTAAAATTTAATAAGATAGTAACCATAGTAAAATAAAAATTGGCTAAAAATTAATTTATTTCATTGCGTTCGGTGGCAAAATTTGATTTTAGTTTAATATAATTTTTGACGTAAACGGAGACTTATTTTTTATTTTTGTTGTAATGTTGTATTTGTTGCCGTAGCGCTGTCGCATACTTATTGCACCAAGGGTATACTATACTATAGTTTACAGTATTACACATTGGTAGCCTTGATGTTGTCCATTATTAATTGTTTATTTAAAAGTGAAACAGGAAAGTTTTTTAAGATTTGTGAAAAAATAGAAAAAATTAAAAATACCAAGTAAATATATATAATAATAGCAATAATGGATTACAGTGCACGCCATAAAAGGCGATTAGTGAAAAAGTAGTAACATGGAGTACTTTTGAAATTTACCCACTTGAGTACTCCATGGAGTAGTTTAGGGACTACTTCGGTGGGTTGTATGGTCCACTCCTAAGACATCGTAATGTTAAATAGACCACCTTTTTACCATATAATTGGAGTAGTTTTGGAGTACTCCTACTCCTTTATGGACTACTCTTTACACGCATGTATGGACTAGTCTCGATATCTGCAGGGATATAACACAACCTAAATAATGCCAAATTTTTAATATAATTTTTTCATACGCTTGGCCTGTCGATTCTTGTAAAAAAATTGAATTGCTTAAATGTTAGTTCTGTGGTTTAAATTAAGCATTACAAAAGTTATTTGCCATGTTAAGTTAAAAAATTAATTTGTAATTAAAGGATGGCGTACTGATGGCGGCTCCAGAAAACGTGGTGGTAAATTTTCTGGAAATAACAGGTCATGTACGAAACAGTCGTGTTAAAAGAAGTGGTTTTCCAATAGTTAGCGGTCATTCGGGTGGTTGCTTTGGCCAGGATACTCGTTAAAGATTTGGTGGTGATAATAAAGGAGCAAATTATACCAAATATTTAAAATCCAGATGACTTTTCAAGTATGTATGCATGTATCTATTCGGTTTTTTAGTCACAAGTTGTTAATAAAATAATATTTCTTTATATGATCTACGAGAAATTAATTGGTAAGAGTACGTTTACCTCCATTACAAAAGAACTTTTACAAAAAAGATCCTAAAACGAAATCCAGACCCATGTAAGAAAGTAACGTTATAGAGCAGCCACTGAAATGACGTTACGTGGTCCCGCACCCACACCTGTTATATACTTTAATGAAGCCTGCTTGATTATATTTTGTTAATAAAAACTTTATTTTAAAACTAAAATAAAAAAATTATTATTTTATAAAGTACAAACCAATTTTTACGCTATGAATAACTAGTTAGTGATAAGCTCTATTTACGTTATGACTAACTAGTTAGTGTTAACCATTATTTACGCGATCACTAACTAATATAAAGCAGCGTCGAGTGGAATTAATTATTTAGAAAGAGAGGCAAAATCACATGTACACAAGAGTTTCGGCTAGTTTTTTCATTTTGGTCTTAATAAACTAATAGAAACTTTATCCAATATAGTGGTCAAAACTACCGGTCATTTTACTAGTAAAATGACCAGGAGTCTTGTAGGGTCAGTTCTTGATGGCTAGTTGACACTACCACACAAGACTTACGTATTTTGACGAAAATGTGTTCCTGATTTATTTATTGTTTGAACATTTTTAAAATATAACAACTTATCATGACAACTTAGCGTGACAAAAGGCGTGAGTTAATGTTTGATTTTATAACTACTAACAATCTTACTATCTGTAATATGGGTAAAACTCCGACGTTCAGAAATAAGGATAGGCAGGCAGTTATAGATCTGACATTAGTGAACCGCGACGACCAACTTGTTGTGGATTGGAGGGTGGCAACGTACTGTACTTTTTCAGACCATAGCCGTATAACCTTTAACTTAATTTTTGACCTGTCTAGGGTTTGCAAACTCTTAATTTTGGGTTTTCTTTATTCAAAAAATACTTCAACGTATAAGAGCTATTCCTTGCACTGTCGTTTTTTGTAGGTCTTTTGTTCTTAGACATCTTACACGAATTAACCATGGAAATTCGGTTTTCTTTCCATGTCATATTCCAAAATAATTTAAATATACATTCACGATCTTCCTTGTAAAACTTGGGCAATGGCGTAATTTGGACTTGCGACAATATTCTGAATGACATGTAGGCTTTATCTGTCTTTCTGGGCTAAGTACATTATTTTTGTTACAAGAATTTTCATGTCGTTTTCATCCAGTATATGATTTATTGGATTCTCGTAGTTTTTTGTTAATGTTTTTTATAAAGGTCAATGAGCAAAAATGCGTACATATAACATTCACCTTGCGTCGGGAGTCATGTCCCCCTATTAAAATCAATAATCAATTAGTGCCCCAACAATCGCATGTAAAATATCTTGGTATTCATCTAGATCGGCGCTTAACATGGAAATGCCATATAGAAGCAAAACTAACACAAATGAAACTAAAAGCAATTCAAATTAATTGGCTTATTGGAAGAAATTCTGTTCTTAGCCTCGATTGCAAACTCCTACTCTACAACTCTATATTAAAGCCAATCTGGTGCTACGGTATTCAGCTATGGGGCACTGCCTCGGCCTCAAATATCGAAAAATTCAAAGGCGCCAAAATAAACTCCTTCGAATAATCACAGTCGCTCCCTGGTATGTTAAAAACTCTAATATTCACAAGGATCTCAATGTGCCATTAGTAAAAACTATTATTACGAAGTACGCAGCAAAATATTTAAAAAGGCTTGAGTCGCACCCAAATCCACTAGCTCGAAATATTTTAAATGACAGCGGCCACTCTAGATTAAGGAGAAGAGATACTGCAGGACTCATCCGACGAGAAGACCGCTAAAAATCTACATATGTGAATAGAAACCGTGAAGAGAAAAATTTTCGTCTAGCATTGGCAGGACAAAAATAAAGTATTAGTATAAGATTTGATTAATTATTGTTAGTTCATATTTAATATATGAAGATTAAATAAATAAATAATGAAAAAAAAAAAAAAAAAATGTGTTTTCCATTTTGCCTTATTATGAAACCCCTTCAGTTTTTTTAACGCACTTTGATCATTTTCATCACAATTTGACTCCAATGATTCCGAAGATTCCATAACCGTCAAACATTCATTATTACGGTATTGATCTAAGTCAACCCCATTATCAGCAGAACTCATTTTAATATCTTAAAATAAGAAAACTTGCAAGAATAAAATATACCGGTCGTCTTTTTATGAGCATAAGCAAATTATTATTTTGTGTGTTTTAACGGGATTCGATAATAACTATAAAATTTTAGCTGATATTTTTTTGCGAGTTAAGAGCAGTCAACCTGTGACCGACGATATATTCTGGCTCCTTATGAGGAGCGAAGCTGATATAACGATGTCCGTCTGTCCGTTGAAATGTATTATCCGAAGGCCCCAGATATGATGGGGGCTAGACTGCTATACATATATGTCACATATAGTCCTGAGCTGTTTGCTATTAAAATCAGCAAGATCGGTCCACAAATGGCTGAGATATGATTAAAAAAGCATGACTACTCTAATTTTTCCCTTAACCCCTTGTGGTTATTGTTATTTTTTCTTTTTTATTATTTGAACGTGTTTAATTTTACGCATTACAAACTCATTCACATGTATGTGAATGATTTGTTGCTTAAATATATATTCAACAAACAAACTGACTCAAGCCGAATTTAACTACAGGTGGTGTCGAAACGCCATCTGATTTTGACAGTACGAGCCAATTTGTTACAGCCATACCTAAACAAGAGCGGAACGCGCTTTCTAGCTGTCAAAAATCCTCATGCCCATACAGTTTGTATCAATGCGAATTCATGTATACGGTGGTGTCGATATTACAATAAGTAACAACACCAAAAACACAGCAATGTATTTTTTTGTTGCTTTCGTTAATCGATATGTCAAAAACACAAGCAACTTTTGACATTTATCTCACAAAGTAAGAAAAAAAGTAGCACAGCTGTGCTTTCAACGCCACCTAATAAATGAATTCGCCTTGGTGTGTATAAAACATCCCTAAATAGCGCGGCATCAATGCTTTGCAATTGGAAAATCCGATTTTGACAGCGCGTTAAAATAAGCAGGGTTGTTATATTTGTGGTTTTACAGCCCTGTTTTAATCTTTTGATAATAAATAATGGCAAATTAGCTAGTTTTTGGTCAAACTAGCGGTTTTAATTCCATTTATTATTTCTTTTATGAGGGTTTTAGTAAGCACGAACGTTAACACTACTGTTTGTGACACAACGCCGACGCTCTTGTTTAAGGCCAGATTACACTATCTCACAAGCCTTACGTATTCCATTATACTTTGTGAGATAGAAATCAAATGAGTTTTGTTTCGACTGTCAAAAAATATAATGCAACATTACTATCCCACATGAACATGCTTTTGTTAAAATGCAACCCTGATCCAATGAAAAGTATTAGCGTTTAGAAAAATTTCAAAAAACAATGAAGTCGTATGGGATGTCAAACTTTTTTCGTAATACTTGTGACACATTGCATTCACACTATCACACTTTGTCATATTACTTGAGTTTTTGACATGTATTAATACAAAGTATAATAGTGTAATCTAGCCTTTAGTTATGGCATATCAGCGTAAAGGCTACGCGGAAGAAAACGTTCCGCCTTCCGCTCTTATTTAGGTATGGCTGTTAGTGGTTTGTTAGCAATGGTTGACGTTTTGGGCCGTAAACACTTACAATGCAATGCAAAAAAACCTGTGTTGTTTCTGTTGTTCTTGGATTGTTGTAGTTCCGACACCACCTGTAGTTGAATTCGCCTTGAACTGACTCATTATATTTTACTTTAATGCTTAGGAAGAAATAGCGTTCGTGACCGAGTTGTCTGAGCGTCTACCCAAGGTCTAGTAACTGCAGGCTCGAATCTCGGCTATCCCACTTTAAAAAAAAATAAAAAAATGTATTTTTTATATCTTAAAAAACGTGTTTATAAAATTTTTTCAAATGTTGGATTTTTTCATTTTATTGACAATAGCGAACGAATGGACCATATTAGACAAATTAACATGCAGTGCTGCCAACAACTGCATGATGTATAGGTATACTCATGATGAAATAAACAGGTGGCATTACTACGCCAGATGACGATTTTTTGCTCTTGTATTGTTTGTCTAGTCTTATGTCAAAGTTTTGCTTATGTTTACAAAAAGTCAACGTTTTGTGCTCTGATTATTGTATTGTATTAAAGTTTTTAATTATTTAATCCAAATTTTACTATTTTTAATTAGGCTTAAGTTCATTAAATTTAATTTTCATTAAATTATTTTTATGAAGAAAGGAATTTTTACAACATGGAAGATTATTTAAAATTGTTATTGATAATTTTCATTCTTGACTGACCTGGGATTCGAAGCCAGGCTGGCTGGCGTGTGATTCGAACCCAGGCGGCTGGTTACCCTGACATGTTTCGACCTCAACCACTAGGTCTCCTCAGAGGGATTTGCCGTCTTACACTCGCAGCCATCGATGACTGCTGACGTCAGTAGTCAAACATCAATCCTTAAACCAAATTGTATTTTAACCTTTGGTAGATCGAAATTTGCTTTTTAATGATTATCCATTTTTAATTGATCTCACATGTTTTCCTTACTTCTGTTTTTTCGTACTTTTGTCAAGAATTCTTCTTGAAGTCCAAAGTACATTTTTTGTTTATCATGTTTTTGTCTTTCTTTTTTCTTGTTGACATTTTTCAGCACAACTTGAAGAACAAATGAACACATAGAGCTTGTGCCTTAGCTTTAACAATAATTGGTACAATACTAACATTATTTTTATAATTACTTTGGACTTCAAGAAGAATTCTTGACAAAAGTACGAAAAAACAGAAGTAAGGAAAACATGTGAGATCAATTAAAAATGGATAATCATTAAAAAGCAAATTTCGATCTACCAAAGGTTAAAATACAATTTGGTTTAAGGATTGATGTTTGACTACTGACGTCAGCAGTCATCGATGGCTGCGAGTGTAAGACGGCAAATCCCTCTGAGGAGACCTAGTGGTTGAGGTCGAAACATGTCAGGGTAACCAGCCGCCTGGGTTCGAATCACACGCCAGCCAGCCTGGCTTCGAATCCCAGGTCAGTCAAGAATAAAAATTATCAATAACAATTTTAATTAATCTTCCATGTTGTAAAAATTCCTTTCTTCATAAAAATAATTTAATGAAAATTAAATTTAATGAACTTAAGCCTAATTAAAAATAGTAAAATTTGGATTAAAAAACCATGAATAGTTCACCAAAATAACCACAATACTAATTATTGTTAAAGCTAAGGCACAAGCTCTATGTGTTCATTTGTCCTTCAAGTTGTGCTGAAAAATGTCAACAAGAAAAAAGAAAGACAAGAACATGATAAACAAAAAATGTACTTTGGACTTCAAGAAGAATTCTTGACAAAAGTACGAAAAAACAGAAGTAAGGAAAACATGTGAGATCAATTAAAAATGGATAATCATTCAAAAAGCAAATTTCGATCTACCAAAGGTTAAAATACAATTTGGTTTAAGGATTGATGTTTGACTACTGACGTCAGCAGTCATCGATGGCTGCGAGTGTAAGACGGCAAATCCCTCTGAGGAGACCTAGTGGTTGAGGTCGAAACATGTCAGGGTAACCAGGTCAGTCAAGAATGAAAATTATCAGTAACAATTTTAATTAATCTTCCATGTTGTAAAAATTCCTTTCTTCATAAAAATAATTTAATGAAAATTAAATTTAATGAACTTAAGCCTAATTAAAAATAGTAAAATTTGGATTAAAAAACCATGAATAGTTCAACAAAATAACCACAATACTAATTATTGTTTTTAATTATTTAAATTAAAATTCAATAAGATAGTAACCATAGTAAAATAAAAATTGGCTAAAAATTAATTTATTTCATTGCGTTCGGCGGCAAAATTTGATTTTAGTTTAATATAATTTTTGACGTAAACGGAGACTTATTTTTTATTTTTGTTGTAATGTTGTATTTGTTGCCGTAGCGCTGCCGCCTACTTATTGCACCAAGGGTATACTATACTATAGTTTACAGTATTACACATTGGGAGTTGTCCATTATTAATTGTTTATTTAAAAGTGAAACAGGAAAGTTTTTTAAGATTTGTGAAAAAAATAGAAAAAATTAAAAATACCAAGTAAATATATATAATAATATCAATAATGGATTACAGTGCACGCCATAAAAGGCGATTCGTGAAAAAGTAGTAACATGGAGTACTTTTGAAACTTACCCACTTGAGTACTCCATGGAGTAGTTTAGGGACTACTTCGGTGGGTTGTATGGTCCACTCCTAAGATATCGTAATGTTAAATAGACCACCTTTTTACCATATAATTGGAGTAGTTTTGGAGTACTCCTACTCCTTTATGGACTACTCTTTACACGCATGTATGGACTAGTCTCGATATCTGCAGGGATATAACACAACCTAAATAATGCCAATTTTTTAATATAATTTTTTCATACGCTTGGCCTGTCGATTCTTGTAAAAAAATTGAATTGCTTAAATGTTAGTTCTGTGATTTAAATTAAGCATTACAAAAGTTATTTGCCATGTTAAGTTAAAAAATTAATTTGTAATTAAAGGATGGCGTACTGATGGCGGCTCCAGAAAACGTGGTGGTAAATTTTCTGGAAATAACAGGTCATGTACGAAACAGTCGTGTTAAAAGAAGTGGTTTTCCAATAGTTAGCGGTCATTCGGGTGGTTGCTTTGGCCAGGATACTCGTTAAAGATTTGGTGGTGATAATAAAGGAGCAAATTATACCAAATATTTAAAATCCAGATGACTTTTCAAGTATGTATGCATGTATCTATTCGGTTTTTTAGTCACAAGTTGTTAATAAAATAATATTTCTTTATATGATCTACGAGAAATTAATTGGTAAGAGTACGTAAAATGACCAGGAGTCTTGTAGGGTCAGTTCTTGATGGCTAGTTGACACTACCACACAAGACTTACGTATTTTGACGAAAATGTGTTCCTGATTTATTTATTGTTTGAACATTTTTAAAATATAACAACTTATCATGACAACTTAGCGTGACAAAAGGGGTGAGTTAATGTTTGATTTTATAACTACTAACAATCTTACTATCTGTAATATGGGTAATACTCCGACGTTCAGAAATAAGGCAAGGCAGGCAGTTATAGATCTGACATTAGTGAACCGCGACGACCAACTTGTTGTGGATTGGAGGGTGGCAACGTACTGTACTTTTTCAGACCATAGCCGTATAACCTTTAACTTAATTTTTGACCTGTCTAGGGTTAATCCGTTTAGGAATCCAATTTAAAAAATATTTGTTTGCAAACTCTTAATTTTGGGTTTTCTTTATTCAAAAAATACTTCAACGTATAAGAGCTATTCCTTGCACTGTCGTTTTTTGTAGGTCTTTTGTTCTTAGACATCTTACACGAATTAACCATGGAAATTCGCTTTTCTTTCCATGTCATATTCCAAAATAATTTAAATATACATTCACGATCTTCCTTGTAAAACTTGGGCAATGGCGTAATTTGGACTTGCGACAATATTCTGAATGACATGTAGGCTTTATCTGTCTTTCTGGGCTAAGTACATTATTTTTGTTACAAGAATTTTCATGTCGTTTTCATCCAGTATATGATTTATCGGATTCTCGTAGTTTTTTGTTAATGTTTTTTATAAAGGTCAATGAGCAAAAATGCGTACATATAACATTCACCTTGCGTCGGGAGTCATGTCCCCCTATTAAAATCAATAATCAATTAGTGCCCCAACAATCGCATGTAAAATATCTTGGTATTCATCTAGATCGGCGCTTAACATGGAAATGCCATATAGAAGCAAAACTAACACAAATGAAACTAAAAGCAATTCAAATTAATTGGCTTATTGGAAGAAATTCTGTTCTTAGCCTCGATTGCAAACTCCTACTCTACAACTCTATATTAAAGCCAATCTGGTGCTACGGTATTCAGCTATGGGGCACTGCCTCGGCTTCAAATATCGAAAAAATTCAAAGGCGCCAAAATAAACTCCTTCGAATAATCACAGTCGCTCCCTGGTATGTTAAAAACTCTAATATTCACAAGGATCTCAATGTGCCATTAGTAAAAACTATTATTACGAAGTACGCAGCAAAATATTTAAAAAGGCTTGAGTCGCACCCAAATCCACTAGCTCGAAATATTTTAAATGACAGCGGCCACTCTAGATTAAGGAGAAGAGATACTGCAGGACTCATCCGACGAGAAGACCGCTAAAAATCTACATATGTGAATAGAAACCGTGAAGAGAAAAATTTTCGTCTAGCATTGGCAGGACAAAAATAAAGTATTAGTATAAGATTTGATTAGTTATTGTTAGTTCATATTTAATATATGAAGATTCAATAAATAAATAATGAAAAAAAAAATGTATTATCCGAAGGCCCCAGATATGATGGGGGCTAGACTGTTATACATATATGTCACATATAGTCCTGAGCTGTTTGCTATTAAAATGAGCAAGATCGGTCCACAAATGGCTGAGATATGATTAAAAAAGCATGACTACTCTAATTTTTCCCCTAACCCCTTGTGGTTATTGTTATTTTTTCTTTTTTTATTATTTGAACGTGATGAATTTTACGCATTACAAACTCATTCACATGTATGTGAATGATTTGTTGCTTAAATATATATTCAACAAACAAACTGACTCAAGCCGAATTTAACTACAGGTGGTGTCGAAACGCCATCTGATTTTGACAGTACGAGCCAATTTGTTTTGATTTGTTACAGCCATACCTAAACAAGAGCGGAACGCGCTTTCTAGCTGTCAAAAATCCTCATGCCCATACAGTTTGTATCAATGCGAATTCATGTATACGGTGGTGTCGATATTACAATAAGTAACAATACCAAAAACACAGCAATGTATTTTTTTGTTGCTTTCGTTAATCGATATGTCAAAAACACAAGCAACTTTTGACATTTATCTCACAAAGTAAGAAAAAAAAGTAGCACAGCTGTGCTTTCAACGCCACCTGATAAATGAATTCGCCTTTTTGTGTATGAAACATCCCTAAATAGCGCGGCATCAACGCTTTGCAATTGGAAAATCCGATTTTGACAGCGCGTTAAAATAAGCAGGGTTGTTATATTTGTGGTTTTACAGCCCTGTTTTAATCTTTTGATAATAAATAATGGCAAATTAGCTAGTTTTTGGTCAAACTAGCGGTTTTAATTCCATTTATTATTTCTTTTATGAGGGTTTTAGTAAGCACGAACGTTAACACTACTGTTTGTGACACAACGCCGACGCTCTTGTTTAAGGCCAGATTACACTATCTCACAAGCCTTACGTATTCCATTATACTTTGTGAGATAGAAATCAAATGAGTTTTGTTTCGACTGTCAAAAAATATAATGCAACATTACAGTTTGTAGTCACACTATCCCACATGAACATGCTTTTGTTAAAATGCAACCCTGATCCAATGAAAAGTATTAGCGTTTAGAAAAATTTCAAAAAACAATGAAGTCGTATGGGATGTCAAACTTTTTTCGTAATACTTGTGACACATTGCATTCACACTATCACACTTTGTCATATTACTAGAGTTTTTGACATGTATTAATACAAAGTATAATAGTGTAATCTAGCCTTTAGTTATGGCATATCAGTAAAGGCTACGCGGAAGAAAACGTTCCGCCTTCCGCTCTTATTTAGGTATGGCTGTTAGTGGTTTGTTAGCAATGGTTGACGTTTTGGACCGTAAACACTTACAATGCAATGCAAAAAACCCTGTGTTGTTTCTGTTGTTCTTGGATTGTTGTAGTTCCGACACCACCTGTAGTTGAATTCGCCTTGAACTGACTCATTATATTTTACTTTAATGCTTAGGAAGAAATAGCGTTCGTGACCGAGTTGTCTGAGCGTCTACCCAAGGGGTAGTAACTGCAGGCTCGAATCTCGGCTATCCCACTTTAAAAAAAAATAAAAAAAGTATTTTTTATATCTTAAAAAACGTGTTTATAAAATTTTTTCAAATGTTGGATTTTTTCATTTTATTGACAATAGCGAACGAATGGACCATATTAGACAAATTAACATGCAGTGCTGCCAACAACAGCATGATGTATAGGTATACTCATGATGAAATAAACAGGTGGCATTACTAAGCCAGATGACGATTTTTTGCTCTTGTATTGTTTGTCTAGTCTTATGTCAAAGTTTTGCTTATGTTTACAAAAAGTCCACGTTTTGTGCTCTGATTATTGTATTGTATTAAAGTTTTTAATTATTTAAATTAAAATTTAATAAGATAGTAACCATAGTAAAATAAAAATTGGCTAAAAATTAATTTATTTCATTGCGTTCGGTGGCAAAATTTGATTTTAGTTTAATATAATTTTTGACGTAAACGGAGACTTATTTTTTATTTTTGTTGTAATGTTGTATTTGTTGCCGAAGCGCTGCCGCATACTTATTGCACCAAGGGTATACTATACTATAGTTTACAGTATTACACATTGGTAGCCTTGATGTTGTCCATTATTAATTGTTTATTTAAAAGTGAAACAGGAAAGTTTTTTAAGATTTGTGAAAAAATAGAAAAAATTAAAAATACCAAGTAAATATATATAATAATAGCAATAATGGATTACAGTGCACGCCATAAAAGGCGATTAGTGAAAAAGTAGTAACATGGAGTACTTTTGAAATTTACCCACTTGAGTACTCCATGGAGTAGTTTAGGGACTACTTCGGTGGGTTGTATGGTCCACTCCTAAGACATCGTAATGTTAAATAGACCACCTTTTTACCATATAATTGGAGTAGTTTTGGAGTACTCCTACTCCTTTATGGACTACTCTTTACACGCATGTATGGACTAGTCTCGATATCTGCAGGGATATAACACAACCTAAATAATGCCAATTTTTTAATATAATTTTTTCATACGCTTGGCCTGTCGATTCTTGTAAAAAAATTGAATTGCTTAAATGTTAGTTCTGTGGTTTAAATTAAGCATTACAAAAGTTATTTGCCATGTTAAGTTAAAAAATTAATTTGTAATTAAAGGATGGCGTACTGATGGCGGCTCCAGAAAACGTGGTGGTAAATTTTCTGGAAATAACAGGTCATGTACGAAACAGTCGTGTTAAAAGAAGTGGTTTTCCAACAGTTAGCGGTCATTCGGGTGGTTGCTTTGGCCAGGATACTCGTTAAAGATTTGGTGGTGATAATAAAGGAGCAAATTATACCAAATATTTAAAATCCAGATGACTTTTCAAGTATGTATGCATGTATCTATTCGGTTCTTTAGTCACAAGTTGTTAATAAAATAATATTTCTTTATATGATCTACGAGAAATTAATTGGTAAGAGTACGTTTACCTCCATTACAAAAGAACTTTTACAAAAAAGATCCTAAAACGAAATCCAGACCCATGTAAGAAAGTAACGTTATAGAGCAGCCACTGAAATGACGTTACGTGGTCCCGCACCCACACCTATTATATACTTTAATAAAGCCTGCTTGATTATATTTTGTTAATAAAAACTTTATTTTAAAACTAAAATAAAAAAATTATTATTTTATAAAGTACAAACCAATTTTTACGCTATGAATAACTAGTTAGTGATAAGCTCTATTTACGTTATGACTAACTAGTTAGTGTTAACCATTATTTACGCGATCACTAACTAATATAAAGCAGCGTCGAGTGGAATTAATTATTTAGAAAGAGAGGCAAAATCACATGTACACAAGAGTTTCGGCTAGTTTTTTCATTTTGGTCTTAATAAACTAATAGAAACTTTATCCAATATAGTGGTCAAAACTACCGGTCATTTTACTAGTAAAATGACCAGGAGTCTTGTAGGGTCAGTTCTTGATGGCTAGTTGACACTACCACACAAGACTTACGTATTTTGACGAAAATGTGTTCCTGATTTATTTATTGTTTGAACATTTTTAAAATATAACAACTTATCATGACAGCGTGACAAAAGGGGTGAGTTAATGTTTGATTTTATAACTACTAACAATCTTACTATCTGTAATATGGGTAATACTCCGACGTTCAGAAATAAGGATAGGCAGGCAGTTATAGATCTGACATTAGTGAACCGCGACGACCAACTTGTTGTGGATTGGAGGGTGGCAACGTACTGTACTTTTTCAGACCATAGCCGTATAACCTTTAACTTAATTTTTGACCTGTCTAGGGTTAATCCGTTTAGGAATCCAATTTAAAAAATATTTGTTTGCAAACTCTTAATTTTGGGTTTCCTTTATTCAAAAAATACTTCAACGTATACGAGCTATTCCTTGCACTGTCGTTTTTTGTAGGTCTTTTGTTCTTAGACATCTTACACGAATTAACCATGGAAATTCGCTTTTCTTTCCATGTCATATTCCAAAATAATTTAAATATACATTCACGATCTTCCTTGTAAAACTTGGGCAATGGCGTAATTTGGACTTGCGACAATATTCTGAATGACATGTAGGCTTTATCTGTCTTTCTGGGCAAAGTACATTATTTTTGTTACAAGAATTTTCATGTCGTTTTCATCCAGTATATGATTTATTGGATTCTCGTAGTTTTTTGTTAATGTTTTTTATAAAGGTCAATGAGCAAAAATGCGTACATATAACATTCACCTTGCGTCGGGAGTCATGTCCCCCTATTAAAATCAATAATCAATTAGTGCCCCAACAATCGCATAAAATATCTTGGTATTCATCTAGATCGGCGCTTAACATGGAAATGCCATATAGAAGCAAAACTAACACAAATGAAACTAAAAGCAATTCAAATTAATTGGCTTATTGGAAGAAATTCTGTTCTTAGCCTCGATTGCAAACTCCTACTCTACAACTCTATATTAAAGCCAATCTGGTGCTACGGTATTCAGCTATGGGGCACTGCCTTGGCCTCAAATATCGAAAAATTCAAAGGCGCCAAAATAAACTCCTTCGAATAATCACAGTCGCTCCCTGGTATGTTAAAAACTCTAATATTCACAAGGATCTCAATGTGCCATTAGTAAAAACTATTATTACGAAGTACGCAGCAAAATATTTAAAAAGGCTTGAGTCGCACCCAAATCCACTAGCTCGAAATATTTTAAATGACAGCGGCCACTCTAGATTAAGGAGAAGAGATACTGCAGGACTCATCCGACGAGAAGACCGCTAAAAATCTACATATGTGAATAGAAACCGTGAAGAGAAAAATTTTCGTCTAGCATTGGCAGGACAAAAATAAAGTATTAGTATAAGATTTGATTAATTATTGTTAGTTCATATTTAATATATGAAGATTCAATAAATAAATAATGAAAAAAAAAAAAAAAAAATGTGTTTTCCATTTTGCCTTATTATGAAACCCCTTCAGTTTTTTTAACGCACTTTGATCATTTTCATCACAATTTGACTCCAATGATTCCGAAGATTCCATAACCGTCAAACATTCATTATTACGGTATTGATCTAAGTCAACCCCATTATCAGCAGAACTCATTTTAATATCTTAAAATAAGAAAACTTGCAAGAATAAAATATACCGGTCGTCTTTTTATGAGCATAAGCAAATTATTATTTTTTGTGTGTTTTAACGGGATTCGATAATAACTATAAAATTTTAGCTGATATTTTTTTGCGAGTTAAGAGCAGTCAACCTGTGACCGACGATATATTCTGGCTCCTTATGAGGAGCGAAGCTGATATAACGATGTCCGTCTGTCCGTTGAAATGTATTATCCGAAGGCCCCAGATATGATGGGGGCTAGACTGCTATACATATATGTCACATATAGTCCTGAGCTGTTTGCTATTAAAAATTAAAATATGATTAAAAAAGCATGACTACTCTAATTTTTCCCTTAACCCCTTGTGGTTATTGTTATTTTTTCTTTTTTATTATTTGAACGTGTTTAATTTTACGCATTACAAACTCATTCACATGTATGTGAATGATTTGTTGCTTAAATATATATTCAACAAACAAACTGACTCAAGCCGAATTTAACTACAGGTGGTGTCGAAACGCCATCTGATTTTGACAGTACGAGCCAATTTGTTTTGATTTGTTACAGCCATACCTAAACAAGAGCGGAACGCGCTTTCTAGCTGTCAAAAATCCTCATGCCCATACAGTTTGTATCAATGCGAATTCATGTATACGGTGGTGTCGATATTACAATAAGTAACAACACCAAAAACACAGCAATGTATTTTTTTGTTGCTTTCGTTAATCGATATGTCAAAAACACAAGCAACTTTTGACATTTATCTCACAAAGTAAGAAAAAAATTAGCACAGCTGTGCTTTCAACGCCACCTAATAAATGAATTCGCCTTGGTGTGTATAAAACATCCCTAAATAGCGCGGCATCAATGCTTTGCAATTGGAAAATCCGATTTTGACAGCGCGTTAAAATAAGCAGGGTTGTTATATTTGTGGTTTTACAGCCCTGTTTTAATCTTTTGATAATAAATAATGGCAAATTAGCTAGTTTTTGGTCAAACTAGCGGTTTTAATTCCATTTATTATTTCTTTTATGAGGGTTTTAGTAAGCACGAACGTTAACACTACTGTTTGTGACACAACGCCGACGCTCTTGTTTAAGGCCAGATTACACTATCTCACAAGCCTTACGTATTCCATTATACTTTGTGAGATAGAAATCAAATGAGTTTTGTTTCGACTGTCAAAAAATATAATGCAACATTACAGTTTGTAGTCACACTATCCCACATGAACATGCTTTTGTTAAAATGCAACCCTGATCCAATGAAAAGTATTAGCGTTTAGAAAAATTTCAAAAAACAATGAAGTCGTATGGGATGTCAAACTTTTTTCGTAATACTTGTGACACATTGCATTCACACTATCACACTTTGTCATATTACTTGAGTTTTTGACATGTATTAATACAAAGTATAATAGTGTAATCTAGCCTTTAGTTATGGCATATCAGCGTAAAGGCTACGCGGAAGAAAACGTTCCGCCTTCCGCTCTTATTTAGGTATGGCTGTTAGTGGTTTGTTAGCAATGGTTGACGTTTTGGGCCGTAAACACTTACAATGCAATGCAAAAAAACCTGTGTTGTTTCTGTTGTTCTTGGATTGTTGTAGTTCCGACACCACCTGTAGTTGAATTCGCCTTGAACTGACTCATTATATTTTACTTTAATGCTTAGGAAGAAATAGCGTTCGTGACCGAGTTGTCTGAGCGTCTACCCAAGGTCTAGTAACTGCAGGCTCGAATCTCGGCTATCCCACTTTAAAAAAAAATAAAAAAATGTATTTTTTATATCTTAAAAAACGTGTTTATAAAATTTTTTCAAATGTTGGATTTTTTCATTTTATTGCGAACGAATGGACCATATTAGACAAATTAACATGCAGTGCTGCCAACAACTGCATGATGTATAGGTATACTCATGATGAAATAAACAGGTGGCATTACTACGCCAGATGACGAGTTTTTGCTCTTGTATTGTTTGTCTAGTCTTATGTCAAAGTTTTGCTTATGTTTACAAAAAGTCCACGTTTTGTGCTCTGATTATTGTATTGTATTAAAGTTTTTAATTATTTAATCCAAATTTTACTATTTTTAATTAGGCTTAAGTTCATTAAATTTAATTTTCATTAAATTATTTTTATGAAGAAAGGAATTTTTACAACATGGAAGATTATTTAAAATTGTTATTGATAATTTTCATTCTTGACTGACCTGGGATTCGAAGCCAGGCTGGCTGGCGTGTGATTCGAACCCAGGCGGCTGGTTACCCTGACATGTTTCGACCTCAACCACTAGGTCTCCTCAGAGGGATTTGCCGTCTTACACTCGCAGCCATCGATGACTGCTGACGTCAGTAGTCAAACATCAATCCTTAAACCAAATTGTATTTTAACCTTTGGTAGATCGAAATTTGCTTTTTGAATGATTATCCATTTTTAATTGATCTCACATGTTTTCCTTACTTCTGTTTTTTCGTACTTTTGTCAAGAATTCTTCTTGAAGTCCAAAGTAATTATAAAAATAATGTTAGTATTGTACCAATTATTGTTAAAGCTAAGGCACAAGCTCTATGTGTTCATTTGTTCTTCAAGTTGTGCTGAAAAATGTCAACAAGAAAAAACAAAGACAAAAACATGATAAACAAAAAATGTACTTTGGACTTCAAGAAGAATTCTTGACAAAAGTACGAAAAAACAGAAGTAAGGAAAACATGTGAGATCAATTAAAAATGGATAATCATTCAAAAAGCAAATTTCGATCTACCAAAGGTTAAAATACAATTTGGTTTAAGGATTGATGTTTGACTACTGACGTCAGCAGTCATCGATGGCTGCGAGTGTAAGACGGCAAATCCCTCTGAGGAGACCTAGTGGTTGAGGTCGAAACATGTCAGGGTAACCAGCCGCCTGGGTTCGAATCACACGCCAGCCAGCCTGGCTTCGAATCCCAGGTCAGTCAAGAATGAAAATTATCAATAACAATTTTAAATAATCTTCCATGTTGTAAAAATTCCTTTCTTCATAAAAATAATTTAATGAAAATTAAATTTAATGAACTTAAGCCTAATTAAAAATAGTAAAATTTGGATTAAAAAACCATGAATAGATCACCAAAATAACCACAATACTAATTATTGTTAAAGCTAAGGCACAAGCTCTATGTGTTCATTTGTCCTTCAAGTTGTGCTGAAAAATGTCAACAAGAAAAAAGAAAGACAAAAACATGATAAACAAAAAATGTACTTTGGACTTCAAGAAGAATTCTTGACAAAAGTACGAAAAAACAGAAGTAAGGAAAACATGTGAGATCAATTAAAAATGGATAATCATTCAAAAAGCAAATTTCGATCTACCAAAGGTTAATATACAATTTGGTTTAAGGATTGATGTTTGACTACTGACGTCAGCAGTCATCGATGGCTGCGAGTGTAAGACGGCAAATCCCTCTGAGGAGACCTAGTGGTTGAGGTCGAAACATGTCAGGGTAACCAGGTCAGTCAAGAATGAAAATTATCAGTAACAATTTTAATTAATCTTCCATGTTGTAAAAATTCCTTTCTTCATAAAAATAATTTAATGAAAATTAAATTTAATGAACTTAAGCCGAATTAAAAATAGTAAAATTTGGATTAAAAAACCATGAATAGTTCAACAAAATAACCACAATACTAATTATTGTTTTTAATTATTTAAATTAAAATTCAATAAGATAGTAACCATAGTAAAATAAAAATTGGCTAAAAATTAATTTATTTCATTGCGTTCGGCGGCAAAATTTGATTTTAGTTTAATATAATTTTTGACGTAAACGGAGACTTATTTTTTATTTTTGTTGTAATGTTGTATTTGTTGCCGTAGCGCTGCCGCCTACTTATTGCACCAAGGGTATACTATACTATAGTTTACAGTATTACACATTGGGAGTTGTCCATTATTAATTGTTTATTTAAAAGTGAAACAGGAAAGTTTTTTAAGATTTGTGAAAAAAATAGAAAAAATTAAAAATACCAAGTAAATATATATAATAATATCAATAATGGATTACAGTGCACGCCATAAAAGGCGATTCGTGAAAAAGTAGTAACATGGAGTACTTTTGAAACTTACCCACTTGAGTACTCCATGGAGTAGCTTAGGGACTACTTCGGTGGGTTGTATGGTCCACTCCTAAGATATCGTAATGTTAAATAGACCACCTTTTTACCATATAATTGGAGTAGTTTTGGAGTACTCCTACTCCTTTATGGACTACTCTTTACACGCATGTATGGACTAGTCTCGATATCTGCAGGGATATAACACAACCTAAATAATGCCAATTTTTTAATATAATTTTTTCATACGCTTGGCCTGTCGATTCTTGTAAAAAAATTGAATTGCTTAAATGTTAGTTCTGTGATTTAAATTAAGCATTACAAAAGTTATTTGCCATGTTAAGTTAAAAAATTAATTTGTAATTAAAGGATGGCGTACTGATGGCGGCTCCAGAAAACGTGGTGGTAAATTTTCTGGAAATAACAGGTCATGTACGAAACAGTCGTGTTAAAAGAAGTGGTTTTCCAACAGTTAGAGTACGTTTACCTCCATTACAAAAGAACTTTTACAAAAAAGATCCCAAAACGAAATCCAGACCCATGAAAGAAAGCAACGTTATAGAGCAGCCACAGAAATGACGTTACGTGGTCCCGCACCCACACCTATTATATACTTTAATGAAGCCTGCTTGATTATATTTTGTTAATAAAAACTTTATTTTAAAACTAAAATAAAAAAATCATTATTTTATAAAGTACAAACCAATTTTTACGCTATGAATAACTAGTTAGTGATAAGCTCTATTTACGTTATGACTAACTAGTTAGTGTTAACCATTATTTACGCGATCACTAACTAATATAAAGCAGCGTCGAGTGGAATTATTACACTTACAATGCAATGCAAAAAACCCTGTGTTGTTTCTGTTGTTCTTGGATTGTTGTAGTTCCGACACCACCTGTTGTTGAATTCGCCTTGAACTGACTCATTATATTTTACTTTAATGCTTAGGAAGAAATAGCGTTCGTGACCGAGTTGTCTGAGCGTCTACCCAAGGGGTAGTAACTGCCGGCTCGAATCTCGGCTATCCCACTTTAAAAAAAAAAATAAAAAAATGTATTTTTTATATCCTAAAAAACGTGTTTATAAAATTTTTTGAAATGTTGGATTTTTTCATTTTATTGACAATAGCGGACGAAGCTAATGTAACGCACATGTAAAACAAAAACAATATTTTATAATTTGTTTTTTTTATTAAATTTTAATATGTATGTGCAAAAGTTATTAATGTATGACGGTAGTAGGGAGATAGATTATTCGACTTTTTTCAAAAACCAGTTTTCGAATATTCCGAATAGTTGCTATTTTAAAAAACCCGGGTTTCGGTTAAGCATTTTTAAAATAACCGGTTAACGGGGTTTAATTTGAATACATAAAAAAAGAAAAATCAAATAAGTTTTGCTGTTAAACATAACTTAAAAAAAACAAAACAATTCACAAAGGTAAGGACGGGGTTTTTACTATATATTTGTCTGTATATATGTGTATGTATATATTTGGGGTGCCCCGGTAGGCTAGCTGTTAGTGAGCTAGTCTATCAGTACCGGGGTTGCGGGTTCGATTCCCGCCAGAGACTCTGGTCTCCTGCAGACAAGTGTAGGAATAAAAAAAAACAATAACTATGTAGTACTATATATTACAGCTTGTTTATGGTTGAGCAAACATCGCTAGATTCCCGTTATACTCGTCTGAAATAACTTAAGGTCCCTCGAGATTGCCCCCGGGGTAAATAATTTAGTAACAACATTTTAAAAAATGTTCCTACTAATTTAAGTGCCAGTTTTTCTTAGTTTCGTGAAATTTAAAAAAGTAAAATGAACAAAGTAAAACTTTTTGAAAAGACATTAAAAGAAAGTGTTTTAATGGCGAAGTATTCATTAAATAATGCGACACATAACCTTAATTCAACATCTGAAATGCTCAAACTTTAAAATTCGGGTAATATAGGTATACAAAGTTAACGAAAATGATTAGGCAACACTTGATATTTGTAAAGAAACTTGGTTAAAGTGTTTATAAAAAACTGATTTCTACTAGCTCTATTTTGATGGATGTGTCAGAAGCTAAAAGGCCTAACTCCACTTTTCGAAAAATTTTCAGTTCTGTTATAATACTATCTAATTAGTTGTGAACTCTTTGAAAATTATTTTGTTCTTCTATTATTTAAAATATTTTCCATAAAAAATTTATAAAATCGGTATAGAAATTGCATCTTATTTGATTTTTTTTAGAAGCTACTAGCCAGATAATAGGAAAACATACATAGCACAATTAGGCCTTTATATATTGCTGTAATATGAATTACAACGCTTGGCATGTTCGGCAACTTCCTTTTTCTTCCTTAATCTTGGAAATCGATTTTTCAAGCATCACTAATTTACTCTCCGTTTTATTTTGATGAGTTAGGCATTTTAGCTTTGGGCACATCCATATGTTACAGTCTTTTTTAAACAGTTTATAATTTGGTTTTTAGAATAAAAATATGCAATAGACTAAAAAAAAGGTTAACATGGACATGGACAGACATCGTTAGATCTAGTCAGAAAGGGATATTGAGCCGATTGGTATATTACGGTCGGTCTTGGACAAATATTTTAAGCATAATACCCCCTCCACTATTGTGTTGTGGGTATAAAAATTAGACAAAATAGCACAATTATTTTTACAGCGGTTAGATATAAGGGAAATCGACTGTTTATTAATCGACTCGTTTTAACCGGTTATTTTAAATTTTCGTTACATTTGTTGTAAATGTACCAGTAATTTAAGTATTTTTCTAATTTATAAAAGTAAGAGTGCTATATTCGGCGAACACCATGGTGCGATAAGAAAAAAATAATATTTATATAAATATACATATACAATACATCTGAGGCAATAAATAATAATGGCTTAAGTCGAAATTTCTTGATTTGAGATATTAAGTGTTTTTTTTTAAAAAAATTGTGTTTGGTTTTTATATAAAATTTTTAGCCACAGAGAAATATGGACATTTATTTAGAACAAAACTGTAAATTTTATAAAAAAAAGAGTGTTTTTTAAAATAAAAAGAGGTTTTTTTTAAAGGATATACAAATAAAAATTCCAAAAGCTGATATATTTTTTATTTAAATTAAAATAATTTATAAATACCAAGAGAAAAAAAATTAATCGAATGGGATTGGAACCCGCCAACACCCAGAAGAATACTTGTGACATAACGGCTAGCCCACTCGACCACTTGAACGAAAAGTACACCATTTGAAAGGTATTTACTTACAGATGTGCACAATCTATATTTCTAAGGGGAGAAAAAAGGGTAAAAACGGGTAAATTCGCTAACCTCATATCTCCTTAACTTAAAGAAATACAAAAAAGTTTAATACTGAAGTCGGCCATGTGCTTGTATTTTTGAACTTCTTTGTACCCTTATCTATCTTATAAACCAATAAACTTCGAAATAAAGATTTTACCAAATTCGTAACTACTCTAAAAAAATACTTATATACATACATATATGTATGTTACTTTTTTGAAACTAGAACGTTAAAGTTGTGAAAATCGTAGATATTTTTGGAACATTTTTAAAAAACATTATTATTCCATGTATTGACACATAGTACACACGTATTAAATTATGAGATCCCACTACAATATTGAAATTGTTGATAGTTCAATGGAGTGAAAAAAGTATTAAAAAAGGGGAACTACCGGAAATTAAATTTCTTTCCTTTACCTTTCCTTGCAGCATGTAGTAATTTTTGAATTTTCTATAATATTGAACTTAGATCTTAAAATTAAAGGTGCCGAGTCCTGAGTGAAAGCGAACCTATAAGATGAACGAAGTTGGTACTCTTTTGTTCTGTAGTTGGTACTTTATTTATTTTCGTTAATATTGGACCTAGACAGAGAACTTTTTGATACTTTTTTATTCTTAAAATTGTACTTTTCGAATTTTCGTAAGTATTGGACCTGAAAACATAATATAACTGGGCATTTACACATGAAAGTAGTTTGTGTAATACACTCACACTTTTTCACTTACACATTTCAACACTCAGTCCAGCTTTCAGCTATTTTTTAATGAAAATTTCAAGAAAGAGATTTCATGAAAATAAATTACAATAACTAAGCAGTGTTGCCAATTGAAATTTTTTTTTTCGTATATGTAAATAATTTGAATATATTTTTGTAACTAAATATTAAAAACACACTGATTCTAATTAAAATTTATAAATATCATGAAAACTAATAAAAATAAATATTATTTTGAACGAATGCCTGAAGTTCGGCGTGAATAATTGGCTCGGCAACTCTGAAACTTGAAATAGGCAAAACAATAAACTTTCATGAAATGTTATTATTTTTTTGTGAAATTTGTAGTGATAATACGTATACAGAAATTTCATGAAAGTACTTTCATGTTTAAATGCAGCGTAAAACATGCAAGGTACTAACTCCACGTCTACAACAGACATGATTTGCTGTTATAACATGATGATATAAAAGCGTTAATAAAACATTTGCATTAACAACCGTGTCATAACATGAGAAAACCTCTAAGATGATGAGTCTATACTTAACGCTTACATCATATTAGTGTTAATGTTAAGCATTTGATGTCAGTTTTTTTTTTTTTTTTTTTTTTTTTTTTCTCTCAGTATTTATTTATTGAATCTTCATATACTAAATATGAACTAACAATAATTAATCAAATCTTAACCTAATATTTGATTTATGTCCTGCCAGTGCCGGACAAAAAAGATTTCGTCATCACGGTTTCTGTTCACATATGTAGGTGTTTACCGCTCATCTGATTGGGTGAGTGCTGCAGTGTCTCTTCTTTTTAATCGAGTGTGGCCGCCATAATTTAAAATATTTCGTGCTAATGGGTTTGGGTGCAGTTCCAGCCTTTTTAGATATTTTACTGCATATTTCGTTATCATAGTTTTTACTAATGGCACATTGAGATCCTTGTGGATATTTGAGTTTTTGACGTACCAGGGGGCGGCTGTGATTATTCGAAGAAGTTTATTTTGGCGCCTTTGAATTTTTTCGATGTTAGAAGCCGAGGCAGTGCCCCATAACTGAATACCGTAGCACCAAATTGGCTTTAAGATAGAGTTGTAAAGTAGAAGTTTGCAATCGAGGCTGAGAACAGAATTTCTTCCAATAAGCCAATTTATTTGAATTGCTTTTAGTTTCATTTGAGTTAATTTAGCTTCTATATGCCATTTCCACGTTAAACGCCGATCTAGATGTATACCGAGGTATTTTACATGCGAGTGTTGGGGTATTATTTGATTATTGATTTTAATAGGGGGGCATGTTTCCCGACGCAATGTGAATGTTATATGTGCGCATTTTTGCTCATTGATCTTTATCCTCCATTGTTTTAACCACCTTTCCTGTTCAAATATGTGATCCTGTAAGTAACGAGATGCTTCTTGACAGTTTGCGTGTACGCTTAGAAAAGCTGTATCGTCCGCAAATGTTGAGGTATGGGTGTAGCTGTTTGTTGGCAAGTCCGAAGTATAAATTAAGTATAATAGAGGGCCCAGGATGCTGCCTTGTGGGACTCCGGCGTTAATTGGCTGAGGAGAACTTAAAAAATCGCCTTCTTTAATAATAAAATGACGCCCGACTAAGTAGCTTTCTAACAGCTTGTGTATGTTTGCTGGTAAGTTTTGCTGCAACTTCAGTAGTAACCCTTTATGCCAGACTTTATCAAAAGCTTGAGACACATCGATGAAGAGTGCAGAGCAATATTTTTTTTCTTCAAAGGCTTTTCTTATGACATTTACTATTCGATGAGTTTGTTCAATTGTGCTGTGTTTTCTTCTAAAACCGAATTGATGATTGGGAATACATCTGTTTTCATTTAAAATCGGCGTTAATTTTGACACTAGTAGTTTCTCAAATAGCTTTGATATATTAGACAATAGGCTTATAGGTCTATATGACTCAACTTTTGTGGGATCCTTTCCTGGTTTAGGTATCATGGTAACTAAAGATACTTTCCACTCTTGTGGGTAGTATTCAAGGCGTAAAATAGCATTAAAAATTAGTAGAATAATTTTCTTTGCTATGCGGGGTAGCTCCAAAAGCATTTTGTTACTGATGTTATCAAAACCAGGGGCTTTCTTGGGGTTTAAATCATGAATAGCCTTTTCGATTTCTCTTATCTCAAATCTTAGTGGAACATCTGATCTAACAACAACAGGTGGTAACTCGACCGCAGTATCGAAAGATGTATGAGGGGTAAATACGGTTTTCAAATGATTAACAAAAATATTTCCTTTTTCTATATCATTTCGTGCCCAACTTCCATTTAAGTTTCTTAATGGCGGTTTAGTGATAACTGGTCTTTTTAGATTTCTAGCTGCACGCCATAATGAGTAGTCAGATTGAGGAGTTGCATCAAGTTCCTTAAGATATTTTTCCAGAGAAGCCGTTTTTTGAGACTGCAGTAAGATTCTTAGCCTTTTTGTACACTCTTTTAGTAAATTTTTAAGTTGAGGGGATCTGTGCAATTGCCACTCCCTTCGAGCTCTCCTTTTTTCAGTCAAGAGACGCTCGACATCTGTAGAATATATTTTACTATTTTTGATGTTTTTGCGGGCTATGCTAGAATGTTAAACAGCTAGTTTGAGATAATTGTCAAAATTTACAATAGAAAGATTCACATTCTCCGGTGTTCTAAGCGGAATATTTTCAGTGCAGTGGGTACTGAGATATTTTTTATATTTTAACCAATTTATTTGTGTTGCTGACGTCACTAAGTATCCACACGGAGATACAATTCTATTAGGGTTTGCTATAGTTAGAAGTGTAGGTGTGTGATCAGAAGATAATTCTAAAGAAGCTTCAACATGAATCGTTTCTGCGGGGATGTTTTTAACCACGCCAAAATCGATGACATCTGGAATTTTTTGCTGATCAGTAGGCCAATAAGTTGGTTGACCACTCGCGACCACATTTAAATCCATTTTAGACATTGTATTGTACAAAACACGACCCTTTGGTGTTATGAGCCGTGACCCCCAGAAGGTATGTTTAGCGTTGTAATCGCCAGCGGCTAGGAAACAGGGTCCTAATGATTTAAAATATTTATAATATTGGCTTTCTGATATTGAAAATCTAGGTGGAGAGTATAATGATGAAAGTACTAAGTTTCGATTTAGCTCTTCAACACAAATGTTCGTTGCTTGCAGATAATCTTCACGATAATCACACATTAAGTAGTGTTTGATTCGGGCTTTTATCAAAATAGCAGAGCCTCCACAAGCTCTATCTCGAGGGTCCTTGGTATCATATAATATATAACCATTAATTTTAAACGTATTTCTTGAGGTCAAATGAGTTTCAGAAACCATCATTACATCAATTTGTTTACTTTTAAGAAAGTATTCTAGTTCATTTTTATGTTGGCGAATGCCGTTTGCGTTCCAAAAACAAATTTTTAAACAATTCATGGCTTGTTTAGTACAGCCTGCAATAACATCGATTGCATTCTTAACATTTCCTGCATCATATTACCCATTGTGTTCGTAAAGTTAGTTACTGTTTGCACTAGTGTTTCCATGGTTTTTTCTAGACGACTTAAATTAGAAACTGGAGTCTCATCATTATTTGGCAAATCACCTTGAATTGGAATATGGTTTGATTTTAGGACGTTTGCGTAGGATGTTCTGTTATTACTAGGCTGCGGCACTTGAATGTCATTAGTGTTAACTTGATGTGATACCTGCATTTGAGGGGGATTAGGTTTCGGTCCAACCGAGCGCTTGACTATGGAGTATACAGGGCATCCTCTATAGTTGGCAGTGTGATTACCACCACAGTTGCTGCATTTTTTTACATTGGGGTCGTTTTTAGACTTATCGCAGAGAGCTGTACCATGCAACTCTCCACATACAACACAAACAGGGGTTAAATGGCAGTATGCCTTAGTGTGACCAAATTCTTGGCAGTTTAAACATTGCACGGGACCGTTCCTTTTGTGCGGCTCCTCTATCGTTATTTTCCTATACAGGATATATTTCAGACTGTAAATGGGATGCGTTTCATTTTTTTTAAGCTGAACGTCGCCGGGTTCTAACTCCACTCGAAATAGTGGCTGGGGATTTTTTTCTCTATTTTTAATATTTATTACGTTTTTTATTTTGAAGCCCCTCTCTTCTAAAAACGTTTTTATCTCACTTGGGTCTACGCATGAATCAATGCCCTTTATCACTACCTGGAGACCTTTACTGCTCTTCAGTTGGTATGTATAAAAGTTTTTTTTTAGTGCCTCTAATTTCGTAATTACCTTACGAAAGTCATCTTCACGATTAACTTGAATTTTTGTCTCATTTATACTACCCCGCTTAATTGCAACTACATAAAAAGAATTTTCACCTATTACCGAGATCAAATTCTTTATTAGTTCATTTGAGTTTTGCTCTCTAAGATATATCGGCGGTGGCTTAGAAGATTTGATAACGTTTTGTGCTTCCGGAGATTCCTCATCCAGAATTGCAAATCGATTTTGAGAACTTGTTTTATCAGCTGTACCATCTTTTAAGACTTTTGAGACCGAAGCAACTGCTGTAGAGGTTGGGCTGCGACCCCGTTTAAGCACTGTTATGTACCTATCAATACCTACTTGTACTGGAGGCTTTTGACCACTTTTTACTTGTGGAGCTGAGTTTTCCATCATGCCTGATTTGGGGGTAATATTTTCATCACTTATTACAATCGTTTTTGCCGCTGAGGCACCGCTTGCAGGTTTTATATTTTTTATTGTATTAATATCAACCGTATTATTAGACACCGAAGGTGATACTGAGTTTTCTATTATGCCTGATTGGGGGTTAATATTTACATCACTTATTAAAATTGTTTTTGTTGTTGAGGCAACGCTAGCAGGTTTTATATTTGTTATTGTATCAACCGTGTTACCAAATACAGACGGCGAGAGGGATCGCGTGCGAGTAATAGGTTTAGCCGTTAGGTATTTGCTATCATCGATTCTTTTTTTTATTTCTGCATTTGTTTCATTAACACTCACTGTGATATATGCATTTCTACTGTTTGCACTCATAAGAGTTTTTTTTTTACTGTTTACAGTTGTTCTCTTATTATTATGTTGTTATTGTTTATCAACACCGAGAATAAAAAAATGTGTGTTTATGTATGTATGTACATACATGTAAATTTTTTTTTTCTTTTTCTTGTATTTACTTTTTAAATACACAAATCAATAATCACGTTTTAAAAATTAAAAAATAAACCGTATGCCGAGCTTAGAAAACACGTCTATCTTCAACGAGCGCGAGAGACAGAATGATGTCAGTTGTAGACTGGATGTAAGTGAATGAGAATCTGTAACTCCACGTCTACAACAGATACGATTTGCTGTTATAACATGATGTTATAAAAGCGTTGTTAAAACATTTGCATTAACAACCGTGCAATAACATGAGAAAACCTCTAACATGATGAGTCTACAATTAACGCTAACATCATATTAGTGTTAATGTTAAGCATTTGAAGTCAGTTGTAGACTGGATGTAAGTGAATGAGAATCTGTAACTCCACGTCTACAACAGACACGATTTGCTGTTATAACATGATGTTATAAAAGCGTTGTTAAAACATTTGCATTAACAACCGTGCTATAACATGATAAAACCTCTAACATGATGAGTCTATACTTAACACTAACATCATATTGGTGTTAATGTTAAGAATTTGACGTCAGTTGTAGACTGGGTGTTAGAGGTATTTTTGGTATTTTTTCGTTCTTTGACTGGTACTTATTGAATATATATTAATACTGAACCTAGAAACATAAAATGCAACATGCAGAGTCCAGAGTGATTGAGAAACTATAAGAGGAGATTTGTTGGTTTTCAATTAGTATTTTCTGATATTTTATATTATTTAACTTACAAAACTAAATTAAACTATCACGGATTTAAATGGAAATTGGTGCCTCGCCAAATCGGTGCGCTAATACGCAAAGAAAAAAATGTTCGAAACATGTAAACTCATACATATATACTTATGTTTGTGTTCTTCATGTTTGCATAAATAATTATGGTCGAATTTCGACCTCTGGGCAAACACTAGTATACATAAGGAAATAGGCCGTGCGTTAAATTTTTTATATACACAAATGCATATCTTTTTGTGAGTTTGTTGTTTGAGTATGAAAGGTAAAAAGGCCAAAAAGGGAAACACAACACCACCACTATTTAAAAAAAAAAAAAAACCTGCAACAATTACAAAAAACCAATAAACAAACTTTTTCACATGTTTGCAGGGTTACTGTTCACAATTATTAATAAGTTGCACAAAAAAAAAATCGCTTAAAAGTCGCAAGCCTGTTTTAATGATTTTCACTTAGCAATATTAAAATATTAAACATACCATACAAAAAAGAACTAAGCTAATTTAAAAAAAACTAGATCGCCATTACCGTTAAAATGGCGTTGTTAAGAAAAAAAGACGTAAAATTGGATGAGTTTAAAAAGTATCACATAAAATCGAAGACCTCCAAAAAGAGGCCAAATTGCGATTTTAGTCGACGAGCGATAATCGTGTGTGCTTATAATGCTTATAATGTATGACAGAGTGGCTTAAAAATTAATTGACTTGCAAATGTTTATGAAAATTTTCATAAAATGATAGATTATATGCGATCAGAGTTGCATTTTCTTGTAAAGTAGACAAGTCATTTGAGTTTGCATCTTTTTTGTGGGAAAGTGTGGCATTGACAGCAGATTTTACAAACATTTTTTTTATGTCGGATAGAATTCCGTCGGATTTTCATGTGAATGAATCGTACGATTATGTAGGATAGTGAATACCGGCCTTAAGTTTGTGTCATCTCAAGTGTAGTTTTGAATTTTGCTAGTGGTAACACTGCAGTGTTGTCATACAGTAGATTTATCTGTTTTTGCAAGTTTTTGAGATGAAAAAATTCCCAATCTCTATTTGGTGAAATTATTTCGTTAAATAGATCAAAGCTTAAAAGCAGAGTGATGAAGAAAGTCATACTGGGCATGATGCCCACTTAATTATACATATAAAAAAGGGTAAATATTGGGATTTCAGTATTTTGGTCATAACCGATTTTAAACCGATTTGATAGATTTATATACCAACGTCTTTAGTATTTTTTACCATTTACCATGGTAATATAACTTGGACTCGGAAAGATCTCCGGTTCCAGAAAATAGGTATTTTTCATAAAAAAAATATATTTTGGTAAAAAAGATTTTTCCGAGTTTTTCAGCAAATATGTTTTACTAAAGATTTCCGATCTTTTGATATATTAGACGTATCCATAGGTCATATAACAGCTCTAAAATCTGTTGTTTGCCCATTGTTGGAGTATTTTGTTTATAACTTAACCATGTTTTTTACCGAGTTGGCAGATTTATATACCGGCGTCTTTAGGAAGAAATTTACCATTTAGTTAGATTATAAAACTTGGACTCGGGAAGATCTATTTTTCCCGAAAATGGGAATGTTACAAAAAAATTTTGGGCACAACTCTTCCATTTCTGGAAAAAAATGAAGTTTTTTCGGGAAATATATTCTGCTAAAAATTTCTGATATTTTGATATAAAAGACGTGTCCATATGTCATACTAGAACCCTAAAATTTACAATTTTGAGTATTTGCAATAATGTTTTTGTACGGGAGGTACCACGCCTACTTTTTTAATCCCGCCCACATTTTGTGGGATGCTGTGTATCGATAACCGATATGTTTGGGAATTTTAGCTCGTTTCGTTCTCCACATATACCGAAATGTATAACGTCTTTGTATGGGAAGTGCCACACCCACCTCTCCAATCCCGCCCATTTCTTAGAGAGTTTGTGTATTGATAACCTAGATGTTTGTACTAAATTCAAAAGCCCTGGAACTGGACGTTCTCCAGATATACAGAGAAAAGAATTAAAAAACAACAACATGGGATTTATGGGAAAAATTAGAGGTATACGTGATTTTTTCTCATGTCTCAGCCATTTATGGACCGATCTTACTGAATTTCAACACCAAACAACTCCGGACTGTATGAGACATAAATGTATAACAACCTAGCCTACATCAGGTATTCGGAAAACACATTTCAACGGACGAACAGACGGACAACCAAATTTGAACCTCCCTTCTCATAAGGGGCCAGAATATATATACTTTATAGGGTCTCAGATCAATATTGTAGAAATTACACACGGAATGACAAAGTTATATATACCCTTTTACCTTCGGTGAAGGGCATAAAAATATTTTTGGGGGAATTTCAGTAACATTTTAAAAATTTGTCGATTTAGGCTTTGTTTAAGTTAAGATATAAGTACGTAAATTAAAACTTAGTCAAGTTTAATAAACTGAACTGTAATTATTATCTAAGCTTTTAAATTTAGGTGATTTTTACAATATACGGTAAATTTGGGGGGGTTGGAAATTTTTTGGGGGGGAAGAAAAAAATTAGGTGGCAGCATTGGATCAAACCTAACAAATAAGAAGAAGAGAAAGTTTATTCTTTTTATGTATCTAGTTTGTGCGTGAAACAATTTATGGCTACTGTTGAAGTAAAATAATAATTTTTCTTCTAAATTATTGTTAAAAGTGGAAAGTGGTTGGAAAATTTTTAACTTATTTTGCACTTTAATTGTATAAGTGGCTTTAAGGGATGGTGACGATGACGGTGACAGTAACATGAACATGATTGTAGATGAAGGCTATGGCCTAGAGGACAACTGTTCTAAAAAGAAGAGGTTGGAAAGCGATACCTCGCCAGCTAATGTTGACGTGTCCTGGCTAGGGAAGAATGGGTCTGAAAACACTGTAAATAGACAAAATAGATTTTCTATTCTTGCTGATGTAGAGAATGAAAATGTCGACTGGACCGAAAACACAAAAAACAACGACAAAAAAAAATTGAAAGTGGCGTCTCAGGGTTACCCAATTATTCTTTATAATGTAAATATTCAATGACTTGGTGAGTAACTTTAGGCGAAAACACCAAAAATATTTTTTAAAATAAAAAATGTGAATAGGAATAAAAGAAAACTTTATCTTTCAAATGCAACAATTCCTGCTGAAATGATGGCTCTTTTCAGGGACAGGAAGATAACGTCATATTCCTTCACAACAAAGGAATTTAAACAAACTTAAGTGGTTCTTTGTGGGCTTTATCATAAAACTTAAGTCGAAAAAAAAGTCAAAATTGGATTAGATAATGTAGCCCGGAGTCAGTTTCCAAAGTGTCTAAATTCTCCACATTCGTTTTCAAAAAAAATAATGTAGACACAGGTCTATTTTTCTATTACCGGGAAAGAAACTAAGTGACGTGGCAAATATCAAATATCTGTTGCACCAGTCTATAGTATGGTTAAACCCAAAAAGAAAGAATGAGGAAATTCAGTGTCATAGGTGTCAGCTTCGGGGTCACATTTCCAGGAAATGCAATGCGGTCTTCAAATGTGCTAAGTGTAAAGATTCACATGAGCCAGGGGTATGTCCCCGTAACAAATCCAGCGATTCTGAACCGTGCTGCGTAAACTGTAATGAAACGGGCCACTCGGCAAACGAGAGGTTTCTATAACAAATATTTGGCAAATAAAAAGAAGCGGCTGAATCAAGCACGTGAAGTTCAGAAGAATGCAAAAAATAATGTGAATAGAGTGGTCAATTCGCCTTTTTGCTCATCTCAAAAATACTTTATATTTTAAGAATCAGCCAAACCCAAAAGAAAACCCTCAAAGGAAAAAATCACCCATCATTGAAACGTTATGGAACTTGCAGACTACTTTATGGAATCGGAAGAGCTGTCCCTGGATCGCGAGATAAATAATTTTCTATGTAATTACAGAAGTATGCCAAAGTCTGAGGCCAAATCGGAATTTTTGCTCCTACTGAATAAAATTAAAAATATCTATGGACCACAGAAACTTAAATTTTCTCACATTCAATGTTAGATCACTCATTGGCACCTGTCGTCAGATCGATCTATTTAACACCCTCTTGCATAATAAAAGTGACATTAGCTTTATACAGGAGTGTCACTTACGTCGTAATAAGAAAGTGAAACTTAACGATTACAGCTTTATTTACGATTACTCTCCTATTTGCGTGGCTATTGTAATAAAAGAAAAAATTTCCTATACTCGTGTAAACATTAATGACATTGGGTTCAATGGCAATTTTATTATAATAGAATTTTACTCCAGCAACATATGCAAGAAATATTTAATTGGTTCCATATATATACTAAGCAATTTTTTGTCCCCTTTAATATACGCGGGGTTGTCGAAAATTCTACATGGCTGCAAACTTTGATGGAGTTGTCCTGGGAGGACACCTGAATTCCAAGAACACAACATGGGGTGATGCAATGGACAAAAACAATGGAAAAGTTTAAGAGATCTGTTATAAAACCATGCCTTAGACGTCGTACGTCCTTGTGTTAACAAACCCTCATGTTCAAATGGCGGCTCTTTTTTTGACCACTCTCTTCTTAGTCCTAATATTGTTAACATTACAACCCAGAATTTCAAAATTTCAACACTAGCATCATCTTCAGACCACTTTCCCATCAAATTAGAACTACAATTAAGCCCCAACGTGCTAATCTTGCAAATCCCTAGGCCCATGACATCCTACAAAAACACAAATTGGGCACAATTCCGCAGAGAGGTAGAAATTTCCTTCTATAATACAATGCCTTCCGAAAACAGATCTTATTAAAATTATGAAATTGATTTGCTGATCAATAATTTTAGTTCTAATCTTACCTTAATTCACTATGCACACTCTGAAAAAATTGAATTAAGAAGCAACAAAATTCCAGTTTCTGAGAACATCAAAAAATTCTTCAAAATAAAACATAGATGACATATGACCTAAAAAAGATTATTCATCGCACAGGAAATAGACACAGTCAGGAGTACAACACACTTTCAGGACTACAACACACTTTAATATTGAACTAGCCAAAATATTTAAAAACAAGCTGGAAAAGGTAAGACCCGGTCCAACAGCCTTCAAAGAAGTATACCAAGGGGAGGAACAATTTTCATTTTGTAAGAAGATAATTATAAACAACACCATTATAACCAAAGATATCGAAATTACCGAATCATTTAGAGAATATTGCTCTGAATTCTTTAGGAGTCGTTCCTAGACGCATTTTTTTCATTTGATGAAAGTTCTAGCTCCTTAGAGAACCAGAATAGTTACCACTTTACAAAATTGGAATCTGTGGAGGAAATTATAAGAAAAATTAACAATAAAAAATCATATGGTAATGATAAAATATCTAATTTTATAATAAAAAAACTGCCAGATGCATCTTTAAAGTTTCTCACAATTGTATAAGTTGGTATTGATAGGTACATAACAGTGCTTAAACGGGGTCGCAGCCCAACCTCTTCTGCAGTTACTTCGGTCCCAAAAGTTTAAAAAGAGGGTTCAGCTGATAGAATAAGTTCACAAAATCGTTTTGCAATTTTGGACGAGGAATCCTCGGAAGCAGAAAACGTTATCAAATCTTCTAAGCCTCCCCGATATATCTTACAGAGCAAAACTCAAGTGAATTAATAAAGAATTTGATCTCGGTAATAGGTGAAAATTCTTTTTTTGTAGCCGCAATAAAGCGTGGTAGCATAACTGAGACAAAAAAACAAGTTAATCTTGAAGATGATTTTCGTAAAGTAATAACTTAATTAGAAGCACTAAATAAAAACTTTTATACATACCAACAGAAGAGCAGTAAGTGTCTTCAGGTAGTGATAAAGGGAATTGACTCATGCGTAGACCCAGGTGAGATAAAAACGTTTTTATATGAGAAGAAAATTAAAAATGTAATAAATATTAACCCCCATATTCATAAAAAATATTTTTGATTAATAAAAGGTTTATTAAACAAATTGTCATAGAAAATTCGTTTCATAAGGCTGTTATAAACCTAAAATATTTTTTATGAATATGGGGGTAAAAATACAGAAAAAAAATCCCCAGCCACTATTTCGAGTGGAGTAAGAACCCGGCGACGTTAAGATTAAAAAAAACGGAACGCATCCCATTTACAATCTGAAATATATCTTGTTTAGGAAAATAACGATAGAGGAGCCGCACAAAAGGAATGGTCCCGTGCAATGTTTAAACTGCCAATAATTTGGTCACACTAAGGCATACTGCCACATACAACTGCTGTTTGCGTTGTATGTAGAGAATTGCATGGTACAGCTCTCTGTGATCATCGTGAAGATTATCTGCAAGCAACGAACATTTGTGTTGAAGAGCTAAATCCAAACTTAGTACTTTCATCTTTATACTCTCCACCATGATTTTCAATATCATAAAGTCAATATTATAAATCATTAGGACCCTGTTTCCTAGCCGCTGGCGATTACAACGCTAAACATACCTTCTGGGGGTCACGGCTCATAATACCAAAGGGTCGTGTTTTGTATAATACAATCTCTAAAATGGATTTAAATGTGGTCGCAAGCGGACAACCAACTTATTGGCCTAGTGATCAGCACTAAATTCCAGATGTCATTGAGTTTGGCGTGGTTAAAAACATCCCCGCAGACACGATTCATGTTGAAGCTTCCTTAGAACTATCTTCCGATCACACACCTACAATTGTTACTTTAATGAACCCAAATAGAATTGTATCTACGTCTGGTTGCTTAGCGACGTCAGCCACACAAATAAATTGGTTAAAATATTGTTACGAAATTAGATTTGTCTAAGAATTATTTATGGTTTTAGTTATAAGTTATCTTGTTAATTATAGTTTTATGTCATATAAGTTACTATTTTTATGAACGCCACTGTAACTAAATTTTTTAGCAATTGTAATTGTAGACTTTAGATTTAAAATAATTCGAACATAATTTTCTAGAAACTACTAGACGATTCTTGAACCAACTAGGAATAGTTTTGAACTATAAAAACAGGCTAACTCATAAAAGTTTAGTTTAGTTTGATTGGAGACATTAAACGGTTCAAATCGATACTTACAATAGTGGTTAAAATTTGTGAACATTATAATTAATTTCAATAAAGTTTGTTAAGTTGAATTCGCGAGTGTATTTATTTTTTATTTGCAATTAAAAGAACTCAAAGGTTTATATTAAAGGGAATAAACCTTAACGCGTTTTATAAAGTAAAAACGTAACAATTGGTGTCAGAAGTGGGATTGCAATAAATAAAAAAATTGATAAACAATGAAATTCGATGAGCTTAAAGTTGAGCAGCTTAAGAAGGAGTTGGGCAAGTTGGATCTGCCGACTGCAGGAAATAAAGCTGAGCTGCAGAGAAGATTAATCGATGAATTTAAGCGACGCAATATTGACATCGCAGCTTATGAATTTGATGAAAAAGAAGAAATAGAAGTTGCTACCCGTGCAGTAACAAGCAACATGGATCTTAGCACAATGTTTGCTGCTATGATACAGAAAATGGAAGAAAATTCTAGAAAAATGGAGGAAAACATGGAAAGAATGGTAAAAGAAAGCTCGGCAGAAAATTCAAGAAGCATGGAGAAAATGGTTAAGGAAAATTCAAGCACCATTCTTGCCGAAATTCAAGAAAATTCGAGAGTGACGAACGAGAAACTCCAGGCCACTAATGAAAAACTTGAGAAGCTTCAAGAAATTTCTACTGCTATAAATGAAAGAGTAGACGATATGGAGATATAATTGTTACGTTTTTACTTTATAAAACGCGTTAAGGTTTATTCCCTTTAATATAAACCTTTGAGTTCTTTTAATTGCAAATAAAAAATAAATACACAAACTTAATTGAAATTAATTATAATGTTCACAAATTTTAACCACTATTGTAAGTTCGATTTGAACCGTTTAATGTCTCCAATCAAACTAAGCTAAACTTTTATGAGTTAACCTGTATTTATAGTTCAAAACTATTCCTAGTTGGTTCAAGAGCCGTCTAGTAGTTTCTAGAAAATTATGTTCGAATTATTTTAAATCTAAAGTCTACAATTACAATTGCTAGAAAATTTAGTTACAGTGGCGTTCATAAAAATAGTAACTTATATGACATAAAACTAAAATTAACAAGATAACTTATAACTAAAACCATAAATAATTCTTAGACAAATCTAATTTCGTAACAATATAAAAAATATCTTAGCGCCCATTGCACGGAAAATATTCCGCTTAGTACACCGGAGAACGTGGATCTCGCTATTGTTAATTTTGACAGTTATCTCAAATTGGCTGTTCAACATTCCAGCATAACCCTCAAAAACCCCAAAAACAATAACATATATTCTACAGATGTCGAGCGTCTCTTGACTGAAAAAATGAGAGAAAAGGAGAGTGGCAATTGCACAGATCTCCCCAACTTAAGACTTTATTAAAAGAGTGCACAAAAAGGCTTAGAAAGTTACTGCAGTCTCATAAAACGGCTTGCATAAACGGTTTCCTTAGTAACCATGATACCAAAGCCAGGAAAGGATCACACAAAAGTTGAGTCATACAGGCCTATTAGCTTATTATCTAATATCTCAAAGCTATTTGAGAAACTACTAGTGTAAAAATTAACGCCGATTTTAAATGAAAATAGATGTATTCCAAACCATTAATTTGGTTTTAGAAGAAAGCACAGCACAATTAAACAAACTCATCAATTAGTAAATGTCATAAGAAAAGCCTATGAAGAGAAAAAATATTGCTCAGCACTCTTCATCGATGTGTCCCAAGCTTTCGATAAAGTCTGGCATGAAGGATTACTACTGAAATTGCTGCAAAACATACCTGCAAACATACACAAGCTGTTAGAAAGCCAATTAACGCTGGCGTCCCACAAGGCAGCATCTTGGGCCCTCTATTATCCTTAATTTATACTTCGGACATGCCAACAAACAGCTACACCCATACCTCAACATTTGCGGACGATACAGCTTTTCTAAGGGCTTGCAGGGCATAGAGCTTCATCGTAAAAGCTCTAATAAATAATTGAAAGCTAAAAAAAAAATAGTTTTTTAATTTTTTTTTTTGGGTATGAGAAGTAAGCTGCCTAGAATTTTTTGGACTCGCATTACTGAAGTCTGTGCAACAGAACAAAAAACCACCCATTTTTATTATTTTAAAAGAATACCTAATATCTAAATATCTGACATTAAAACAAATCCGAAGCATAACTGGCAAACATATTACAATATTTTTAATTTCACAAAATGGGTACAAAACTTAAAAAGGGTATAACTTTGGAACAGTAAGAGCAAATTCAATTATTTTTTTTGCAATGACTCAGAATCTATCCACCTTTTAAACTGATTCATTGGTTTTTTAACTTCAATATAAATTTTAAAAGTTACAGAGCATTATTTTTCAAATTTATGGTAAATTTTCCAAAAAAATGTGATTAAGGGGACCCAAATGAGCAAAAAAATAACCGAAACTTTTAATATCTGCACAGAGAAGTAAAGTTTGAGAAGTTTTCTTTAAAAAAATTGACTTAGTAACAAAGAAAATCGTGCTAATGGGCCGAGTAATCAGCAAAATTCAAAAAAGTCGAGAAAACCCGATTTTTGGGTTAAATTCGATTTTAGCGACCTCTTCCGAAAAATCTGAAAAAAATCACAAAAATACTTCACACTATAAGCTTTCAAAAAAAGGTGGGGCATAAAATAATATTTTTTTTTGGGACACACTAATGTATATACATATTTAATAAAGTTTTAGTTTAAATAAATATTAGAAATAACGGTACAAATAAGTTAGTTCTAGATTGCATTCGATTGTGTCGACTGCTGGCCCATACTAATAATAATTCTGGGAAACATTTTCAAACCTTTTCTTGATTGAAAATGTGTTGTTGCTTTATTGTGGACATCAAGTGAAAATGTTGCTGTCATTGTGAATTTGGCCTAATAAACCAATATGTAATACATGTATGTATGTTGAAAATAAATGAGATTTTGAAGGAATTCAGTTATTATTATTAAAGATTTTTGAAAACTAAAGATTAGGTGCGTTTGTTTACTTTTCCAGTAAAATCCAGTAGTTGAGTAAATTTTGGGCAATATGAAAATTTTACTCCCAAAAATGGCTCTTGCACAAAAAAGTAAACGAACGGAAAAATTGCAAAAACTTGCAGGTTAATTCAAGTAGCTGATCGCTAAAAAGCTTAGTGTTGTAAAATATGTGTTGTTTAGACTACCCAGTACATAATGTTTTTGGTACTTGATGAAATGCATTGCAATGATTATAAATTCGTAGCAAATTTATTTATTAAATGAGCTTCTGTGCAAGTTTTAAGACTTGTTTATTTTGTACATGACTTTTAATTTTGTTTCTAGTTGAATTACATACGAAACTATATCAATATTTGATTTTTGATATTTGGTACCCTCAATAATATGCAATAAGAAGTAATCATATATTCATTAGCTTTACATCTCTAAAATATTAATGTAAACAAAAACAAAAATAAGTAATATTGAACAATTAACACAAATTTTACCATGGATGTCAATAAAAGAAAACTTAATATTTCATGCTCTCCCGGAACATTTGGGAAGGTACAAAGTGGCAAGTAAAATTGTTTAGGATGTAATAAATATTTTTGTTTTTGTTACACTTTTAATTCAGCTTTTGTTCTTTTAAATGTTTTTATTACAAATTGTATGCTTACTTTTGTTTGTTTACTTAAATGAAACATATGTTTTTGTTTTCTACTGGTTTTTACTGGTAAAAATTTGTTCAGTAAAAATTTGCAGTCTCTTTGCTTTCAACTGTCACTTTACTCTCTCAGTAGATGCTCTCTTTTGCAAATTTTTGTGTAAGCGAACGCATTTCAGTAAAATCCAGTAAAAACTTGCACAAATTTGTGCAAATTTTGGGGTAAACGAACGCACCTATTACACTGCTATACAAAAAAAATAAAAAAATCTGCGGCAGGGATTTTGTTAATGGTTTTTGTTAATACTCATATTAGACCTTCACGCTGCATGCTTATTTATTTTTGATTCACTCTGGTTATTGAGATAAACGGAACTAAGAAATAATTGAAATACCCTATAAACATTGTGGTTCATTGATTTGTTTTCACTTACGTTTATTTCTTATTTCAAATATTGTCATACATTTTTCATATTTGGATTCATTCCTAAATGATGAAACAGAACACGACCGCAACTTCAAGCAAAAATGACTCTCAGAGAAAACAGGCCCATAATTGAAACGCCGACTGCAACTTCAGGATCTGCCAATTAATTTTTACACTTTTTTTGTGTGTAAAGCTATAAAAAATTGTTTTTGAAAAAATTATATCAATTTTTTTATTGCGAAATTGTTGTTGTACATTGGCCACTGCATATTTTTTTCAATATCAGTCATTTCTTTTAGAAATTTACAAAACTATAAATTCAATTGGAATTTCAAAAGTTTTTTCCTAATTTCTTTTGTTTTTATTTTTCTTTGGTTTTGTTTACAAAATGTATGAAATTAAATAAAAGTATGGTAATACTGTTGAGAGCATTTGTGTTTATCAGTTATAAATCGGTTGTTTTGTGTTAAAGTGCATTTCAAAAACATGAGTTTTCCACGTAAACCTTGTTTAAACGATCATGAGCATAAAATTGCATTTCTTACACAGCCATTTGGACCGATTCCCGCAGAACCTGAGTGATTACAGTGAGGAACAAGGAGAACGGTTCCATCAGGATATGAGGATAATGGAAGAAAGATATCAAGGTCGATGGGACAGCCATATGATGGCTGACTATTGCTGGACCTTGAAAAGAGATTGTCCTGACAAAGTAAATAAGAGAAAATCCCAAAGAAAAAGTTTTTTATGATCTTCATTTATTTATTCTAGTTAAAAGTACCCCAAACTATTATTTTTGTGTATTTTTGTAAAGATAAACAATAAAAATAAATTTTAAATAAATCTTTTGGCCCATTTATTGAAGCATTTTATGGAAAATGTTAGAAGCGTTTATCTCAAAAACTGGAGTCAATTTGACAATTCTGGTATTTTTCCCGTTATCAGCACACTCGTCTTATACAAAATCGACTTCAAGTATGCCTGCCGCAAAATGACTGTATAGCAGTGTTATTTAACGCCTGTCAACCATGTCGAAAGAGTTCTTTCTTCCGTACAATAACATTTAAAAACCAAAAAACTTTAGATTTTTGAATTTTTTTTATTGTAATGCAATTGTGTGAAAACATTAATGTGCTGTTTTCACAATACAAGTGATAGGACGTCTAGTAAAATTTATATGAAAAGTACTCAGTTTTTTGAGTGCTTGCGTGCGAAAACCGCACATTAATTTCTTCGACATCGTTGGGCAAGCAGTTATTATGTTTAAAGTTTTAATTTTTTTTTTTTTTTTTAGGGTTAACTTTTATTTGTACTTTCAGTTTTTAGTTACATTTTACTTTTTAGAATTAACCTTCTTTGATTTGTTCGCTACTTGAGTAAAATTTTGATTATATGTACATATATATTTGTTAAAAAGAATCAATAAGAAAGAAAGAAATTTAGTTTTGTAACAAAATTAAAATTCCACAGTTTCAAATTCATATTCACTATCTAAATTAACATCAGCATTTGTTAGTGCTAAGCTCACGTTGTTAGTCGGGGAAATAAAATGCCATATTATTTCATTGGTGATGATGCGTTTTCTTTAGATAAACACCTTCTAAAGGCATATAGTAGGTCTTTAAAATTAAATATTCCACAAGAAATATTCAATTACCGACTATGTCGAGCAAGAATGGTTGTGGAGTGCGCTTTTGGTAGGTTGGCTAGAAGATTTGGCATTTTTAATAGACCAATTGAGGTCCAAACATCAACAGTTGACCTTATTGTGATGACTACGTGTGCCTTACATAATTTTCTGACAATTAAAAGAGCCAAGCCCACAACATCAGACATTGTTTGAAAACACCCCGGCAACGTTTTTATCACTTGGTCATCAGCAGAATAAGTCATACAAATATGCCTGTAGGATAAGGGACGAAGTTTCAAGATATTTGGTGACAGAAGGAAATGTTAATTTCCAATGGAGCAAAATAAATGTTAAAGCTGTTTAAGAAACCAAAATAAACCGTATTAAAGAGGCCAATTTTTTTAAAAAATTAAGGGACTAATTGTGTAAAACGCAACGTAACCGCAAAAATTTCATTGATATCAAACACAAATTCAAAAATATTTTATAATTTTGTTGTAACTTCCTACAGGAATTCATATTGAAATTTTAAATTTCAAACCTTCATATTTTGTGGCGTTGAAAATTTTAAAAAACAATATGAGTTTCTGTAGAAAGCAACAACAATATTATAAAATGCCCAGATCTTGAATTTTGAAAAGCAAAAATAGTCAGAGCAGAGTTAAAATAACAAAAGAAAGTACCTTTAACATAGCAAAACTTATTAAGCAAAAACAATGTTTGAGAGGTATAAAACATGATTTTTCTATATTTTAAAAAGTTGTTAATGCAACTGTAATTAACTAATAATGACTCTTAACACTTACAAAATATTTTTATGTATAGCATTTGTTTCAAAATAGAGTAGCATATAAGCTAACTGATTGATTTATCAATTTACAAGATATTAAAAAATTATATTTTATAAACTATTCGTATATTTTTGAAAAGCAAAATTATTAGTTATGTCTTTTGTTAATATACGAGTTTTTTGTTTTGCTTTTAAATTTTTTAGTGGAAAGCCCAAAGTTTATTATCTTTATTAAAAAAACTTCTTTTAAATATAACTTTATTTTACCGTACGCATTAGCGTATAAATATTTTTATTTTTTTTCTATTTTAACCAATATTTTCGTATAGAGTATAAGTTAAAAAAATATTAATTTCCTTGCGTTATTTTTACTTTTCTGCGTAGTCTTAAAGCTTAAAGAATAAATTATAACACATCAATATAGTCTACCAATTAAATAAATTTATAATGTACATATAAATTACCATTTACTTTTTTACTCTTTGATATTAATTAATAAATGTATGTATTATAAAATAAATATGTAAGTATACGCAAAAATAAACATTTCAATACAAAAATATAACAATTATTTTATTTATTTTTTATTTTCGATAATGAATACATATGTATTTTTTTTATTAAAAAAAGTGTTTTAATTGGTTAAGAAGTCAGTGATCTCAAATGTTTATGTACATACATACATATCAATGAAGTAGATGTGGACCAAAAAATTGTCAAATACTCCACAAAAATATTAGTCACACAATAAAAAAAATATAATAAAATATTTAACGGCATTAAAAAAAGTTTGCTTTTCTGATGCAGCGTAGTGATGCATTTACGAACGTACCCTTTTTAGTAAGCATTAAAACAAATTTATTAATTTTTTTCTAATTGTTTAAAGTACATACTTATGTATGTACATATACGAATACATAGGTACTACATACAAATTTAATTAAGAATTTTAATTTCAATAAAAGTAAAACCTTTATGTTTATGTTATACTAATGGGCAGAGAATCCTTGCCCATGGGCAAAGCCCGGCAATGCAGAGCAGCTTCAGTTAGCGAAGCAAGTTTTTGTTATAACATGTAGGAGAAAATCTTTGCTTTTTCATGCTTCAATGGGGAGAAAAAAGTACCAAACGGGGGAAATACGGGAAATTAAATTTCTTACTTTAGCTTTTTGGTTCTACAACTGGCAATTTTTTTAATTATCGTTAATATTGGACCTAGAAACATAAACTTCAACATGTAATGTCCTGAGTGGATAAGAACCTATAAAGGTACTTTTTGGTACTTTTTGCTCTTCAACTGCTACTTTTCGAACTAGAAACATAAAATTAAACATACAAAGAAAGTCCTGAGTGAATAAGAATTTGTTAGAGGGATCTTTTTGGTACTTTTTCGTTCTTTAACTGGTACTTTTTTGATTTTCGTTAATATAAGACCTATTAACATAAAATTAAACATGCAAAGTCCTGAGTGACTGAGAATTCGTTAGAGGGATCTTTTTGGTACTTTTTCGTTCTTTAACTGGTACTTTTTTTAATTTTCGTTAATATTGGACCAATAAACATAAAATTAAACATGCATGGTCTTGAGTGAATGAGAATATGTAAAAGGGCTTTTTTATTACTTTTTTGTTCTTTAACTGGTACTATTTGAATTTCCGTTATTTTTGGACATAGAAACATAAAATTTAACATTAAATGTCCTGAGTGGACAAGAAATTTGTGGCAATTTTTTGTTTTTTAACTGGTACTTTTTGAATTTCTGTTAGTATTGGCCGTATAAACATAAAATTGAACATCCAAGGTCCTGAGTAAATGAGAATCTGTAAGAGGAGGTTTTTGGTACTTTTTGGTCTTTAACTGGTACTATTTGAATTTCCGTTAGTATTCGACCTAAAATCATAAAATTCAACATTAAATGTCCTGAGTGGACAATAACCTATAAGAGGGATCTTTTTGGTACTTTTTCGCTTTTTAACTGGTACCTTTTTTTTCGTTAATATTGGATCTACAAACAAAAAATTAAGCATGCAATGCCCTAAGTGAATGAGGACCTGTAAGAGGGGCTTTTTGGTACTTTTTGTTCTTTACCTGTTACTTTTTGAATTTCCGTTAAAATTGGACCTATAAACATAAAATTAAACATTCAAGTTCCCAAGTGATTGAGAATCTGTACGAGTGGTTTTTTGGTACTTTTTCGTACTGTATTATTTGCCAACAGGTACTTATTGAATTTTTGTTAGTATTGCATCTACAAACATAAAATTAAAAAAGCAAAGCGTTGAGTGAATGAGCATCTGTAAGAGGCAATACTTGGTACTTTTTGATTTGCTGTTAATATTGGACCTAGAAACATAAAATTAAACATGCAAGTTCCTGAGTGAATGAGAATATGTAAGAGGAATTTTTGGTACATTTTCTTTCTCTAACTGGTACTTTTTTAATTAAAGTAGTACTTTTTAATTTAATACTTATTGTAGTTCATTAAATAAAAAAAGAGAACAGGTGTCTGGTACTATTTTGAAATTCGGACCTTATAGGTAGTAAAAGGGTAATACCTGCATTTTGGTACTTTTTGGCCAGCATCTATCGTTAAAATCAATGCACATAGAACTAAAAATTATATAAAATTCCTAACTTATATAAAAAATGCAAGTGCAACTTTGGTACTTTTTCGAAATTCGAACGTTTAAGGGGAGAAAATCGTACTTAATTTTGTTACTTTTTCCAAGATATTTTTTCTCCATCTATTTATCTTTCATCGCACAACCTTAACGCCTGAAGCTAAAAAGTTGACATTTGGACCGGGCGCAGGCCTCTCGCCAAATCGATCACGCTTACCTTATATCTGGTAAGCTAAAGGAGATACAAAATAATTTAATAATTATTGTTGTTCAATAGAAAAAGGTGGTAAAAAAATGTCCACGAAAGAAAAGGATACGCTAACGAAGAAGCGGGTTAAATGCTAGTTAATAATAAATATTTCAATCCCGAAAATAATTTTTGATAATAAATTTGCATGTGCCCGGCAAATAAAAAACTGAAATGGCATGCTGCTTTATTAAGCAATTTGTTTTTTCTTTCTATCCTCTTACAACTACAATTCGTGTTGGAAAAAAACCAGCCAATTGTAGGGGAATGTAGGAAAGAAAAATTCACTGTTTATTGTTGTGGCTCTGTGAAGCTTTGATATTGTTACAAGTAAGACCTGAGTGTTTAAAATTCTTATTCACTTTATGGTCTTACTTGTATAATATTTTTAGCTTTTCTAAAGTATTTGGAAAAAGTTTCCTGACGAGCTGGCCTAAGCAACCAGCGAAATGCGCATAGAAACTAGCTTTCCCACAACAATAAATTTCAGTGTTTTTATTCATAAATAAAGATTGAGATTATTAGCACATCATTAATAAATGAATTAATTAATAATAAATATTTCATTCCCGAAAATAATTTTTGACAATAAATTTGTATGTGCCCGGCAAATAAAAAATTTAAAATGCAAGCTGCTTTATTAAACAATTTGTTTTTTTAGTTTTGTTTTTTTCTTTCTATCCTCTTACAACTACAATTCGTGTTGGAATAAAACCAGCCAATTGTAGGGGAAGAAAGTAATTCTGAGCCGATCGGTACCCTTAAATTTTTAAATATTTTAAGGTGTTACAAACATCAGCACAAATGCATAATACCCTCTCCACTATTGTGGTGTGGGTATAAAAAGCGAAAAGTGGATTAAAACACTAAATCTTCTGTAGCTTGTCGGCCGCAATATGATTGATTTATTTGTTTGATTTAAAAACATAACTTAAAAAGAGAAAAAAAAAAACAATCATATTTTTCATGAAGTTAGAACTTTTGTCACCTGTAACACTGTCACTTCTTGGCCGATTTTTACAAAGAACACATGGTTATTTTAGTAATTTTATTATCTTTCATAAAAACATAATTACATAATCTGTCGTATATTTTTGAAGATATTTCTATTTAACTGACATCAATTTTTTTAAAAACACAATTAGGGGTTGTTTTGGAATATCTCGAAAACTGTTCTACTTTCGACCATTCTGACTTCATATTCAGCGGACAATTTTTCATAAAAATTAGGTATCACATGCATTTGGTCAAAAACTGTCACATAGTGTAATTTTTCTTTTGGTAGCTCACTTGCTTTATAATGCATTGGTTGTTATTTTGTACTGCTTAATTGTTTTATATTTAAACTAAGTAGTTAATATTAACTACCATAGCTTTAAGTAAACTTTTTTATAAATAAAAAATAAGCGAAATTAATATTGATGAATCATTTTCCAGAAGTATGAAAAAGTATAATTAAGTAATATATATTTAAATAGATATTCTATGAAATTAATACGTGTTTATTTTTTGTCCATCGGTATCTTCAAACAACGGCAAAACTTCAGTTTCCTGATTTAATATGCGGCATTAAATTTAACCAGTAAAATTTTTGTGTACCTATCCTGATTAATTCTGTTGCGGTTATCTGTTAAAATATTAGTTTCGTTCAAAATATATGAATCAGCAAGCAACAGCAGAGAAGTTTAAACTTGCTGAATTTAAGCGCTTCAATAAACAGTTAAGCCAAAGCAAAAAAAAGTTATTACAGCAACAGCAATGTTTTTTTAAGTGGTGCTTGGCTGACTGCTCAAGCGGAGAACATAGACACAGTTAGTATACGTATAATAATTTACTCTCACTTTTCTGCTTTTTGTGTTCTTTTTCTTAAGTTAAGTTAAGCAATTACAAAAGCAAAACAAATAGTCAAGCCTTTTTAAACACCACCGGGTGCTCTGGTAGGCTAGCTAGTAGTGAGCAAGTCTATCAGTTGCGGGTTCGATTCCCGCCAGAGACTGGTCTCCTGCAGAGAAGCGTAGAGCTTCGCGGGATTAGCATAGGAAAAAACGAAAAGACATTTATATGTAAAGCATTTCCACCTGTGGTTAAGAATAAAAATGGGCTTATGCTTTCATAAAAATTATCTAGGCTGATTATTTTTAAGCAAAGATTATCAGTTTGAAAAATTTTTGTGTCGAAAGGTTTATCCAAAGAGATTCCTTTTATGGTAAAAACATATAGACAACATATCAGGCATCGTTACAATATATTTGTGACTTAAGTTCGAACATATGTAAGTAATTTAAAATTTGTACAAGTGCACGAACTTCAAGAGGTTAGGGTAGTATATTTTTTGTACTATACTTAAATGTAATTTATTTCGTTTCATACGAATGTTATTGACTCACTTTCCTATTTACTATTTGTTTACATTAATTACTTAATTAAGGCCAAAGTAGGAGTGTTTATGAGATAGCAGTTTTTATTTGACCTTTCGGTTATTAAGTGTTTTGTCAATCGTTTATATTGTTTTAAGTGACAGCAAAGTGAAAGGTACTTAAAAAATTCATAATGGCTGATATGCTCGCTGCTGATATGAAGAATTCAACGAAAATATTTGAAAATAACAACAGTCATTTTATTATAAATGCAAAGCAATTTCAAACAACCGAAAAACCCAAGAATAGAGACAAATTAGAATCAAAAAGTGGGGATACGAGAGAAATATATGATCAGGTAAATAAACAATATTAAATTTCATACAAAAAGTGGAACGTTGTACAGTTGCTCATTAAAAAAATTTGTGATTTGAACAATCGCAAGTTACAGAGAACATCTTACTGATCAAGTATTAAAAGCCCTATCGCAAATAGGGTGAAAATTGTGTGTGTTAGACCCCTCAAAGTTGGTAATTGTTATGGATGTAGAAAAAAGTTAGTTTTCGAAAGAAACTTTAGAAATCTAAAATAAATTTTACCTTAAGTTTTCAATCGACTATTATTTTTTTATTGTATTCGAAAAACTTAAGTTGTTTTACATTAGAAGGCCCAGTTTTTCAAAAAGCTTTTGGCAATTAAATAGGGTAGAACTAAGAAGGGAACACAAAGGTACTAGAAATATTATATGCGCACTTAGCTGGGTTCATACTCTAACTAATTTAAAAAATAAATTTGTCAGGAAGAAAAAAACTGTCACAACCTTGTTACTAACACCAAAATGACTAGCATAGGCTTTAACTTTTATATGAATGCACATTTGAAAAAGGCTTAAAAGCATTTAATAACAACCTTCTGACAGTTAAAATTCCATAGTCACAAACTTTTCCACGGATATAAAGGGCGTAAAGGTTTTCTATAAAATTTCAATACTACTCACAATTGCATTAGTAATAATTAAAATAAAACAATTCTAGGTAGACGATTTTTAAAAACAACAGAAAGCTAGTAAATATAAAAAAAAACAAGTCATGAAAATTTTTGGACAAATATTTATTCCATTTACAAAAAGCCAGTTATCCCACTTTGACAAAATATGTGTAATGCATTAATCGGCAAAATGCTTACCATTTAGGGACTTTATCAACACAGTATCAAGTAAAGAAATATTTTTGTGGGATTGTACTCTATTTGGACCCGTTAAAAAATAATATGTTATGAGATTAAGATTCATATAAGAGTTCTTTATGCCGAATATAATTTAAATTTCAACATCTGTGAGAGATTTGTTCGTCTAAAAGCGATTTTGGAGAGGGAGTTTTTATGGGAACTATGGTTAGTTTTAAGCCTACATGTACAACATGTTGCAATGATATAATAGGTATTATGAAATTAATCCTTGCCAAATTTTATATCAATACCAAATTTTATAACGATGTAATGGCACTTTAAGCTATTTTCGGGAGTGGTATTTACATGAGAGCTATGGCCAAATGTGGACCGATTCTAATAAAATTTATTATATGTTTTATAGTGCAATAAAATATTTTTGAGTCTCATTTATTCTCAATAAAATCATAATAAAAAAAAGGTAGTTGATGAGCTCAAAGACTATCCCGAAAAGATGATTGTATGCGAACCATGTGAAATTATGGACCGATTCTCACAATTTTCCATAGAATTCGTCCTTTTGTCAATTAAGACAAATGTACCATCAACCTGTCAGCCAGCCAGACCGACGCACATCGTTAGATCGAGTCAGAAAGTATTTCTGAGCCAATCGGTATACTAAACGGTGGGTCTAGGTCCAATATTTTTATTTATGTATATATCATGATAACCAGGCAACTATTGTTCTGTGGGTATAAAATACAGTTTTACATAATAATATATTCAAAAATATATTTTTAATAAGGTTATTTTTCAAATTTGACTTCCATTTTTGGAACACCATATAACCGCGCCAACAAATACTTTTCATATGTACATGGTTTATGAGACAAAAATATCTTCTATCAATATCTTTTTACACTTTTAAAATATTTAAATTACAGTTATGATTTTTGCAACGGAAAATGTTAAAACATAAAAAAAGCTTATCATGAAATTTCGTCACTTACAGCAGATGAAAATTCTATGATTGAAATTAAAATTTTACGGACCTAACCGTGTCGCCTTTGAGAATGCCGAGCTCTTGTGCAATCTGGAAATCGGGCACCACTTAAAATTAAGAAATCTTCTGAAATTGAAAAAAATCATTATATTACGGTTTTATATGTATTTATTAGGCTTAAGTGATAAAAAAATTAACTTAAAAGTTAATTTGCAAAGTTAAATGCTACTAGTTGATTACAATACGGTTTCCTTCGAGACTTCCACTGAGCAAAATCTTTTACTATATTCTCAGTTTCTTTTTCGACGACATCACTTTTAATGCACATAATTGATAAACTACAAAGTCGATTTTGTAACATAGTTACGCGTTATTATTTTTTTTAACTGTGAAAACGAACGCACAGTTAAGCTAAGGAATATTCTGGTTGCAACTTCAACATTTGTAAAACCTGTCTATATTTGACCAAAGCCCCCATTAAAATGCCACTCCGGCAAATAGCTTTAAGTACCATTACATAGTTTTAAATGTTGGTATAGATATGGAATTTGGCAACGATTTCTTCAATAATAGCTACTATTTCGTGGAAAAATGTTGTACTGGTAGGTCCAAAATTCATCACATGCCCTTTCAACTCCCCACTCCAAAATCATTTTAAGGCGAACCACTCTCATATCGATATTGACATTTAACTAGAATTCGGCACAAAGAACTCTTATATATATCTTAACCTCATACCATAATTTTCTTTTACCGGGTTCATGATTGACCATTGGTACCAAATAGAGTATAATCTCAAAAATGTGTCTTTTTATACTGTGGTGTAGGGTATCAAATTGTCGGACTGAACTTTATATTCTTTCACGTTTATTTTATTTATTTTTCACTAAACATGGCAAAATAACAGGTAGTGGCTAATCCAATAACTGTTGTCAGGCAGGCCTAAGCTAGCCAGTATTAAATTAGGAAAAACAGTACACCAAACACAAAATAGTACAATCAGGAAAAACGGCACATTTTTTAATTTTTTTAAATTACTTAATATTTAGGACTACATGGAATACATACACTTAAAAAATATATGTTTAAAGAAAAGATTTGATTAGTTTCATGTTCCAATGTATCTTAAAAATGTTCAAATAATTTTTAAATTTATATATTTATTCAAATGTGTATTCTAAGTCAAATTACAATTTATAAAGCTTTCATACTTTAATAGTCTTCCTTCCTTCAATATTTTCCATGACTTGGAATTAATTTAAAAATTTATAATAAAAATTGTACTTACTGCCCGTTCGGCGATATCGAACGTTAACGTTCGCATAGTAAATAACATTTAAAACAAAAACAAAATTTCAAAAATTGTTTTTGTTTTAAATGTAATTTTATATGCGAACGTTAACGTTCGACATCGGCGAACGGGCAGTTAATATGAAAACTAAAATTCCCAGATTCTGTTTTATAAATTTTTATAAAATTATTGCAAAATACGGCAAAACAATAACAATGTTGTAAGCCATGTAAGAATGAATAACATTAAGAGACTGAGAGAGAAAAATCTAACAAAGCTTAAAAAATAACTGTTATTGTGTAGGATTTTCTTCACATTATAGGTATTCAAAGCAAATTTCACCACACACATAGGCTGAGCTTTTAAACGTTAGTTGCAATGCAACTCGCTTTTTACATGAATTCAGTAGATAGGTAATGGGGAGCTTGGTCATGGTTTGAGAGAATTATTTAATAGTCACTCTGTTTCTATTTGGAATATGATAACATGAAGACAAACAAAGAATCATCAATGTAATAAGGTATTTTCAATTGGAAAGATAGAATTGGTGAGATTGATTCCGCTTGAGAGTGACAGAGAGGTAGGTATATTAATTTTAATTTTAAATTGGTATTATTTTTGAGGTTAAATTGGTACGTAAAATGTTTAGGCAAAAAATATGATAAAGTGATGTTGACACCAGCATTTCTTTAAATATCATGATGGTTGAAATGTATTTATTAAAAAAGTATTGGTGGTTGCGCTACGGATAGTAGGATAGAGCAATTTTGCTTTACTGAGTTTTGTGCATTAACAGGTAGGTAAAGCTTGTAGGTGGACATTTTTTAAAGTGATATTTATGTTTAAAGGCCAAGATGGTTAAAATGTTTTGCACGAAAGAACGATTGGTGGTTTTACAAGGATAGTATGACAGATACATTTTCTTTTAATGAATAGATAGGTAAAATTTGTAGTGGAAATATTATGATGTGATGTTTATGTTTAAAGATCAAGACGATTGAAATGTGTTTATTCTCAAGCTGAATTCGTGGTTGTGTTATGAATACAATTAAGTTTTTCTATTATACAATTATTTCAACTTAATAGCTTGACAGACCTTATTTTCTTGAATATAATTCCTAATTTAAGGCATATGATTGTTTAGATTATCTTTTAATGTATTTTGTTTAGCTGTATATTTTTCTTAAAAATGTGATTGGAGTTTTTAACTATTTATTAAATGTTCATATACATATTTATACAGTATAATAACACTGTGCTAGAAATTGATAATTTTTTGTGATAAGCTGCGAATCTGGCGTCTTAACATAATTCGGGTACGCTGAATCCAGTTGTTTCCTTTGTAAAAATAATTACACTGTGCTAGTTGAGAAAACAGACAAGCCGGGGACCTGGCATTTAAACATAGTTCGGATACGCTGAATACAGTGGTGCTAACCGTTTTTTTTAGGTTGGCTCTGGTTTTCGAGATATACCGTTATTTCGTAAATGGAGGAGGTTGCACAACATACATATGTTTGCGTAACTCAAACGCGATTTATTGAACAAACTCAAAAAAACCGAAATTCCACACTAAATGTATGACCAACCCCACTTTATTTTTTATCTCCATCATTTATTTCTAACATCCATTCATTAAGGGGCTCCCATACATAATGTTTAATACAAACTAGAAATATATTGAAGAAAAAGTGCCATAAATGCCCAGGAGTCGCCCCTAGTGGGATATAATGTATGACCGACCGCAATTAGTTTTTTGTCCTTAATATTTTCTCGCGACATACTTACTTTTCCATTTTTGATGAATTTTGAAAGAACAAAAATTTCAAAATGTTGCTAAAAAATAATTTTTTGTTGCCAAAAAAATTTTGTTTCTAGAACGAATGTGCATATAAAAAAACTAACTAGTATTTGAGTTACGATTATGTTGTGAAACCTCCTCCCTTTTCGAAATAACGGTATATATCGGTATAGCCAGAGCTAACCTAAAAAAAAAAAAAAAAACGGTTAGCACCACTGTATTCAAGGTATCCGAATTATGTTTAAACGCCAGGTTTGTCCGTTTTTTTACAAAGGAAACAACAAATTTTAAATTTCGTTTTTCAAGTATTTTTTTGTTAATAAAAAATCTATATATATTAAATTGTAGCGTTACTGACTGACTCACTGATTCATTGATTCATCATAGCACAGCCTAAACGCCTGAAGCTAAAAACTTGAAATTTGGGCTAGAGGTTGGTATCTCCCCAAATCGATCCTCTAAGACGGAATTTTTGAAATTCGAATGTTTAAGGGGTAAAAACGGGTCAATTCGGTAACCTTATATCTCCAAAACTAAAACAAATACAAAAAATTTAATAGCTATCGTTGTTCTTTAGGCAAATAAGTGGACAGGTGTCTGGCTGGATAAAACATCATTTAACCGTTTTTAAATAAGATTATACAATTATCTTTTTACAAATAAAGTTAGTTAATCAATACAATTTGGTAAAAATAAAGCTAAAGTTTGATCAATTTACTGTTCACGCTTTTTATTATTTTTTACTTAAATACTTGTTAGGTCCGAATGTAGCTTTAGTCATAAAATTGTATCTTCAATTTGTAGGGACAATTTTTTGAGCACGTGGGCAACCTTTGGTAGCTTCAATGGTCCTCGCTGAGCCACAAAGATACAAATTGATCACCCTGGATGCCAGCATCTTCCCTATCCCTATGCTTGTGAGAACTGGAACACCTTTCCTTGTAGGAGCAAAGGTATCTGCCTCGTAGGAAGTGTTATCAAACCCTCCCTGAATGTCGATGAACGCACACATAGCTATTAACCTTGAGTCCAGTGCCTTCCCAATCGTACCCACAACGTGATGAATGGTAGTCACCGTAGACCTGCCTGATTGATAGGCAAACTGAAAGCGATGTATCGGAGTTTCCGATAGATATTCATCCCTTATGAAAATATCTACGAGTTTTTCCATGGCCTTCAGGAAAAACAAGCTAAGGTTTATTGGTCTGTAAGACTTGGGCAATTGAATTAACCTCCCTCCATTATTCCGGCACGTGACATGCCAGTAAACTGGATCTGAACGGGTTACTGGCATGTCACGTGCCGGAGCCATGGAGGTATTTCAAGCAATAAAAACTATCTTAAAATTACGTCGAGCTTCCAAAAACTTGCTGAATGCTGATGGTAAAGAATTTTACAAAAAAAAAAAAAAAAATTCAAGACCCTCATGAACCATATTCAACGTATACATAGTATTATAAAAGGCTCAATGATAGAAAGGTTAATATTATTGGCTGGATATTTACAAAGATCTAGTTAATAAATATAACAGTCAAATTCATCGTACACTTTAAGTAGTACCAATTGACGTTAATTCTAGCAACGAAATGGACTTATTCGAAATAATCTTTAATCATTTAAAAATATACAAAAAATCTAAATTTATTGTCGAAAATTTTGTACGCATAAGCAAATATAAACACATTTTTGAAAATGGTTACCAATTGGACGACAGTAATTTTTAAAATTAAAACAAAAAAAAATACTTATCGCGCAACACACATATTGGAAGACTATCTTGGAAATTCAATTAAAGGTTGTTTATATGATGATGAACTTTCAAAAACTCGATTTCCTGCTACATACTGTTGAGAAGGCAACAGTCCTAGCTAGGGTTTCCAAGGGATTTAAAAAAAAAAAATAAACCAAGCGTAAAATTCAATTAACAGATTTATTTACAGATATATTTGTATATTAAAAATCCTAAATAAGTACAAAATTACTGTCGAATGAAATACATTTAAGAGGCATATACATATTTTTTTTGTATGGTGGTATGTTTTAAGATATTACATTAATTCAATCGTTTAACTGTTATTTAATTAGTACCGTACGTGAGGCTGACCTTAAATAAATGGCTGAGGCCATTGGACGCTTCTTGACAATTTGTGTGGCCCTTTTTGACAATTAATTATTTGTATAGTATTGACAAGTGTTTACATTTAGTACTTAAACTAATGATGCCAGATTTAATAGCAAAATCATAAAGTCGCGTTAGCATTCCCACGCAGTATGGCAAGAGCATCTTCGCCACCAGACTCCTCCTAAGGAGCAACTTCCAAAATAGCTAGTCTTGTTGCTGATTTGTCCAGAATTACATGGTTTAAATATTTTTACACTTCTTACTTGCCCATAACTTGCCTTTCTGACTTCCAAGCCTTTATCACGAAGCCAAACATTAAGAGTGATAACCAAGTTGGCCTGACTTACAGGTCTTTGTCGATATGCCACTTATGTCTACACGTTAAAGACGGAAAATATTTAATAAGTCAATATTTCCAAAATATATAACCATATTGTTGCGAAATTAACTATGTTTTAAAAGTACACCACCATCAGACCTTGAAATAGGTTTTGACCCTGAAGAACTACCCAAAAAAAAGTGGTTTGGGGCTAAAGATTCTTCCGATTCACCAGCAATGGGACCATAGACAAGGTGTCATGAATTTATAACAATTTATAACCTATACCACCAAACTAAGTAAAACTTCATCGGTAGGTGACCTTAATTATGTGGGATAAAATTGTTTTTATTGAGCGTACAAGTCGCTCCCATGCTTCACCCATGTAGGGCGATGCCGGAGGATTACAATTTCCTTTTGTGGTCGTTTTTGACGAGTTCATGCCAATCAACTCTCGCTAAGGCCTCACGAAATTTTCTTTCTGTACCGAATATTTTTGTTCCATTGTCGCTGTAAAATTCATGTGGAATTCCCCTTCGAGCCATAAATTTGCGAGTACAAAAATACATGACGGTATTGTTAGCGAATGAGCAACTTCAATGTAAACTGCCCTTATGGAAAGACAAGTGAATAGGCACTAGGGTTATGATTCATTTAAAAAAAAAAAAAATTACCTATCACCACGTGATAGCCAATACTAACTTAGTGATAAAAATCTAAAAATGCACACATATTTTTTTTACTACATTTGCGGAGTTTTAGAACAGCAAATGTAAAAAATCGTAGCTCTTAGGGAAAATGTAACAACAAAATACAAAAATATTTTTTACTTAGAACAAATTTTAGCTCGTTTGGTGCGGGAATTTTTTTTAAAGCAGCGAAAAAGAAAGATGGCGTTTGTTAAAATTTTTTATGGACATTTTGGCAAACAAAATTTAAAATTCATCACCCTAATAGGCACCCATAGCGGTTCTCTTGATGACGGTTAACCACTACTAAGATAGAAATTCCAATATATGTAAATGGTGCTTTTTTTTATTTTAAACATTTGGCAGTCGCGAATTACTGATTTATATGTTGTTCGAAGTTTCAAAATAGATCTTTAGATAATCCATGGTTTTTTCACGAACCTTAGCACGCCTGTTCTTGTTTCGAATTTTTGTGCTTCACCCTTAAAAACAGAAATAAGCTCACCATAAAGAAATTTACGAACAAAATTTTATTAATTTACTGACATTTTATTATTTTCGCAACAAATATATAAAAAAAGCTAGAAGAAATAATATTTTACTAGAAACTGTTTTCTCTCACGAGGCCGCGTGCTTTCGGTTTGAAATGACTTTTTTGTATTGAAAATGATTTATAGAACACAAAAATTCCTTTTTAAACAAACTGGAAATTAAATTTGTTGATGGTGGCTTGGAGGGATGGTAGAAGTGGTACATGACTGGTTAAAATATGTTGCAGATTATCCACAGTGAAAGGGGAGTTTTAAAATAAATAAATATTTTTTTTATGAATTCACAGAATTTTAATTATGGTTATGGTTATGGTTATGGTTATACCATTATTCTAAGCGCAATTTTAACATAAAGGAACATACATATATGTATATACAGTATATCTGTAAATGATGAGGAAAATTGCATATGAACATAATGTCACTTCACATTACGATAGTTTATGTTATACTGCGGGACACCTTTATGTTATGTTCTGCAGTTGAGTTGAATACACTCACTAACAGTAGGCAACATTGGTGTTAATAATTACATGCTAAGTTTTACAAAAGTTATCGAAAGTTTTTTTTTTGCCGTCTCTGAGACGACGTGGTACAAAATGACCTTTGTACTTGCCTTTTTAATCTAGTCTTCATCATGATAAAATCTCATCGGAGATAAAGCTTTGATTAATTTCCAATTGGTAACTATAACTATTGCTATATAAAACAAGCAAAAGACATTGTAAAGTTTTTTTAATTAATTGATACAATTGATTAAACAAAGTAATAGTTAATCTGATGTAAATTACAAACTACAAAAAAGATCCACCCACCGGTAATTGCCATAATTCAATTTTATATTTCTGCTAGGCATACGTGCCTATTTTGTAAAAAAAAAAAAAAGAAAACCCATAATTCATGGTAAGAGATTAGTTTAGTTTTTGTAAAATTAATGGAATTAATATTATATTTCTCATAGGGTTTTAATATATGGTTAAAAAAAAAATATATAAAAGGTCATATGTCACATAACCTCAATCCTTTACAAGTGATACAATTTTGTCCAACACTATTTGAATATATGCATCATCACTGACCATTTGTTAAGTGTTAATATCGATCAACCAACAATTTAAAGGTGGATGTACCTAATATAATAGTGATCGATGTAAATGAAAGATGAATAACGATCTAAAACGCAATTTATTAATTTGATGACGTCACGCGGAGTATAAAGTAATGATAAGTATAAGATTATGTTAATCGGTCGTACAAAAATGTTAATCGCTTAACATTATTCTGTATTCTGGCGGAATTAACAGATAACAGAAACAAATGAAAATAGGAGAATTTAGACACCCATACATATGTTTGTATGTTTTAAAAGCTTTTCTTATATTAATTTTTAATTAATCCTGCCCAACGTAACATAAAAAAAAAAAAAAATAAATAAAATAAAGAATAGATGAAGTTTGTAATAAAAGAATACAATTAGAAATAAGTTTATTAAAATTTGTGTATGCATTTTACTTTAATGATTGAATTTATAAATTTTTAAATAAAAAGTAATTAAACTCTAAATACTAGTAAAGTGCATACAGTAATCTTAAATTAGTTCAACCAATATTCCATTTGTTTTTTTTTTGAAAGTTTAATTTTATTTTGCATGATGTATCACATAATGTTTAGTATCGCCGGTTACAAAACAAATGGTTATATATCAATAATTTAAGTTTCACAGCTAATATTCATTTTTAAATTACAGCGTTCCCGGTGATTTGAGCTCAAAACATCTGAGGCATTTAAAAGATAAATAACCAATAACATTGCGAAGTATTCACGAATATAAAAGAGTGAGTTTTTTTTTTTATTTAAATTATATTCATACACTTAAAAATTATTAATTGATTACAAATTATGAAGTAATTATAAACCATTCAGTTAGTAAGTTTATATATTTCTTAAACATAAGATGAAAACTAATAAATATGTATTTTAGTTATAATGGATATAAATACTGAGTAGTTAGTTATTATTGGGAATGTCGATGTTGGGTCAACAATATAATTTTTTTAAGGGTATTATACTAGTTTTTATGAAAGGATAAGTTAATTACTTCAATAGCCAATAGTTTTTTTTTTCCCTTTTAAGACTTGGAAAGATACAAAGTTTCCTTTTTCTTTCGTGTTGTGCAGTGTTTTGCTTGGTCAAGGACCTCCCCATCCGACGAGCGTAGCCCTTTAAAACTTTCCAAGCACAGACCACGACAAAACAAAACATAATTCCCTTTGGAAATAAAGATTTAAAAGCTTAGAGAAACGCAACACAAAGGTGGCGCCCAACGGGTTAGGCCAAATAACATTGACCTAATTTCCAATTTTTTATTGTTGACAAAGTTTACTTTGGGCAACCAATTTTTCCATTACAGAATAGTTAGTCCTTTTTCTGAAGGTAATTGAATTATTCAGTTTAAGCAGTAACTTTTAGTCTGTCTAAATTCACTTATGCCTCAGTTATTAGTCAATGAAAAAATGGCTGCAATACAATTGTCATATCTAGCAATAATTGAGTTCTAAGTTGAATATTTATACTATTTCATATGAGTAAGTCGGTAACTAATACTAAAGACAATTTAGTGTAACTTTGATACTTTATGTGAAATAATTGCTTTTTATTTATTTAGATTCAATAGACTTGGTCTTAACTTTAGTAAGTCATATCATAATTTTTTTTAAATAGGTTATTTTATTTGCGATTAAATGATAGATCAAAATATTTCATATAGCTTGCGGGGAGAGTACTTTTCGTAGATTATAATATTTTTTTTTAATTATTATGCTTAAACCTTTTGTCGACATTCCCAATTATATGTATGTAAGATTAAAATTTGAACAATAATTTAATTCAATTTATGGAAGTTTGATATGACAACTAGAAGAAGAAAGATAGCACTTGATAACGAAGGATCTTATAATAGTGATACACAAATAGATTATACTTTTGATGAGGAGTCGGAAAACCCATTTATACCCCGACCAAGAATTAGTAAAAGTCCTATATTGACACGATCTAGGGCAGCAGCTTTGTTAACGCAACCCGGCGATATTATGGAAGATAATAACGCAAGTCGTAATATTCCTGGTGGCAGTGGCCACCATAGCAATCCTGAGGCAGTAGGTAGTAGTTTCAATATTGAGGATTTATCAAGTAGATTAGAAAGGGTTTTGACGTTAAACCACACGGTTTTTATGAATGAACTAACAAGCTTAAAACAAGCACTGGTTGGAAATATAAATAGAAATTCAACTGGTACAAGTTCTCCACAAAATGCGGTTAATCAAACTTCAAATAACAACCAAAACATAAGAAATGAATCGTTTCACAATAGAAGTTTAAATTCAGATTCTGGTGGGAGTTTAACTTCCACTAGCTCATGTAGAGTAGAAAAATGGAATATTATATACGATGGTTCTCAAGATGTTAGTGACTTCCTATTTAAAATTGATACACTTAAAAGCCGTTGGAATTGTTCATCGGAACAGGTAGTAGCAAGTTTTCATACACTTCTAAGGGGAAAAGCCGAATCTTGGTTTTGGTCTTACTTACGACAAAACACCAATACGACCTATGATCAGTTAAAGTTAGCAATTATGAAACAGTTTGGGCAAAGCGAAAATGAATGTGATAAAATAGTCAGGATGATAGAGAGAAGACAATTGCCCAAAGAGCCTTTTGATGATTATTTTATGGAGATGATAGGAATGAACTCCAGGCTATCTCAACCGATGAACGACAACAAGATGGTTGATCTTATTAAAAATAACGTTAAGGAATCACTTGGAACACTTCTTTTTTCGTATGACTTATTTAGTTTAGAACACCTGAGAGATGCGGCAAGAAAGGCTGAAAAGTTTTTGGCTAAGCAGCATCAGTTAAAAGTGCAAAAAAGATTTGTGTCAGAAATAGAACAGTCGATGGGAGAAGAAAACGAGGAACAGCAGTACGAAGTAGCTGCTATACAACATAGGCAAAATACAAGAAAGGAAGTTGACACAAGTCACAACAAATGTTGGAATTGTGACCAAGTTGGACACTCATTCTACGACTGTCCCCTGGAAAAGAGGAATTTATTCTGTTTTAGGTGTGGGGAGAAAAATGTATCAACACCTCAATGCAAAAAACATCAGAAAAACAGGTATATGAACGAGTAGAAGAGGGTAACTCGTTCCGGTATATAAATCCCTCGGGAAATGTTTTGGTAAAGGATAATGAAATTCTAGATATTGATAAGCCGGACAGAACAATACTGAATTTAAATGTTGGTGGAATTAATAATAAAGCACATTCACATAATACGGGAAATGATAAGATTTTAGTTTTACATGAGAAAAGGCTACGGCAGGAGGATGGCGAAAGTCGAGACAATGAGGGTTGCAAGGTTTCAAAAAAAATTGCAAAATGTAGGGAGAGATTTCGGAAAAGGCGCGAGTATTACAAAATTATAGAGTCGACCACAGTAAACGATTTGGGTGATAACAGACCATATGCTAAGATATGTATAGGTAATGTGGAAATGTTTGCGTTATTAGATTCAGGTGCTTCAATTAGCGTTTTGGGTAATAATTGCCTGGATATACTAAGTGAGCTTCAAATCAAATACACGAGCATCCATAGCTCCTTGAGGACGGCGGATGGAGGTCAGCAGGAGGTTATAGGGTTTGCTATAGTTCCTGTGACATACCGTAATATTACAAAGGCTATACTTTTTTATCTATCGCCGAATCTAAGGCAGAAAGTTTACTTAGGTGTAAATTTTTGGAAGGATTTTAATATAGCTCCAGAATTATTTTTGTCTGAAGTAACTTTGCAGGCAGAAACTTTTCTTCATGAAAATTTTCATGAATTAAACGATATTGAGATGCGCAAATTAAATCAAGTAATAGGGGAGTTTCCATCTTTTAGTAAATGTGGTCTTGGTAGGACAACTTTAGAAACCCATACGATAAACACTGGTGACTCTGAGCCATTTAAGATTAAACACTATCCACTTTCACCCCCTCGTCAACAGGAAGCATATTGTGAACTTGATCGAATGATAGGGTTAGGTGTGATTGAGGAAAGCAATAGCCCCTATTGCAGCCCAATTGTTTTAGTTAGAAAACCAGGGAAAATAAGACTTTGCTTGGACTCACGGAAATTGAACACATTGACTAAAAAGGACGCTTATCCATTACCTCATATAAATGGTCTGCTCAGCAGATTACAGAACACTCATTACATTACGGGTATTGACCTTAAAGATGCATTTTGGCAAATACCTTTGGATGAGTCTTCTAAAGAAAAAACAGCTTTTGCAGTACCAGGACGGCCGCTGTATCATTTTACAGTTATGCCTTTTGGGCTGTGCAATGCCGCACAAAGGATGAGCCGTTTAATGGATAAGGTAATTCCTAGCCGAATCCGTGAGAACGTTTTCATCTACTTAGACGATTTATTGGTATGCACCGCGGATTTTGAGAGTCATTTGAAAATTTTGCAGGATGTTGCTAGATGTTTGCAAGAGGCTAATCTGACAATAAATGTTGAGAAAAGTCGTTTTTGTCAGAAGGAAATTAAATATCTAGGCTATATAGTAGGGCAAGGTTGCTTGAAAACGGACAGGTCAAAAATAGAGGCGATTGAAAACTTCCCAATGCCTGGCAGCCCGAGACAAATAAGACGATATGTTGGTATGACGGGGTGGTATAGACAATTTATACCAAATTTTGCGGAATTAGCTGCACCTTTGACAGATTGCCTGAAAAAGTCAAAGAAATTTAAATTAACTCTTGAGGCGGAAATTTCTTTTTTTAAGTTAAAAGAGGCTTTGGTCACCGCTCCTGTACTGGTGCAACCAAATTTTAGTAAGCCTTTCGTTATACAGTGTGACGCATCGAGGGTTGGGGTTGGCGGCGTTCTTACACAAAAGGATGATGAGGGAAAAGAGCACCCTGTGGCATTCGTATCGCAAAAGCTCAACAAGAGTCAGAAAAATTACTCTGTTACTGAGTTAGAATGTTTAGCGGCGATAGTTTGTTTAAAAAAATTTCGGCCTTTTGTTGAAGGGTTATCATTTAAAATAATAACAGACCACTCAAGCCTTAGGTGGCTCATGTCACAAAAGGACCTAACGGGTAGATTAGGAACATGGAGTTTGAAATTGCAGTCTTTTGATTTTGAGATTCAGTACAGAAAAGGTTCTGCAAATATTGTTCCAGACGCCTTGTCAAGAATGGACGTGGATGAACTGGAGGCACAGGTGCCGATAGCCAAGGAAATAGATCTGGGATCTAATTCATTTAAATCCGATGAATATAGTCAGCTTAAATCTCAAATTCTTAGTAGGCCTGAAAAATTTCCAGACACAATTGTATCACAGGACTTGGTATATCAAAGGGTAAAATTTAGGAAAGGTGAATATGAGGATGAGGAATCACTGTGGCGTTTATGGTTACCGAGGGTACTGCACGAGCAGGTAATAATTAACAACCATGTCACATTTTCCTGCCATGGAGGTTTTTCTAAAACTTTGAATCTTATTAGACAGAAATTCTTTTGGCCAAATATGGCCCGTGATATTAAAAACTTTATAACCAATTGTGAAACTTGTAAAACTGTTAAACCATCCAATAGAATTTTAAGACCACCCATGGGTCAGGCTTTGATTTCAGAACGTCCATTTCAAAGAATTTATATGGATTTACTTGGTCCATATCCAAGGACGAAAATGGGAAATTCTATGGTGTTTGTAGCCTTAGATCATTTTTCAAAATATATTTTTTTAAAACCTTTAAAAAAGGCAACTAGTGCCTCAATTATACATTTTGTAGAAGAGTGTATATTTGATCAGTTTGGGATACCGCAATATATACATTCAGATAATGGAAAACAATTCATTTCCAAACAAATGTCTGATTTTTTAACATCTTATGGTATAAAACATGTAAAAACTGCACTATATTCTCCACAGGCTAACGCCTCTGAAAGAACTAACAGAGAGTTTTTAGTAAAACTTCGCGTTATGTTAAAGGACAAACAGGATAAGTGGGACCTCTATGTGTCCAGAATAGCTTCTATCCTAAGAAGCAGTTATCACGAGGCTATTAAATGCTCACCTTATTTTTGCGTTTTTGGATATAACATGATCCAACATGGCTCATCTTATCCTATAATTCAAAAACTTGGATGCCTAACTGAGGGGCAATTTAATGTTATATCACATGACGCCAGGATGTCAAACTTACATGCAAAGGTTAAAGAAAATTTGGCATCTGCTCACGAAAAGGCTACTAGAACCTACAATACTAGGTGTAGAGAGGTACAATTTAAAATTGGTCAAGAAGTTTTTAGAAGAAACTTTCAACAGTCAGACTTTAAAAAGGGGGTAAACTCTAAATTACTTCCACGTTACATAAAATGCAGAATAAGAAAGAGGTTAGGATCCTCCTTGTATGAATTAGAAAATCTTAGTGGAAAATTTGTGGGCAAGTACCATGCTAAGGATATAAAAAGTTCTTGAATAATTACCCGGCTAGTTTATGCTCAGGGCGTAGTCGAGCCACACGTTATAATCTGTCTCCTTTTTTTTCGATCGTCATGTATTCCTCCTACAAGAAGGTATGTTGCAGATTATCCACAGTGAAAGGGGAGTTTTAAAATAAATAAATTTTTTTTTTATGAATTCACAGAATTTTAATTATGGTTATGGTTATGGTTATACCATTATTCTAAGCGCAATTTTAACATAAAGGAACATACATATATGTATATACAGTATATCTGTAAATGATGAGGAAAATTGCATATGAACATAATGTCACTTCACATTACGATAGTTTATGTTATACTGCGGGACACCTTTATGTTATGTTCTGCAGTTGAGTTGAATACACTCACTAACAGTAGGCAACATTGGTGTTAATAATTACATGCTAAGTTTTACAAAAGTTATCGAAAGTTTTTTTTTTGCCGTCTCTGAGACGACGTGGTACAAAATGACCTTTGTACTTCAAATAACAACCAAAACATAAGAAATGAATCGTTTCACAATAGAAGTTTAAATTCAGATTCTGGTGGGAGTTTAACTTCCACTAGCTCATGTAGAGTAGAAAAATGGAATATTATATACGATGGTTCTCAAGATGTTAGTGACTTCCTATTTAAAATTGATACACTTAAAAGCCGTTGGAATTGTTCATCGGAACAGGTAGTAGCAAGTTTTCATACACTTCTAAGGGGAAAAGCCGAATCTTGGTTTTGGTCTTACTTACGACAAAACACCAATACGACCTATGATCAGTTAAAGTTAGCAATTATGAAACAGTTTGGGCAAAGCGAAAATGAATGTGATAAAATAGTCAGGATGATAGAGAGAAGACAATTGCCCAAAGAGCCTTTTGATGATTATTTTATGGAGATGATAGGAATGAACTCCAGGCTATCTCAACCGATGAACGACAACAAGATGGTTGATCTTATTAAAAATAACGTTAAGGAATCACTTGGAACACTTCTTTTTTCGTATGACTTATTTAGTTTAGAACACCTGAGAGATGCGGCAAGAAAGGCTGAAAAGTTTTTGGCTAAGCAGCATCAGTTAAAAGTGCAAAAAAGATTTGTGTCAGAAATAGAACAGTCGATGGGAGAAGAAAACGAGGAACAGCAGTACGAAGTAGCTGCTATACAACATAGGCAAAATACAAGAAAGGAAGTTGACACAAGTCACTACAAATGTTGGAATTGTGACCAAGTTGGACACTCATTCTACGACTGTCCCCTGGAAAAGAGGAATTTATTCTGTTTTAGGTGTGGGGAGAAAAATGTATCAACACCTCAATGCAAAAAACATCAGAAAAACAGGTATATGAACGAGTAGAAGAGGGTAACTCGTTCCGGTATATAAATCCCTCGGGAAATGTTTTGGTAAAGGATAATGAAATTCTAGATATTGATAAGCCGGACAGAACAATACTGAATTTAAATGTTGGTGGAATTAATAATAAAGCACATTCACATAATACGGGAAATGATAAGATTTTAGTTTTACATGAGAAAAGGCTACGGCAGGAGGATGGCGAAAGTCGAGACAATGAGGGTTGCAAGGTTTCAAAAAAAATTGCAAAATGTAGGGAGAGATTTCGGAAAAGGCGCGAGTATTACAAAATTATAGAGTCGACCACAGTAAACGATTTGGGTGATAACAGACCATATGCTAAGATATGTATAGGTAATGTGGAAATGTTTGCGTTATTAGATTCAGGTGCTTCAATTAGCGTTTTGGGTAATAATTGCCTGGATATACTAAGTGAGCTTCAAATCAAATACACGAGCATCCATAGCTCCTTGAGGACGGCGGATGGAGGTCAGCAGGAGGTTATAGGGTTTGCTATAGTTCCTGTGACATACCGTAATATTACAAAGGCTATACTTTTTTATCTATCGCCGAATCTAAGGCAGAAAGTTTACTTAGGTGTAAATTTTTGGAAGGATTTTAATATAGCTCCAGAATTATTTTTGTCTGAAGTAACTTTGCAGGCAGAAACTTTTCTTCATGAAAATTTTCATGAATTAAACGATATTGAGATGCGCAAATTAAATCAAGTAATAGGGGAGTTTCCATCTTTTAGTAAATGTGGTCTTGGTAGGACAACTTTAGAAACCCATACGATAAACACTGGGACTCTGAGCCATTTAAGATTAAACACTATCCACTTTCACCCCCTCGTCAACAGGAAGCATATTGTGAACTTGATCGAATGATAGGGTTAGGTGTGATTGAGGAAAGCAATAGCCCCTATTGCAGCCCAATTGTTTTAGTTAGAAAACCAGGGAAAATAAGACTTTGCTTGGACTCACGGAAATTGAACACATTGACTAAAAAGGACGCTTATCCATTACCTCATATAAATGGTCTGCTCAGCAGATTACAGAACACTCATTACATTACGGGTATTGACCTTAAAGATGCATTTTGGCAAATACCTTTGGATGAGTCTTCTAAAGAAAAAACAGCTTTTGCAGTACCAGGACGGCCGCTGTATCATTTTACAGTTATGCCTTTTGGGCTGTGCAATGCCGCACAAAGGATGAGCCGTTTAATGGATAAGGTAATTCCTAGCCGAATCCGTGAGAACGTTTTCATCTACTTAGACGATTTATTGGTATGCACCGCGGATTTTGAGAGTCATTTGAAAATTTTGCAGGATGTTGCTAGATGTTTGCAAGAGGCTAATCTGACAATAAATGTTGAGAAAAGTCGTTTTTGTCAGAAGGAAATTAAATATCTAGGCTATATAGTAGGGCAAGGTTGCTTGAAAACGGACAGGTCAAAAATAGAGGCGATTGAAAACTTCCCAATGCCTGGCAGCCCGAGACAAATAAGACGATATGTTGGTATGACGGGGTGGTATAGACAATTTATACCAAATTTTGCGGAATTAGCTGCACCTTTGACAGATTGCCTGAAAAAGTCAAAGAAATTTAAATTAACTCTTGAGGCGGAAATTTCTTTTTTTAAGTTAAAAGAGGCTTTGGTCACCGCTCCTGTACTGGTGCAACCAAATTTTAGTAAGCCTTTCGTTATACAGTGTGACGCATCGAGGGTTGGGGTTGGCGGCGTTCTTACACAAAAGGATGATGAGGGAAAAGAGCACCCTGTGGCATTCGTATCGCAAAAGCTCAACAAGAGTCAGAAAAATTACTCTGTTACTGAGTTAGAATGTTTAGCGGCGATAGTTTGTTTAAAAAAATTTCGGCCTTTTGTTGAAGGGTTATCATTTAAAATAATAACAGACCACTCAAGCCTTAGGTGGCTCATGTCACAAAAGGACCTAACGGGTAGATTAGGAACATGGAGTTTGAAATTGCAGTCTTTTGATTTTGAGATTCAGTACAGAAAAGGTTCTGCAAATATTGTTCCAGACGCCTTGTCAAGAATGGACGTGGATGAACTGGAGGCACAGGTGCCGATAGCCAAGGAAATAGATCTGGGATCTAATTCATTTAAATCCGATGAATATAGTCAGCTTAAATCTCAAATTCTTAGTAGGCCTGAAAAATTTCCAGACACAATTGTATCACAGGACTTGGTATATCAAAGGGTAAAATTTAGGAAAGGTGAATATGAGGATGAGGAATCACTGTGGCGTTTATGGTTACCGAGGGTACTGCACGAGCAGGTAATAATTAACAACCATGTCACATTTTCCTGCCATGGAGGTTTTTCTAAAACTTTGAATCTTATTAGACAGAAATTCTTTTGGCCAAATATGGCCCGTGATATTAAAAACTTTATAACCAATTGTGAAACTTGTAAAACTGTTAAACCATCCAATAGAATTTTAAGACCACCCATGGGTCAGGCTTTGATTTCAGAACGTCCATTTCAAAGAATTTATATGGATTTACTTGGTCCATATCCAAGGACGAAAATGGGAAATTCTATGGTGTTTGTAGCCTTAGATCATTTTTCAAAATATATTTTTTTAAAACCTTTAAAAAAGGCAACTAGTGCCTCAATTATACATTTTGTAGAAGAGTGTATATTTGATCAGTTTGGGATACCGCAATATATACATTCAGATAATGGAAAACAATTCATTTCCAAACAAATGTCTGATTTTTTAACATCTTATGGTATAAAACATGTAAAAACTGCACTATATTCTCCACAGGCTAACGCCTCTGAAAGAACTAACAGAGAGTTTTTAGTAAAACTTCGCGTTATGTTAAAGGACAAACAGGATAAGTGGGACCTCTATGTGTCCAGAATAGCTTCTATCCTAAGAAGCAGTTATCACGAGGCTATTAAATGCTCACCTTATTTTTGCGTTTTTGGATATAACATGATCCAACATGGCTCATCTTATCCTATAATTCAAAAACTTGGATGCCTAACTGAGGGGCAATTTAATGTTATATCACATGACGCCAGGATGTCAAACTTACATGCAAAGGTTAAAGAAAATTTGGCATCTGCTCACGAAAAGGCTACTAGAACCTACAATACTAGGTGTAGAGAGGTACAATTTAAAATTGGTCAAGAAGTTTTTAGAAGAAACTTTCAACAGTCAGACTTTAAAAAGGGGGTAAACTCTAAATTACTTCCACGTTACATAAAATGCAGAATAAGAAAGAGGTTAGGATCCTCCTTGTATGAATTAGAAAATCTTAGTGGAAAATTTGTGGGCAAGTACCATGCTAAGGATATACATAAAAAGTTCTTGAATAATTACCCGGCTAGTTTATGCTCAGGGCGTAGTCGAGCCACACGTTATAATCTGTCTCCTTTTTTTTCGATCGTCATGTATTCCTCCTACAAGAAGGTATGTTGCAGATTATCCACAGTGAAAGGGGAGTTTTAAAATAAATAAATTTTTTTTTTATGAATTCACAGAATTTTAATTATGGTTATGGTTATGGTTATACCATTATTCTAAGCGCAATTTTAACATAAAGGAACATACATATATGTATATACAGTATATCTGTAAATGATGAGGAAAATTGCATATGAACATAATGTCACTTCACATTACGATAGTTTATGTTATACTGCGGGACACCTTTATGTTATGTTCTGCAGTTGAGTTGAATACACTCACTAACAGTAGGCAACATTGGTGTTAATAATTACATGCTAAGTTTTACAAAAGTTATCGAAAGTTTTTTTTTTGCCGTCTCTGAGACGACGTGGTACAAAATGACCTTTGTACTTGCCTTTTTAATCTAGTCTTCATCATGATAAAATCTCATCGGAGATAAAGCTTTGATTAATTTCCAATTGGTAACTATAACTATTGCTATATAAAACAAGCAAAAGACATTGTAAAGTTTTTTTAATTAATTGATACAATTGATTAAACAAAGTAATAGTTAATCTGATGTAAATTACAAACTACAAAAAAGATCCACCCACCGGTAATTGCCATAATTCAATTTTATATTTCTGCTAGGCATACGTGCCTATTTTGTAAAAAAAAAAAAAAAGAAAACCCATAATTCATGGTAAGAGATTAGTTTAGTTTTTGTAAAATTAATGGAATTAATATTATATATCTCATAGGGTTTTAATATATGGTTAAAAAAAAAAAATATATAAAAGGTCATATGTCACATAACCTCAATCCTTTACAAGTGATACAATTTTGTCCAACACTATTTGAATATATGCATCATCACTGACCATTTGTTAAGTGTTAATATCGATCAACCAACAATTTAAAGGTGGATGTACCTAATATAATAGTGATCGATGTAAATGAAAGATGAATAACGATCTAAAACGCAATTTATTAATTTGATGACGTCACGCGGAGTATAAAGTAATGATAAGTATAAGATTATGTTAATCGGTCGTACAAAAATGTTAATCGCTTAACATTATTCTGTATTCTGGCGGAATTAACAGATAACAGAAACAAATGAAAATAGGAGAATTTAGACACCCATACATATGTTTGTATGTTTTAAAAGCTTTTCTTATATTAATTTTTAATTAATCCTGCCCAACGTAACATAAAAAAAAAAAAAAAATAAATAAAATAAAGAATAGATGAAGTTTGTAATAAAAGAATACAATTAGAAATAAGTTTATTAAAATTTGTGTATGCATTTTACTTTAATGATTGAATTTATAAATTTTTAAATAAAAAGTAATTAAACTCTAAATACTAGTAAAGTGCATACAGTAATCTTAAATTAGTTCAACCAATATTCCATTTGTTTTTTTTTTGAAAGTTTAATTTTATTTTGCATGATGTATCACATAATGTTTAGTATCGCCGGTTACAAAACAAATGGTTATATATCAATAATTTAAGTTTCACAGCTAATATTCATTTTTAAATTACAGCGTTCCCGGTGATTTGAGCTCAAAACATCTGAGGCATTTAAAAGATAAATAACCAATAACATTGCGAAGTATTCACGAATATAAAAGAGTGAGTTTTTTTTTTTATTTAAATTATATTCATACACTTAAAAATTATTAATTGATTACAAATTATGAAGTAATTATAAACCATTCAGTTAGTAAGTTTATATATTTCTTAAACATAAGATGAAAACTAATAAATATGTATTTTAGTTATAATGGATATAAATACTGAGTAGTTAGTTATTATTGGGAATGTCGATGTTGGGTCAACAATATAATTTTTTTAAGGGTATTATACTAGTTTTTATGAAAGGATAAGTTAATTACTTCAATAGCCAATAGTTTTTTTTTTCCCTTTTAAGACTTGGAAAGATACAAAGTTTCCTTTTTCTTTCGTGTTGTGCAGTGTTTTGCTTGGTCAAGGACCTCCTCATCCGACGAGCGTAGCCCTTTAAAACTTTCCAAGCACAGACCACGACAAAACAAAACATAATTCCCTTTGGAAATAAAGATTTAAAAGTTTAGAGAAACGCAACAAATACTAAAGTTAAAGAAAGTTTAGCTAGGTGTCCTTAGGGGAATATAATTAGGGGCACTTACCTTGGTATGAATCAAATCCTTGGGTACATAAGATTGTGTTGCATCGTGCCTACGTTTTGTTTTGTGTAGTTATTCTTTAAGGTTGTTTTGTATTTATTAGATTATTTAATTGAATATTACTCATTGTTTTATTAATTAAAATTAAGGTTTTGTATTGTGTTGATATAATGACAAAAATAAATTAAATGTGTTTTTATGGTGTCAATGTTAAATATCAAATTGTGGGTTCTAATTGAGAAGTGGTGTCTATCTGCAGAGTTGTATTTTGTGGCATTGCCAATGGTAGGTGATTATAGGTAATTTTATAGGGCTTAGAGAGACAATTATTTCTCTTTGGGAATTTAATGATGTTCAAGGTCAAAGGAATAGGGGAATTGTCCCTTGGTTGTTTACCACAAGGTAATGCTATGTTTCAGTAGATTATTTTTATATATAGGTTTTGTTAGTAGTGTGTGTGTTAGTAGGGACAAATTATATGTGATCAAGAACTTGGCAAATAAAATAGCGTATGAGTTAAGATCATTTGAAAAGTGAAAGTGGAACGATAAATTTGGAGATAAGTCTAAAGGAAAATTTAAAAACAACATTAAATATATTTTTAAGTTTAAAAATTAGAACAAAATTAAAATTGTGTTGTGTTTAAAGTTTAAGAAAAGGAAAAACGAGAAGGGGAAAAAGTCAAATTTAAAGTGAGTTAGTATATCATGAATTATGAAAATAGTAAATATGAATATTAAAGGTGAAACATTTATTTTAGAGGAAGTAAAAAGAAAACTTTCTTGGAAGGATATGTGGAAGTATAAATTTAACAACGTCATAATTTATGTTACTTAAAGTTAGTAGAAAAAACTGAAATTAATAGCTATATCAGCAGTGAAAGTATTATATTTTTTTTAACATAGTTATTTATTGTGTAATTTGTGAATATTCCCGAATGAGGTGGCCAAGAATTAAGGTTCTTGTTTTATTCATCGCTGGGATATTGCTGAAAATAGATTATGCTGGAAGAAGGAAGTGAGAGGTAACAGAATTATATAACAAGAAAATTTGAAATTTGAGGAAAAGGAAACTACAAATCCAAGAGCAGGAGGCATCCTCCCGTGTGGGGGGCACTTGCGTTTAGTTTGGGTTTCGACCTATGAGTCAATCCAACGGATAGGGAAACAGCAATGGTTGTAACCTTGTTTTATATATACATAACAAAATTTTGCTTACCCGGGAAAAAAGTAAATTTTGTAAAAAAAAACACAAAATGGAAAAAAGAAGGAACTTGAAAGTAGGGAAAAATTTTAGTGTAAGATTAAATTAAGTTTATAGTGCTAGAAATTGACCATTTTTTGAGATAAGCTGGGAACCTGGCGTTTTAACATAATTCGGGTACGCTGAATCCAGTTGTTTCCTTTGTAAAAATAATTACACTGTGCTAGTTGAGAAAACAGACAAGCCGGGGACCTGGCATTTAAACATTATTCGGATACGCTGAATACAGTGGTGCCGTTTTTTTAGGTTGGCTCTGGTTTTCGAGATATACCGTTATTTCGTAAATGGAGGAGTGGGCCCATGATGCTTCCCTGAGGGACTCCAGCGTCAATTGGCTGAGGAGAACTTATAAAATCACATTCTTTAATAATAAACTTTTGGCCGACTAAGTAGCTTTCTAACAGCTTGTGTGTGTTTACTGGTAAGTTTAGCTTCAATTTATGTAATAACCCTTCATGCCAGACTTTATCAAAAGCTTGAGAAACATCGATGAAGAGGGCGGAACAATATTTTTTTTCTTCAAAGGCTTTTCTTATGGCGTTTACTATACGATGGGTTTGTTCAATTGTGCTATGTTCTCTTCTAAAGCCGAATTGATGGTTAGGAATACATCTATTTACATTTAAAATTGGGGCTAATTTTGACACTAACAGCTTCTCAAACAGCTTTGATATATTACACAATAAGCTTATAGATCTATATGACTCAACTTTTGTAGGATCCCTTCCTTGCTTAGGTATCATTGTAACTAAGGATACTTTCCATTCTTGTGGGTAGTATTCAAGGCGTAAAATAGCATTAAAAATTAAAAGAATAATTTTCTTTGCTATGCTGGGTAGCTCTAAAAGCATTTTGTTGCTGATCTTATCAAAACCAGGGGCTTTCTTGGGGTTTAAATTATGAATAGCCTTTTCGATTTCTTTTATCTCAAATCTAAGTGGAACAGCAGCTCTAACAGCAACAGGTGGCAACTCGACTGCAATATCGGGAGATGTATGCGGGGTAAATACGTTTTTCAAATGATTAACAAAAAGATTTCCTTTTTCTTCATCATTTCGTGCCCAACTTCCATTTAAGTTTCTTAATGGTGGTTTAGTGATAACTGGTCTATTAAGATTTCTAGCTGCACGCCATAATGAGTAGTCTGATTGAGAAGTTGCATCAAGTTCCTTAAGATATTTTTCCAGGGAAGCCGTTTTCTGAGACTGCAGTAACTTTCTTAGCCTTTTTGTGCACTATTTTAGTAAATTCTTAAGTTGAGGGGATCTATGCAATTGCCATTCTCTTCGAGCTCTCCTTTTTTCAGTCAAGAGACGCTCAACATCTGCAGAATATATTTTACTATTTTTGGTTTTTTGAAGGTTATACTAGAATGTTGAACAGCTAGTTTCAAATAACTGTCAAAATTTACAATAGAAATATCCACATTCTCCGGTGTACTAAGCGGAATATTTTCAGTGCAGTGATACTGAGATATTTTTTATATTTTAACCAATTTATTTAAGTGGCTGACGTCACTAAGTTATCAGACGGAGATACAATTCTATTAGGATTTGTTATTGTAAGAATTGTAGGTGTGTGATCAGAAGATAGTTCTAAGGAAGCTTCAACATTAATCGTTTCTGCGGGTTTTTTTAACCATTTCAAAAACGATAACATCTGGAACTTTTTGCTGATCAGTAGGCCAATATGTTGTCCGCTCGCGACCACATTTAGTTCCATTTTACAAATTGTGTTAAACAAAATACGACCCTTAGGTGTAATAAGTCGTGAACCCCAGAAAGTGTGTTTAGCGTTATAATCGCCAGCAGCCAGGAAGCAAGGTCCTAATGATTTTAAATATTTATTAAATTGGCTTTCTGATATAGAAAATCTAGGTGGGGAGTATAATGATGAAATTACTATGTTTCGATTTAATTCCTCAACGCAAATGTTCGTTGCTTGGAGATAATCTTCACGATGATCACTCATTAAGTAGTGTTTTACTCGGTTCTTTATCAAAATGGCAGAACCGCCACAAGCTCTGTCTCGAGGGTCCTTGGTATCATATAATATATAACTATTGATTTTAAACGTATTTCTTGAGGTCAGATGAGTTTCAGAAACCATCATAACATCAATTTGTTTATTTTTAAGGAAGTATTCTAGTTCATTTTTGTGTTGGCGGATGCCGTTTGCGTTCCAAAAGCAAATTTTTAAACAGTTCATGGCTTGTTTAGTACAGCTTGCAATAACATCGATTGCATTCCTAACATTTCTTGCATCATGTTACCCATTATGTTAGTAAAATTGTTAACTGTTTGCACTAATGTTTCCATAGTTTTTTCTAGCCGAGTTAAATTAGAAATGGGAATTTCGTCGTTATTTGGTACATCACCTTGCAGTTGCATAGGATTAGATTTTAATACATTAGCGTACGAGGTTCTGTTATTATTCGGCTGAGGCATCTGGACGCCGTACGTGTTTCCTTGATTAGTTGTCTGCGTTTGAGGGGGATTAAGTTTCTGTCCAACAGAACGCTTGACAATCGAATATACCGGGCATCCTCTATAGTTGGCAGTGTGGTTACCACCACAGTTGCTACATTTTTTTACATTAGGGTCATTTTTGGACTTATCGCACCGGACGGTACCATGTAATTCTCCACATACGACGCAAACAGGGGGTAAATGGCAGTATGCCCTAGTATGACCAAATTCTTGGCAGTTTAAACTCTGAACGGGCCCATTTCTTTTGTGCGGCTCCTCTATCGTGATTTTTCTGTACAGAATGTACTTTAAACTGTAAATGGGATGCGTTTCATTTTTTTTAGCTTAACATCACCGGGCTCTAACTCCACCCGAAATAGGGGTTGGGGATTTTTTTTCCCTATTTTTAATATTTGCAACATTTTTTATTTTGAAGCCCTTTTCTTCTAAAAATGTTTTTATTTCGTCTGGGTCCACGCATGAGTCAATGCTCTTTATCACAACCTGAAGACCTTTGCTGCTTTTCAGTTCGTATGTATAGAAGCTTTTTTTAAGTGCTTCAAACTTATTAATTATTTTACGAAAATCATTCTCGTGATTAACCTGTATTTTTGTTTCGTTTATATTACCACGCTTGATTGCAGCTACGTAAAACGAATTTTCACCTATCACCGAGATTAAACTTTTTATTAGCTCACTTGAGTTTTGCTTTTTAAGATATATCGGGGGTGGCTTTGACGTTTTTATGACGTTAGGTGCTTCAGAAGATTCATCCTCCAGAATTGCAAAACGATTTTGTGAATTTATTTATATATTTTGTTGTTGTTTCATTGTTATTACTCACATATAGGTGGTTTTTATGATGATGAACTTTCAAAAACTCGATTTCCTGCTACATACTGTTGAGAAGGCAACAGCCCTAGCTAGGGTTTCCAATGGATTTTGAAAAAAAAAAATAAACCAGCCGTAAAATTCAATTAACAGATTTATTTACAGATATATTTATATATTAAAAATCCTAAATAAGTACAAAAATACTGTCGTATGAAATACATTTAAGAGGCATATACATATTTTTTTGTATGGAAGCCAATAGTTGTTTTAAGATATTACATTAATTCAATCGTTTAACTGTTATTTAATTAGTACCGTACGTGAGGCTGACCTTAAATAAAATGGCTGAGGCCATTGGACGCTTCTTGACAATTTGTGTGGAACTTTTTGACAATTAATTATTTGTATAGTATTGACAAGTGTTTACATTTAGTACTTAAACTAATAATGCCAGATTTAATAGCAAAATCATAAAGTCGCGTTAGCATTCCCACGTAGTATGGCAAGAGCATCTTCTCCGCCAGACTCCTCCTAAGGAGCAACTTCCAAAATAGCTAGTCTTGTTGCTGATTTGTCCAGAATTACATGGTTTAAATATTTTTACACTTCTTACTTGCCCTTAACTTGCCTTTCTGACCTCCAAACCTTTATCACGAAGCCAAACATTAAGAGTGATAACCAAGTTGGACTGACTTACAGGTCTTTGTCGATATGCCACTTATGTCTACACGTTAAAGACGGAAGGTATTTGATAAGCCAACATTTCCAAAATATATAACCATATTGTTGCGAAATTAACCATGTTTTAAAAGTACACCACCATCAGACCTTGAAATAGGTTTTGACCCTGAAGAACTAACCAATAAAAAGTGGTGTGGGGCTAAAGATTCTTCCGATTCACCAGCAATGGGAACATAGACAAGGTGTCGTGAATTTATAACAATTTATAACCTCTACCACCAAACTAAGTAAAACTTCATCGGTAGGTGACCTTAATTATGTGGGATAAAATTGTTTTTATTGAGCGTACAAGTCGCTCCCATGCTTCACCTATGTAGGGCGATGCCGGAGGATTACAATTTCCTTTTGTGGTCGTTTTTGACGAGTTCATGCCAATCAACTCTCGCTAAGGCCTCACGAAATTTTCTTTCTGTACCGAATATTTTTGTTCCATTGTCGCTGTAAAATTCATGTGGAATTCCTCTTCGAGCTATAAATTTGCGAATACAAAAATACATGACGGTATTGTTAGCGAATGTGCAACTTCAATGTAAACTGCCCTTATGGAAAGACAAGTGAATAGGCACTAGGGTTATGATTCATTTTTTACAAAAAAAAATTACCTATCACCACGTGATAGCCAATACTAACTTAGTGATAAAAATCGTGTTTACTGGTCATTTTGGCAGAAATGCACCAAATGCAATTTCTAAAAATGCACACATATTTTGTTTACTACATTGGCGGAGTTTTAGAACAGCAAATTAAAAAATCGTAGCTCTTAGGGAAAATGTAACAACAAATACAAAAATATTTTTTACTTAGAACAAATTTTAGCTCGTTTGGTGCGGGAATTTTTTTTAAAGCAGCGAAAAAGAAAGATGGCGTTTGTTAAAATTTTTTATGGACATTTTGGAAAACAAAATTTAAAATTCATCACCCTAATGGGCACCCATAGCGGTTCTCTTGATGACGGTTAACCACTACTAAGATAGAAATTCCAATTTATGTAAATGGTGCTTTTTTTATTTTAAACATTTGGCAGTCGCGAATTACTGATTTATATGTTGTTCGAAGTTTCAAAATAGATCTTTAGCTAATCCATGGTTTTTTCAGGAACCTTAGCACGCCTGTTCTTGTTTCGAATTTATGTGCTTCACCCTTAAAAACAGAAATAAGCTCACCATAAAGAAATTTACGTACACAATTTTATTAATTTACTGACATTTTATTAGCGGAATTCACCCTTGAAAGTAAAGTCCGTTGTAGACCTTGTTGATCTTATAATTTTAGTAAATATACTAACATTTACAACACTGCAACAACAAAATGTATTAGACTAAAATATACTACGCTGTTGTTGAAAAATCCCACAAAAAGCAGTAGTAAACAAAGTGTGTGAATTTACTAGAATAAAACAGTTGAAGAAACTTTATCTGTCTCTTTCTCTCACTCAGCAAATTCATTAATTTACAATGCATACGAAAAATACACTCACGATTTGAAGTATAAAATCGTATTAAATATAACAGAGTTTTACTGTTAATACAAAGGGTGAAAACCGCTATTATTTTCGCAACGAATATATAAAAAAGCTAGAAGAAATAATATTTTACCAGAAACTGTTTTCTCTCACGAGGCCGCGTGCTTTCGGTTTAAAATGACTTTTTTTGTAGTGAAAATGATTTATAGAACACAAAAATTCCTTTTTAAACAAACTAGAAATTAAATTTGTTGATGGTGGCTTGGAGGGATGGCTAATGTTTGATGACTGGTTAAAATTCTAAAGTTAAAGAAAGTTTAGCTAGGTGTCCTTAGGGGAATATAATTAGGGGCACTTACCTTGGTATGAATCAAATCCTTGGGTACATAAGATTGTGTTGCATCGTGCCTACGTTTTGTTTTGTGTAGTTATTCTTTAAGGTTGTTTTGTATTTATTAGATTATTTAATTGAATATTACTCATTGTTTAATTAATTAAAATAAAGGTTTTGTATTGTGTTGATATAATGACAAAAATAAATTAAATGTGTTTTTATGGTGTCAATGTTAAATGTCAAATTGTGGATTCTAATTGAGAAGTGGTGCCTATCTGCAGAGTTGTATTTTGTGGCATTGCCAATGGTAGGTGATTATAGGTCATTTTATAGGGCTTAGAGAGACAATTATTTCTCTTTGGAATTTAATGATGTTCAAGGTCAAAGGAATAGGGGAATTGACCCTTGGTTGTTTGCCACAAGGTAATGCTATGTTTCAGTAGATTGTTTTTATATATAGGTTTTGTTAGTAGTGTGTGTGTTAGTAAGGACAAATTATATGTGATCAAGAACTTGGCAAATAAAATAGCGTATGAGTTAAGATCATTTGAAAAGTGAAAGTGGAACGATAAAGTTGGAGATAAGTCTAAAGGAAAATTTAAAAACAACATTAAATATATTTTTAAATTTAAAAATTAGAACAAAATTAAAATTGTGTTGTGTTTAAAGTTTAAGAACAGGAAAAACGAGAAGGCGAAAATTTCAAATTTAAAGTGAGTTAGTATATCATGAATTATGAAAATAGTAAATATGACTATTAAAAATGAAACATTTATTTTAGAGGAAGTAAAAAGAAAACTTTCTTGGAAGGATATGTGGAAGTATAAATTGAACAACGTCATAATTTATGTTACTTAAAGTTAGTAGAAAAAACTGAAATTAATAGCTATATCAGCAGTGAAAGTATAATTTTTTTTTAACATAGTTATTTATTGTGTAATTTGTGAATATTCACGAATGAGGTGGCCAAGAATTAAGGTTCTTGTTTTATTCATCGCTGGGATATTGCAGAAAATAGATTATGCTGGAAGAAGGAAGTGAGAGGTAACAGAATTATATAACAAGAAAATTTGAAATTTGAGGAAAAGGAAACTACAAATCCAAGAGCAGGAGGCATCCTCCCGTTTGGGGGGAAAATCTTGAGAACTTGGAAGCACTTGCGCTTAGTTTGGGTTTCGACCTATGAGTCAAGCCAACGGATAGGGAAACAGCAATGGTTGCAACCTTGTTATATATATACATAACAAAATTTTGCTTACCCGGGAAAAAAGTAAATTTCGTGTAAGATTAAATTAAGTTTATAGTGCTAGAAATTGACCATTTTTTGAGATAAGTTGGGAACCTGGCGTTTTAACATAATTCGGGTACGCTGAATCCAGTTGTTTCCTTTGTAAAAATAATTACACTGTGCTAGTTAAGAAAACAGACAAGCCGGGGACCTGGCATTTAAACATTATTCGGATACGCTGAATACAGTGGTGCTAACCATTTTTTTAGGTTGGCTCTGGTTTTCGAGATATACCGTTATTTCGTAAATGGAGGAGGTTGCACAACATATGTTTGCGTAACTCAAAAACGATTTATTGAACAAACTCAAAAAGCCGAAATTCCACACTAAATGTATGACCAACCCCACTTTATTTTTCATCTCCATCATTTATTTCTAACATCCATTCATTAAGGGGTTCCCATACATAATGTTCAATACAAACTAGAAATATATTGAAGAAAAGGTGCCATAAATGCCCAGGAGTCGCCCCTAGTGGGATATAATGTATGACCGACAGCAATTAGTTTTTTGTCCTTAATATTTTTTCGCGACATACTCGCCCTTTATCGCCACTTCTTAGGGGAACTCCCATTCAAATATGTCGTTTTATAAAATGCTTAACGTAATTAAAATTTTTCGTCTTTTGTGAATAAAATCAAAAGTTGTTAGCAGATTTTAGTCTTTTATGGCTTGTTTTGTTTGCAACTTCGTTTTTTTATGTCTGGAAAAAATTAGATGCATAGCTGCACTCTTTCATTTTTGATGAATTTTTAAAGAACAAAAATTTCAAAATGTTGCTAAAAAATAATTTTTTGTTGCCAAAAAAATTTTGTTTCTAGAACGAATGTGCATATACAAAAACTAAGTAGTTTTTGAGTTACGATTATGTTGTGTAACCTCCTCCCTTTTCGAAATAACGGTATATATCGGTATAACCAGAGCTAACCTAAAAACGGTTAGCACCACTGTATTCAAGGTATCCGAATTATGTTTAAACGCCAGGTCCGCGGCTTGTCCGTTTTTTTACAAAGGAAACAACAAATTTTAAATTTCGTTTTTCAAGTATTTTTTTGTTAATAAAAAATCTATATATATTAAATTGTAGCGTTACTGACTGACTCACTGATTCATTGATTCATCATAGCACAGCCTAAACGCCTGAAGCTAAAAACTTGAAATTTGGGCTAGAGGTTGGTATCTCCCCAAATCGATCCTCTAAGACGGAATTTTTTGAAATTCGAATGTTTAAGGGGTAAAAACGGGTCAATTCGGTAACCTTATATCTCCAAAACTAAAACAGATACAAAAAATTTAATAGCTATCGTTGTTCTTTAGGCAAATAAGTGGACAGGTGTCTAGCTGGATAAAACATCATTTAACCGTTTTTAAATAAGATTATACAATTATCTTCTTACAAATAAAGTTAGTTAATCAATACAATTTGTTAAAAATAAAGCTAAAGTTTGATCAATTTACTGTTCACGCTTTTTATTATTTTTTAATTAAATACTTGTTAGGTCCGAATGTAGCTTTAGTCATAAAATTGTATCTTCAATTTGTAGGGACAATTTTTTGAGCACGTGGGCAACCTTTGGTAGCTTCAATGGTCCTCGCTGAGCCACAAAGATACAAATTGATCACCCTGGATGCCAGCATCTTCCCTATCCCTATGCTTGTGAGAACTGGAACACCTTTCCTTGTAGGAGCAAAGGTATCTGCCTCGTAGGAAGTGTTATCAAACCCTCCCTGAATGTCGATGAACGCACACATAGCTATTAACCTTGAGTCCAGTGCCTTCCCAATCGTACCCACAACGTGATGAATGGTAGTCACCGTAGACCTGCCTGATTGATAGGCAAACTGAAAGCGATGTATCGGAGTTTCCGATAGATATTCATCCCTTATGAAAATATCTACGAGTTTTTCCATGGCCTTCAGGAAAAACAAGCTAAGGTTTATTGGTCTGTAAGACTTGGGCAATTGAATTAACCTCCCTCCATTATTCCGGCACGTGACATGCCAGTAAACTGGATCTGAACGGGTTACTGGCATGTCACGTGCCGGAGCCATGGAGGTATTTCAAGCAATAAAAACTATCTTAAAATTACGTCGAGCTTCCAAAAACTTGCTGAATGATGATGGTAAAGAATTTTACAAAAAAAAAAAAATAAAAAATAAAATTCAAGACCCTCATGAACCAACCATATTTAACGTATACATAGTATTATAAAAGGCTCAATGATAGAAAGGTTTATATTATTGGCTGGATATTTACAAAGATCTAGTTAATAAATATAACAGTTAAATTCATCGTACACTTTAAGTAGTACCAATTAACGTTAATTCTAGCAACGAAATGGACTTATTCGAAATAATCTTTAATCATTTAAAAATATACAAAAAATCTAAATTTATTGTCGGATATTTTGTACGCATAAGCAAATATAAACACATTTTTGAAAAAGGTTACCAATTGGACGACAGTAATTTTTAAAATTAAAACAAAAAAAAAATACTTATCGCGCAACACACATATTGGAAGACTATCTTTGAAATTCAATTAAAGGTGGTTTATATGATGATGAACTTTCAAAAACTCGATTTCCTGCTACATACTGTTGAGAAGGCAACAGTCCTAGCTAGGGTTTCCAAGGGATTTAAAAAAAAAATAAACCAAGCGTAAAATTCAATTAACAGATTTATTTACAGATTTATTTATATACTAAAAATCCTAAATAAGTACAAAATTACTGTCGAATGAAATACATTTAAGAGGCATATACATATTTTTTTGTATGGAAACCACTAGATGTTTTAAGATATTACATTAATTCAATAGTTTAACTGTTATTTAATTAGTACTGTACGTGAGGCTGAGGCCATTGGACGCTTCTTGACAATTTGTGTGGCCCTTTTTGACAATTAATTATTTGTGTAGTATTGACAAGTGTTTACATTTAGTACTTAAACTAATAATGCCAGATTTAATAGCAAAATCATAAAGTCGCGTTAGCATTCCCACGCAGTATGGCAAGAGCATCTTCTCCGCCAGACTCCTTCTAAGGAGCAACTTCCAAAATAGCTAGTCTTTTTGCTGATTTGTCCAGAATTACATGGTTTAAATATTTTTACACTTCTTACTTGCCCATAACTTGCCTTTCTGACCTCCAAACCTTTATCACGAAGCCAAACATTAAGAGTGATAACCAAGTTGGCCTGACTTACAGGTCTTTGGCGATATGCCACTTATGTCTACACGTTAAAGACGGAAGATATTTAATAAGCCAACATTTCCAAAATATATAACCATATTGTTGCGAAATTAACCATGCTATAAAAGTACACCACCATCAGACCTTGAAATAGGTTTTGACCCTAAAGAACTACCCAATTAAAAGTGGTTTGGGGCTAAATATTCTTCCGATTCACCAGCAATGGGAACATAGTCAAGGTGTCGTGAATTTGTATGTATGTATTAATGTACATATGTAAGTATGTATGTATGTATGAATGTATGTATGTATGTATGTATGTATGTACGTATGTCTGTATGTATGTATATATGTATGTATATGTGTATGTATGTATATATGTATGTATGTATGTATGTATGTATGTATGTTTGTATGTATGTATGTATGTATGTATGTATGTATGTATGTATGTATGTATGTATGTATGTATTTATGTATGTATGTATGTATGTATGTGTTGTGGTGAAATATTTTCCTCAAAAATAAAAATCGAAAAATAAAAGAAATTTGGGTTTTAGGGATTTTTGAATAATTGTTTATTAATTTTTTCGTAAAACACTTACGTTCGGGTAGGTGTTCGTATAAACAATAACACATATAGTCGGAAAAAAGAGCTTCGATATAAACTAAAAAGAAAGATAGGCGCTAGAACACAGAGAGAAAGAAAAGAAAGAAAAAAAAGTGTCAAACAGCATAAAGGGTTACTAACTGAACACCGAACTGGGGTATTTCATACGTAAACATCCCGCCCCCTTGCACGAGTGCAACAAAAGGCTAAGGAAAAAAAAATTCAGGGTTCAGTTAGTAATTAAATTAATCTACAAATTCAAAATAATTAATTACAAAATAATATATATATTTTTATAGAAATACTGCAATTCCATATTGCGCGAAAAATAAAAAAATAAACAAATGCGGTCTTCAATTTAAACGCCCATTTTGGACGTTAATAACAATGGTGGCAGCGTGTTGTGGCAATGGTTGTGATTGTTGTTGCAATTGTTCTAGCTGTCTTTGAAGTTGTTGTATCTTTTGTTGTAGCTGCTCTGGGTTTTGGTCGTGCTTGTGATGGCTCCCTTTGTTGTTTTTTCTGTTCGCTCTCTTGTTGTTTTTTTTGGGCTTCTTGGTTCTCGGGGTTTCTGTTGAAGTTGATCCGTTGTCATCCGCGCGGGGTCTGTTTTTACCTTCTTTGAACCGATGTAACAGGGTGTGATGCCCCGCTAAGCACTCCATGCACCTATCCCTGCTGGTACACTTGTCCTTCAAGTGCGAGTGTGCAAGGCAGTTAAAGCAGTACCGATACTTCGATACCACCTTCCATCGCTCTCCCACCGACATTTTACGAAACTTGGGGCATTTCCTAACCGCATGCTCCCTCTTACACACACGGCAATCCCGTAAGCTCTCATCGCGCTGCGTAAGTGCTACATCGGCTTGAACGCCTGTGGGCTCTTTAGTGGAACGGTGGACCTCGAAGCGAGCAACAGCCTTAGACATTCTAAAAAATAGGGGGGTAAGAAAAACAACAGAGAAAAAATTATCAATTGGAGTTCGAATTAGGAAGGAGAACAAGCTTAACAATTGGACGGGTAATAATGCTAGAAGTTGTCCTCACGTCAGCGACCCTAACTTTAGAATCCTGACCACAGTAGACCTTCTCTACTCGACCTAATCTCCATAACTTCGGAGGCAAATTGTCCTGGCGGATTACAACTAAGTCCCCTACTACAAAGTCCCTCTCAGGAAACTTCCATTTCGTGCGTTTATGGAGCTCCTTTAAATATTCCTCTTTCCACCTTAGGGCAAACTGGTGGTGAATAATCTTTAGATTTTGCCACCGGTTGGCAAGACTCATGGACAAGTTCGAAGTGTCTGGTTCGGCCCGCCCTAGCAACGGATCACCGACCAAAAAATGACCAGAGGTTAAAGGCACTAAGTCAGTGGGGTTATCGCTCATTGAACACAAGGGTCTAGAGTTCAAGCAGGCCTCAATGCGGGTCAACATTGTCTCGAACTCTGGGTATGTAAACTTCTGACAACTGGAAATTCTTTTCAAATGGGTCTTGAAACTCTTAACCCCGGCTTCCCATAAGCCCCCTATATGAGGTGCACCAGGAGGGATAAAGTGCCATTCCAGGGGCTCTTCTTTTTCTTTCAATTCTTGCAAAAACTTCCTGCGATCGATGGTGAGTAGTTTCGCAGCTCCCACAAAGGCTGTTCCATTATCGGAATACATATGTCTAGGTACCGAGCGACGGGCTATAAAACGGGAAAAAGCTGCTAAAAAAGCTTCTGAGCTCATATCCTCGGTCACTTCCAAATGAATTGCCTTTGTGCCAAAGCAAACAAATGACATTCGACAACCTCTCCCACTGTAAGATTTAATGTCAAATGGTCCAGCGAAATCGACACCAGTATGGTCAAATGGTCTGCCAAAAGACGTTCTTTCCGGTGGCAATGCAGCCATCATTTGGCGACTGGTTTGCTTACGCTGAATAACGCATTCCTTACAGTTATTCACGATCGTGCGTACTAAATTCCGAAGTTTAGGAACCCAAAATTCGATCCTCACAATCCGCATAAGCAGCGAGTTTCCACCATGTAGCGAGTATTTGTGGACATACTCCAGGTACAGTCGGGTAGTATTTCCGGAAACCGTTCATCATATGTAAGACCATTGGCTTGGGATAGACGACCATTTACTCTCATGAGCCCGCTTGAATCAAGAAACGGATTCAAAGAAATTAATTTACTCCCTCGGAATAAACCTTCGCCTTTCGAAAGTTGGGAGTATTCGGGTAAGTAAGACTGCTGAGATAAAAGAGTTAAAGGGGTTTTTACAAATACAATCTCAGATTTGGATAACTGCTGGGGGTCATAACAACTGTTACCCTTTCGTAAATTACGGTAAAATCGGAAAACATATGCAATGACTCGCAACGCTCGGGGTAAACTTGAAAACCGTTTGAGTAAATCATCAGGTTTATTTGTATGGGTAAAATGAGTCATAATATTTCTCGTCTCGAGATTAGTGTGATAAACAATTTGAGATTGGGGCCAATTCTCCTTAGGTTGACTCAACCACTGCGGGCCATGCCACCATAAAGAGTTATCAATCAAATCCCGCGCTAGAGATCCGCGGCTGGCCATATCAGCGGGGTTACTCTTAGAGTCGACATGAGACCAATTCTCAGTACCAACTTTTTTAAGAATCAAGGCAACTCTATTCGCCACAAAAGTAGGCCAGTGGCACGGGGGTTTCTGTAGCCAGGATAAAACAGTGGTGGAATCAGTCCAACAATGGATCCTTTTCCTGAGCAAGTCCATTTGACTACACAACGACTCTACCATATTTGCCAATAATGCTGCTCCGCAGAGCTCTAGACGGGGTAATGTCTCGCATTTTACCGGCGCCACTTTTGTTTTCGCCGCCAGTAAAAAAGTTGTTATCTTTTTACTGGGCGCAATAGCACGTATATATAAAGTTGCAGCGTATGCCTTCTCAAAAGCATCGCAGAAGCCATGAATCTCTACATAAAAATCGGGGTGAAAATTAACCCATCTTGGAATATTAATTTTCTCAATTTGCGGGTAGTCCTCTAAAAATGCGTGCCATTTCTTTAGAGTTAGGGCGGTCAAACATTCATCCCAATCCGTCTTGTCTTTCCAAATTTGCTGCATTATCATCTTAGCGACAATAATTTTAGGGGAAAGCCATCCAGCCGGGTCGAAAAGCTTTGCTATTTCGGACAAGACAGCATGCTTTGTAACAAAATCCCTGTTTGGCTGCAGTACAAGCCTAAAATAAAAGCTATCTGAACTCGCATTCCATCGCAAGCCAAGTGTCTTTGTCGTGCTTGCGTCCGAAAATTGCAAGAAATCTGCGGATAGCAGATTCTCGCGGGGTAAATCCTCTAACAGCCGTTTATGGTTTGCACTCCATTTTCTCAAAATGAAACCAGCAGAACCAAGAACTTTCGTTAGATCGTTACGCCGTACGATCGCCTCCTCTAATTCATGTGAACCAGCGAGAACATCATCGACGTACATTTGGGTTCGCAATATTTCGGACACCGCAGGATTTTCAGCTTCACATTCGTTCGCCAATTGCACCAGAGTACGAATGGCGAGATACGGCGCACAGTTCACTCCAAACGTCACCGTATTAAGCTCGAAATCCTTGGCATTGACCGCGGGACTTTCACGGAACAATATCCGTTGAAAGGGGGTATGATTGGGATGAACCAAAATTTGCCGATACATTTTCTCAATATCAGCGTTAAACACAAAACGATAAAGCCGCCAGCGCAGCATTAGAACCATAAGGTCTGCCTGCAATACTGGCCCAGGGTATAAAATGTCATTTAAGCTAACGCCATTGGACGATGGGCAGGAAGCTTTAAATACAACACGAAGTTTTGTAGTCGAGCTATCGGGTTTAAATACAGCATGATGGGGTAAATAGTATGAGCTGACTTCCGAATTACCAGAGGAGACTTCGCGAATGTGACCTAGCTCAACATACTCACTAATTACTTTATCATATTGTAATTTTAAGTCGGGGTTTCGTAAAAGGCGAGTTTCGTTTCTCTTAAATTGTGCCAACGCGCTATCGCGTGATTGTCCTAAAGAAAGGTTTAGCGAAAACTCCCGTTTATACCCTGGCCCAGGGTATAAAATGTCATTTAAGCTAACGCCATTGGACGATGGGCAGGAAGCTTTAAATACAACACGAAGTTTTGTAGTCGAGCTATCGGGTTTAAATACAGCATGATGGGGTAAATAGTATGAGCTGACTTTCGAATTACCAGAGGAGACTTCGCGAATGTGACCTAGCTCAACATACTCACTAATTACTTTATCATATTGTAATTTTAAGTCGGGGTTTCGTAAAAGGCGAGTTTCGTTTCTCTTAAATTGTGCCAACGCGCTATCGCGTGATTGTCCTAAAGAAAGGTTTAGCGAAAACTCCCGTTTAAAGGGTAAGGACACTACATATCGGCCATCCGGGTTTCTATATGTTGTCGACTGGTAATGTTGTTCGCAAAACTTTTCAGTTTCGGTAAGCTGGGTCGCCTTTGGAACTTCTTCCAGTTCCCAAAAACGAGAAAGTTGATTATTTAAATCAATGTGGTTGAAATAGGATTGAACCGAGTTAAGGGGGTTGTCATGAAAAACTTTACCAGTCACAATCCAACCGAACATAGTATTCTGAGCGATAAGGTTGCCACTTGAGTGTTTCTCAACTTCGGGTAATAATATCTGGGGGTACACGTCTCCTCCTAGAAGAAGATCCATGCGCGTAAACTTAATATCAGTCCTACCAATTTCGGGAAAATCGGCGGAGCTGATATTGGAAACTGAGCAAGTTGGCAACCGGCCGGTCAACTTCTCTACAACGTATGCTTCGCATTGAATTCTAAAACCGGGGTTTGTTGTAGAACTAATTGTAATGAAGCATATTTTGGGAGTTTTTGCAGTCAAAGTGCCATCCAGACCGGTAATTTTCGTAATGGCAGACGAAATTGTGGGTAAACAAAGTTTCCTCTGCAACCTTTGAGAAATAAAAGTTGCCTGAGAAGCAGGATCAATCAGTGCTCGAGCCAAACATTTGATATCGCCGACGGAAACTTCACAAGTCGTCGTCCCTAGCAATACCACAGAATGAGGATTTGTATTTACATGTGAGGCGTACGTCTGAAATGATCTCGCAGCGCTTGAAGTGGAGGGTCTCATATCGGGGTGAATTTGGGGTGGACTGTAATTCGCCGCAGAGGGACCAGAGTTTCTATTTTCATTAGGTTGAAAATTAGCTGTATTCGCACGGGACAAATTAGGATTCACGGGGTTGCTAACTATAGAACTATTCGAAGGACCTGGGTGTCGAGTTACAGACGTAACACTATTTTGTTCGGCACTCTTATGTAAAAGAGAATGGTGTTTCTGTTTACACATGAAACAAACATGAATGCTTTTACACGTTCTGTATTCATGGGAAGATGCCAGACAGTTAGTGCAAAATTTTAGCCTGCCTACTGTCACCAAACGTTCTTCAACACTCTGTCCCAAAAATACCGGACACAACCTAAGGTGGTGTTTCTCTGGGCATAAGCCACATTGAATCATATTCTGACCACGCTCCGTCTTAGTCACAAACGTTTTAATATTTCTGGACTCATTTGAGGATTTTTTTGAGTTATTAGAGTAACTACTCTTAACTGGGTTTTGAGGGGGGTTTGAATGCGTTCCCTTAATATCATAAACTGATTCCAGAGTGTTATAACGCAATGTTAGGAACTTGTCCATTTCCGCCCATATTGGCATATCTGCATCGCGTTTTTCAGATTGCTCCCAGAGACTTAACGTGGCATCGGGCAGTTTTGTAGACGCAATATAAACAAAAAGTACGTCCCAGGTATCGGTCTTCACATTGAGTAGTAACAGATTTGTATGGGTACACGGGGGTAAGAGATGGCTGTAAAGAATATTGGATGGTACTTGCGGTAAGGACTGGTACCAAGTTGAGGGGGGGCTGGTATAAAGTTGCTGGTATGTTTCACGGCCGACAGTCCACAAACCTTAATGATTGACACAACTCAATGGCAAAGGCTTCCAATAGGTTTAAAATATTTATTCACAACTAGTACAAGCTACTTGCTTAGTACATGGGTTACACCGCGTTGCAGAAGATGTATTTTATTTGTTAATCCCTGAACTCCTCTTCCAATGCAGCCAGTAGTAGCCAAAAATGGGGGTCTGGATTAAAATTATATTCTCCAAGGCCAAAAAACAAGAACACCTGAACTTAGGTTTTGTTTATTTTCTAAAATAAATTTGTGCACTATTATAACAAACTGTCACCGCTTATTTACAGAATATCTGTTTATTAAGTGATTTAAAACACCATGAGATTTGTAAAAAATTGTATGTTAATTAAAATTTTATTAGTTTTGACAAAAAAGTTTTATTCACTTTGACCGAACTTCACTGACTGTTTGTTAATAAAAAGAAGTATTCAACTGCCTGCTGATGTTAAAAGGAAAAAAACGACGAGTAAATGTACTCGCTACTGCGACCCATGTAGGGTTTTCATGCCCTGCAAAATATGTAGGGTTCTCGTGCCTAAACATGCCGCCCCCCTTGTTATATCCTAAGATAACAACGAGGGTAGGTTTGCAGGCTTAAAATTCTTAACAACGGACAAGCAGTTGGATTCTTAAAAAATATACAATAAGTCATGTAGATAATTCAATAATAATAATGGAATAGTAATGAGGTAAGTATAAACTAAGGGCAAGTATAATTCATGATTAATATAAATATAATTTCATTAAAAAAAAGTGTGTAAATGTTGGTTGATGTTAAAAATGGATGCCTTTTAAACTCCGAATCTTCCGATTATGACCCAACCGAGTACAGTATCTTGGGCGATTGGAGAGTCAATTGATGCCAGTTGTATTCCGCTGCGTATAATTCGAGGGTAGATATCTGCTCCCAGGACAAAAGTTGATGGAAATTATTTCCCTGGCCGACAGCTCTTGTCGACTCATCTCTTCCACTGTCAATTTAGCTCTCGTGCGGTGGTAAAAACGGAAAATATAACCTATGACTCTTTGCGCTCGAGGTAGGTTTGAAAAGTTATCAAGAATATCGTCTTGTTTTATTAAAGTGGTATGAGCACGGATTGTTCCAATGTCTTCTTCCGTGTCAAACTGCTTTTCTCGTGATGGTCAGTCTGTAAACTCGAGAAATTCGCGCCATTTGTTCATAGTAAAGGGGTTCAAATCCTCGTCCCAATCAGTGCCGTCTTTCCATATTTGTTGCATAATCATTTTTGTCATTATAATTTTGGGCGATAGCCATCCAGCTGGGTCGAATAACTTGGCAATTTCAGAAAGCACACATCGGTTTGGTTTAGCTTTGAGTTTAAAATAGAATTGGTCGTTGCCCGCATTCCACCTGAGCCCTAAAGTCTTCGTAATGCTGAACTCAGACAGTTGAAGGAATTCTTCCCCTAGCAAGTGTGTCAAAGGCAGACCTTGCAGAAACATTTCGTGATTAGACGTCAATTTTCGTAGCGCAAAACCAGCTTTCGGGGAAGTGGACTCACTTTCTTTTTCCAGCTCTAGCAATGCTCTGATTGCCAGATAGGGCGCACAGTTTACACCGAAGGTGACTGTGTTCAACTCAAAGTCATGGGTTATCTCATCTGGGGAGTCACGATGCAAAATTCTTTGAAAAGGGGTGTGCTTGGGGTGCACCAAGATTTGACGGTACATTTTCTCAACTGGGCCAGGATGAAGCAAATCATTAAGGCTTATGCCATTGGATGAAGGGCTGGAGGCATTAAATACCACGCGCAATTTTGTTGTGGTACTGTCGGCTTTTAAAACAGCATGGTGGGGCAAATCGTAAGTGCCCACCATTTATGGGGGTTACTTTGGTCATTTGACCTAGAGTAGAGTACTCTGTGATTACCTGAACGTATTCAGTTTTAAGTTGGGACCGATAAGTATCGGCCAGCCGTAAATTGGAGAAATTACTATCTTCTAATGTCGATGAGGGGTAATAGGGAAGGTGACCGGTAAGTCTATTTATTATTAAGGCATCCGAAGAGACCTCAAACGATTTGTCAACCGGAGATCCGATTTTGACGTGACAACTTTGGGTTGCAGTTGCAGTCACGGAGTCGCTTAGCCCGTGGACTTGGGCTGCTGATGGCCGAGTATAAAGACCCAGTTGCCTTTGTAGTTTCTTCGGAATGAATGTCTCCTCCGAGGCGGAGTCTATAAGCGGGCGAACCGTACACTTGAGGTCGTTATTGTAGACGTCAACTAACGCTGTACCGAGTACTACAGATTGTGTGGTGGGTTCCAGGTGAGTTGAAAACGATTGCAGCGTTCTATTTGCTGCTTGGGACGAAGTCGAAGGGGTCACATCTAAAGCGGGAAGGGGGTTGTTATTTTGATGAACTTGGGTATTTTTTACGGTATTGTTAGTAACCGGGGTTTTCTTCCCGTCTACGCGATGAAGCAGCGAATGATGTTTTCCTTTACATACCTCGCAGGTGAATTTGCTTTGGACTTCGGTATCGCCTGGGGGTAAAGAAATGTGTGAGGTCATATCGCGGTTGCTATCATTCGAGGGGGAGGCTGTTTGGGCATTGGCTTGAAGAGCCTCTCGGAGTTCGTAGATCTTTGCAACCATAGCTGTGTGGCTGCCATAGGTAGAGTAGTAACGTCTTTTTAAAGCTTCCAGATCGATTTCTTCTCTGATGGTTTCATAATTATCCATCGCAGATTCATAACGTGACTCGAAACTTGACCAGAGACGGTCGATTTGCTTTTCGTAAGCGTAGAGGGTGTGTCGCGTGTGCGACTCTACTTTTAGACCATCAAAGTAGGTTTTGAATTCGACCACACGATCAGAATAACGTATGACATTTTTTACCGATGCCATTTTTTCTTCTCAGGTGAATGGGCTTATAAAATTGGAAAAATTTTTAAAAAGTGTTATTTACGAAAATTTATGTAAATTTTCGGTGGGGCTTCGTAAAAGCGACCAATAAATTTATTGGAGAAAATTTAAAGAAATTTTCAAAGGTGCTTCGTAAAAGCGACCGAAGAAAATTATTGATAAAAATTTAAAGGAATTTTCGAAGGTGCTTCGTAAAGCGACCGAAGAAAATTATTGAGGGTAAAAAATTTAAAAGAAACTTTCAAAGGTGCTTCGTAAAAGCGACCGAAGAAAATTATTGGGAAAAAAATTTAAAGAAACTTTCAAAGGTGCTTCGTAAAAGAGACCGAAGAAAATTATTGATAAAAATTTAAAGGAATTTTCGAAGGTGCTTCGTAAAAGCGACCGAAGAAAATTATTGAGGGTAAAAAAAATTTAAAAGAAACTTTCAAAGGTGCTTCGTAAAAGCGACCGAAGAAAATTATTGGGAAAAAAATTTAAAGAAACTTTCAAAGGTGCTTCGTAAAAGCGACCGAAGAAAATTATTGGGTAAAAATTTAAAGAACTTTTCAAAGGTGCTTCGTAAAAGCGACCAATGAAAAATTATTGGAAAAAATTTAAAGAAATTCTCAAAGGTGCTTCGTAAAAGCGACCAATGAGAAATTATGGCCAAAAAATTTAAGAAATTTTTAAGGTTTAATTTATCGTTGATAAGTTTAACCAAATTTTCAAAGGTGCTTCGTGAAAGCTACCGATGAAAATAGTTGGTAAAAAATTTTAAGGAATTTTCAAAGGTGCTTCGTAAAAGCGACCGATGAAAACAGTTGACACAATTTAAAGAAATTTTCAAAGGTGCTTCGTAAAAGCGACCAATGAAAATTGTTGGTAAAAATTTAAAGAAATTTTCATGAATAATTTTCAATTAATTTATTATTAAAAGGTTTAAATAAATTTTCAGAGGTGCTTCGTAAAAGCGACCAATAAAAATTATTTGCAGAAAATTTAAAGAAATTTTAATAACTAATTTATAATTAATTTATTGTTGAGGAGGAAACAATTTTAGAGAAATTTTCAGAGGTGCTTCGTTAAAGCGACCAATGAAAGTTGTTTGCAAAAGATTAAATGGAATTTTTTCAAAAAAAATAATAACAAAAAATAATTGACAAAATTTAAAGAACTTGTCAAAGGTGCTTCGTAAAAGCGACCGATGAAAAGTAGTTGCCAAAAATTTAAAGAATTTTAAATGGTTAATTTATAATATGGGTATATAGGTGTTATAATAAATTCGCAGCAAAGGGGTTATCATGTGTCATGTGTCGTGGGCTTTATGGGAATTTATTTATTTTCATATATTCACTTTATTTTTATAATGTAGGCATTTATTTCAATAATAAATATTATAATAGTAATTGTATTAAAAACTCCAATGATTTTTCGAGCTGCCCTCGTATCCAGCTGTTAGTATATAACTTCTTATGTACAATTCAATTTGTCCCAGTGACCTAGTTATTTTCATGTACTTATATTACACACCGTACATACATACATTTACTCGTCTGGTTTTTTGATTTGTGTTCTCTCATCAAATTTAAAAACCAACGAGTTGATCGACTGCGTAAATTATGCGAGATGAAAATTATTAGCAAAGAGGGAATCAATGCAGTTGACGACAACAACAACACAAGAGATGCTTATTGATATTAACCTTGAATATCAAGCAGCAAGTGCAGCTCAATTTTTTTTACTTATTTTCGGTCTTTTTCTTTTGTGGTTTGTTTGTTTGTCAACTCTATATGTTGATTCTTATGGAGTTGACAATGGTCAAAGCATTGCGGGGGAAAACGTACGATGCAATTGCCTACAGACTTTGTTAGGTTGTTCTTGCGGTACAAACTGGTTTTTTCGTTTTTTTGTTCTTTTGCAGTTAAACCGACTGTTGCTACTTCTGATGAGTAGGTATGGTTGTTTGTGTACTTAGATGTACATATGTATGTATGTTTGGAATTTTTGGTGGTGGTTTTTTTTTTTTTTTTTTATTTATGCAATGCAAATTCGCGTCATGCGATTTTTTTATACTTTTGGTCGACCGTTAGGTTTCTTTGTATGATGACTTGGGAAAAGGATGACACATGATAGGTAGTTGCGAGGGGGGAACAATAATTTGGATTTATTTAAAATTTAAAATTTTAAAATATTAGTTTTTGTATGTTTACGGTTCTTGTTTGAGACCGTTAAAAACACGATATGTACATACTTATGTGCATGTACGTATGTAGGTATCCTCTTTTTTGGCATTAAAAAATTAGTACGTTGTGCCGCGAGGGGGTAAAATTGTTATAGTGTTCCACAGGGGGATTGTAGGGTTATGTGACACTATGAAAGTGTCAGGAGGATTTTCCCGGGTTATGGATGACCCGGATCCGGCTCGAAGGACCAAAATGTATGGGTACACGGGGGTAAGAGATGGCTGTAAAGAATATTGGATGGTACTTACGGTAAGGACTGGTACCAAGTTGAGGGGGGCTGGTATGTTTCACGGCCGATAGTCCACAAACCTTAATGATTGACACAACTCAATGGCAAAGGCTTCCAATAGGTTTAAAATATTTATCCACAACTAGTACAAGCTACTTGGTTAGTACATGGGTTACACCGCGTTGCAGAAGATGTATTTTATTTGTTAATCCCTGAACTCCTCTTCCAATGCAGCCAGTAGTAGCCAAAAATGGGGGTCTGGATTAAAATTCTATTCTCCAAGGCCAAAAAACAAGAACACCTGAACTTAGGTTTTGTTTATTTTCTAAAATAAATTTGTGCACTATTATAACAAACTGTCACCGCTTATTTACAGAATATCTGTTTATTAAGTGATTTAAAACACCATGAGATTTGTAAAAAATTGTATGTTAATTAAAATTTTATTAGTTTTGACAAAAAAGTTTTATTCACTTTGACCGAACTTCACTGACTGTTTGTTAATAAAAAGAAGTATTCAACTGCCTGCTGATGTTAAAAGGAAAAAAACGACGAGTAAATGTACTCGCTACTGCGACCCATGTAGGGTTTTCATGCCCTGCAAAATATGTAGGGTTCTCGTGCCTAAACAAGATTAGTGATGCAATCGTTTATGGTTCTCTGAAGTTCCTTAATATTGGGTCCAGTTTCGCGGGTAATAGGGCTTATATTCAAAAGAATTTTCAGCTGAGCGTTAATGAGAACACGCTTATTCTCATACCTGTCCATTAGATTTTTCCACGCGGTGGGAAAGCCATCCCTTGTCAATGGGCAATTACGGATCATTTTATGCGGCTCCCCCTTTGTATACTGCAGAAGATAGTACATCTTCGAAGCGGGGTCTATTCTGGGGTTATCCGCAACCATACTTTTAAATGATTCACGGAATGAAGGCCACTTTAAATAATCTCCGTAAAATGGATCTATTTCGCAGGGAGGTAAATGGGCAGATGGAATGAAATTATGCTCGTGAGCCTTTGCATTTTTCAAGGATTCTTTTAAACGCTCTAAATGCTCTGATATGACAGAAACTCCTCGTACATAAGTACCGTACGAACTCATGTACTTTTGCTTCACTTCAATAATCTGAATTTTAGAATCACTCTCAGCTAGAACCAAAAAAGAGTCATATGATTCCCTGACTGCTTCCCATAAACGATGCAGTTCCTTTTCGTGAATACCTAAAGACGCAGCACTTTGTTCCGATGGGGGGATAATGCTAACATAGGCCTCGAATTCAGCCATTCGGTCACAACTCCTAATTAAATCATTCACGGTCACCATCTTAAAAATTGATTTGGGCATAACAAAATATATATAGTATAAGAAATTCGAAAAAACACAGGGTAAATATTGATTTATCAAATATCAAGATACATCGACAAAAGAGTGATAATATTTTGAAAAAGCGGGTGATAAATGAGAAAAGTAGTACCTTAGGTGTTAGGGGGTGATAAACGGGTA